>VCKU01000003.1:13654946-14873262 GCA_005876895.1 Drosophila azteca | reverse complement strand
CCGCGGGAGAAAGGTTCTGGAATTCGTCACTTTTGACCCTGGATGGGCTCCTCCGACCGGGTTTTCTTTTAAAACGCTAACGGCCGGCACGTCGCTTTTCGCCGCGTAAAGCCCGAACTCGACTCTCCGCTGCTATCGCCTGGCGCAGCCCCGGTTCAATGCCCGACTGTCGCGATCAGCTGGTTGTTGGCGGGGCTTTAAGCTCGGTTTGCAGCTTTATGGTTATGTTGCCAGCGAACCAATTTGAATCGAAACTCCTAAATTGGGTGCCAATTCTAAATTGGTAGAAATAAAATGAGTTGCAAAAAAAAGGCATGAGGATTTTTTTTGTCTTTTCCGCCCTACGCGAGCACATATTTACCCGGTTGGGGAATGGCACCACGATAATTATCCGACGGGGAGGTAATTTGTCGGCGGCTTTTCTCTCTCCAAGTTTACGTTGGGGCCGATGCGGTACTGGGCTCTGGCCCTTTTGGATGGCCAATGGGGGTCGTACTACAAAAAAAAATACCAACGTGGGATCAGCCTAATGATCCACGCTTGGGCCCAATGGGACCGCCGAAGACTCACCCCAAAACGTCAGACAAACAAAAATTGCTGGTTCCACGGTGAAGATGCTGACACTTATCACACAAAAAAAATTTTCACACAAAATAAATGTTTGGATTTCTTGGTTGTCTTTTGTTTCACACGACCGTACTGTTCGGAGGTCACGAGGAGAAAGAAAGACTGGGTCCAGCGTGCCAGTTAACCAAAAAAATTTTGGTTCTCCGGATCTTCCTTTGCCACAATCCTTCGCCAGTCACCCCGAGCGGTCGGCTAAAGAGAAGGGAGATTCTTGCTCGCTCCCCACCCATTCTTGACTCCGCCCCTAGAGGGCGCTACCGCATAGAGGTACGTACCATGTACGGCACAGCGAGCATTGCCTACTTTCAGACCCGAAAGAAATTCTTGCTTACCCCTTTCCGACAAGCGTCCCACTACAGTAAATGGTGTTCGAATGAAGTCGCTGCTTTAGAAGGCGAATCTGAGGCGAATCTCGAGAAGTGCTTTACTTTTCACTACGGGACAGAGGTAACTAAGGCTCTTGGCCAAGTTTGGGATCCCACCACGGACAATCTTCTGTTCAATTTCGTTCACGTCGCGGCCGCTGCCGGCCCAATATCGAAGCGTTCGGTCCTGTCTACACTAGCTAGGTTCTACGATCGTTTGGGACTCATTTCTCCCATTATCACAAAGGCAAACATATTTATACAGTCGTTATGGAACGAAAACCTCAGCCCCAGGTTCTTTATACGACGTGGGGCTAAAGAGCTAACTTCCCAGCTGTCGATGGTTAGGAACTTCAAATTTCCACGTAGCGTGCTTCGTCAGAAATCCAGAGTGGAAATGCATGCGTTTTGTAAAGCGAGCCAGTCAGCATATGGTACGTGTAATTACATGCGGTCTGAAGCTGGTGGTAGTGTGAAGAGCCATCTCTTATGCTCCAAGTCCAAAGTCGCACCCTTGAAAAAGATGACTATCCCAAAGCTTGAGCTATCGGCAGCCCTCGTATTAGCTGAACTGGTTTCCACCATAGTTAAAGGATTATCAGTTCTATACCAAGTGCATTGTTGGTCGGATTCTTCCATAGCCCTTGCTTGGATTCGGGAATCACCCTTGAATTTCAATATATTTGAAATATTTATAGTTGAACCCGGCCAACATCATATCGCGTGATTCCACGCCTACTGAACTAATGGATAACAACCTTTTGATTTCTAGTCCGCCATTTTTGCTTCATGGGAGCTCTGATTGGCCTACATGCTCGCCATTGCTGGCTGAAGTGGCAGAACGTCGTCATGTATCATTGATTGTTTTAAAAGGATAGGGATATATCGTACGATTGCAAATTTCAAAACTCATTCGGATCAATGCAGCATGTCTGTGCTTATATCTATCGTTTTTACAGCCTCAAGGATAATGGTTTACTGCGGGCGAAAGGTCAACTTACCGTAAATGACTTCAACAATGGCATGCACCTACTCATAAGGGCAATACAGCACCAGCAATTTTCGGAAGAGATAAGAGCCCTCATTAGCAAGCAGGCTCTATCATCAAAAAGCGCGATGGCCGCAATGGATCCATTTCTGGACGGTTTTGGATTGATTCGGGATAGAGGCCGACTCCAAAATTCCGAATTGGGCTACGACGCAAGACACCCAATCTTGCTTCCAAAGGGACATCCTGTCACCGTCTCTTTTATCGTTTTTTTCCACGAAAAATGTCTCCACATACGAGCGCAAAGATTGCTCGGATTGCTTCGTCAAAGGTTCTGGCCTATTGGCGGACGTAAATACGTGGCAGGCATCATCCGCAAATGTGTTCGATGTTTTCGAATGAAGCCAGTGCTGAGGGAGCATATCTTGGGAAGTTTGCCTGAGGATAGCGTAAAGGCTAATCTAGCATTGTAAACAACAGGCGTGGATTTTTGCGGACTCTTTTATCACAAGTCGGAAGTCAGAAGCAGGCCTCCAATCAAATGCTATATAGCTGTCTTCGTATGTTTCAGCACCAAGGCGACTCATTTGGAAGTTGTTCGGGATTTGTCCACAGCATCCTTTTTGGCATCATTAAGGCGATTCATAAGTCTGCGTCCAAAACCTCGGATCATCTGGTCGAACAATGCGACAAATTTTGTAGGAGCAAAAAATGAGCTTTTGGAACTACGGCAGCTTTTCCTCAGCGATCCTCATACGTCAGCTGTATTAAATTTTTGTATTTCCAGTGGGATCGATTGGAAGTTCATCCCCCTTCGATCGCCTCACTTTGGGGGTTTGTGGGAGGCGGCTGTTAAAGCAGCCAAATATCATTTTTATCGCATCGTTGGCACTTACATTTTCACCCTTGATGAAATTCAGACCTTGACCTGTGAAATCTCCGCTATATTAAATTCCCGGCCACTTTATGCAATTACAGAAAGTCCGGGCGATCTGGATGTGCTCACGCCAAACCACATCCTTAATGGGGCACCGACTGCTGCATTTGACGAGCCAGACGTGACGCATCTCCAGTTCAGCCTCCTGAGTCGATGGCAGCGTTTATGGCCAAATGAAGCAGGCATTTTGGAGAAAATGGAGTACTGCGTACCTCTCGCTTCTTCAGGAACGAAGCAAGTGGCGCTCCTCGTCTCCAAACATCAAACCAGGAGCGCTCGTCATGAAAAGGAAAAAACGCTGACACCGTTAAAGTGGCCACTAGGCCGCATTGAGAGCGTCATCCCAGGGAAAGATGGAACCATCCGAGTAGCCGTCATCCGCACCCACCCATCCCGCCCCTCTTCAAGCGGGCCGTTGGAAAGATAGCGGTCCTGCCCCTCCAGGATGGTTCTGTTGAAAGCCGTTGCCTTCCAACGGGGGGTGAATGTTCGGGGTAGATCCTCACCGAATAGCGGCTGGCCAAATAGCAGCTAGTTATTGGCCTTCAGCCGCATAATTACATGTCTACATATTTATACTTGCAAAAATATTCTGTTAATTCTTGCACTTGCTTGCCCTGCTAAACTTTCTCTCAAACCTCGCTCTTCTCTTCGTTATCTATGCTCAGCGTTATCTATGTTTGTCGAGAGAAGCGAAGCTGCGCTCAGCGATCGGAGCTTCAATGCTGGAAATGAGAAGGGCAAGGAAGGGCCACTCGCCGTTCAGACATCATTAAAGAAACATTCGCAATTTTATTTCTGCGCCGCGGTTTTTTTAATCGAAATAATTATTCGGCCGATCGGGAATTAAAAGTATTATCCCCACACCATCGAAAGAGGAGGTGGGTCCTACTAGGGCTCAGGTCGGGTACTCATGGCAACACCCTGTCATGTCTTTCGCTTGATGGAAACTTCAATTTGTACTGTCCCGCTGGGTTGGCGCACTCTTTCCCTGTACACTGCAGCTATTCTAGAGTGAATCCACTTAAGATGGAAGGTTAGAGCCAGAGGAGCGCTTTTGGCTTTTCCACTGGCTTATTGGTTGTAATGTTTATCTCTCCCCTTCTATTAACAGAGTTACAGGGGAAAGCGTATTCGTCGATGGACAGCCGTGTAAGGGTGAGTGCTTTAATTATTGAAGAAATGGGCGCGCTAAGAGCTCAATGGTAGATATAATACAATTTTGCATAATTTCAAGGATCACATGTAGCGTAAAAACAGTAATTTGCGTTCATCAGCATTCGCGTTCATCAGCACTCAAAACATGATAAAAGCGATACTTCATTGTATGTATTGTAAGCTCTCAATGCCTATGTGGAGCAATATATTCAGGCTATTTAGTTAAAGACCAAACCCATGTTGGCAGCCCAAATGAAGTTCGCTCCAATAAGTCCTCTGATTATACCGCGTACTCGAAGAGTAAAGAGGTATATTAGATTTTTGGTGATAACGGTTGTGTGTAACGCCCAGAAGGAAGCGTTTCCGACCCCATAAAGTATATATATTCTTGATCACCATTAATAGCCGAGTCGATATAGCCATGTCTGTCTGTCCGTCTTTCCGTCCGTCCGTCTTCATGAGCGTCTATATCTCAGAGACTGTTAAAGCTATAGCAATTGTATATCCAGTCTTCTGTGTTATCACACTACCCCAAATGTTTTCCAAAATTTTGCCCCGCCACTTTTCGCCCACACAAAGGACGAAAATCTGTGGCATGCACAATTTTAAAGATACCAGAAATCTAAAAACGCAGAATCATAGAGAACGGTCATATCTATCAGAGTGTTTAATCTGGATAAGATCTAATAATTAATATAGCCACTATGAAGAATACCATTTTGAAAGTCATTGTTCCCTTTCGCTCTCTCTAACACGCGACCCTATCGGCTTTGCCTATTCGTCTAAATGAGCGCCTAGATCTCAGAGACTATAAGAGCTTGAGCAACCAATCTTTCTATCCAAGCTCTTGTAATATCTCTTCAATACAAGTGTATTTCAAAATTTTAACACGCCCTCTTCCGCCCAAACAAAAAAAAATCTGTGGAATCCACAATTTTTAAGATACAAGAAAACTAAAAACGCAGTCGCTACGCAACGCCTGCCAAGCGCTTACTCGTTCCCTCTCTCTTTTGTACACATCCACGTCTCTTGTATGTATTTATACATGTGTATGTAAAATGAAGCAGCCGATGTAAAAATTATATATAAATAAAAATGGAAACAGATAACTTCAAAAATATTTATTTATTTATTTATTTAAGAGCTAACTTATTAATAGTAAAATTATAGGCTAGCTTATTGCGTGGCTATGGCAGCAGAGGCCTTCAGCTCTAGAGTTGTATGGGTTTGTGTATGGGTTCTCTTAGTAGTACTGTGTGTTGTATTTACATATTTACATTAATGTACATGGGGTGATAAGAGTGGTTTTCTTAATTTAAATTAATTTGTATGTTCTTAGATGTAGTGATATAAATTTGTTGTTTTTAAGTATTTTAGAATGTTAGATATGTTTGAGGATGTGGGGTGTGCTAAGCACTGGAGAGGGTTGGTGTTTTTAAATATTGCTTGTCTTTGAAGTTTTAGGGTAGTGCAGTCGGTGAGGATGTGTTCGATTGATATGGTGTCGTTGCAAAAGGGGCATATACAGGGAGATTGATCGATGTAGTGTATGTGAGTTATTTTGAAGTGTCCGGGTCTAAGTCTGGTTATTATTATTTGGTCTCTTCTCGAGAGGGATAGTGAATTTCTTTTAAAAATGTGGTAGTTGTTGAGCTTATGTGGGTTGTTTGCTTGATACCAGGTTGATGTTTCGGTTATGTTGGATTGTAGTTTTGTGAGGTGCATGTTTTTTAAGTATTTTTGTATGTCTTGTACGTTAAGGTTTTCCTTTGTTATTAGGGGCTGTTTCGCTGCATTTTTTGCAGAGGTATCTGCTAGTTCGTTCCCTGCTATTCCTACATGTCCGGGCACCCAGAGTAATTTGAATTTGGGGAAGGTTTTTTGCATAATATTGCGAGCGTATGAGGGGTAATGTTCATTGTTGTTTGTGTTGTTAATTGCGTCTATTGCAGAGAGTGAGTCGGTGCATATGCAGAATTTACCTCTTTTACTTTTTAGGGTCTCTAAGGCTTCTACTATTGCAATGATTTCTGCGGAAAATACGGAGGAGTAGTGGGGTAGGAGATATGATTTGATGGTATCGGCTTCATTTGTGATGGCAATGGTAGTGATACTGTTGTTTTGTGATCCATCTGTATAGATGTATGTGTATTTAAGCTTGTCTGTGGTGTTAATTTGCATGAATTCGGCTCTGTACGTTTGTGGACATGTGTTCTTTTTATTATAGTTTCTTAGTGTCGTGTCTGTGGTGTTTATTCGTACTGTAATTTTCCTGTTCGTCATGAAGTTTTTTATGTAGTTTAATATTTTGGGTCCTGTTTTCCATTCCGTGAGTTGGTCAAGTATTGAGTGTAGTCCGATTCTGTCAAAAGCTTTTGTAAGGTCTAGGGATATTATAGACGTATGGTTTCTTCTGGAGATGGATCTTGTTATCAACAGTAGACTGTCTATAGCAGATTTCCCCTTCTTGAAACCTGTTTGACTGTTATGGATTAGTTTGTCGTTAGAAACAAACCACCACAGTCGCTTTGCAATTATTTTGTCTAGGACCTTTGATAGACATGAGTTCAGTGATATTGGTCGGTAGGAGTTTAGTGCGGTTTTGTCTGTGTTGGGTTTTAAAATTGGGACTATTATACTATTCTTGTAAATTTGGGGGATGTAATTGTTTAGTATAGAGTTTTGGAGGTTGGTAATTCGACATTTGGTTTTCCTGTCCAAATTTTTTATCATGGCGTAGTTTACTCTGTCGAATCCGGGTGTATTTCCTTTTAATGTGTTTAGAGCTGACGTGAATTCGACTAGTGTTATTTCTCTCTCTATTTCTGTAGCTCTCTTTCTGGGGACATATGTGGGGTTGAGTGGGTTGTTCAATGATGCTTGTTTCGTGTTTATAAAGGTCGTGGAGAAATTGTGCTCAGATGATGTGTCTGAGAGATTTTTGCAGGAGAGTTCTGCTATTTCTGCTTTGTTGGTGGTATTTTGGTTTGTTACTGGGTTTAAGATGCAATAAATGTGTTTTTGGGGATTTAGGCCACAGAAGCGTCTGATGTTACTCCAAATTGTTTTTGGAGGTGTGTCGGGTGCTATTTGTGTTGTGAATTTTTGGATACTGTGTTTTTTTTCTTCTTTTAGGGTTCTTCTAAATTTGGCATTTGCACGTTTAAATTGTATGATGTTCTGGGTACAGATGTTTCTTTTTAGCGTGTGGCGTTTCTTAACTTTTTCGTCTCTGAGTTTTTACAGATTATTGTTCCACCAAGGTACATTGTGTGGTTTGGTCATAGGGTGTGTCTGAGGGATTGTTTTATGTGCGCTAGATATAATTATTTTTTGTATTGTGGCTGTTTCTTTGTTTATGTTTGAGCTTATTTGTAGTTGTGATGAGTATTCTTCTGTGAGTTTTGAAAAACGTTCCCAGTTGGCTTTGTCGGTGATAAAAATGGGTTTGGAGGAAATGTGTTGTGTTATTGTTGGATTGGAGTTGAAGAGGTTAATTATGATAGGGAAGTGGTCGCTACCGAAGAGATCATTTTCTGTGTAACATGTGCTGTCGAGTTGTAAGATTGGGCTGCTAAAGGTTATGTCGATGTTTGTTAGTGTATTGTGGGTGCTAAGGTGTGTTGGTGAACCGTCATTTAGTAGGATGTAATTTGATTGGGTTATGAATTTTTCAAGTATTTTTCCTCTAAGATTATTGGTGTTTGAGCCCCAGTTTTTATGCCAGCCGTTAAAGTCGCCAGTAACTAGCTCGGGTATGTTTGAGGTTTCTAGTACATTTTGGAGATTATTCATAGAAAATCCCTTGTTTGGTGCAATGTAGGCTGAAATTATTCTAAATTTGAGATTTGACGTGAATTCTGCGCATACTGCGTCGAAGTCTCCGTTCAAAGTTATTTCTCGAGTTTGTAGGGAATTGTGTATCAGGAGAGCTACACCCCCATGGGAAGGTGAGTTGTTTTTTGTTATTAAGGTGTAGTTGGTTGGTATAGGTATGCAGTTGGTGTGTATTATATGTGTTTCTTGTAGAGATAAAATAAGGGGCATGTGTTTTTTAATTAATATTTGGAGTTCGCTGTAATTATTTGTGTAACCATTTATGTTCCATTGAATGATCTTAATGGTCATTTGGTTTTATTTATATTTTGGGGAGAGAAATGTGAGGGTATTGTAAGTCTATTTTTATGATAATTACAGCATGTGGGTCCCATTGTTATTCTAGGTGTTAAACACTGTCGCTGTTGTCTTTATGTTTAGCTTTTTTTGAGGTTTTTGTATTTGGTAGGTTGGGTTTTGTGGGTTTGAGATTTGTTGAAAGGGTGTTGTTTTTTTCTTTGGGAAATATTCTTATTCGCTGCAATGGCCGCGGCTCTTCTTTATACCCGGTACTCAGTCAGTATATACGTATTTATGTATAAATATGAGCTTACGATTTATTTAATTAATTATATGTTCGCAAAAGAGATGAATTAAATTTTGGCCAAAATGGAAATTTTCAAAATATTATGCTGTATTTTTATATTTTAGAAGTTATCTATTTCCATTTTTATTTACATATAATTTTTACTTCGGCTGCTACATTTTTACATACATATGTATAACTACTTACAAGAGACGTGGATGTGTGTGCGAGAGAGAGAGGGAATCTCTTGGCTGCCGTTGGGTAGCCATTGAAATTTAATTTGTTCCTTCTGGCTATAATAATGATCCGATATGATCCAGATTCGGCAATCTCTCATCGCTGCATCGCCTTTTCATCGTACGTTCGTCATCCAACAAGAGCCGCGAGGGAGGCTCATCTCATTTCAAACGCCGTTAATAGCTTTACAAAAAAAAAAAACATATTTTTGGTAGGTACTAGTTTTCAGTTAATTCTCTTCAAAACGAACTATACAGCTTAAGTGACTTGTACAATAAAAACAAGTTAATGAAACAAATTAAAAATAACTGGTCGCCTGTACGAAAACTGGTCCACAACTCATGTTGCAACTTTTTCGGTAGAGAAAAGTAGGAAAATCCATTCTGAATGGTAATTACAATTTTTTGGCCGAAAGTTTTTATAGAATCGATTAAAAACCACCCTCCACATACAGATTGTAATCAACTAACACAATCCGAGCTTTCACACTTCGCCGCAATCAACAAGATATGTGTAACACACAGATGGAAGCTTTTCCGACCCTATTAAGTATATAAAATTAAATAGTTGGGTTTTATTTCATTTAAAAAAACACTCATTTTATATTTTGATTGATTTATTGTAATAAGTTAAGTAAAGGTTATTTCCAGACTTAATTAAAGATCTTTGATCTGAGCTCTGCAGACCGTGAAGTTGTATTGAGCTTTTCCGTTTGTTTATTAAAGTTTTGATAAAGTTAAATTAAGTTTAACATGGTTTGTGTATTTGTGCATCAATAGACAAGTCGATATATCAATGTCCGTCCCGACAAGCGCGTAGATTTCAGAGACTATAAGAGGTAGAGCAGGAGTATTTTTACATTTTGCCCCGCCCACTTCCATCCCCACAAAAGACAAAAATATGTGGCTTCCACAATTTTGAATATACAAAAAGAAACATGGAATTGAATCATAAATTAAATAATATAAATTGAAATTGAAGTACGTGCTACGAGAAACAAGTATGTATGAAATAGGATATAGAAAAAATACAATTATTTATTTTGCGAATATAATAAATATATCTACATAAAATGATTAGAATATTCTTACATTTAAATATACTGTAGTATGCACATATATCGAGGGTACACTGTACCCAGTAATAAATTAGCAGCAATACTTTATTGCATAAACACAAATCCATCAGCGACACTTTGTCGCTGACATAAACAATCTCTAAAGAGCCCAACACATTCCCAGCGAGACGTAATACGATCGCACTTGAATGTAGCGGGCAACGGTCAGAACCTAGTCAGCATAAATGCAGGGTTCTGACCGTATATACATAATATACTATGTGCATGCGCCTCTCCGTTCTTCAGCAACGTTTCCGTTGCTTAATATATATATCCACACATACATATACTTATGTATGACGCTGCTCCGCTGCCGGCTTCACCAGCATAGCAATGGGCAGCGTTAGGGTAAGCTAATTCATAAGAAGAACTGTAAGAATGATTCTAGAAATATACTTTGATCCGACCAGACGTGTCGGGTCCAACCACATCAACCGTTGAACTTAAAATCGAACTTATTACATTCATTCTGTTATCACATGGCGACCGTGACAAGTTCACGAAGCTACAATGCTAAGTTTTAATATTTAATGAAAAAAAAAGTGCTGTGATTCCACTGCAAAGCAACAGTTCTCGACCAGTCAAACCAACAAGAAGGAAACTGAGAGCTAAGTGGCGTAAGAAGCGTAAGCGCAGAAAGATGCGTGCAAGGTCCAAGTAGACGAAGCACAGCACCGTCGACCACTGAATGGAACTTTTGACTTACAAGCTAATCTAAACCAACAACCACGCACATACACAAAACTAAACGCCCACAAAGCCTGTGCGATGACCAGCGCAGGCACTGCTTAACGCGCTTATGAGTGACGACAACACAGATTCTGCTCCTATTGAGCAAAGGGAAGCACTTTCAATTCAGGAGTACCTGAAGGTGTTTCCAAACGATGGAAACATGAGCACGAGGTGCATGAGAGGCAAACCGCCGCTTATGCCAGCGAGGGAACAGGCAGCCAAAGCAGACATAACCATAAGCATATATTAAGAATTGTAATGCCCGACGACAATTGAGTCGACCGGCAAGAAGGTTGGCCCGTACAGCCATCCGAAAACATTAGGCAGGAAAACCAAATGTCTTGTTTTTGCACTCTCTAATTATTAATGATCAATAATTAATGTTTAGTAATAAGATAAGTAAATTTGATAAAATAGAAAGTAATTATTATACACCCAAAATGGGGTTAATTGATACTAAAACAGTGGACTCCACTGCTAATGTAATAAATAAAATCGAATCAACAAATGTGGATTCACATTTAACGAATATATTATTGTTAATAATTGTCATAATTCTAAGCGCATATGTTCTTTATAAAGCATATCTCTTGCACAATAAGTGCATAACGAAAAGGGCCCTAAGCCATGCAAATGATCTAGATAAGGTCTAATAAATGCCAACGAGCAAACAATAAAAACAAATAAAATTTTTAGTAAAAGAAAACAAAAACAAAATATATATATATATATCGTTGCATTAGGCCATGTACTATTAAAACTAGGTAGAGCCCCGTTCATAGGGTAGTATGGAATGGCAACAAATTTGTATTAGGCTAAAAGAAATTAGGGAAACTTTTAATAAATCATACAAATGTTTAACTCAAAATAGGACTGTCCAAGAAGTAACCTTAAATAAGCATGCAACAATACTGGTAGCATGTTTTAATCAGGCACGAACATTGATACATGACCAAAAAGATAATCTAACTAAAACTCACTGGTCATATGTGTCAAAATTCTTAGTTCGACTCCGATCGAATCTTAAATCTATAAAGATAAGGTATAATTTAGATATATCCATACCATCTATCCTAAATACCCCCCTGACGGTCAAAACAGGTGAAAAACAAGAGTCACCATCAGAAGATATAGATCTGTCGGACGAATTCAATGACACTGATGACCCTGAAAACGAGGTTACAGAACAAGATCTACACGATCTAACAATCCCTGCGATTATTATACTTACTGACGTAATAGAAGGGGAGATTTCAGAGTCTGATTTAAACTCAAGCACACCCGAATCAAAACCATTCATGATGGCATTAAGCGATGCTTCAGCCGGCGATAGGGCCTACATGAAAGAAATTTCATCATCAGTGTCAGAGTTCGATGGCCAAAAAATCAACTTACAAAGATTTATCACAGCAGTAAACCTTATCAACGCAACCAAGGGTCCGTATGAGAAAGTTGCCATTCAAGTAATCAAATCAAAAATAACAGGACCCGCACTATGTATGGTGCAAGATGAAACAACTATAGACGGTATTGTAGACAGACTAAAAACCACTATCAAAGGCGAGTCATCGCACAGTCTAAAAGGAAAATTAAATGCAGTTCAGCAAAAAGGCAAAACCGCTTTACAATTCACAAACGAAATCGAAAACATCCGAAAGCAGCTATTAGCTTCGTTTATTGATGAGGGAATAGCAGTCGCCCAGGCAGATAGGCTTAGTACGCAGGAGGCAATCGATGCTATGATCAAAAAAGCTGACCATGAAAGCATAAAAAATGTACTGGAATCAGCAGTATGCTCTACAATGGACGTAGCCATAAGCGCGTACATACGCACCAGTACAAGAATTACCGGCGATATAAACACAGTATTTGTCGTTAACAGAGGTAATTCCTACCGCGGAAATACCTATAGAGGTAATTACCGAGGTAGAGGATATGCTCGCTATAACAATCAGAACCATAATAGACAATACTACAACCAGAACTACAACAGTAGCTCTAGGGGACGTGGAAATTTTAACCAAAACAATTCCACTAATCCCAACAGGAGCTATGCTAACAATAACTCCTCACAGAACAATGTTAGAGTGACCCAAAACACTTCGGGAAACTCCGAGGATCCTTTAGACGTTCAACAATAAATACCAATAAGGTTCATACTATTAATCTTAGCATAAATATATTCGTTTCATTCCATCATGTAGCGACAGGAAAAAAATTAGTCTTTTTGGTAGACACCGGTGCCGACATCTCAATTCTAAAAGAAAATTCCGACTTCTTTCAAAACATTCAAACAAATAACAAAATTAATATTCAAGGGATAAACCAAGGGATAATACAATCCCAGGGTCTAACCTCCATTGAGATACAGACAAGCACATATATAATTCCTCATTCTTTCCATATCGTAGGTTCACAATTTGCAATACCATGTGATGGAATTATAGGCATCGACTTCATAAAAAAATTCAATTGTCAATTAGATTTCAAGCCGACAGAGGATTGGCTAATTATCCGACCAAATAACCTAAATTTTCCGATTCATGTTCCAATAACACATAGCTCTGGTAATAATACAATACTTATACCAGCAAGGTCAGAGGTTGTCCGAATGATCGAACTATCTTCAAGTGAAAATAGTGTGCTAATCCCGAACCAGGAAATCAAACCTGGTATTTATGTTGCAAACACAGTTGCAACTACACAAAACACGTTTCTCCGATTACTAAACACAACCAGTACAGATCAACTAGTTAAAATAAGCAATCTAAAGTACGAATCACTTTCGGACTACGAAGTAGTCCAAGCAAACACTAGCAGTAAAAGCAAAGAAGTCATGTCTATCCTATCCAAAAACTTCCCACAACAGTTCAAATCCAAACTAACTGAGTTATGCACCGCCTATACAGACATATTCGGACTAGAAACCGAACCAATTTCAACAAATAATTTTTATAAACAAAAGCTAAGATTAAAAGATGATGAACCAATATATATAAAAAATTATAGAAGTCCTCACAGCCAGAAGGATGAAATTCAAGCCCAAGTACAAAAGTTAATCAACGACAAAATTGTCGAATCATCCACGTCAGAATATAACAGCCCACTTTTACTAGTTCCAAAGAAATCCCACTCAGATTCCAATGAGAGAAAATGGCGATTAGTAATAGACTATCGTCAAATCAACAAAAAGCTGTTGGCCGACAAGTTTCCGCTACCTAGAATTGATGACATTTTAGATCAGTTAGGTAGAGCAAAATATTTTTCATGCCTTGACTTAATGTCAGGTTTTCACCAAATTGAACTAGAAAATAGTTCAAGAGACATAACATCATTTTCAACGAGCAATGGCTCTTATCGCTTCACGCGATTACCATTTGGCCTAAAAATAGCGCCGAATTCATTCCAGAGAATGATGACTATAGCATTCTCTGGACTTGAACCATCTCAAGCATTCCTTTATATGGATGACTTAATAGTAATTGGTTGTTCCGAAAAGACTATGGTTAAAAACTTAACTGATATTTTTGACAAGTGCAGGAAATACAACTTAAAGCTACATCCTGAAAAATGTTCATTTTTTATGCATGAAGTCACGTTTCTGGGGCACAAATGCACAAATAAAGGAATCTTACCAGACGACAAGAAATACGACGTCATTCGAAATTACCCAGTCCCACATGATGCGGACCGCGCTAGACGTTTTATTGCATTTTGCAATTATTATAGACGATTCATTAAAAATTTCGCCGATTATGCACGGCACATAACCAGATTAAGTAAAAAGAATGTCCCATTTATATGGACGGATGATTGTCAAAATGCCTTCTTACATTTAAAATCTCATCTCATTAAACCAACTTTGTTACAATACCCAGACTTCACAAAAGAATTTTGTATAATAACGGATGCTAGTAAACAAGCGTGTGGAGCGGTTTTAACTCAAAACCACAACGGACTCCAACTTCCAGTTGCATACGCATCCAAATCATTCACCAAGGGAGAAAGTAATAAAAGTACAACGGAACAGGAACTCACAGCAATTCATTGGGCAATAACACATTTCAGACCATATATTTATGGTAGGCATTTCACTGTCAAAACAGATCATAGGCCACTTACATATTTATTTTCAATGGTAAACCCAAGTTCAAAATTAACGAGAATGAGGCTTGAATTAGAGGAATATAATTTTACGGTAGAATATCTAAAGGGGAAAGACAACTATGTAGCCGATGCGTTATCAAGAATAACCATCAAAGAGCTCCGAAACATAACCGGCAATATAAATAAAGTCACTACAAGATATCAAAGTAGACAAAAATCCTGCGCAGGAGACGAAATAGTAGAATTGCCCAGGCAATCTACGGAAAAAGCTTCAAAGCCCAACGTATTCGAAGTCATCAAAAATGACGAGGTACGTAAAGTAGTGACCTTGCATGTAAAAAATATGCTATGTTTCTTTAAACATGGTAAGAAAATTACAGCAAGATATGACGTTAGCGATTTATATACTAATGGAACCTTCGACTTAGGTCAATTCTTCCAAAGGCTTGAAATGCAAGCCGGTATACATAAAATCAGCCAACTCAAAGTGGCACCGTGGGAAAATATCTTTGAACATGTTTCAATAGATAATTTCAAGAAAATGGGCAATAAAACATTGAAAACATTACGAGTAGCGCTACTCAACCCGGTGACCCTGATTAGAAATGATAAAGAAAAAGAAGCAATTTTGTCTACATTCCATGACGATCCAATACAAGGAGGTCACACAGGCATTACTAAAACCTTGGCCAAGGTCAAAAGACATTATTTTTGGAAAGGTATGACTAAAGATATAACTAAGTACATACGAAAATGTCAAAAATGCCAGAAAGCTAAAACAACGAAGCACATTAAGACCCCGTTAACAATAACAGAGACACCATTATATGCATTCGATAGAGTGATAGTGGACACCATAGGTCCGCTACCAAAATCAGATAATGGCAATGAATACGCAGTCACACTAATTTGTGACTTAACTAAATATCTAGTTGCCATACCAGTCGCTAACAAAAGCGCTAACACGGTAGCTAAGGCTATATTTGAATCTTTTATTCTAAAGTACGGTCCAATGAAGACGTTCATTACGGACATGGGAACAGAATATAAGAATTCAATCATAAACGACTTGTGCAAATATTTGAAAATAAAAAATATAACATCTTCTGCGCACCACCACCAGACAGTCGGAACAATCGAAAGAAGTCATAGAACTTTCAATGAGTACATACGCTCCTATATAGCAGTAGACAAAACTGATTGGGACGTATGGCTCCAATATTTCGTTTTTTGTTTCAACACGACCCCTTCAATGGCACATGATTATTGTCCATATGAGCTAGTATTCGGTAAATCAAGTAATTTACCAAAACACTTTAATAGTATAGGTAATATAGAAGTACTTTATAACATAGACGATTACGCTAGGGAGAGTAAGTACAGATTAGAAGTAGCATATAAAAGAGCTAGAATTATGTTAGAAGAGCATAAGAAAAGAAATAAAGAATTATACGATTTAAAAATCAATAACAGAGATATATCAATAGGAGATAAGGTCTTATTAAAAAATGAAGTAGGACATAAATTAGACTTTAAATACACCGGGCCCTATAAGGTAGAAAGCATAGAACAAAAAGATAATATAGTAATCTCCGACAAAAGAAATAAGAAACAAACAGTTCATAAGGATAGATTAAAAATTTTTTATTCATAGTACATGGCATGAGAAAAAATATATATATATAAATTACACACAAAAAAAAAAAAAATATATAAAATTTAAGATACAAAAATAATAAATAGAACACAAAAAGAAAAAAGCAAAAAAAATAAAATAACTTCACTAGGTTACGTTATTTTTCAAAAGGAGGGAGATGTAGTATGCACATATATCGAGGGTACACTGTACCCAGTAATAAATTAGCAGCAATACTTTATTGCATAAACACAAATCCATCAGCGACACTTTGTCGCTGACATAAACAATCTCTAAAGAGCCCAACACATTCCCAGCGAGACGTAATACGATCGCACTTGAATGTAGCGGGCAACGGTCAGAACCTAGTCAGCATAAATGCAGGGTTCTGACCGTATATACATAATATACTATGTGCATGCGCCTCTCCGTTCTTCAGCAACGTTTCCGTTGCTTAATATATATATCCACACATACATATACTTATGTATGACGCTGCTCCGCTGCCGGCTTCACCAGCATAGCAATGGGCAGCGTTAGGGTAAGCTAATTCATAAGAAGAACTGTAAGAATGATTCTAGAAATATACTTTGATCCGACCAGACGTGTCGGGTCCAACCACATCAACCGTTGAACTTAAAATCGAACTTATTACATTCATTCTGTTATCACAATACATACATACATATATACTTCTAAGATATGGCTTCGGAAATATCAAAGGGATTTTTCGAAGTTGTACTTTTGATTGCATTAAATTTTCTTCGCCTAACACTGGATTCAGGTCCTTTCATTTGACTTATATTTCTGGAAATTCCGTTATTGGTTGCTATTTCTACAATTCCCATAGATAGTGTCTGTTGACTCTGAATAATCATTTTGTTCGCCAGAGTAATTATTTTCGCCACTGTATGCAACACATACAGCTTCATCCCCGTCTCGACTTATTGTAGACTAGACATTCTTTATGAAAGGAATGTTGACAAAGAAAATAGACAGATTGCATATTTAGCGATTGACGACAGATATCACATGAACTATTGCGAAATTCTATTGGATTATTTGTATAAAGTGAAAGCAAAGAATCTGCTTTTATTATTTTTTTATTTAAATTTTCAATAAGTTTCAATTTGTTTCTTGAGTTCAAAATATTTTGAACTATCTTTTCCTTAATAAATGATTTAAGCTGTAAAGCATATATCAAATAATTTCGAAATCCACTATGTAACATCATTAATAATGAGCTTGCCCTCAGTTCAAAGATGTAAGTAATATCTGGATAACTCTGAATGAGACTGAGTACACATTTGTTCGACTCTTCATTGCGGGCAATATCTGCGTTATTAAGATTTAAATGAACTTGCTTAATACCCTTTAAAAATATATAAAGATCATTTTTCAAAAATTTTAAAATAAAACCTGTAGTTATTTTGCTGTCACGCCAAAGTCCAAGATAAAGAATGAGTAAATAATCATATAATTGCTCATCACATGTGGGGAAACTCGCAGTTATTTCCTCTAATAAGTTTGCACAAAACTCGTTATATCCCGACAAAATGGAAAGAAAGAAAACGCGGCATTGCCCCAGCGTTTCATAAGGCCGTGCCGTCCTCATCCTAGTACTCTCGGAAAATTCTTGTGGACCAAGGCACTAACACATACCTCTATATTGTGCTGATCGGCTGCATCCATCGTACCTAACAGCGCCGCTATTTGAAGCCAAATCCTATGTTTCCGACTGAAGCCACCCTGAATGTTGTGCTGTTCCTAGTGCTGTCCCTTATGTGTTCATCCTGAAATTATTAGTCACTTAAGTAGTTTTAGCGTAATATTGTTTATTTGTGAAAGCACCAAAACATTCAAACCATTGCCGCCCACAGCTGATCGGCTGCAAAGGGCCTAACCCTTTGTGTGTGTCGCGGGGTCACTGAATCCCAGCGAGAATGTTGGAGTTCATACGAAAATCGTAGAAATTAAAAACTGTTTCTTTTGCTCCGGTGACCCTTAACAATGGCTCTTGGTAGCTTAGTCTCGGTAGGGCCTACTTTGAATCAACGAAGTATAACTTCCCACATCATACATATCCCACCAACACCGCAAGGGTAAGGCTATCCCCATAATCGCCCAAACATATATACATATGCCCTAAACGTATTTATTTTTATTTATTTTATTTATTTATTATTGTTGGTTGAACGTATTGGTGTTCCTTTTCTTAGTTTAATGATGTTACTTGTTAAATATTGAAATAGGGGTCAAAAATAAGAAACATGAAGGCTTAAATTAATTTGGAAAGAGGGCGCGTGGCCTTGACCATGGATTAGATCAGCCGCAGCCGTTCCAGTAGAGGGTAGCCAAAACCAACGTTTGGAGTTTGTCCACAGGGAGGATGGGCGCGCGAAGTGGAAACACCGATGCTTCACTCACTTGTTATACCCGATACTTGAAGAGTATAGGGGTATATTAGATTTGTGGTGATAACGGACCGACCCCATAAAGTATATATATTCTTGATCAGCATCAATAGCCGAGTCGACATAGCCATATCTGTCCGTCCGTCCGTCCGTCCGTCCGTCCGTCAGTACGTTTTCATTAGCGCCTATATCTCAGAGAGTTTGGTAATCTACCATCCCAAAAAGGAGCTTGTGCACGAACATTACCACTTTGCATATTCTGCGTAACGAAGGTAGGTCAATAAGTTTTACCTTGGATCGGTAAGGTTGCAGGGTTCTACCAGAGTCCCAGTTTAAATTTTGAAGAGCGAAAATTAAAAATTGTTTCGGAGTCGGAGTAGGGCAGACAGATTTTAACGTCATCCGCATACATTAATGCATGAGACAATGTTATAACTTGGGGTAGGTCGTTTACAAATAAGATGAAGAGGAGCGGACCCAAATAACAACCTTGTGGCACACCAGATGTAACGTTAACGATCTTTGACAAAACATTAGTAGATAAGACCCGTTGTGTACGATTAGAAAGATACGACGAAATCCAACTTAGAAGATTACAAGGGAAACCTAATAAGGACAGCTTCTGATTTAATAGAGTATGGTTAACCGAATCAACTGCCTTGCTAAAATCCATAAAAATAGCGTCAGTTTGCAAACCGCTCTGAAATCCACGGTTGATTATGGAGGAAAACTCGAGCAGATTGGTAGTTGTTGACCGATGTTTAAAAAAACCGTGTTGTGAAGGAGATATCAAGATAGAACAGAGATGTTGCAATTGCCGGGTAACCAGGAATTCAAGGAGCTTAGGAATGGCAGAGAGCTTTGCAATGCCTCGGTAATTCTCTATGTTGGATCTGGAGCCTTTCTTGTGCAGCGGAATTATGTAGGACTCATTCCAAATTACGGGGAGACAAGACTGTTCCAAGGATAGATTGTAAAGAAAGGTTAAGGGTTGGCATAGAGACTGGGCACAATGTTTTAAAATGCAACTAGGCACTTTATCAGGACCTGCAGAAAATGAAATTTTCAAAGACTGCAAGCCGTCGAGCACAACGCGTTCCTCAAAAGTGGGTTGAAAAATGCTATTAGAGTGAGGCAAATGGTAGGGATACGGAGTGGATGAGTTATAAATATGAGAAGAGTAAGACGACTGGAAAAAGGTTGCAAATAAGTTTGCGATGCCAGCAGCAGAAGATTCAGAATTGTTTAGATAATGAAGGGACGGAGGAAATGCATTGGACTTACGTTTAGAGTTGACAAAAGAAAAGAATTTTTTAGGATCATTGCGGAAGTTTGTACTACAAGAAGAGAGGTAAAGATTGTACAAAGACAAGCAAGGAGCCAGTTTTCTGGTACTATTTGAAGAGTCTGGGTTTCCTATTCTTTAAGTATGACAAATTCCTGGAGAACCAGGGAGGCTTTGACGATAATGGTACAATAATCTCCGGAACATAATTATGAAGGGCAGAGTTTATAATTTTATTGAATGAGTTGACTGTTACGTCAATATTCGGCAATTAAAAAAAAAGACCAATCGACATTCCAGAGCTGAAGGTTTAAATTGGCGAAATTAGTTTTGCGAAAACACTTCATCCGGTGAGGAGTCGAGGTAATGTTCACACAACTAGACCTGGTTGAATGAGAATAACTCAGATGAGAAGTCAGTTTTGACTGCTATCAGAACTCCACCAGCATAAGATGTACGATCCATTCGATAAATTATGAAATCTGTCAGTAAAAATTTCATGAAAAACCGATAGCATCGAAATCATGAGTGGCACTATCCGTATAAAGTTGGCGCAATTCGCCGAATGACTGCGTACATTCTGATAGTGAACGGGAAAATAGTTTATTAGTTTTTTGAATTGACAGGGCCGGTAACATTGGAACTCTGATTAGAATTGACAGGGTCTGTAACATTAAGACTTTGATTCGAAACTTTACGTAGGAACTCATGCATAATTGTATGCTCAGGCCAAACAGACGGTTCAAGAGATCTAGCAAGGTAATAATCAGGGACAAAAATTTTAAAGGAGGAAATATTACGCCTATGTTTAAAAGAAAATTCGGTCACCATAAGCACACGCAGCGGTGCTATTAAGGTAAGACGACACAATTGGCATAGTGCTGTTTAAGGCGATAGCGATGGATGCCTAGATAGAAGAGGCCTCAACATCCATCATGACAGCCGCGTCAGCTTCAGCACGTGGGGGCCCAGAGGCGACAGGCATGGGCGCAGGAGTGACAGATGCAACGGCACCATTGGCTACAGGCTCCATAGCACCAGTTACAGGCGGTGACCGCGCAAGATGAATCGTAGGTTCAGGGACTGCAAGAGAAAAAATATTATTAGTATTGGGTACTTGTTACCGTTCTTCCTCTTCGGAGACTCAGTCCAAATTTTACGTGTTTTGAAGTGAGACTACGTCAAACGAAACTTATCTTGGAGCATTCGGAACCCAGCGTTAAGGGCAGCGAATTCAAGATGCGTCTGTCTCATAAAAATACGCATGTCGCTTTCGATAGCCCAACAGTCCAAACAGGTTCAGTTGAGGCCGCAGCGCGTCTTAATAAGATCCCCAACGCAACCATCAATGTGTCCCAATTTTGCACAGTTGCTATGTGCCGTGTTGTCACACAACCAACAGTATACGTTTGCCGTGTAGCGACCAAACGGTCGCAGTTCTTAGCACAACAAGAACTCATATTCTGTTTTAGAAAAATATAAACAGTTTGTTTAAGAAAAAATAAAAGAAAGGTAAAATATAAGTCGGTGTGTGGACCGAGCGAAGAAATTAAGCTTAAAAACAATATGCATATATGAAAAAAATAAAGGAAAAGAAAAAAGTTAAAATATGAGTCGGTGTGGGACAGAGATAGTGATAGCTTGTGTTACAATTGCAAGCGCAAGCACGAACAAAACAGTCACAATAACGGCAAGTGAACGGAGAGACACAGAGAGACGATAGAAACTCCGAGAGACAAGCACAGAGCGGTGGCTAACGCAGTGCGTATGTGTTGGAAACGAAAACAGATGAGCTGAGCGTAGATAAAAACAGAGAACGGTTCAGAGGGAGCAAGCGTACCGCATTAGAGTTGTTAAAAACAAAACGGCTGCGATTAAGAATGTGCAGAGAAGTTAGGAATGCACAATAGGAATAGAAAATAAACGCACAAAAATAAGCATGAAATCGTATGCACTTATATCGAACAGGTTGCACGATCGGTTGGGAACACCAGAAATAAGTTAAAACACAATTACTTTTACAATTTGTACAATTTTTTAAGCAAGAGCGAAGTAGCGCACGACTGTTTGCAACGCTATATCGATAACGATATGACAATATAAAGGGGACAGATATATGACCGACTCATTCTGTTTCTTAAAAAATCTGAAACTAACATCAACGCAATGGACAGAAATTCAAGCTATTTTTCAATATCTCTTCGGAAATAATAAACAACTTTTTATTAAGGAATTAGCGTTTATGCAAGCCGGTGCTGCAAGCATCAGGCAGGCTCGGTCGAATCCGACGCAATATCTTATTGCGTGTGCACAAGACTTCATGAGTGGAGTTCTGCCATTGATTAAACTGGAGATTACTGTCCACTGTCGATACCTTTGGTAGTTGCATTTGGCTTGGACTGGGGGCCGGCATACTATAAGGTAGATGGTGCCAGCCGACAATGTTACCGATTACAACTTTAGCAGAAACCGTGGAAGGAATAAGCTGGCGGGGGAAACGAGTGGCGATGACATCCCGAATCGAGGCATTCAGAGTCATAAACTGATAATTTAAACTGTCCAACATTCCACTGCGCGTCTTGTCATAGTCCAACTCCTGCAGCTCATTATGCAGGGTCTTAAAAGTGCCCTGAAGCTTCTCGATCATTTCTTACTTTACAAGGAGCGTATAGTAATCACTAAGCAACAGCTCATTCTCCCAAGCAGCATTCAACCGTTCTAAGTGTTCAAATATCTGAGGAAAAAAATATAAATTTCAGGAAAGTCACCCTGTTTTTAGAAGCGGTCACTACAATGTCATTTCCAGCATTCACATCCATGGCAACGACAATGCTAGCAAAACGTTTCTAGCGGGAAGACGAACGCAAAGCATAGCCCGCGTAATAAACGGCTGTAGCGGGAAGACGAACGCAAAGAATAGAGAACGCAACGACCAAAACCCGCAAGCAAAGCTATGTGCATTACTAATATGCAATGGCAGCCGGTATGGGAGCCGTTTCTTGCAGGAACACTTTCTTTTCCTCGAACACAAGTCTAACACCTATCTTTCCTGCATGTCCGCGATCGGTTCGGTTAACGAGTCGTGCCTTATGCGCCAGCGCTCATCGGTCGGTTGGGCGGGAGGTGGGCTGCGTTCTTGCCTCGGATCCGCGCGTAACATCCATTGGCTGGTGTCTCATGGGCCACTTGATGGTGCAGTCATTGCATATCAACGTCCTAAAGAAAAAAGAACGTAAAGAGTACCGCTCGTAATAGACGAGGAGAAATGAGAAGCGTACGCCAACAGCTATATGCAAGGGCGGCCGATGCATACATATATGCATGTATAGATTCACTTATGTAGCCAATGACACGGGTGGAACTAGCAATTGGTATATAGGTTTTAATGTTTTACTGTAGTTTGTGATTGCACTGATATTAAGTATTGTACAAATCACGTCGGGGTCACCAAATGTTAAGCTAATGAGCCTTTTCACTAGCTGCTGCGATTTAGCTAAATAATAGTTTGAGTGGCTAAACTAATAGTAGGTCTATAGACCGCCAAATGCGTTTGTACATATGGATGTTTAAGCGAGGTGCGCAAAAGACAGATTAAAGACCGATGCAACGAATGAGATATGATGCGATACGATCAGCTCCGGACTATATGTAGACCGACGTATTGCGTATGTACATATAAGTTAACGAGTGCCCCTCGCACATTGTTGTGTGGGATCGGCGAAGTTCGGATCGCTTATGCCAAGTCGGCTTGCCGACTGTACCTTTCTAGTTCTAAGTACGTATATTTTGTAGCTTTGCATTCTCTTTTGATTTAGCTTATGCTCCAGCTTGCTGGTGGCTCCTAGTCTTAGTTCTGTTCCGTTAACGAAAGCTAACGCTCGTTCAATAAACCTAGCCGTAAACACTTTGAATTATTCATTCTATATCGCTGTACCACGAGGCTAGCGATAAGAGAGACAGTTATCTCTCCAACGTAATCTTCATAAGGGATTCTATAAACGGAACCCGCACGAAGACCACCGCATCAAGCAGCTAAATCCACTTGGATAATCGGACAACTTAATTGGCGCCCAACGTTTAATAAATCCACACCCAGGATAGAATTAGGAGTTTCTTTCACCAATTCGAAAATCATGTAAGTGGAATGTTTGATCAGCATAAGCAAGATAAACACAAAGCTGTTGGAAAATAAATAAAATAAATTCCACAAGTGATCGTGAGTTCTTAAAACGAATATAATTTTTGTTGTCATTTTTCTATCTGCTATCTGCTAAAGGCAGAGATGTAATAAATTTCTATTCAAGTAATTTCTATTCAATTAAAACTACATAAAAAACTTCATGACGAACAGGAAAATTACAGTACGAATAAACACCAACCTCTCCCCCTTCCACCCCATCCACAACGGCATACCCCAGGGCTCACCACTCTCAGTGATCCTATTTGTAATAGCTTACAACAAACTCGCTGAAAAGCTCACCCTACACCCAAACATCAGCCTAAGCGCCTACGCAGACGACTTTAACATAATACTTAAACTAAAAAATAGAAAAAAACATTAATATAAACCTAAACCCAATCCTCAGAACCATACTTGACTGGGCTGAATATTCAGGCGCCAAGCTATCCACCACCAAATGCAAGCACATGCACGTCTGTAGAAAGCAGAACTGCAAATGCACACTATCAACAGGAAGCATACAAATCCAGAATGTCGCGTCACTAAAAATACTAGGACTTCACTTTAACAACAAACACAGATGGAATAAACACACTGAACAACTCACGCACACCCTGCATCAAGCAATTAATATAATAAAATGTCTCGCAAGTCCAAAGTTCAACTGTAACACATCCACACATATAAACGTCACCAAAGCTATACTCAACTCCAAGGCAGACTACGCCCTTCCCATCTATGGACACTGCCCAAAAACAACTTTACGACCTATAAAATCAAAAATTAACACAGGCCTCAGAATCGCTCTCGGGGCATTCAAACCACACCCTCCCAAAACATTCTATACGAAGCAAGAGTCCCCCCCCCATTAGAAGACAGACGCGAACTTCTAACAGCCATCCTCGTAAAAACCCTGATCACAGCAAAAAATTCCCCACTACACAAAATACTAAAAACATACCGACCTCCTAGACGGCCACAATACAATTCAACAATAGACCTAATAATAAAATATAGCAGAAACTACAACATACCCTTTCAGCCCACAAAACTACTCACTCTAACTACTACTCCGTGGAATGTAAGCCAAATAATCACAGACATGACACTAAGAAACTATAATAAAAAGAACACATGCCCACAAACGTACAGAGCCGAATTCATGCAAATTAACACCACAGACAAGCTTAAATACACATACATCTATACAGATGGATCACAAAACAACAGTATCACTACCTTTGCCATTACAAATGAAGCCGATACCATCAAATCATATCTCCTACCCCACTACTCCTCCGTATTTTCCGCAGAAATCATTGCAATAGTAGAAGCCTTAGAGACCCTAAAAAGTAAAAGAGGTAAATTCTGCATATGCACCGACTCACTCTCTGCAATAGACGCAATTAACAACACAAACAACAACGAACATTACCCCTCATACGCTCGCAATATTATGCAAAAAACCTTCCCCAAATTCAAATTACTCTGGGTGCCCGGACATGTAGGAATAGCAGGGAACGAACTAGCAGATACCTCTGCAAAAAATGCAGCGAAACAGCCCCTATTAACAAAGGAAAACCTTAACGTACAAGACATACAAAAATACTTAAAAAACATGCACCTCACAAAACTACAATCCAACATAACCGAAACATCAACCTGGTATCAAGCAAACAACCCACATAAGCTCAACAACTACCACATTTTTAAAAGAAATTCACTATCCCTCTCGAGAAGAGACCAAATAATAATAACCAGACTTAGACTCGGACACTTAAAATAACTCCCATACACTACATCGATCAATCTCCCTGTATATGCCCCTTTTGCAACGACACCATATCAATCGAACACATCCTCACCGACTGCACTACCCTAAAACTTCAAAGACAAGCAATATTTAAAAACACCAACCCTCTCCAGTGCTTAGCACACCCCACATCCTCAAACATATCTAACATTCTAAAATACTTAAAAACAACAAATTTATATCACTACATCTAAGAACATACAAATTAATTTAAATTAAGAAAACCACTCTTATCACCCCATGTACATTAATGTAAATATGTAAATACAACACACAGTACTACTAAGAGAACCCATACACAAACACATACAACTCTAGAGCTGAAGGCCTCTGCTGCCATAGCCACGCAATAAGCTAGCCTATAATTTTACTATTAATAAGTTAGCTCTTAAATAAATAAATAAATAAATATTCAAGTAATGCCCATTGCCGAATATATTTTTCCTTTCGGCCATAATTTAATGTGAATTGTCATTAAAGAGCTCTTTTCTGCAAAGCTAATGACCAATTTTGGCCCATATAGGGAAATCAAGAAGGAAATAAAAAAAGAGAGTGAAAGTGAAAACGAGTGGGAACCCGACCAAATAGGCTTTCAACCGTCAATAAACATGGATATGAACCAAGTGCAGGCGTTCGTTGCGAATGCCGTCAGTCAGGCATTAGCGGCACAAGAAGCCAGATTTAAGGAACAGCTGAATGTAATGCAACAAGACATTCGAAGACTGCACGTAAAAGCACCTCAGGTCGAATCATATCAGAGGATTACCATAAATCCAGCTACCCCGTGTGATATAAAGTTAGACATTATAAAATCAGTACCCGAGTTCAATGGAACTCAGGACGATTATGTGGCATGGAGACAGTCCGCCACAGATGCCTATGAGCTTTTTAAGCCATATGTGGGTAGCAGCGCACACTACCAAGCAGTGACTATTATTAGAAATAAAATTAGAGGTACAGCTAGAGCGCTATTAGTGTCACATAACACCGTACTAAACTTTGATGCCATTATAGCGAGGTTGGACTGCACATACGCAGACAAGACATCACTCAGGCTTTTGCGTCAAAATTTGGATATGGTTAGGCAGGGTAATTCTAACCTCATGGAATATTAAGATGAGGTTGAACGAAAATTGACACTCGTCGCAAACAAAATCGTAATGACACATCAAGCGGATCAACGAAGAAGTTAGAGCTGATGCGCTGCATGCTTTCATATCGGGCCTTAAAAAGTCGCTAAAAGCAGTTGTATTTCCGGCTCAGCCCAAAGACTTACCGTCTGCACTAGCTTTCGCAAGGGAGGCGGAAGCGAGCATAGAGCGTAGCATTTTTTCGGCTACGTATGCAAAGGCTATGGAGGACAGGGCTCAGGCAGGTGAAAATAACAAGTATCAGGGACGCTCTCATGATAAACAGGGAAAAAACAACGGAGCCGAATATGGCCAAGACAAGAACCCACATTTTTTAAAAAAACAGGGTAAGCAAAACAATAGTAATCAGAGCCCCAGAGAGGACAAGGGGTCAGCACCAGAGCCCATGGATACGGCATCTGGTACTTCTAAGTTTAAGCAGCCTACACTTTTTGAAAAAATCAAGGTGCTAACACACAAAACGAATACACGCAGGCTCAAAAGAGACAGGGCTCCGAACGAATGACGGGTCAGAGGCGCCAACGCGTCCAGAACACCATTCAGCTAGTAAACGATGACCAAGATCAGGAATACTATAGGGTAGCTGAAGCCGCGGTCGCAGAAATGCAAGAGGAAGCCGAGGCGGCAGACAACGATTTGGTACATTTTTTAGAGAGCGCTCCCGGTTGCCGTCCATCGAACGACAGCTGGCTGGGAGAAAATTAAAAATATTGATTGACACCAGAGCGGCCAAGAACTATATCAAGCCCGTAAAGGAGCTAAATAATGTAGTCCCGGTCAACTCCCCTTTCGCTGTTAGTTCCATCCATGCTTCTAACAAAGTAACCCATAAATGTTCAATGAACATTTTTGGAAAATCAGCTTCATTCTTTTTATTAGATTCCTTAACGCCATTTGATGGTATTATAGGTTTCGACTTGCTAACGCAGGTAGGAGCAACCCTAGATACCGAGAATGGTACAATCAACCATGGATCTGCATCTGAAAAGCTGCAGCACCATTATTGTGACAACGTCAATTTCAACGTAAATGATATTGTAGTACCGGAAATCGTAAAAGCTGAATTTAGGAGTATGATTTTAAACAGGACTAAGGCATTCACGAAATCTAACGAGGCGTTGCCGTTCAATACGTCTGTGGTGGCTACGATCCGTACAGAAGACGATAAGCCAGTTTATTCAAAACTATATCCGCATCCCATGGGGGTCAATGACTTTGTCAAGAAAGAAATTAAAGATTTAATGGCCAATGGCATCATTAAGCCTTCAAGATCACCGTATATCAACCCAACATGGGTTGTCGACAAAAAGGGATTTGACGAAAAAGGGAACAGAAACAAGCGAATGGTGATTGACTTTAGGAAGCTAAATGAAAAAACCATCGCTGATAGATACCCAATGCCCAATATCTCAATGATATCTCAAACTTAGGCAAAGCCAAATACTTTACGACATTAGATCTAAAGTCCGGCTATCATCAGATTTACCTAGCAGAACAGGATCGCGAGAAGACGGCCTTTTCCGTAAACGGCGGAAAGTACGAATTCTGCTGACTACCGTTCGGGTGGAAGAATGCGGGAAGCATCTTACAAAAAGCGATAGACGACGTACTGCGTGAACAGATTGGCAAAACTTGCTATGTCTACGTAGATGATCATTTTTTCTGAAAACGAAAAGGATCATGTGAAGCACATAGATTGGGTTCTAAAGAGCTTATGTGAGGCTAACATGAAGGTTTCAAGAGAAAAAACCCATTTTTTCAAACAAAGCATAGAATATTTAGGGTTCATCGTGACTTTGGGTGGGGCTAAGACAGACCCGGAAAAGGTAAAGGCGATACAAAAATATCCAGAACCAAAATCTCTGTATGAACTTAGGTCATTCTTAGGATTGGCCAGTTATTACAGATGTTTTGTCAGCGATTGCAAAGCCATTGACAAGCCTGTTGAAAGGAGAGAACGGGACCGTCAGCAAACACATGTCAAACAAAACAACCATAGATTTTGGTATCCCAGAACGAGATGCGTTCGAGAAATTAAGGAATGTGCTAGCCTCAGAGGACGTCACTCTCAGATATCCAGATTTCAAAAAACCATTTGACCTAACAACAGATGCCTCTGCCTATGGCATTGGCGCAGTACTGTCTCAGAACAACCGACCCATAACAATAATTTCAAGAGCATTAAAAGATAGCGAGACGCATTATGCCACCAACGAAAGGGAACTATTAGCTATAGTTTGGGCCCTGGGTAAACTACAACAGTACCTATACGGTACAAAAGACATTAACATATTCACAGATCACCAACCATTAACATTTGCGGTGTCTGATAAAAACCCCAATGCAAAGATAAAAAGATGGAAAGCGTATATCGATGAACATAACACAAAGATCCACTACAAACCGGGTAAAGAAAACCATGTAGCAGACGCACTCTCGCGACAAAGCGTGAATGCTCTGCAAAGTGAAGTAATATCTGATGCTGCGACAATTCATAGCGAGTTATCCGTGACTTATACGATAGAAGCCACAGAGACCCTTTGAATTGTTTCAGAAACCAGATAGTTTTTGAGGAATCAAGGTTTTCTCTAAAACAAGACTTCATACTCTTTGGCGAAAAAATACGCCACAAAATTCACTTCACTAATAGAAACGAGCTCCTAAACGAAGTTAACGCAGTAGTTAACCCTAATGTGGTCAACGCCATATATTGTGATCTGTCAACGCTGGCGTATGTCCAGCACGAGTTAGTAAGAACCTTCCCGTCAAAAAAGTTTTGGTATTGTAAAAATATGGTAACCGACATAGTTGACAAAACAGAACAAAGGGAAATTGCCACAACAAAACACAATCGGGCGCACAGAGCCGCACAAGAGAATGTTAAGCAAATTTTAGAAGAGTATTTCTTCCCAAAGATGACCAGGCTGGTTACAGAAGTTGTGGCCAACTGCAAAATTTGCACTAGGGCCAAATACGACAAGCATCCGAAGAAACAGGTTCTCGGAGAAACACCAACGCCATCGTTTTCAGGCGAGCGGTTGCACATTGACGTTTTCTCGACTGACAAGCAACAATTCTTGACATGCATTGATAAATTCTCAAAATTCGCAGTAGTGCAACCAATACTGTCACGTACCATAACGGATATAAAAGGCCCTATCACTCAAATCGTAAACTTATTCCCAAAACAAAGGTTGTGTATTGTGATAATGAAGCAGCATTTAATTCAGAGACCATTACATCATTATTAAAAAATAATTTTGGGATTGACGTTGTAAATGCACCTCCATTACATAGTGTTTCTAATGACCAGGTGGAACGATTCCACAGCATATTGTCGGAAATCGCTAGATGCATTAAGCTGGAAAGAAAGATTGACGATACCGTCGAACTGATTTTACTTGCAACTATAGAGTACAACCGTTCACTGCATTCAGTGACAGGCAAAAAACCGATAGAAGTGATACATTCATCGACTGATGAGTTTAGGGAAGCCATTAGAGCAAAAATTGAGAAAGCTCAACAGATACAACTGGACAGAAATAATACACGCAGACAAAACAGGGTATTTGAGGTAGGAGAAAGAGTCTTCACCAAGTCCAACAAAAGACTTGGAAACAAACTCACCCCCTTATGCTCAGAAGAGGTAATTCAAGCAGACCTAGGAACGTCTGTACTTATTAAGGGGAGGGTGGTCCACAAGGACAATATAAAATAAATATTAGCTTAACATTCATAAGTCGGCACTAAAATTACGAAACACAGTAAGGTTATAAATACAATAAATGCTCGGAGCACCGACTATTCCCACTCAAGCTACATACCCATAGTAGATGGAAATGTAATGATTTGGGAACAACATGACTATGCTAGACATTCAAGTAACCTGTCCGAATTCTTAAGTATAATAGAAGAAACAGAAAAATTGTCCGAGTATTTTCCGCAGTCTCATATGAGAAAGATACTAGAAGTAGATGCAAACCATACTAGAATCCTTTTGTCCGTTCTAGAAGTGCGTCATAGAATTGCCGCCAGAAGCTTGGACTTCCTTGGGACAGCACTTAAAGTCATAGCCGGCACACCAGAAGCTAAAGACCTAGAAAAAATTAAAATGACCGAAACAAAGTTAATCGAATCAAACAACAGACAGATACTAATAAACACAGAGACCCAGAAACAGATAAACCAGCTCACTGATACGGTAAACCAAATAATTAAAGCAAATTGATAGACACGCCACATTTATACGAGGCATTGTTGGCCAGAAATAAAATGTTAATAAATGAAATCCAAAATTTAATGCTCACAATCACTCTGGCAAAAGCCAATATCATAAACCCAACCATCTTTGATCACGATGACCTAAAATCTGTGCTTATCGAACATCCCACAGAAATTCTTATAGTTAGTCTGATGGAAGCCTCTAGTGTTAAGATTAATTAAATATCCCAGAATTAAGCTTATATGTAGAAAGGTCAGCATCCTCCCCGTGTCCCATGAGCATACAATACTTCAGCTTCAAGATGACACCGTAGCTGAATGCGACAAGGACGTTCTAGCAGTAACAAGCTGCACCACAACAACCTATGCATCGATCTGCAAGCTGGCCACACACGACACCTGCGCACGCGAGTTGCACGCCGGACGCTCAGCACGTTGTAACACACAGCCCAGTCACCTGGAAAGTATCACGATGGTAGACAACGGCTACCCGCTAACATCAGCACCGATGACGGCTCAACAATATCAGTCAACGGTACGTTCCTCATTACATTTGAGCGCGTAGCTGTCATAAACGGAACGAAGTACGTGAACCAACGAGAGATCATAGACAGGATGCGGGCATAGTAGCTGCGCCAACACTTAAAATCATTGGCCACGACCCAGTCCTGAGCTTGCCACTACTACGAAGGATGAACAACCACAACCTACAAATCACCCAGGAACTTCAAGAAGAGGTAGCATCGGCCGAGTCACCTAAGGCACGGTTTGCTGACGCAGTTGGGTTGAGCCTGAGTCTCAGCAGTTTCATCCTCCTCTACCAGAAGTTGAGGAGAAGACGAGCCTCACAGAAGATACAGGAAATCGTGGACAACTACAAGATGAACGGGGACGGTCATACTTCTGAGGGGAGAGTAGTTAACGAGTGCCCCTCGCACATTGTTGTGTGGGATCGGCGAAGTTCGGCTCAGCGCCCTGAATGTGACGGTCGGCCGGCGGTGGTCTGATGTCTTGCACATGCCGCAAGATGGGCATTGTCACTTATGCCAAGTCGGCTTGCCGACTGTACCTTTGTAGTTCTAAGTACGTATATTTTGTAGCTTTGCATTCTCTTTTGATTTAGCTTATGCTCCAGCTTGCTGGTGGCTCCTAGTTTTAGTTCTGTTCCGTTAACGAAAGCTAACGCTCGTTCAAAAAAACCTTGCTCCGGCAACAAGCCGTAAACCCTTTGAATTATTCATTCTATATCGCTGTACCACGAGGCTAGCGATAAGAGAGACAGTTATCTCTCCAACGTAATCTTCATAAGGGATTCTATAAACCACTATAAATCCACTTGGATAATCGGACAACTTAATTTATACATATGTATGTGGGTGAACGATCGATGCGATAACGATGATAGACTGAATGCTACGAAGATTAGCTCCGTACCATATGAGTGATAGATGAAAACTATATAAGTGATAGATGCCGACTCAATTAAAGGCAGGCTTGCCGAATTGCCCGTGACCTAATGAAAGCAAGCGAGCGATGATCCGAGAGAGCGATGGTGAAAGATCGGGAGAGCGACGAAGGCGAAAGTATTAAAGAAGACGAGAGATTACGGCTGGATAGGCTGATGCCTAGCGGGATCTTATGTCGATGTATAATGGGATACAGTGGAAAGTACAAATAGCAAACAATAATAGGCATTGAATTTTACTGCTGCACCACTGAATATGATTTAACTTATGTCGACTAAATATATATATATATATCGATATATATCGGGCTGCGGAACCCGACAACATTCATCGTCAGACCATAAATGGACTGGAATGGTCAGATAGTTAAATATCATATCTAAATTGAGCGGAAATTCTTTCACCACTTACAGATTTAGCACCGTCATTGTACGTGGTGAAATTAAGAAAAAGTTTTTATCAAAGGATTTAACAAATAACATTATTGATATCGATATAGGAAAAAGTCTAGCCTTTTATCCGAATTTTTTGGCTAAGCTTTTTGTTGTATTGGAAAATTCGAACTACGATGTATACTGTAATTGCAATTATTGCGGATCTGATACTCGTTTAAATAAATAAATTATTTTAAGTGATAGAAAACATTTATAATTGATTTATATATAAAACGTAAACAAAAACGAGGGGGAACGTTGTGAGCCGCGGCAACGGCTGCGACTCTAATTTATACCCGGTACTCAGTCAGAATACAAATATTCCTTTATTCTTATGTGATCTTACGATTAAAAAAAAATTTCAAAAAATTAAGTTGAACCGTTCTGCAAATTTTTATACCCGGTACTCGAAGAGTATACGGGTATATTAAATTTGTGGGGATAACGGTTGTGTGTAACGCACAGAAGGAAGCGTTTCCGACCCCATAAAGTATATATATTCTTGATCAGCATCAATAGCCGAGTCGATATAGCCTTGTCTGTCTGTCCGTCCGTCCGTCCGTCTGTCCGTCTGTCCGTCTTCATTAGGGCCTATATCTAAGAGACTATAAAAGCTAGAGCAACCAAATTTTGTATTCAATCTTCGGTGTTATCACACTACTCAAAGTGTATTTCAACATTTCGTCCCGCCCCCTTTCGCCCCCACAAAGGACGAAAGTCTGTGGCATACACAATTTTGAAGATACGAAAAACTAAAAACGCAGAATCGTAGAGAATGACCATTTCTATCAGAGTGTTGAATCTGGATCAGATCGTATTATTAATATAGCCACAATGAAGAAAACCATTTCGAAAGTCATCGTTCCCTCTCGCTCTCTCTCACACGCGACCCTGTCGGCTTTGCCTATTCGTCGAAATGAGCGCCTAGATCTCAGAGACTCTAAGAGCTAGAGAACCCAAACTTTCTATCCTAGCTCCTGTAATATTACTTCAATACAAGTGTATTTCAAAATTTTGTCACGCCGCCTTCAGCCCCCACAAAGGACGAAAATCTGTGGAATCCACAATTTTTAAGATAAGAGAAAACCAAAACGAAGAATCATAGGAAATGACCTTGTTTAACAGATTGTCGAATCTGGATCAGGTTGAATCATTATTATGGCTAGAAGGAACAAATTAATTTTCAGTGGCTACGCAACGCCTTTCAAGCGCTTGCTCATTCCCACTCATTCCCAATCTCTTTATCGAACCGTATATATATATGTTAAGACGAATATGTAGATATCAAATGTAGAGAAGACAGATATATCATATGTAAACCAAAATGGAAACATAAAATTTAATATATAACGAGAGGGAACGTTGTGAGCCGTTGTGAAATGGTGTTCTACATTAAGGTTATATTAATTATTGAATCTGATCCAGATTCAACATAGATAGATGGCCATTCTCTATGATTCTGCGTGTTTAGTTTTCTCTTACTATCAAAATTGTGTATGCCATAGACTTTCGTCCTTTGTGTGGGCGGAAGGGGGCGGGGCGAAATTTTGAAATATTAATGGAGTAGTGTGATAACACAGAAGATTGGATACGAAATTTGGTTACTCTAGCTTTAATACTCTCTGAGATATAGGCGCTATTGAAGACGGGCAGACGGACGGACGGACAGACAGACATGGCTATATCGACTCGGATATTGATGGTGATCAAGAATATATATACTTTTTGGGGTCGGAAAGGTTTCCTTCTGGGCGTTACACACATTCGTGTAACGCCACAAATCTAATATACCCCTAAAATCTTCGGGTAGCGGGTATAAAAATCGTTTAATGTTTAAACAATTTATACATCCTTTTACAATGCTAATTTGCGGACCTTCAGGGTCTGGAAAAACAACGTTTTTAAACAAATTGAATAAACAAAAGGAATGATTGGTTAAGCTTTTCAGTTGATCGAATACTTTGGAATTATGGAGAGAAGCATGCTTCAGCAAATTTCTACAATATTAAATAAAATAAACGAGTTCCCGAAAAAATTTAAGATTAATATAATGAACCTCTTCTTTTAATACTAGATGACTTGATGAGTGCACTTAATAAAAATATATGTGAACTATTTACGAAAGGATCATATCATAGGAACTTCCACAAGTAGTCTACACGGACTCGGGGGTCATGCGGCCACTCGTACACAAAATCTTCGACAGACCACCTTCAAGGGACTCACAGCCACCAGGTGCCCGACACGAAATCACCATTCAGGACGCTGACGCTGCAATTGACGTTCAACACGCTTGCCGGAACTGCGGCGGATCCGGACACTTCTTCAGGGAGTGCAAGCAGCCTCGAGTCTTGTATTACTGGGATTGCGTCCGTCGGGGACTACGAATGGGAATGTGTGTCGATATTTGTCGCAGGACTTCGTCTGGAAACGGACGGGCGCTCTACTCGGCAGAGGACCATGCGAAGAACGTTATTCCCACACCGAGGCAGTAAAGTAAACCTTACGACTGGAGAGAGGACGAATTCGCGCACAAGTGACGATGGAAGGAGAGGATCTGCTAGCAACCCTTAACACTGGCACTACACGAAGCTTCGTTAGCAAACGAAAAGCTCTGGAGCTGGACAATGGACAAAGTATAGCAATGGTGCGGACGACGATCAGACTAGCGGTTCTCCAAGGGAGTTGACTAAAGCGCTGATGGCGGACATACGACTAGGAACGCAGCAAGTGAAGATGCCGGTACTACTTATGAGGAATGTACTGGACGGCGTTCTCCTTGGGATGGATTTTATATGCGGAATCAAATTCAAATATCATAATTTTTTGCGCTATTTTTTTTCAAAATTTTGACTGAAAACTTAGGATAAGTCGATAAAAATATATATTATTGCTAACTTTTTTAGGCGTCTTTTTAGGAATCGTTTATAAAAATCGAAGGATAAATGGCTGTTACAAAATTTCGGGACAAAATACCGCAAAAATGTATGAAATATGAATTTTAAATCTTAATATCTTCTAGACGTTATGCTGCAGCTAAAAAGTGCCTGGGTCAGATTTATAGCTGCATTTGCAAAGTTCAATACAATCAGTTGTAGGAAAAAAAAAACACAATTTTAAAAAATTCCTTAAAAAAAAATTAAAGCTTGAAAAAAAAATTTCTTAAAAATTTTTCATCATCCAAATCTACCTGTTTATGCGGTGATAATGATTTTTATCCCCGATCGGCCGAATATTTATTCCAGATAAATAAAACGCGGCGCAGAAATAAAATCATTATTCTTTAATGACATCTGAACAGCGAGTGGCCCTTGCTTGCCCTTCTCATTTTTAGCATTGCCGCTCCGATCGCTGGGCGCAGCTTCGCTGCCGAGCATACATAACGAAGAGAAGAGCGAGCTTTCAGAGAGAGTTTAGCAGGGCAAGCAAGTGCAAGAATTAACAGAATATTTTTGCAAGTATACATAACATATACATACATACATATACATACATATACATACTCCACTTCCACCCGTCCAAAAAACTAGCAAACTCTCTTTTAGTGACCTATCAGAATGTTCGAGGTTTGCGTAGCAAGCTCAGCATTCTTTTCCAGGATAGTGTCGCATTTGCATCCCACGTTATTGTGTTTACCGAAACCTGGTTAAAGCCGGACATTCTTAGTTCCGAAGTTTTGGCAGATCGGTACACAACTTATAGAAAGGATCGTTCGTCTCGACGTGCAGGAGGGGTTCTGATTGCTGTGGACTCAAACTTCACGTCGGAACTTTTCACAGTCCAGATCGAGCAGGAACTGGAATTTCTGTGTGTAAGACTGATTCTTCCCGCTTTCTCAGTTTTCATAACTTGCTCATATATTCCACCTTCTTCGGAAATCGCAATTTACGAGCAGCATTTGTCCGCCTTAACCGCTATTTCTTCCTCGCTATCTGACAAAGATCACATTATAGTTCTTGGTGACTTCAACCTGCCAGGAATTGATTGGTCTTCGGCAAATGAGTCTAATTGCCTGGTACCCATGGCACGACATGACTTTGTTGACGGCTTGATTGACCTGTCTCTGTCTCAAGTTAACCATGTTAAAAATTCCTTGGGTCGATTTCTTGATCTGTGCTTTGCAACGGATCCGACCTTAGCGTTGTTAACTCGAGTCCCCCCGCTCAGTATACCTGAAGATGCCTACCATCCTACATTCGAAGTGACGCTCGACCTAGGACGAACTGTATTGAATCGGTCGGGTAGACTACCCCAATGTGTCCGCTGCTTCCGTAAGGCCGAGTTTACGAAGCTTAATAACCTCATTAGGGATTTTGATTGGTCCGCTTTATATTTGTGCAGTGACATTACGACAGGCACAAACATTTTTTATGATGCACTGGACTCACTTTTTGTCTCTTGTGTCCCACTTTCGTGTCCGATTAGATCAGGAAAACCCCCTTGGTTTACCAAGGAGTTATCCCATCTAAAAAACGTAAAATCCAGACTGTATAAAAAATTTCAAGAAGTTGGCTCTCCTTCTTCTCTTTCTCACTATGTAATAGCTCGGTCAAATTTTTCAGTTCTAAACGCTCAATGCTATCAGAACTACCTATCTCGATGCAGGGTAAGTTTCTCTAAGGACCCCAAACAGTTCTACGGCTTCGTAAACACTAAGCGTAGAACGTCCGCACACCCATCCTCGCTATCATTCCTTAATACGTCGGCAGATAATGATCAGGCAATTGCCGATCTTTTTGCCCGTTTCTTCCAAACTACCTATTCGCAGGACGTCTACTCTGGTCAGCCGTATCCATACGGCTTACCGAGGTCGAACGGCATTTTCAGTCCTTTGCTAAATGAAAGCTCGTTGCTTCATGATCTACGAACAGTAAAGCCGGTGTTCTCACCGGGTCCGGACGGAGTTCCCGGCTGTGTACTCAGGTACTGTGCCGAGTCTCTGTGTGGGCCGTTGCTTAAACTGTTCAACCTCTCTATAAATTCTTCATGCTTTCCCCCGATATGGAAGGAGTCCTTTATAATTCCTCTCCATAAGAAAGGTAGCAAATCTGACGCGAACAACTATAGAGGTATATCTAAGTTATCCGCTATTCCTAAAGTGTTTGAGAAAATTTTAACTCCGCACCTGCAGCACCTATGCAGATCACTTATATCTCCGGCTCAACATGGATTTATAAGGCGGAGATCAACCACTACAAACTTATTGGAGTTCACCTCCTTTATAATTAAAGGCTTTCAAGGAAATTTACAGACGGATGTTGTTTACACCGATTTTAGTAAAGCGTTCGACTCTGTAAACCACTCCCTCCTTGCACAAAAACTTGACCTTTTAGGGTTCCCGCCCAATCTCCTTAGGTGGATCGCTAGTTACCTGTGTTCTAGGTCTCAAAGAGTCCTTTTCAAAAACTCCCTGTCCTCACCAGTTTTGGTGACTTCGGGTGTACCTCAGGGGAGCCATCTAGGCCCCTTACTCTTTACACTCTTTATAAATGACCTGCCTTCTGTATTAACATACTCTCGAGTACTTATGTATGCGGATGATGTTAAGCTCTGTGTCCAGTATAAGGACATTTCCTTCCAATCCAGGTTGCAGTCCGATCTCGATAGATTTCAGTCTTGGTGTTGTGCAAATCTGTTAAACCTTAATGCTTCAAAATGTAAAGTAATGACTTTTCATCGTTCCAGCGCCTTTCTGGTTCCTTACACCCTTTGTGGTGGTTCTCTTGAGAGAATTACCCGGGTTGATGATCTTGGTGTTCTATTAGATCCCAAGTTAAAGTTTTCAGAACACATTTCTACCATGGTGAACAAGGCCATGGGCGTGCTTGGGTTTATAAAGAGGTGGTCAAAGGAATTTGATGACCCCTATATAACAAAGACTCTCTACACCTCTCTGGTTCGTCCGATTTTAGAATACGGCTCTTGTGTATGGTGCCCGCAGTACAACGTACACCAGGACCGTATAGAATCAGTTCAGAAAAACTTTTTAATTTTTGCTTTACGCGGCCTCAACTGGGATGCAGGTGTGAGACTGCCGTCTTACCCTAATAGATTGCTTTTAATAAACCTTCCAACCTTAGCTAATCGTAGGAAAATGCTTGGTGTGATTTTTGTGCACAACTTGATCAGGGGTGACGTAGACAGCCCTGACCTGTTGAGCCGCATAAACTTCACGATTCCTATTAGAAGCACTAGGAATTATACACCCTTGTTTCTTCCGCTTTGTAGATCGAATTACGCCTTGCATGAACCATTTAGAGTCCTATGCTCTGATTATAATTCCCTCTACCATATTATCTCTACTACTAACTCCCTTCCTAGTCTGAAATTATTGATACTCTTATATCTTTCTCGTAATTAGCAATTGCTTAGTTTTTAGCTAAATTAGTTCTACTTTTCCTCGAACACCAGTCTAACACCTATCTTTCCTGCATGTCCGCGATCGGTTCGGTTAACGAGTCGCGCGTTATGCGGCAGCGCCCCTCGGTCGGTTGGGCGGGAGGTGGGCTGTGTTCTTGCCTGGGATCCGCGCGTAACAGCCATCGGCTGGTGTCGCTTGGGTCACTTGATGGTGCAGTCATTGCATATCAACGTCTAAAAAAAAAAAAAAAAAAAAAAAAAAAAAAAAAAAAAATATGTAGGCTGAAGGCCAATAACTAACTACTATTTGGCCAGCCGCTATTCGGTGAGGATCTGCACCGAACAGTACCAAAAAATTCTTTTTGGGCGACAGCGGAAATGTCGTGTTGACTAGTGTTATCAGGCAGCACGAACTTGTGAGGAATGACGTACCAAACGAAAAGTCCAAGGCTGTTCCCTCGGGATCGATGCGAGTCAGGTGGAAGAAAATAGCGAGGAACGACGCCCCAAACGAGGCGTGCGTGGCGGCTCCTTCAAGGGATTCCCGCAATTCGTATGAGACTCCGATCCAGACAGGATACCCCCTCTGATGGACTTCAGCACTTTTCTGCATCGACATCAACGCCATCAAAGGGAGAAACTCTTTCCGGATCCAACAAGACACGGGCGATGACGAACCACAGTGGGCAGAGACCAGCGGACATAAGCAAATGCGAGGAGTAACAGTGGCCACCGTGAGTATTCCCCTGTGTTGCTGAAATTTTGCAACAGGAACTGCAGAAATTCAACGGCCCCACAGGGGTATCCATCATAGCAAAACACTCTATGCGGGATGACAAACCCATAAAACAGCGCTACTACCGGAAAAACCCAGCTATGCAAGCTATCATAAATAAACAGGTCGACGAATTGCTCAGGGATGGACACTGTCGGGTTCCGCAGTCCAGTATTAGGCGTAGACATAGAATATAGCCAGCGGCCCACCTGCTTTTGCAGTGTCTGGACCTAGCTCTTCCACCGACACTTTCGTTAAACCGACCCCTCGCGTCTTCAATTTGAGCCCGTCTTGAATCGAGCTAAAAAGACTCGTCATGCATTTTTACTATTAGTTCGACTCGATATCATATATCATATATACCCCACAAGAAACTGTATCAAACTAAACTCTCGTGTTTAATATATCAAACTATATTTATGTATACTATATAAACTATATCAAAATATACCAAACTACGCTGCCGCAAAAGCTCGGCAGTTCAACATTTGGTAAACCCGACGTGATCTGTGCAATAAACAATTCGGTAGTGTACATCACAAACTACCATTCCCTTGCTTTCGGTTTTCTTGAATTTCAAACCTGTGCCATCAACTCCGTGCATACACACATACATTAGGCCCCAATCGCACTTGAACATGCATTACACACATAGTCGTCGTCTAGCGGTTCGTGTGTTTTCCCGTTTACTATGCGGGCTACTCTTTCGGTCATCTTCCCGCTACGAAGTTTATTTTGCGTTCCTCTTTGCGGTCATCTTCCCGCTAGAAACGTTTCTACTGAAGCTGCCCATATGGACGCGAGAAACGACGCTGTGACTGCTGCTGGAAACAGGGAGGTTTTTTGAAGCGGAAGCACCGGAATTATCGGCGAGGCTCAAGCAGATCGAGAAATACCTCTTCTGTCTTCTGTCGCCGAGCCTTACAAGACATGGCTCAACTTCGTCCGATTAGGTGTCGGTCAGCGCGCTGCTTACTTGCAGCGACTCTACACTTCTCTATGGAAGGAAGAATTGCCCCAACTTCAACGCGCTATGGCTGCTGAACCCTGTATTCTGTTGGATGCTGTTGAAAGTCAAGCTTTCAACGGGGGGAGTATGTCGTCTTCCGCAGTCCAGTATGTAACTGACACTGTCGAAATCGTTTTGGCCTGCACCCTCTGTCTACTGGTTGGACGGCCTAGCTCAGGGAGATTGGCGTGTACAATAATAAAATCGTAGACAGAGAAAAGGACCAGACAACGCGGGAACGGACTGAGACACGGTATACCCCTATTTTTCTTACAATGCCAGTTAAAGCTCGCATATCAACGCAACGTCACACCTATGTATGTACACCGGCTGTGCCGTACTCACAATTCGTTGGATCCATCGAAGTCAGCAGGCCTGTTGTCGTTGATGAGGCTAAAGATGAATTTTTATATATTTATGGTATATGTGTGACGATGCGATTAGCAATTATGTTAAGTGCTAAAGTAAATCGAAGAAAATTATAAGTGTAGTTTATAAAGAATATCTATCTAAACTAATTAAATTCCGAGTCCGTTCTGCAGCCACACAGCTTCACAGCTCTTTCAACCTGACCAATTCGTGCGGCCAGCCGTAGAATCAACCCTTATCGGCACTTAATTTCTCTCCCCTTTTTGTCTGCTCTGTCCAGATGTGTGCAGTGGATCCGTAGTTGATTGGCTATGGTCTGCAGATGGTCATCTTCGTGAAGGGTCATGGGGGCAAGGCCTATTTCTCCCGCTGATGCTTGTCTTATTGATTAATGCCTGACCTCAGGCCATGGGAATAGGTTGGCCACGATCTGTCTCCGGTGCCGGCAGCTCTCACCACTTCAACAGGAAAAACACACCGGGTCGTGGTAGTGCCAATAGACACTGCTTTACAAGAGCACGTCGGAAGAAATCTGTGATAGACAACTTTAATACCGCGTTTAACCCTCACACTCCTACATACCTTCTTCCGAGGTTATATCCGAAAAAATGCGATTCTTTCCCAATTTAGTCCGAAATATGCCTGGGAACACCTTTCGTGTGCCTGCACGACCTTATCTTACGCTTTTATTTGAGCGGATGGCTTAATTTGGCCGAACTACACTTGGATTAACTTTTCCGCACATGCACATATGCAAGCAAGGCGCACGAGGTTTCGGTAGAGTGCATTAAGCTTTTCAAAGCGCACTGATCATATGATCATGAAACATGAAAGCTTTTGGTGGATTCTAAGTACAGTGGCGTCTGATATAACATGCACAGTTCGCGGCCGTTAATTTAAAAAAACTGTCTTCCGACGAGGCACACCCTTACAAGTATAAAGCGTAGACATAGAATATAGCCAGCGGTGCAGCTGTTAAGTAAATCTCTACTATCATTGTTCATTGTTTGCTATGCCCACTGTACCACATTGTTATACACACGGCCAATGCAGCCGCTCTCTCGCGTCTTCTTTCCTTCGTTCTTTCGACTTCTCTATTACTCTTTCGATCTTTCGTCTTCGCTATTGCTCTCTCCTCTGGATCTGTCGCACTCTCTCTTGCAGTAGGGAACGGGCAATTCGGCCCACCTGCCCTCAAACAATCTGGATATCGTCGCGCTCGCATTAGGGCACGGGCAATTCGGCCCGCCTGCTTTTGCTGCGTCGTTGAACCGACCCCTCGCGTCTTCAATTTGACCCCGTCTTGAATCGAGCTAAACAGACTGGTCGTGCATTTCCACCATTCCTTCGACTCGATATCATATTTCATATATTGTTTATTGTTGTTTAAAGTTTAACAATGTAAAGTTAAACTGTACGGGTAAAATTACATGTCAATTAATTAATCAAAAGGACTAAGGCAAATACTCGGACCCGGTGGGGTTGATTATCGGCTCAGTAGCCGATAAGGTCCCACCAACACCCAAATTTAGGTTAGAGAAAAGCCGGTAGCCGAACAATTCCCAATCACAGCTATTTAAATTAAATTGAGTTATTGATTAAGGTATTTTTGACCATATTAGAAGTAGTATCAAAGGAAAACAGATGGAAAATGGGTTATAGTTACGGCAAAGGCTACGGAAAGATTCATAATCCGAGTAGTTAGAAAGACAGAGTTGGAGATGAAGAGGAAAGTAATGCCTAGTCGGGCGGAAAGCAGCAGCAATACTAATAAGGCTGATGAGGGCAGTCGATTCGACCTCACCAGAGAGAAGCTTAAGGATGTAACCATCAAGGGAGAATATTGGGACGAGTCGTGTAGATAGCGGATTTGCGCTGAGTCCTCCATCCATATTCCTATACTGAGTCGAAGGTATCCGATCGGGGCGGGACTCTATGTTTCCCTTAGCTTTTTTGGAGTGGGTTGGGTTTTGATAGAACCTTGACTCTCACCTACATAATCTTAATTAAGGATCCCTGCTAAACTCCCAAAACACAACAATTCGATTCGGTGAAGCAAGTTCAACCAAACTGCGGATATTCAAGGATGCATTATCGCAAAACATTTGCGAAGTATTGACGGGATCTAAAGGTGTAAGTTGACCAACGCCTTCTTTACCCTCTCTACCTGGATATTCCATATACGATTTTTTGAATATGACATAATACAATGGCTATCTACCAGTTCCCCAGGACACCATTAAAAAAAAATGTTCTAGTTACTCATTCCAAAATATTTTGATCGCAATTTTATATAAATTCAATGTATTTCATCGTGAACATTTTGTTGACCTATGTTACACTAAAAAAAATATTCAAGTGAAAAAATTACATGGCTACAAAATGTGTGCTTAAGAAAAGTTATGAAGACAAAAAATGTGGGAAAATACTTGTTGATTGAGGTTAATGTTCGGTTCTAAATTATTTCCAAAGACACAAATAAGAAGCACAAACAAAAATCAGCCCACCCCCGAGAATCCGTAGTTACTGCTTGGCAAGATGCGTGCAACAGAATGGGCAATGCTTAGATCGCGGGGCGTGGGCGATAACCAAGAAAGTCCGTTGAATGAACGAAAACTACCGAAATATGTGGTAGCACACATACCTATTCTTGTGTCGAATCCAATGAAAGAATTGTTTGATCACTTGGATCGTGTTGAGGCAATTACGTTGCCTTTAATATTTGTATTAGAAAAATGTTAAAACGCTGAAATGTTGTCTTGAAGCTATGCATGTTATTGACTGTTATACAAACGAAGCTCATGAAGCGGGCGACGCTGCTAGAATAAAACACTCTTATTCTGAAGTCGAAGGAGCGCACAAGTATTTTTCTGTCGGTCTGTCTGGTTCCCGTGTCCCGAAATATTATAATCAACTGTGCTTAACGGCACAAACAGTGCTTAAGTGCATAATTTGGATTTGCACCATACATTTTGGCGCCCCCGGGTGGACTTTGTATTCGTACTGGATATAAGTTGGACTGGATCATACTTGACGCTTTGTTGGATATCACCATTGGATATCATCCCTCGCTCGTTGTTGTTGCAGTCCCTGCTCGTCATTGGACCGCTGGACCTTCGCATCGCTAACTCTTGGTGCTAAAATTGGGTATTCCTGGTTGGTATGGACATGCATCGTTGTTCGAATTACCCTCAACAAATGCCACAGATAAATTAAAAAGCCCAATAGAATTACCAACAATAAAACGGCCTGTTAATAAAGTATTTAACAAAGTGAAAGGCCAGTTATATGTATGTATACCTTCATATAAATTTACACATATTGTTTAACTTGAGTGATCACTGTACTTGTGGCCAACGACACCTCAAAGAGGAGCCGACAAGCACAGAAGAAACGGCAATAGTTTCGCGCGCAAGCTCTGACCGCTGCGCATCATTCCTCCCCCTCGCTCTTCGTCGTCACAGATTTTCGTTTATGCTTTGCACGAACGGTTTATGCTTTCGTTTTATGTAAAGTTCTGTGCTCTCTCGTTTTCTTGCTCTCGTAACGGCCAGTATAGCAGATCATAGCAACGTTCCTTTCACATCATCTGTCCTCATCTTTGGAGTGCACATTCGCATTCGCTGCTCTCACTCAACCAGAACTGTTCTCATCACAGCGGCCGTTCTCATATTTGGAGCGAACGTAGACTTGAGTGATTTTTCGCACTCGCTCGTCTCACTCAATCCAGCAGCTTGTCCCATCGCATAAGCTGTTCGAATCGTTAAGTTCATTAGAGCCTAATAAATGTTGAATGATTCTTGAGTGGAATCTAGTATTTAATAAAAACAAATATAAAGTAGATTCACAATGACTGGTAATGTCGTGGTAGTTCCGGTAGCATTACGTCTATCGTCGAAGAACACGATTCAGGTTTGCTTCTGAGGAAGTTAAACGCAGTCTAACGGGATATTGACAGAACCGCAAAGGCAGTACAAAACAACAATATCTCATCCAATCAATTCGAGCTGGAATGTCGCTTAAAATATATTAGATGGCTACATAGATCGCGCATTCTCTTTGCAGTTGTAAATCGATGATATCGATCCAGATTTAGCATCGCGTTCCGAGCTCGAAGAATTGTGCGTGTCAACTAAAGCGTTCTTAATGGCTATTAAAAGAACAAATCCGCTTACTTGTTTGAACGAATCAGTTCTAAATACCACCATGTCACATACAAGGAACCTGCCCAAGATGAAATTGCCCAAGTTTAGTGGGAATTATTCTGAATTCCAAAATTTCATTGGTTTGTTTTCAAGCATCATTGATAGTGACATGTCTTTAAGTAACGTCGAAAAGTTCAACCATCTCTTGAATTGTTTAGAGAACGAAGCATTAGGCACTGTTAAGGCTTTCCCGGTGACAGATCAGAACTATTGCAAGGCTCTTGAGGCTCTAAAGCAGGTTTATGACAACGAGTGTCTCATGTTCCTTGATGGCGTAGCTAAACTGTTTGAGTTACAGGCGAGGTAAGCTCCGTCGGCAAGAGCATAACGGTCACTTATTGAGGCATCTGCCATATACGAGTCATTACTGTCAGTTGGGGATGACAAGGTTATTGCTCACGCCCTGCTAATACACCTCGTTCTGTCGAAAGTTGACACAAAACCCCATTCAAGATGGAAGGAAAATTTGGATTACCAAAATGTTCCGTCGTGGTCCGAATTTGTAGCCGCATTAAACAAGCGCTATCAGCATTTGTCGGCTGAAGAATCCACTTCCGGGCGGTTAAAGGGTCGTAAAGGCTCGCAAGAAACAAAAAATAGGCATTCTGGGAAAACAGCGTTGGCTGTAGCCCAAGCAAGCAGAGGCCAAGACACAAATTGTGCGTTCTGCAAATCAGCTGATCATGGCATGACTTGATTCAGATTTGCCAAGGGATTTCCGCTTTGCATTAATTGCTTGCGAAGAGGGCAGAGTGTCTCAGCCTGCAAGTCGATACACTGCAGAGTATGCTCAAAGCCCCACCACACATTGTTGCATCGCTACAATGTTGACTCGGCGACAACGCCAACCGCCCGTGATGCGCTTGGGTCTCAGGGAGCGGTGGCAGCTGAAAGGTCGAATCAGTTGTCGTCAAATCATGCCATGGCATCTTATTCTGACCAGGTAGTGCTGGCCACAGCAATTGTGGACATTAAAGGTGGCTCCAGCGACAGCCAGCCAGGGTACTGCTGGATTCTGGCTCACAAGTAAATTTCATTACCGAGGAGCTCACTCGGAATTTACAACTTAAACGAATTTTTAAAGACATACGCTTATTGGGAATCGGAAAGGCGAGCATATCTGCACACCAAGTGGTGCAAACAACAGTGTGCTCTCGAGTTCAACAATTCGAAATAGCCACTGACTTTGTTGTTTTAAAGTCGATTTCGTCGTACCATCCTGAGAAAGCCGTTCCGTCAGACTTGCTGACAATTCCTGCTAGGAGCTGACGCATTCTTTGAGATATTGAAATATGGCCAATTCAAACAACAAAACACGCTGAGGTTGCAAAATACGGTCTTTGGGTGGGTGGTGTCTGGTCGCTGCAGATCCAACGGACCCCGAAGCAACGAAGCGTGCTCTATGGTGAGCACGTTGCAGGAGTTTTGCCCTCTACAAAACCTCGTCAAACGTTTCTGGGAGTTGGAAAATGTTCCAAATGCATCTATAGAAAGACTATATACCCCCGAAGAAACTATGTGTGAAAAATCGTTCGTTGATTCCATCACACGATTACCCTCCGGTCGATTGCAAGTTTTTTTGCCATTCAAGTCAAGCCCGACATCTCTCGGTTCGTCATTTGAGATAGCCAGAAGACGATTTTTGTCTTTAGAAAAGCGATTATGGCAGAAACCTGCCATGAAATCCATGTTTATGGAATTCATGGAGGACTACGTGTCGTTAGGCCATATGACTGCAGTAGAAAACTCAATTCCGGTAGAGCCGCATTGTTTCATACCGTATCAGTGCGTGGAACGACCTTAAAGTACAAGCACTAAGCTCAGAGTGGTCTTTGATGCGTCGTGCAAAACTACGAGCCAAGTGGCGCTCAATGATTTGCTCATAGTCGGAGCAACCATCCAGCCGTGCCTATATGCCACGTTGCTGAGATTTCGCTGTCGCAAATACGCTCTTACAGCAGACATTACAAAAATGTACCGTCAAGTCCAAGTTGACGAGGCGCAGCGCCGATTCCAATTAATTATTTGGAGACGAACAAGTTCTGACCCATTGCAAGTGTTCCGACTCAATACAGTGACGTATGGTACCGCCAGCGCACCATTTCTGGCTGTACGGTGTTTAAAGTATCTGAACGACACTCATGCAAATTCGTATCGAATTGGCGCGAAGTCTCTTGTGTCTGATATTTATGTGGATGATCTCCATACAGGAGCAGACACGAAATCCGAGTTAAGAATATTGCGTCAACGATTGGTTGAAATCCCAGAGCCGTCGGGATTTTTGTTGACTAAATGGGCTGCTAACTGTCAACTAGTCGATAGTCAGCAAGAAAATATGGTCATTTCGAATGGAAATCAGCAAGATTTTAAAACTCTTGGTCTGATATGGAATCCTCAAACAGACATTTTTAAATATAATCTGAAACCGATAATCTCGTCCGAAACAACAACCAATAGATCAATATTATCTGTCATAGCTAGTCTTTTTGATCCCTTAGGCCTACTATGTCCAGAAATCACAAATGCAAAGATATTCTTGCAGAAAATTTGGCTATTAAGCCTTGGTTGGGACGATCCCATTCCCTCGAACGTACATAAGAAATGGGAATCGATGGCTTTGGATATGCAAAAATTGCATGACGTCACCGTTCCACGGTTTATGGGAGCCAGTGCAAGCACTTGATGTCAAATACATGGGTTTGCAGATGCGTCCACGGGAGCATATGGCTGTTGTTTATACGTTCGGGTTTCCCATGCTAATGGAGGGTCCGTTAAATTACTAACGGCCTAATCTAGGGTGGCACCCTTAAAGTCCAAAACAATCCCAAGATTAGAGCTACATATGTGCCGCTCATCTTTTAGCCAAGTTTTAGTAGGAAGTTGTGAAAGCTGCCACTACTTTTATGTTTTATTCTTTTACGTTAAGAAGTTCAAATGTAAAACAACCTGTAAAATTAATTTTTAATTTTTCACTTCAAAGTAATAGGAAATATCCATTTTATAGACCTTTTTCTGAAATAAAGCCAACTGTCCGGTGTTATTATTTTTCACATGGCTGTAGATCTCGGAATCCGAGATTGAGGAATAGAGCCATATTTCAGAGAAGGAGATAATATCAGAAAAACACTGTCAAACTGTCAAACTTGACAAACTTCTCCGGGACAAGAATTTTAAAGGATGAAATGCTCCGGTTTTCCTTAAAGTTAAATTTAGTTATAACGAGGCCAGAGGAGCTATTGATGTTAAGCTTGGAGAAGATATAATCTCGAACCATTACATCCGTAGCCGATTCCATAAGACGTGAGACTAATATAGATTTGAGAGGAGTGACAGCGAATAGAGTAGATCGGTCAAGTGGGGTCACATGATTGTTGGGTGAGGCAGAGGCGGGTTCTGCCCGAGGGACAGGTCCGGATGGGATAGCGCTGGCTAAGGAGCCAGTGCGAGCCAATGTGGAAGGAACTTCTTCAACTTCCATGCTGACAGCAGTGTCGACGACTTCAGTAGAAACGCCAACAACGGGTTGATCATTAACAACCTGGGCAGACACGGGAGCGAGATGTTTTTACCGTCCAGGACATCCTAGGCAGACACGGGCACGGGAGAGACAGCAGGTGAAGAACCAGCACATACATCGATTTCCTTGGGGTTCAAGTCGATCAAGGCTGGCGAACTGATTGGAGGAGCGGGTGTTAGAATTGTAAACACTGCGCAGTCTAGGAGTAACCTTTCTTTTCTTTGGAGACTCATTGTAGCATGTAACGAAGAGAATCTTCGGGCTATGAAGCAGATGGACGGTTAGCTGTGCAACTGGAGTACGCGCTTGCTCTGACGGCTGGTCTCTGGTCGGACATGGGTATGGGTTCTTCAAAAATAAAACCTTTCAGCTATTTGCTTCGCTCCTAAAATTACTATTCTATTAAATTTCGCGTACCGTTTTAGGTAGAGGGATTCAGGGGTTAAGAAAGGAAAGGTAGGGGCGAGATACCATATAAATTAAAGTAAGAAAGAAAAAAAAGAATAGAGGGAGAAAAGATAGTGGTCTACCGACGCCACCGGACATCTCTGACGACACCGAGTTGTGTCACGCCCACCCTGCCATAATCCTGCCAAGCCGAGAGAGATTACGGCAAGATCCCTGAAATGTCCTACGTCAGCCATCCTGCTACACTCCAGCGCGGCATGGCTCCCCCAAGTAATGGGTCTTCTAGCACCTATTCATTTTAACAAAGTAAATTCGCCTAACTCTATTACAACGAAATTAAGTCAAACAAATCAACAAAAACAAAAAAAAAATAGGGTATGACAGCATTCATATGGAGGGACATTATAAAGAGGTATTCATTTTAGCATATAATGATATTTATAGGTATATAATCATATAAATAAATATAGCTATACGTGATTACATAATAAGATATGAAGCGATATATGAAAAATATTTTTCCTTAGACAGAAATATATAGTTATAAAGAAATATAATCAGACGGACGACTTTACCCGACAACCCCGGCCATTGGTTATTAATTGTTTAACCCAGTTTTCATTATTTATTAAATTCTGAATGCAGAAGGCAAATCAGCTGTGAATGCTTTAACAGCCGGAGGTCAACGGCCGGTGAACGGCTCTGGCAGAAAAGCTCTAGCAGAGCTTTTTCCCACTATCGCGGATTTATCACGGGCAGGTGAAAAATAATAGAAAAAAATAAGCTCACTTGCACATTTCTTTTTGATTTTGTCTTACATTCCGTTCCCGCAGCGAAAGATCTTTCGTACCTGGGCGTCTCGGTGTGTGAGTGATTACCTGCAAGCCCAAAAATAAAAACCTGCAACTAGCGCTGCATGTCACAATCTCTTTGACGCGACACCGCCGATCGGAAGCTTTATCGCTCCAACTTTAAAAGCTTCACTTCTGAATCGAATATGTAATTTTTTGGTTTTACATTAATACGTACATACAATTTTAGTCTTCGATCTTCTTTTTACGAAACAGGGGCCATTAAAAAAAAAAAAATGGCGAAGATCATGAAAGAGAGTCGTGCCGGTGAAACTATGTATTCGTGCACCTCTCTTTACGTTCTTCGCCACGACATTGGCGCACACGGACAAATAGCTCACGCCTCCAAGGGACACAGAACACTGATTTCTTCACGCCTTTACACTTAATACATTTAAATTTAATAAATAAATAAACAGGGCGGTGTTAGACCACGGCACTTGGCAATCAAACAGTACCTTCTTTTCGAGCCGGTGCCAAAAGGGGTCACAGGGAGGTTATGTTCGCACGAGGGAAAATTTTTATTTTCTTTGCACGTGAGGAAACTGTTGTGGCATAACCGGATCACTGTTATACCTGAGCTGGCTCCCTCGACCGGGTTTTCTTTAAACTGTTAACGGCCGACAAGTTCAATGATCAACTGGTTGTTGGTGGCGCTTAAAGCTCTGTTTGCAGCTTTATATGTACGTTGGGATATGAAGATTTCCTTTCCGCACTGCTGCGAGAACACATATTTACCCGGTTCGGCGTGCCTCTCTTTCTCTAAATTTTTCTTTGGCCGATGCAGTACCAGGGTACGACCAGCTCTAGCCCTTTTGGATGGCCAATGGGGGTCGTACTAACAAAAAAAAACCCAAAGGAGGATCAGCACCAATGATCTACGCTTGGACCCAATATGACTGCCGAAAACAGGTACTCACCCAAATGTTAGGAAAAATGTCGGTACCACGGTGGGCCACGGTGTAGGTGCTATCGCGCTGACACTTTAACACAGCAAAACAATTTTTCTTTTCACGGTGGATTTTTTTCTTGTTCCCATAACTGCACTGCTCGGAGGAGAAAGATTGGGTCCAGCATACCAGTTAAACAAAAACTTAGGTTCTCCGGATCTTCTTTTGCCCAATCCTTCGCCATTCACCCCGAGCGGTTGGCTAAAAAGCAGGGAGATTTTAGCTCGCTCACCACCCATTCTCGACTCCGCCCCTAGAGGGCGCGACTGTATAAGGGTATGTAACATGTAACATATAAGGTAACAACAATTCAACCCAACATACCGATATATTAACCATAGGCTATTCTGCCTAACGCGAATCAACTGTAGATAATGATATTACCGATTTATCTGGTTCATTATGGCATGACTATAAATGCAGCGATTTACGACACAAATGGTATTGCCTACTTTTAGGCACGGAGCAAATTCTTTCTCACATCTATCCGACAAGCGGCCAATACATTATTGATAATTTTGGGATTTTTAAAATGTGCTTCCATCGAGAAATATTATCCTGCAATTTCCGGAATTCAATTCCACCGACTACGTAAAGCTAATCTCCGCCTCAACAGGGAAAAATGCTGCATCAGATGCGGAACGCAGGGGCACAAGGCAGCAGCTTGCAGCAACGAGCCATCGTGCTTCATCTGCTCAGCAGCCGGGAAGGAGGAGACCAGGCATCAGGCAGGCGGCAGAAGCTACCCAGTCTCCAGTGGCGGGGCTGTTAATCCCAGACCACCATGCAGTTGATTCAACTCAGGACCGCGCAGGATCTATTGTCTCAGACGGTACGCGACCTGGACTCTGAGGTGGCAATCCTCAGCGAGTCGTATAGGGTGGCCAGCAGCAGCAATTGGGCCATGAATCGCACTGACAAGGCAGCCCTGTGGCTGTGTGGAGCGGATACGATGCAAATCCAAGACGTCAACGCGGCAGATGGTTTCGTTCGAGGTATCGTAGTTGGCACCTGGGTCTACAGCTAGTACCTGGCGCCCAGTCCCTCACTGGAGGCCTTCAGCCGCATCATGGACGAGCTGAGCTGCGACCTACGTGGAAGGATAAACGTGGTAGTCGGAGCGGCTTCAACGCCTGGACCATGGAGTGGGGACCCACTCGCACAAACGCCAGAGGCCGCATAGTGCTGGAGGCCCGATGAAGGGTCCGCGAGGAATATACCGCCAGCGACCACGACACCATCCAGTGCTCTCTGGGGAGGTCTACCCGAGGGAGAGCAGTCCCACACCGACACGGGAAAGCGTACCGCCAGGACACTTTGAGGCCCATGTCCTTCGCTAGAGCACTGCGGGGCTTTAATTCAAGCGAGGCAGCTGGAGCCAACGAGTGGGCCAACAACCTAGCCGTCGCAGTAGAGGAGGCCTGCGACCAGAGTATGCAGCAGAGGACGGCGTTCCGGTCGCACCATAAACCGGTGTTCTGGTGGAGTGAGGAGATAGCCGAGCTCCGCCGAACGTGTATCCGCGCCAGAAGGCAGTTTCAGAGAGCTCGGGGCAGGAGCTGAAATACGCCATCAGGGACAGCAAATGGGAGTGCTACAGGGAGGCGCATACAGGATGATCGCGAAGCGGATAAGCGCGGGCAGCAAAGCCCCAACTGATCCCGCGGCCCTAGAGGGGATAGTCGGGGCGCTGTTTCCGCGAGGCCGACCGGTCACTGGATTCCCACGTGCGGTAGCTAGCCCAGTCGAAATTCGCGAGGTCACAGAAGACGAGGTACTGCAGGCTAGCAGGGAGATGAACTTAAAGAAGGCCCCAGGACCAGAAGCGATCCGCAACAGAGCATCGAGGCTTGCTCTAGCGCTCCAACCGGCCGATGTGGCGGGCCTCTTCAACAGATGCCTCCACGAGGATAGCACTACTGATAGCACTACTCGACAAAATTTTCTGATAGATTTGGAGATTTAAAGTTTTTTAAAGAATTATGGTTTTTTTTCCAGATGTAGTTTTTATTAAAGAATTTTTTAAAAATTTGGAATTTTTTGTCATAGGTAGTGCTTCTATTTGTCACATAAGTTTTCTATAACTGGTTGTATTGAACTTTTCAATTAAAAAAAAGCTGACAAATGCACCTATAAATCCGACTCAGGCACTTTGTAGCTGCAACTTAACGTCTGAAAGATATTAAGCTTCCAAATTGAAATTACATTATTTTTTTTTGATAATTTTTCTCTAAATTTTGATTTTGAAAGCTCAGGAAAAGTCGAAAAAAAAAATATTTGAATGCCTTGATTTTTGGTTTTAGATAAACACATTAATCAGGCGTCGGTTAAGGTATCGTTTATAAAAATATAAAAATAAACGGCTATAAAATATAAAAGTTATAACCGTTTGACCAAAACTTCATATGCCGAATTTCGCCGATAAATTCCGTTAGCCGAAGTGTAAATAGAAGCACTACCTATGAAAAAAAATACCAAATTTTTGTAAAATTGTAAAAAAAAAAACCACACCTGGAAAAAAAACATTCTTTAAACATTTTGAAACATCCAAATCTATCAGAAAAAGTCATTTTTGGCAACAGCGGAATACATAATATACAAAACTTTCCAAACCACCCACTTTTCTTCCGCCGCACGCGCGCCGTTCGGCCACGTGACTACCCCTACCACACCTATCCATAGCTCCCCCCACCTCCCCACAACTGTGACCCAAAAACTTTCCCCTCCCCCGAAAGTTCGATGCGATCATTTTCTTTTCAACAAAAGAAATTGACCATCGATGCAGCGTCAGCACATATCCCCCCACCCATAGTTTTAAGCTACCTAGTTCGACCCGCGGATGCTAGGTTTCGAGCGTTCTAGCGAAAGAAGTGCAAGACACTTACTCGGGAACCCGGCCGCGAGGAAGACGTTGCTCCGCGCAGCAACTTAGATTTATCCACTATACGTCGCACGTATAAGTCTACGAACTTAAAACAGCTCAATAAAGTGTCAATAAATTAAAGAAAACCCCACTGAGTGAGTCTATTTTTGGGTGGGCATTTACACGCTAATTCGCAGCCAAGAATACCGCGGCACGGGTCCACTTCAATTCCTAATTTACTCCTGATCTTCCGATAGGTCTTACGAGTGTGACAACGCCTCGTACCCCTTATACCTCCCGATCCCACGAGTGTGACAACGCCTCGTGCTTCCCATTTTCCTCTCAGTCTCAATCTTGCTTGCACGATTACGCCTCATTCTCCTCCACTCTTGTTCCTAGTCTCGTTAGGGCCGACCCCGTTTCCTGTAGAGGTTCCTGCAAACTACAAATTTCTTGTAGTAGGATCCTGGATAAGACCGAGCTTACCTCAGCCTGAAATAGGAGCCTGACAAGGTCATTCTAGACACGTGCCTGTCATTTAAGGAGCACCTGGAGTATGTGGCCAGGAAAGCCAGCGGGACAGCAGGTGCGCTGTCAAGGATACTCCTTAACACCAGAAGTACGAAGCAGGCAACGGGGAGGTTGCTGACTTAGGCAGAAGGAGCGAATGTACAAGCGTACGTGCGTGGGATAAAGTCGGTGCACAGGCTGTGCGCCATGAGGATAGCGTGCTCGTTCCGGACCATCTCGGACGAAGCAGTGCTGGTCATCGCCGGGCTCATCCCGATCCGGAGCTGATCCGGGAGAAAACTGAGGTCCACACCGCACTGCGTGACAGGGTAATGGACCCACGCTACATCGCCGAGCTGAAACAGGCTGAAAGATGAAGTAGCACAGAGAGATGGCAGTCCCAGCGGGACAGGTCAGCCAAAGGGTGCTGGACGCACAGGCTCATTCCGAGCCTGGAGTGCTGGCTCACAAGAATGTACGGGCAAGTGGACTTTAGCTCACCCAGTTGCTTAGCGGCCGCGGGTGCTTCCGTAGCTACCTCAAGCGGTTCGGGCACGAGGCAGAGGACAGCTGCCCCGACAGCGGGCACTGGAGAGAAGGCGGATAAGTCAGTAGCAGTTGGAATAGGAGTAGGGGTCCAAGCGCGCCAAGCAATGCGAGGCAGGCAATACCGCGCGCCCAGGGGCCCGACACCCGATACTTACTTTAGTATACTTGGAGTATCCGTTTAGTATTTACCTTAAACTAGTTTTACGTATTAAATAAAAATAGAAAAGAGTATAAAAAAAAGATTGCCGCAGTTCGTAATCTTAAACACCCTACATGCGCTAAAGAACTTTTTCCGGTGCCTTAGTATAGCCTCTTGGTACCGGCGGTTAGCACCCCACTTTTCCAGGATAGCGGAACCCATGACCGCACTACTCAGAAAAAACCAACAGTGGAAATGGTCGGGCGAACACACTCGAGCCTTTGAGGAGTTAAATACCAGTTTAACGGAAGCACCAGTCTTCGCCTGCCCCGATTTTCAGGAACAATTCACATTGCAAACCGACGCTAGCGAATACGGCTTAGGAACCGTTCTTATACAATAGATACAGGAAGCATACGCGAGTGATAGCATACGTGAGTCGACGTTTTTCGACGTTTGGAGGAAAATTTCGCAGTCACCGAAAAGGAGTATTTGGTCATCGTGTGGGCCATCCGCAAACTGCCATGTTACTTGGAAGGGTATGACAAATATGACGATTACCGAAGGGAGGTCGGACAACTGTATCGGCGCCTGGGCACCGTGCCTGAAGAGGAGGAATCCACCCCATGGTAACTGTGCATGGCGACTGTACACAGACGACGTGTGCTGGAAGAGTGCCATGATCACCCCACAGCAGGACACTTGGGAATTAGGAAGACAAGTACAAGAGTTGCCCAGAAGTATTACTGGCCAGGCCTATTCAGGGAAGTCGCCAGAAACGTTCGCAAATGCCTAGTGTGCCCCAGAAGTACAAAGTAAACCAGTTCAAACTAGCAGCGAAAATGTTCACCAGACAGGTCGACGAGCCCTTCGCCGTGCTATGCGCCGACTTTGTTGGGCCATTACCCCGCTCCAAAAACGGAAACACCGTACTTCTCGTTTTCTGCGACGTATTCAGCAAGTGAGTGGAGCTTGTGCCTTTACGTAAGGCAACTACATCGCATATGGAAAGATCATTCCGAGAGAGAATCCTCAGCCGCATCGGGACACCTCGTAACTTTGTTTGCGATAATGGGCCATAATTCGTTAGCCGCTCGTTCAAGGCGTTCTGCAAGAAACTGGGGATGGAGCTTCAACACACCGCCCCGTACACCTCCCAACAAAACCCCACCGAACGCGCCAATCGTACTGTAAAAACAATGCTAGGCCAATACATTGATGGGAGGTAGAATACTTGGGACGAGCTCTTACCAAGGATCACACTCGCGATTAACTCCAGCGTATCAGATTCCACCAGATTTAGTCCTACATTTCTAATCAAAGGCAGCGAACCGAGGCTTCCGGGCATGCCGTATGACGAGGTTACTCCAGGAACAGGGCCTAGTATCGTCAACCAGGAGACCAAAGCTCAACGGATGAGAGAGGTATTCCAGAAAGTAAAAGCTAACGGTGACAGAGCATCCGGGGAGCAGAAGCGCCACTACAATCTCCGCCGCGGCGCGCCGCCGAGAATGGAAACCAGCTTTCAGATCCCTAGTGCTATTACGACGCCACGTACTGTCCAAAGCATCGGAGGGCTTTGTCTCTAAGTTGACCTCGAAATTCGAGAGGCCCTACCGGGTAACCCAGTTTCTTTCACCAAGTCTTGTTAAATTGCAGTTGCTGAAAAGACGTAAATGCCGCTCGGCCAGCTTAAAAAACCTGAAAGCCGTCGACGACGACGAAGAAAGCGAAGTAGACGACTCGTTCCAACTCGATTGCTCCATCCAGCCGGATGACCTTGAAGAATTGAGCCGATCAACTGAATAAAAACCCTGACAACGATTCGTATCTCCGCTGGAGGCCCCAGTAATGCCCGTCCTCCGGAATGCGAGAAGCCCAGTATAAGACCTTGAGACGACGACCCTAGTGACGGCGTCCACGACAAGGCGTGACCCTGTGCACCTTCCGTCTAACTACCTGATCTACATCACGTAGATACGTTGGAAAACTCTACACACCGCCACTGTAGGCGAATATGGGTTGCTGGGCCTTTTTTTGTTTGTTGTTATGATCATCATTATTAATATGCTAGGCTTCGCCACTGAAGGCCCTATTATTTTTAGCCATGTAAATTTAAGCTACCAATAAGCTATCTATTTAAATACACTCGCCAACGAAGGCCATTAAATGCAAAAATGAGTCGATAAGTAAATGCGGGGGTGGTCCCACTGGGCACTATCAATTGGGAAAAAAAGGAAGATCGATAGCGAGGGTGAGACGGTACCCACCCGAGGAGAAAGACTCACTCGAAACCAGACCCTGAAAGAATACAGACGTGAGACAGCTACCGAGAAATCTGTGAAAAAAAATCATAGCTCAACACGTGGCCGCCTCTTGTACATGTTATTTCGTACATGTTGTTGTAGTTGTTGGGGAGACCTGAGGCAAAGGATGGTAACTTGTTCACGGCCTGGAGGGTCCAACGTGCGGCGTGGTTGTGTAGCTCGTACGTGGTCCGGGGTCACCGTGATGGCATTTCGCCGTAACCTCCAAGGAGGAGAGGGGGACATACAGGGCCGTGCGCTATCGCTACGGTTCGTTAGACTCGGGAGCCTCTGGCGATACTGGACTGTGTATTGACTCGGGTAATCGCTACACGTTGTCGGGACTTGTTAGACCATGCATTGTCGCGATATCTCGTAGGACAAATGAGTTTCTACCGGGGATCTGGTCGTTCGTTATCGTGACAGTAATTAACTACCAGGAGATACTGATGAAATGTGCGTGATTGCGACGATCGTGCAGCTGCGAGGTTTCTAGTGAGGATCGTCCGTGCGTGGTCGCGACAGTCGCTAGCTACGAAAGGATACGACTCAGACGTGCGTGATCGCGACGACTCGTAAGTTTACGGGGATTCTAGGGAGGATTGGGGATAACGTGTAATGTGTATATGCGGATGAATAAATAAAAGACATTACAGTATTTTTGTTCAGTGTTCGGTGTGACCACCCCGTTTTTAACTATCGACTCTATTCTGCGTTTTATGGCCTTCATTGGCGGGTGTATTTAAAAAATGTAACTTATTGCTAACTTAAAACTACATAAATAATACTACTAGGGCCTTCAGTGGCGAATTGCGAAATGATGATCGTGTTAATATTAAACAAAAGAAAAGGAAAAAACCAAGGATGGTAGTCGATGTACGCCTTCAGTGGCGGTGAATATGTTGTTGACCTCATCTACGTGATGTAGATCGGGTTGACAGTAGTTGAGAGCTTGTAAAGCCTCATTGGGCTGTAGCCTCGGGTCGCTTGATGTCGGTGCGCGCGTCGCCTGGTTCGGGTTCGCCTTTTAAGTAAGCGGGTGCCTCTCGGAGGACCTCTGCTGGTTCCCACAAGATGTCAAAAAACTCCCCGACGTTGCGACCTGGAGGGATGGTGACGTCTACCGTCGTGCGCAATAGTTGGGTGACCCGCATGAAGCGTGGTGTGACCACGTAGTGGTAGGTTTCCGAGCTGGAGACATATATTAATCGTCATCGTCATCCTCCTCGTTGTAGGGGCCTCGAGGCGGAAGCACATACGCAGTCAGGTCTACCTCTGTCGTGGTCACCCGATATACCCCTCGGCCGAGGTGGGGGTCAAGGTTCTGGTGTCGGTGCACAGTGGGCTCCTTTGTGTACTGCGGCGACCGGTATGGTGGCTCTGGGTTCGATCATGGACCGGCGTCGGGCGCGTCTGTGGCTCTGGTGTAGCACGACCGCTGGACGCGAAGAGATTACGGAGTCGGTACGCCGAGAAAACAAGAAAACGTCGGGCGACGACGTGTGGGATTGACCCGGTGGACTCGGCCAATAGCTCGGGGGTAAGTCGCAGTGCGAACGTCGGGTGTAAAGTGGCGGCGAGATCGGGTGAGCTTGTGGGACGTCATCGGTGTCTATAGGCGACGAGGTGAGATCGATCCAGGATGAGGGCTCGCCGACTGATCTTAGGCGGGAGCGTGTTGGGAGTGAAATTTGATTGCCCCCGTGATGCTCTGAAGTCAGCGTGTTGTCTCCGATGGAGCTGTCGTCGGTCGAAGCCTTATACGCTTCCATTTCAGCTTCAACTCCGAGTCCTGCATCCCTCGGTGGGGTCTCGGAGCAGAAATCCTCGTCCACGTCGAAACAAGACAAAGCACTGGACTCGGTAGGGTCCATCAAATTTTGGGGCTAATTTCGCCGCGAAGCCATCAGCGGCATTAGAAAGGTGGCTGAGGATTCGCTCTCGGAAGGCCCGTTCGAGGTTCGTTACAGTAGCTTTCTTTAGTGGGACCAATTCGACCCACTTTGAAAAAACACTAGTAGGGTGGTGTAACTTCTTTTAGATCGTGTCACGGGTCCAACGAAGTCGGCGCACAGCGTCGCGAATGGCTCGTTGACTTGGCGGATAAGCATTTTACCGGCGGGCTTCTGTTGCATGATCTTGAACTTTTGGCAGCTGAGGCACCCTCGGACGTATTGGCGTACGTCTAGATACATGCCGGAACAGTAATACCTCTGCGATATCCTAGTGATGGTTTTCCACGGTCGGTTGATCATGATACTCGCGTAATACCCTCAGGCGGCTGTCTTTGGGTACATGGCTTCCATGAAATGTGGTCTTTGTCGTCGGCTCGACGTCCCAAGTGTCGGTAGAATTGTCCGTTTTCGTAAGCATAGTCCGGGTAATTCTGAGGTTCGTCTTGTACATGTTGTATCCTCTGTTTCAACCAGGGGCAGTCCGTCTTTTCTCCTTCAATGTATGCGAGGGTTTCTAAGGGGTTCCTCGATAATGCGTCGGCCACCATATTCTGTTTTCCCAGCCGGTACTGAACATCGTACTGGTACAACTGTAGTTCGAGTGCCCGTCTTGCCACTCTCCCGTAGGGACTTTCGAGGGAATTCAGCCACTTTAATGCCAGGTGGTCGGTGATCATATATCATATCACGGTTAGACACTCTTAATCCGTGGCGGAGTAATTTTCTTCGGCCTGATATGCGATGACTCGTTCCGTGCCTTCAATGTCTTGAGTAAGGACTGCGCCTATTCCGCGGTTGCTCGCATCGTCTTGTAGTGAAAACTTAGCAGCAAAGTCTGGGAAAGCGAGGACGGGGGCGGTAGTTAGGAGTACTTTTAGGCTGTCGAAAGCCGCTTGGTTCTCCGGGGTCTATGTCCACGCACGTCCCTTCTTCAAAAACTGGGACATGAGCTGGACTACGGCGGCGAAGTTTGGGACAAACCTGTGGTACCACAACGCCATCCTGATGCACTGGCGAAGCTCTTTGAAGTTGGTGTGCGGTCTCAGGTCCTTCACTGCCGCTATTTTGTCAGGGTCAGTGTGGATACCTTCCTCTCTAACCACGTGGCCTAGATATTTTATCCGGCTTTGGAAGAAAGCGCATTTGTCGGCGTTGATCCGTAGGTTGGCTTTGCGCAATCGCGAGAAAACTTGCTTAAGGTTTTGCAAATGTTCTGTATAGTCCTTTCCGACGGTTATTTTATCGTCCAGGTATGCGAACGCGAAGGATTCTATGTTTGCGCCGATGACTGTGTCGAGGGTACGTTGAAAAGTTGCGGCTGCCGAATGTAGTCCGAATGGCATTACTTTCCACTGGTAGAGTCCTCTCTCAGGTACTGTGAAAGCCGTTGCTTCACGACTATCTCAAGCCATGGGTACTTGCCAGTATCCGTTATTCTAGTCTAGGGTCGTGATAAACCGTACGTTCTTGAGGCGTTCGAGAATATGGTTTATTCTGGATAACGGGTAAGCATCCGGAATAGAACGTTCCGTCCACATGCACCATTGTCCGTTTTTCTTGCGGACAAAAACGATCGGGGCACTGTGAGCGCTTCGCGATGGTTCGATGAAACCTTCTGCTAGCAGTTCGTCGACCTGTTTGTCAATAATACGCATCATGGCTGACTTAACACCGTTGTTTTATGGGGCGTTTATCTCTTATAACCATGGTGTGTTCTGTTAGATCTCTTAGTACACTCGTAGTCTCGGTAAACCTTCTCGTGGCTGTATTCTCCGTTGCTTGGCTTTGGCTTATGTTCGTTGGTGCTATTTCCGTGGGGAGGGTTTCTGTTGCCGGCCTGGGATTCGCGTTCTCTGTTGGCGGTGTCGTGGGCGTGTTCCCTGTTTCTTGTCTTGGTTCCTTACTGTGCGCTGCTGATGCCGGGGGCATTTTCTCTGTTGCTTGTCTTTTGCTCTGGTTCTCTGTGTGGGATGTCGTAGCCGTAGTCTCGGTTGCTGGTCTCTTCTTCCTGTTCTTGGTGAGTGATGTCGTAGCCGTTGTCGCTGTTGCGTGTTGCAAATTCTTGTTCCTGGGTCCGTGGGTTCGTACACGGCTGGTGAGGCATTTTGGTTCATCGGCGTTGATGCTGCGACCTCGTAGATGTAGAAGCGTGGTGCCGCATTGAATCATGGTTTCTATGGCGGACAAGAAGTCCATTCCTAGGATCACGCTTTCGACCATGTTCGGTAGTATCAAGAGGGGTATTCGCACCTGGCGTGTATGCAGTTGAGTGGGCGCAAGTAAGAATTGGTTAATCTTTCTCACTGATCCGTCTGCTAGGCGTATCCGCATCGCTGCTGCCTGTATATTTGTGTCAGTGGCCAATCGTCCGGCCAGGTCTTGACTAACGAAACTGCGGGTCGCTCCCGTGCCGATAGTGGCCGATTGTCACCATCGCCACTATCCGGCCGTCGGTCTCGTGTAAGGGTCTTTTCGATCTGGGGTTCTTGGTGGCGTCGATCTCGGCTGTTCCCATCTCAGTCGAGGACGCGACTAGTTTCCCGAGGCTTCTCGTCGACAGCGTTGGATGGTCTTGACATTGCGTTTGCCGCATTCCCAACAGAACAAGATGGGCCTGTTTTGGCAACTCGCAGATAAATGGTCTGCCTCACCGCACCTTCGGCATGCCGTGCGTGCGTTTGCGATGAACGGTGCGTCGTGTTGGATCGTCCTGTTAGCTACTTAAATGTCAAGTCATGGCGATCGTGTCGGGGTATCCTTCGAGGGGAATTGACAGCGGATGAGTGCAGCCTCCTCAGTCATTTTGTTCCTGAATGCTCTCAAACTCCACGGCCAGTTGCGTGAGCTGGGCCAGACTTTGGAGTTCGTGCCTCCTCACTCCTCACAACTGGTAACCGGGTAAAGCGTTGTCGTAGATACGTTCTTGGGTCGCGTCATACCCCGCGTGGTGCATAAGCAGACGGATGTCAATGATGAAGTCTTTGAATAACTCGCCAACCGATTGCTTACGTGCTAGGATCTTATCTTCAACTGCTTTGGGACCCACGGCTAGCTCGGTTACGTCGACACCGTAAGACAGGGCACGTTCTTCGAGTAATTCTACGAATGCTAGTGGGAGTAATTCTACGAATGCTAGTGGGTCATCGTGAACTGAATACCCCAGTGTCGGATCCTACCCGGCACTTGGAAGGTGCGGAGAGACGAAGTACTTGCGAGAGCTCCAGCCTCGACGTGTCCTTGCGTTGTCTCTATTGGGGTAGAGGTTCTCCTAGCATGCACCGGACTGGACTCGGATGACCTGGATATTTGAATTCTGCCCTCTGACGTTAATACTATCGGGGGCACGTTGCTTTTACCTGTGGTGGCAGGGGGGACTTGCATGCCGAGCTTTTGGTCTACGACCTTCTTCTTCTCGGACGGGGTTTTGACGGCGGGCTGCGGTGATCGAGTTCTGCAAGGCGAGTCCAAGTCGCGGGTTTGAGTTTGCCTTCGGTGAATATAGCGAAGGTCTTCCTCAGATCGTCGACGGTGCCTTCTTTGTCGAATCCGAACTCGTCTGCGAAACCTTCGAGTTCGTCCCGACGGCGTTGGTATTTTCAATCGCTGTTCACCCCAGGATTTTGTACTGATTCTGCGGTGTAATACTCACTCTGATCGTGGTCAGCGCTTTGGTCCATGACGGGGTAGAAGCTTGAGTCGTGGGAAAACGTGAGTGGGGCGTAACCGTAACTCTGGCTGACTAGAGCTGGCGCGCTGACATTATTTTGCACGGTCTGGACTAGGTTTATTATCTTGTTTGAATTTCGCCTTCGGTGACGTCGTATAGTATTTTCAGTATGCACTGCACTTGGGGTTTTTTTTCAGGGTTTTAGTTTTGGGCTCTGCACTGGGCGTGTTGCACTAGCACGGCGTCTGCGTGACGATGATTTTCAACGCGCCACTTGTTTGAGATTTAGTTAATCGAGGCACTGTATTTGCACTGCAAGGGTTTTCTAGGACTAGCACTGTACTTGCGCTGCGAGGGACTTGTGCGGCGTGGTTGTGTAGCTCGTACGTGGTCCGGGGTTACCGTGACGGAATTTCACCGTAGACTCCAAGGAGGATAAGGGGATCTACAGGGCTGTGCGTTATCGCTACGGTTCGTTGGACTCTGGAGCCTCTGGTGATACTGGACTGTGTATTGACTCGGGTAACTCGAGCAGGGACTTTAGGGAGATTCAAGAGAAGGTGACAGGCACAGACCGCAAATCTACCGCCACAAAACCACGTGCCTGTAGTACGGTCAGAGTTTCAGCCAGATTTACACGTGCAGGCTCACACACATACACACTTCCCCCCCATATCGGGATCAAGACGACGGCAAAAACAAACACGCAAGTACAGTTCCGTTCCAAAAAACCATCGCTGCGCAAACACAGAGCCTTTCCAAAAAAATAAAAAAAAAACACCACGACAGTGCAAACACCGCGCCCCGATTACACTACTCGACATAATTCAACTTTTTTTTCTGATAGATTTTGAGATTTAAATTTTTTTTTAAGAATTATGGTTTTTTTTTCATTGCGTATTTTTTTTTAAGGAATATAAAAATAAACACCTAAGTTATAACTGTTTGACCAAAACATCATATGCCGAATTTCGGCAATAAATTCCGACGTGTAACCGTTTTTTTTTTTCTACAAAACTACCAAAATTCTGTGTTTGTAACAGTTTTTAACGGTAAAATGGCATTTGGAATGGTGCCAAACGGCATATGAAGTTATTGGTCAAACGATTAAAACTTAACCGTTTATTTTTATATTTTTAAAAACGATAATATTAAAACGACGCTTAATTAATGTGTCTATCTAAAACCAAAAACCAAGGCATTCAAATATTTTTTATCGACTTTTCCTGAGCTTTCAAAATCAAAATTTCGGGAAAAAATAACGAAAAAAAAAAAATAATTTCAATTTGGAAGCTTAATATCTTCCAGACGTTAAATTGCAGCTACAAATTGTCTGAGTCGGATTTATAGCTGCATTTGTCAGGCTTCTTAAACTGAAATGTTCGATACAACCAGTTATAGGAAACTTAAGTTATGTGAAAAAGAAAAGCACTAGCTATGACAAAAAATATCAAAATTTAAAAAAATTCTTTAAAAAAACTACTTTTAAAAAAAAAAAAAACATTCTTTAAAAATTTTTAAACATTTAAATCTATCAGAAAAAGTCATTTTTGGCGACAGCGGAAAAGTCGTGTCGACTAGTGTTATAAAGGAGGTAAACTCCAATAAATTAGTAGTGGTTGATCTCCGCCTTATAAATCCATATCGGATGGAAACATGAAGAATTCATGGACAGGATGAAAAGTTTAAGCAACTCATTTATGAAGTCTATATACACCCAGAGTTATCCAGCAAGGTAAATGAATTGGACATTTTTTAGTGGTCTTTTTAATTACATGAAGCTATTATTCCTTTCGGGGAAAAACACAATTAAAAACGAGGGGGAACGTTGTGAGCCGCGGCAAGGGCCAATACGTGGAAGTGTTTGCGAGAAAGAGAGGGAATGAATAAGCGCTTGGCAGGCGTTGTGTAGCCACTGAAATTTAATTTGTTTCCTCTGTCCATAATAATGATCCCACCTAATCCAGACTTGACAATCTGTTAGACACGATAATTTCCCATGATTCTGTGTTTTTTGTTTTCTCTTATCTTAAAAATTGTGGATTCCACAGATTTTGGTCTTTTGTGGGGGCGGAAGGGGGCATGGAAAAATTTTGAAATAAACTCGTGCTGATTTGATATCACAGGAGTTTGAAAAGAAAGTTTGGTTGCTTTAGCTCATATAGTCTTTGAGAACTTGGCGTCAAAAAAGACGAATGGGCAAAGCAGACGGGGTCGCGTGTGAGAGAGAGCTATAGGGAACGATGACTTTCGAAATGGTTTTCTTCATTGTGGCTATAATAATGGTCATTCTCTATAGGTCTGAGTTTTCTCGTATCTTCAAAATTGTGTACGCCACAGACTTTCGTTCTTTGTGCGGGTGGAAAGGGGCGGGGTAAAATTTTGAAATACATTTGTAGAAGTGTGAATAGACTGAATACAAAATTTGCTCTAGCTTTAATAGTCTCTGAGATATAGGCGCTAATAAAGACGGACGGACGGACGGACAGAAAGACATGGATATATAGACTCGGCTATTGATGAAGAATATATATACTTTGATCAAGAATATAGATACTTTATGGGGTCGGAAACGCTTCCAACTAGACGTTACACACATCCGTTATCACCACAAATCTAATATACCCCTATACTCTTCGAGTACCGGGTATAAAAAAAGACATTTATCCATACCTGCTGTATGTAGTTCGAGTAAAATTTTTTACAATATACCCTAGAAATAATACAGTATCAATTGACAACGCAGTAATTAATAAATCATATTCTGGAAATCAAACAATGGATCCTTTTAATTTTAATCATTTTAAAATTCAACGCTTTAATTTATTGGTAAATGGAGTACAAGTACCATCGCAGGCTCTTGAGGTTGATTTCACGGACTCTAAAAATTTTCAAAGCTCTAGAGGATATAATATGTACATAGATATACATATATATGTACATAGATCAAGTGGAATAAAACATTATGATCTAGGTTTACAAATTATAAAGGAAATATTTGACAAAAATTGCTTTATATTAGCATTTGACTTAACTGCAGACCATTATTTCTGTCCCTCTTACCGAAGCAGTTACTTTTCTGGTCTACTGTGAATATGACTCAATGATTGATGTTGATGAACATCGAAATATTCGTGTTCTATTGTAAAATGAAAACATTGCAAATCGAACATTTGCTTTCTAAGCATTCAAAAACAAACAAAATTTTTAAATGGTTTATCGCTCTGATAAGCTACCTAAAGGCATTTGGAAATATCCTGCTATTATAATATCAAGAAAAATTATTTTAATTAGAATGATAAGTTAATCATGAAAATGTTTAAGAACATTAGTTTGAAATAAAAAACATAATGTTGATGTAATGAAAATGTTATTTTATTGATTTTGTCACTGTTTTATACTAAATTATTTAATCAAGATTACATGGTCTTTTATACTCTCATTAGTACATAATTAAAAGATGAAAACCAATAGTTCTAATTATTTAAAAGCCAGTTGTCTTAAATCTGATTGATTTTTGAGTGAGAATGAATCAATTCAGTATGTACTACTAAAGTATATATATATATATATAGTGACATATCCATGCTGCGCATACCCTTTGCTATATCTGTTACCCTACACCCACATACTGTAAACAATCCAACACCCTCAGCTTCGATCCCATATACAATCCCACGCTCGAAGCGGACCACTTGTAGCCGATAGCCGGCAATGTAAACAAACACCCTAAGCTAGGAGCCTAACATAAAACAATAGATGCCGCAATTCAGCCGCACTAGAATCACGCCACCCTCCAGAGATCAATTACTAATCGATTCCATCCTAGCTCACCAATCAGAATCGGTCATAAACCGAAGAGGCCCACATTCTCAGCCACCCTGAAGTAATGCAACACCGATCATACGCAGCGGAAGCCTTTCATCAAAAGCCACCTTTCCCACATATCGATCCAGCCGCCCTTCCACATATCGATCGAGGCACGTACGCCATCGCTGAAGCCGAAGCCAACGCCTCGAATTCCAATCCGAGCATCGTAATATCCCAATCCGAGCATCGTAATATAAATATGTAGTCCACATCTAAGAATGGACTTCAGTTCTGTTCAAGACAAACGTCAATCGAGACACCGTCGGAGAATTCACCCAATGTTAATTCCGTTTAAGACATCAGACTAAAGTCATCGTCGGGGAAATAACTAACTATTGTACACTCAGTTTAAGTAAAGAAATAAATCTTTTTAAAAACCTAAACTCACGTGTCGCATTTCTAACTGGCGCAGTCGGTGGGATCTCAGTTAAAAAAAAAATGAAATTTTTTAAGACGATCAATTTGCGTAGTGACAATTACCATGCGTAATAATCTACTGTGATTCGAGAAAAAAACGCTATTACCAAAAGATCCACCAAAGAATCTACACACGATTCAAACTACTTGATATTAGTGAAAAACAATATCAAACTCAATTGATATTAGTGAAAACAATATCAAACTCAATTGATATTAGTGAAAAATATCAATCTACTTAATATTAGTGAACCCAATATCAAATTCAATCGATATTAGTGAAATAAAATATCGAACTATTCAAAAAAAAAAAAAATATAAATCATCATGCCGCTATCAGAGGTACATCTAAACAAAGCCCTGAAGTCAATCAGGCAAATCCAACCATACGATGGATTCCCAGAACGTCTAAGCTCGTTCATAACGAGGATCGAGTACATCTCCGTATTGTACCCAACGGAAGACAGACGACAACAAAGCATCATGTACGGTGCCACTGAGGGTCAACTGTGCGGAAGAGCACAGCTATTATCACAAAGCATTCAACCCAACACCTGGAACGACCTAAAAAATGCCTTAATCAGCAAATTAAACAACCACACTCCATACGAAACTCTACTGGATCAACTACACGACACCAGATTCAATGGGAGTTTTCGTAAGTTTATCGAAGAACAAGAAAGTAAGACAAATGTTATCACCAGTAAACTAAATTTGGAAACTAGCCAAGAAAATGTAGTAATCTATAAAAACCATCTGGAAAATAAAACCAGACAAACAATAGCAGAGGCTTTACCCCATAGACTGTTCATTATCTTAGCAAAGAAAAACATTTCTACAATAGCTGAGCTAGAAAAATCAGCTCAAGATAAAAAAGTGCACCCATTTCTATGATACCCAAAAAGATAGACGCTTCAGAAAAGCAAAAATATCGAATGGTAGTAGACTATAGAAGTCTAAATGAGCTGACCGTTATATATAAATTTCCTACACCCAGAATGGATGAAATACTAGACAAACTAGGAAGGTGTCAGTATTTCACGACAATCGATTTAGCTAAAGGATTCCATCAAATTCCTATGGAACTTAGCTCAATCCCAAAAACAGCTTTCTCAACTGAGCAAGGCCATTACGAGTTCACTCGTATGCCTTTTGGGCTAACCACTGCCCCCGTTACATTTCAAAGATGTGTGAACAATCTGTTAGAAGATTTAATTTTCAAAGATTGTCTCGTATACTTAAATGACATCATTATTTATTCCACTTCATTGGAAGAACATTTGTTGTTGCTTATAAAAGTCTTTGGTAAGTTGAGAGACGCAAATCTTCAAATGGATAAGTGCGAATTCCTGAAGAAAGAAACAGAATTCCTAGGCCATGTAGTAACCACTAATGGCATAATACCTAATCCACGGAAAATATCCGCCATAATAAACTTCCCTATACCCAATACAACCACAAAAATAAAATCATTCATAGGTTTATGTGGATTTTATAGGAAGTTCATTCCTAATTTCGCTAACATAGCAAAACCAATGACACTCAAACTAAAGAAACGAGCTGTCATAGACCCAACTGAGGAAAAATACGTCGAGGCCTTCGAAAAGTTGAAAGTACTTCTCACCTCAGACCCCAACCTCGCATTCCCTGATTTCGATAAAATGTTCACGGTAACAACCGATGCAAGTAACATTGCATTAGGAGTGGTATTGTCACAAGACCACAAACCAATTTGCCACGCAAGTAGAACCCTAAACGAACACGAAATCAACTATTCAGCAATAGAAAAAGAATTACAAGCTATATGTTCCGGCAAGGCCCGAGTGTAATTCCCTTATTTTTGCACTCTTAATCGTATTGTACTTTCCATACTCTTAAAGGTTTACTCTCTTGCTCTCTCCCAGCATCTTGCTCTCACTTATCATCTATTATCTGTGCTTCTTAACTCTCGTGTTCTCATCTATGCTTCCTCACGGCTTAGCTAAGCGGACGGCAGCTGCGTCTGCTAATAGTGAGTTACTAGTTACCGCTTGATATAGTTAGAGCACAGACCTTTTTTGTCCTAATCTATTATTTGGAACGAGACTTGCTCGCTTGCCTCCCCAAGTTTAGTTAACTCTCTACTACAAAACATACATTGTTAAAGGCTCCACCCTCACCATACAATCACATACACTAAATTATTATAACGTTTTGAATTCAAAACTTTTGTGAAATTCTTAATATATAGTCAACGAAAATTGGTGACCCCGACGTGATCGTCATTAATAATATTACTAAAAACAAATTAAAATCGTTTAAAGTGCGAACTAAATGTAACCTTTCTGTCGCGAAGTTTTCGTCTCGGCGCTTGCTTGCTCACAAACACCAATACATCTACGCACAGAAACGGCTTTGATTTCGGTGCATTTGCGCGCACATACCGACAATCAAACGGGTCATTCTCCTATTCTTCTTTGTGCATGCTCGCTGCTGCTGTCGGTGCATTTGCGCGCACAAGCCGAAAATCTAACTGATCGTTCTTCTGTTCTTCTTTGTGCCTGCTCACTGCTGCTTTCGGTGCTGCTGCTTGCCTAATATGGCTGAGTCCAATGACTTGTCGGAAAACAGGGTGTCTTTTTACAAACGAAAGGCACAGTCAATTGCGGGGGATGAAAGCAATGAAGATGCGCTAAATGTCCATTTAAAATATTTGGAGAAAATGTCCGATTTATTTAATACGACTCATTCCAATTTAGAAGAACTTGACGTAAGCGAAATTGGCAGCGACTTAAGCAACAAATTTGATGTCTTGGTCATGGAAATCAAAGTTTGCATCCGCTTAAGACTGCGCAGTGCTATCGGGAACATGCCGCATCACTCAACGATGCATCCTGACCTTAACGTTACTGCCTCCGGAAATGTTCGGCCACGATATCATATTCCTGATATAAAACTTCCTAATTTCCGTGGAGGCTACACTGAGTGGGCAAACTTCTTCACTATGTTTAACACAATTATAGGTCAGGTGGCCGTTTCAGTACCTGCGATCGTGTTTGGATGGACCTGCATTGGAAGCTGTTCGGTCTTTGGAAGTAACGGAGGGCAATTATGATATCACGTTGAATATTTTAAGCAATCGTTTCAATAACAATCGTTTAATCTTTCAGGCACACGTCGCTGAGATGCTGAAGCATGAGAAGGTTGAAGATGGGTCAACTAGAAAGCTGCGTACCTTATCGGATAAGGTGCATTCTCACATGAGAGCGCTAAAGTCGATGGGTAACATGGAGGAAATAGCAGGTTGCATCATCGTTCACTCCATGTATAAGTATCTGGACACCGAAAGCAGGAACAAATGGGAAGAACTGTCACCGTCTAACGTTATACCGACCTGGGACCATTTTTCGACTTTTTTGGAAAAGAGATGTCAAGCCATGGAGGCAAAGGATCAAGCTATGTTCATTGATCCCCATAGTAATCAAGTTGGAAAACATAAAAGATTAATTAACTCCAAAAACAGTCTTGTTGCTACAAATACCCTTGGATTAGAGTGCGTATTTTGCAATAATAAAGAGCACAACATTTAAAGCTGCACTCGGTTTGGAAACCTTTCGCCTTCTTTGCGCCTTAAAGAGGCAAGGAAGCTTAGAGTATGCTTCAACTGTTTGAAGAAGGGACATCGTAACACCTCTTGCAGTTCAGGTTCTTGCCGCACATGCGGTGGAAAACATCATTCACATTTGCATATCAATAGTCCTCTGCCGACGTCAGTTGCCACGGAACCAACGAACGCCACTATGTCGTATACTCACGCTCAGACCCCAGTCTTCAGAATTCTCTTGTTGGCGCTTCATTACCTTTCTCCTGCTCAGAATCTTAGTTCAGACGTAGTGCTTCTCGCCACGACAGTCATCATGATTAAGAGTCGATATGGTGATCTTATTCCTTGCCGTGCTCTTCTGGATTCCGGCTCACAGATTAACTTAATAGCCTCTCGTTTGGCTCAGATGCTTCAGCTGAAACGAGCCAAAGGTTCGGTCTCAGTATCCGGTATTGGTGCGGAATCCGCATTTCATACAGAAGGTTCGGTAAATTTGGTCATTCGATCCAGGACTTCAGATTACTGCACGAGTCTCACAGCTCTTGTTGCTCCACGCATCACAGGAAACCAGCAGGCTTCTTCTTTCGATATATCCAAATGGAATTTGCCATCCAATATCAGACTTGCTGACCGGAATTTCAACAAATCTCAGCGCATTGATGTGCTTATTGGAGCCAGTTTATTTTATGATATCTTATGCGTTGGACAGATTAAGTTGGACAAAGGCCTTCCGATGATACAGAAAACGCGTTTCGGTTGGGTTGTAACAGGTGGAGGTCATTATTCCCACAACTCTGTGCTCCTAGCTGCCTCTAGTTCGACTGAATTGAGTCATAATCCCACCGTCGGTATGGATGAACAAGTGAGAAGCTTCTGGGAAGTTGAAAATTGCCACGGCCCCGCCATAGAGGCTACAAAGGAGGAAATTGCTTGCGAGGAACATTTTAAAAAACATTTCTGTCGACTTCCAAGTGGCGAGTACAGCGTTCAATTGACCTTCAAGATGAGTGACAGTCTTCTTGGAGATTCATATCAACAAGCATATCAGAGATTTCTCAATTTAGAACGCAAACTGGGACGCAAGCCACTTCTTAGGGCCCAATACGCCGAATTTATAAAGGAGTATCTCGATTTGAATCATATGTCCCCTGTTAAAAGCGACTCATTAAAACAATGCAAATTCTTTCTTCCTCATCACAACGATATATTGATGTTGGGCCCAACTATTCAGCCGAAGTTAGTAACGACTCTTGACTGGCGACATTTGTAAAATGTATTAATGCGTCCGTGTCTTGCCCCAGGATAGTTTTCTGCAGTGCATATTGTGGCGCGATTCACCCCACGAGGAGATACGAGCATTTAAACTGGATACCGTAACCTATGGAACGAAACCAGCATCATTTCTAGCCGTACGTTCCATGCACCAGCTAGTTGTGGAAATAAAAACTGAATTGGGATGAATCTCTTCCAGTCGCCTAACGCACAACTTGGATCGACTTTATTCAGCAGTTTGACTCTATGCAACAAATCTCTTTTCCACGTCTATCATTCCTTCAAAGCAGCAATCTTAAAATACATGGATTTTGTGATGCCAGCATGAGTGCATATGGAGCACTGTTTCGCAAGGCGTCAATGGAGTAAAGGCAAATCTTCTGTGTTCCAGATCTCGTGTAGCGCCACTGAAGACTATTACCATACCCAAGTTGGAATTATGCGGTGCAGCGCTACTCGCTCAGCTTATGCATGAAGTCTCTTTAATGAACTTCAATTGCTCGTATTACTGTTGGTGTGACTCTACCGTTGTATTAGCCTGGATCAAAAACCAGCCATCTATGTAACTTAAATGTATTTGTTGCTAATCGACTGTCTGTTATTCAGGAACTCACATCTGGAATGTCATGGCTGCACGTGCCAACTGATCTCAACCTTGCCGATATTCTTTCTCGAGGAGCTTATCCATTCTCATCTTTGGAATCATGGGCCTCTATATTTGACGGCGAGTAAAGATCAATGGCCAAGTACGCCTGCTCTTCCAGATCCAGTTTTGGAGGCACGGAAAACCATCCTAATTACCAACTTCGCTTCGAAATATTTGGTGGAAGAATCGAAATTCGTGAATTCCTTCCCCAAAATGCAGCGAATTTTTGCATATGTATGCAAATATATTCATCGACAAAGGTATAAAATAACAGTGGAGGATTTGCGCTTGGGAACCGAACTGCTTCTTCGCCTTACTCAGCAATCTCGTCTATTGAATGAAATTAGAGCCCTGGAATCTCGAAAGGACATCAAAGCTTCAAGCCCAATTGCCTCGCTTTCTCCATTTTTAGATGATTGCGGTTTGCTTCGAGTTGGAGGACGCCTTAAAAACTCCACTTTGGATTTTGAAGCACAACATCCCGTAATACTGCCAAGAAATCATTCCATCACTTCTGCTTTGATACGGCACCTACACGAAAAGCATCTTCACGCAGGACCCCAGTCACTATTAGCCATCATTCGGCAAACTTACGGGCCAATTGGTGGTCGAAAGACCGTAGCTCACGTAATACAGAAGTGTGTCAGATGCTTTCGAGTGAAGCCTCGAACTGTAGAGCATATAATGGCAGATCTTCCGGTGGACAGAGTTAGCGAATCTAGGGCATTTCTAGCTACCGTTTTTAGTTTAGTTTTACTGCGGCCTGTTCCTGTATAAATCGGAAATTCGAAATCAGCCCCCAATTAAATGCTACATGAGCATTTTTATATGCTTCTCCACTAAAACGGTTCCCATCGAGCTAGTGAAGGATCTCACAACGTCCGCGTTCCTGTCTGCGCTTTATTTGCACACGTTTTATTTGCACACGTGGAAGATCGACTCGTATTTGGTCAGATAATGCCACAAATTTTGCTGGAGTTCGGAACGAACTGGCAGAACTCAAGTCATTATTCTTAAGCGACAATCATCAAGAAGCCGTACATCAAGCTTGCCTCAATGATTACATCGACTGGCGTTTCATTCCTCCTAGATCACCTCATTTTGGAGGATTGTGGGAGGCTTCAGTCAAGGCAGCCAAACATCATCTTCGGCGTTCCCTTGGATCCTCGCTTCTTGGATTTGATGAACTGCGCACCCTTGCGTGCAATATTAGCGCAATCATTAACTCAAGGCCATTGTTTCCTCTTTCAGAGAACCCGTTAGATCTCGATGTGCTCACGCCAGCTCATTTCTTGGTTGTCGCCCCTTTCACAACCTTCTTGGAGCCTGACTTGGTACATTTAAACGTCGATCGCCTGGACCGTTGGCAGAAGGTCACACAGCTGCAACAAATTTTTTGGTTTCGATGGCGCCAATCTTATCTAAGTAGTCTACAGGAGCGAGCTAAGTGGCGCACCCGGAATCCTGAGCTTCACGTCAACGATGTCGTTCTTGTCAATGACGAGAACTATACTCCGCTGAAGTGGCCGCTAGCGAGAATCGTCGAACTCATCCCAGGAGCTGATGGAGTATCTCTCGTCGTCTTGATCAGGATGGCTACAGGTGTTAGCGGAAGGGCTCTTGCCAAACTGTGTCTCTTGCCTCTACGGGATGAGGTGAAAGGCTTGGATCCTTTAACGGGGGGAGAATGTTCGGGCAAGGCCCGAGTGTAATTCCCTTATTTTTACACTCTTAATCGTATTGTACTTTCCATACTTTTAAAGGTTTACTCTCTTGCTCTCTCCCAGCATCTTGCTCTCACTTATCATCTATTATCTGTACTTCTTAACTCTCGTGTTCTCATCTATGCTTCCTCACGGCTTAGCTAAGCGGACGGCAGCTGCGTCTGCTAATAGTGAGTTACTAGTTACCGCTTGATATAGTTGGAGCACAGACCTTTTTTGTCTCAATCAATTATTTGGCACGAGACTTGCTCGCTTGCCTCCCCAAGTTTAGTTAACTCTCTACTACAAAACATACATTGTTAAAGGCTCCACCCTCACCATACAATCACATACAATAAATTATTATAACGTTTTGAATTCAAAACTTTTGTGAAATTCTTAATATATAGTCAACGAAAAAGCTCGTTGTCTCAACACTATAGTCTGGGCAACTAAATATTTCAGATCATATCTGTTCGGTAGAACATTTGAAATATGAAGTGATCATAAACCCTTGGTTTGGTTGAATAACCTCAAGGAACCAAATATGAAGTTACATTGTTGGAAGATCAAATTAAATGAATTTGACTTCAAAATTAAATATTTACCAGGAAAGGAGAACCATGTAGCCGATGCGTTATCTACAGTAAAGATGAACGAAAACCTACTGGGGGAAACCATTAATAGTGATCAATTATTACAATAGGCAGATAGAACTGATCAAAGGTAATGAGGATAAGGTAGAAACCTCCCATTATTTCCACAAGATACTGATAAAAATCACGTATACAGAAATGACAGAGTCATTAGCCAAAGACATAATAAAGGAATATGTGTGTACAAAGAAGAGTCCATTATATTTCCATAATGAAATAGATTTTCCACTGTTCCAAAGGGCATTCCTGGAAATAATCAGTCCTAATCACTTGACTAAACTAATTAAATCCAGCATCAAACTCATCGATATTCCAAATTATTCCGAATTCAAGGAACGAATATTGAAGAATTATAAAGAACTACTTCACCCAGGTATCGAAAAGACCACTAATTGGTTTAAAGGAATATTATATTATTATTGATTATATTATTTATTACCAAAAGTTAATCCAAAATATCATCAATGAATGTCCACGTACAACGTTGCCAAAACAGAGCATCGTAACATTAAACTAACATTCGAGATCACCCCCGAAATACAGAACATCAGAGAGAAATATGTCATGGATTTCTATTTGGTAGGCAATCAACAATTCCTATCATGCATTGATGTATATTCTAAATTCGCTACCCTTGTAGAAGTTAAGAGTCGCGACTGGCTAGAAACAAAAAGAGCCATCATAAAAGTCTTTATCGAAATGGGCAAGCCACAGGGAATTAAAGCCGACAAAGATTCAGCCTTTATGTGCGCAGCATTGCAAGCATTGTTGAATGCGGAAAATGTGAAAATCGAAATCACTACCAGTAAAAACGGAGTTTCTGATGTAGAACGGTTACATAAAACAATCAATGAAAAACTAAGAATTATATCAAGCGAGGATAATATAGAGAACAGACTCACAAAATTCGAGTTGATTCTATACACTTATAACCATAAAACGGTTCATAATACTACAAAAAGATCCCCAGCTGATATCTTCCTGTACGCCGGACTACCAGATTATAACACTCAACTGAATAAGGTTAGAAAGATTAATCATTTTAATAACGATAGAATCGATTTTGAAGAAGACACACGGTACTAGAGTGCACCCCTAGTTAAAACAAAGACAACCAACCCGTTCCAAAGAACAGGAGAAATTAGGCAGGTAGATGAAAAACACTTCGAAGAGAAAAATAAAAGGAGGAAAATCACCCATTATAAAACAAAATTCAAAAGGAAGAAAAAATCTAATAAGAGTAAATACGATAATTGCAGAGTACCCGAAGAGAGTACCGGGAATTGGGAGCCATAACATGATTAAGACCATAATCTTACTTATGTTCACTGTCCTACAGTCTACAGGACAGAATATAGAGATAGATCCTATCACCTCAAGGAATGGATATCTCCTATTCAAAACAGAGACCATTAATATACCCATTAATTACGGATATCATTATTTAACAATTAATATAACAAAAACTGATGAAAAATATCAGAATTTATTAGATCAGGCAACACAATTCAATAACGTAATTCAAGTTCAATATTTACTTGAGAAATTGCAACGCGAATTAAACGGCATAAAAATAGCCAAGAGAAACAAAAGAGGCCTTATAAATGCAGTAGGCACAATCTATAAATATCTATTTTGAACTTTGGATCAGGACGACAAAGTCGAACTAGAAAGGAAAATAGACAATCTGGCTAGCCACAGCGTTCAAGCTAACGAACTAATCTTAATAATCCAAGCAGTAAATTCTGGCATAGAAGTTTTCAATAAATTAAACAAAGATAATGATAGAAATAAGCAATTAGAAATACTAATATTTAACCTTCAACATTTTACTGAATATGTAGAGGATATCGAATTAGGCATGCAGCTAACAAGATTAGGGATCTTTAATCCGAAACTATTGAGGCAAGATTACCTGAAACACATCGATTCAAAAAAGTTATTAAATATCAAAACATCGACTTGGTTAAAATCAGACACTAACGAAATACTTATAATTTGCAACATCCCACGAGAGATCAGAAATATTCCTATACCTAAAATTATCCCATATCCAGATGAAGAAAATAACATTCTTACTGAGCTAACACAAAAGAATTATTACATTCTAGAAAACGAGGTATACGAAAAAAAGTAACAAAACGAAAAATAAACGACGAATGTATGTACATATATCAAGAATAGTCAAACAAATAGAAACAAAATTTCCATACACAAAAACACACCAAAATTTTCAAATAAGTTTCATAGAACCAAATATATTGTTAACTTGGAAATTACCAAAAACCATATGTTCGGAGCAGCAGCTGGCAGTAGCTCTTAAGAATAAACATAAGATAATTTAAGAGAAACATAACAGACTAAAATCATCTGTTCGCATGCTCTCGGTGCATACGCACACACAATCACACTCAGGCTCGCCGCGCGTACTGTTTATATGTCAGTGCGTAGGTTAGCTTGGGTCACATTCGGTCAAATTTGTCGTCCAATCAGAATCAGTCATAAACCGAAGAGGCCCACATTCTCAGCCACCCTCAAGTAATGCAACACCGATCATACGCAGCGGAAGTCCACATCTAAGAATGGACTTCAGTTCTGTTGATGATTTAGTTTATTTTCAGTCCGAAATGAGTGCATTTCATTGCGAGTTGTGTTCTGTAAAAAAATCTTTTAGTTCCCATAATGGACTGAAAAAACACTGAGTCTGCGTCTTGATTCTTTGCGTCTTGGAAAAAATTTAGTTTTAGAATTAAACTACGATGGCGTTCATGAGAAGGCTGCATATAAAAATTTTTCAGCACTAAACAATGCTATACACTGTAAGCCGAAATGTTTTAGTTTTATTTAATATTTATCGTATGTACATAAACTTTATCGTTTTTTTCTTTCTAGGTGCTGCGAAAAATTATATCCCTAGCGACAGGGAGTATGTGAAAAGCATCCGACATGCTTTTTAAATTCAGAAAGGCCGTCTGTCAAAGCGGAAAAATTATGCAAAACTAAAAGCTTGAAAAGATCCAGAAAATAAAGAAAATTATCAATAAAAATCATGTTAAGCTAGTGAGCTTTTTCACTAGCTGTTGAGATTTAAAGGCCGGTTACAATTGGGGTTTGGTTATATATTGTATGTGGTTTAATGCCAGATTTATTTAAGTTAGATGTATATAGGTATGTGTGTGCGACGAATGATGATCGATGATCTTTTGCTTTCGAGTATTTGCTCAAGACTAAAATGCAAGGGCTGACGGCGTACTTGCCGAGCCTTATGAGGCAACGCTTAACGAGCGGGAGAGAGCGCGATTAGGAGAGAGATAGAGCAGTTCGGGCTGCTGCTAAGTCAAGTACAAAGAATGTTTATGTATAAATAAGCGAATGGAAGCCGCTGCCGTGCGTAGGCATATGCGGTAACAAACGATTTTTAAATAGTGGGCATTGCAATACATCGAGATGTGGATTTACGTTAGATCGCACCACTTGCTATAATTTAGTTTATGCTGCTTGACCCGACAGATCAAATTGTTTTTGTATTTGTTCCAGTATTAGCATTACTACTTTAAAAACATTGTATATTGCGTAGTGTAGTATTAGCATTACTACTTCAATAACATTGTATATTGGGTAGTGTAGTATTAGCATTACTACTTCAATAACATTGTGTATTGGGTAGTGCTGTATTCGCATTACAACTTACATTACATTGTATATTGGGTAGAGCAGTATAGGCATTACACATTTGAGCACCTAGTGTGCATAAACGTATCCACAGGCACGCACACGTTTTTTAAATCGTGTGTCGTACAGTGGAAGGTCTGCCCACAGGCAGCATTACAATTTAGGATTTGTATAATTGGGGGTAGTGGAAGCCCGAAATGAAATCAGAATTTTTGCCCACTTTCTTGATGAGATTGTAGGCATTCACTAACTAAAGCGGCCAAGCAACAATAAATGTAATGGGAGTCGTAACCCATTTTCGAGGGTAGTAGGCATACCGAATTCATGAAGAGGTAATGGGTTACGTGGGGTGTTTTTTCGCCGCTGGAATCCTTAGTTGTAGAGTCAGCGGCTGGCCGTGAGACAAAAACTTATCTCTTTGGTGGGAATCCCACCAATCTTGGCACCACAGCCCTATCACCTGTGATGGTAATACCCGGTGGTCCAGGACGTATATTCACGGGTGGGGTCGGACTTGAAAGGACAGCTAATGAATTTGCGGACATTACGGACACGGACGCCACAGACGATTTTGGCTGCATGCTCTCCGACGCGATAAATTCGGCTACCGAATATTCATCACCAGCAGCTGTCGTTGCCTTTGAAGTAGCGAACGAAATCAACTGCTCCATCACTGGGGTGGTCGGGGTTAGCTTATCATCATCGGCTGGCCGAGGGGCAGTTGGCACATGCAGATCCCGCGGAGTGACCTTTTTGCGCCTGGGAGACTCAGTCAGTAGTTGTTTGCCACTAAATTGAGACTCAAAGGCTAAGAGCCGATCGTATTGCTCTTTGAAGCCCACGGTCAGCACCCTAAGACATTCTGGGTCTGCCTTATAAATACCACCATTTCCTTCTAAACCAGACGGCATGCCTCACAACTATAATGCAAGCCATTTCTTTTGGAGATGGCATCACTCACGGCATTGGAAAACCCAGCGCATTTTCCGTGCACTACGCTATCGCAGAGCCAGCAGGGGATACTGGGCTAGTCATGGGTGATCTGCTCTTTGCAGGTTTTTTTTGCCACAGACCACAGAGAATCCCATTATACAAATACACACATTTTTTTTCCTTAAAAAAAAAACAGATATCAGACCAGTGTGCCAAACGACAAAAGAGTAATCAGTAAGAATGAGAGCGGTTACAGCAGCTAAAATTGAGAGAGAGAGCGCTACTGCACAGAAATGATCGAGAGCGAGAGAGCAAGACCAGTTAGGACTGGTCAGACACTGCAAGAGCGACATAGATCGATCTAAGCTGCGCCGGAGATGCAGAAAGAAGGATCACCAGGCAAAAGCTTGCAATCGGGAGCCTTTTTATGATTCTGCATGACACAGACATTCGTCCTTTGTGCGGGCGGAATCTGAAATATACTTGGAGTAGTGTGATAACACAGGAGACTGGATACAAAATTTGGTTGCTCCTTAATAGTCTCTGAGATATAGGCGCTAATGAAAACAGATGGACGGACAGACGGACAGACGTGGCAATATCGACTCGGCTATTGATGTTGATCAAGAATATATATACTTTATGGGGTCGGAAACGCTTCCTTCTGGGCGTTACACACACCACAAATCTAATATACCCCTGTACTCTTCGAGTACCGGGTATAACGAGTGAGAACGTTGTGACCCGCGGCAAAGGGCGTGACTCTGCTTTATACCCACGATCGGAAGGCGTTGCTTAGCGACTGAAAATTCATATGTTTCTTCTAGCCATAGTAATGATTCGACCTAATCGGATCTGGTAAATACAGTTTTTTCCATGATTCTGCTTGTTTAGTTTTCTAATATCTTAAAAATGGTGGATTTGGTGGATTTTTAATACATTTATATTTAAGCGATATCACAGGAGCTTGGATAGATTGTTTGGTTGCTCTGGCTTTTATAGTCTGTGAAATCTAAGAGTTCATGAAGACGGACGGACGGACAGATGACAGTGATGACTATCTTTGTCTTGAGCCACTCTTGTGGTATATTCCCCACTGCTAGTATCTTTCTGAAAATACACTGTAGCCAGTTGATGGCCGAGTTTTCTTTTGAAGTTGGACTGGAATGACCTGGTGCGCACGAATTGGTGATTTGAACGGATTTAGCTGTTTATGACCAGCTTATGTTCCGTTTTTTGAGATTTTTTTTTCCCTTGGATACGCCATGGAGAATGGATATCTTCAAATGATACCAATGGCCCGTGTCATTGGCATGCACGATTCCTTGCTCGAGTCAAATTCTACGTACTAAAACCACACTCCACAGGTATCATTCCTGCCAGGACGATTGCCGCATCCTTGGCCACGGTCCTGAAACATGAGATAACCCTTAGGGCAGCTAGCCTATATGGAGCAGAAGCCCTCTTCATAGGCTCTGGTTGTTTTCGACCGCAGCCGCCCACACTGGTGCTGCGTAGAGCAGGATGGAGGCCTCTACGTTTGCCATGAGTCTCCTACGTTTGGGCTTGGGTCCACCTATATTTGTACGTATGTATGCCAGAGAGGGCTCCCTGCATCCTCTATGCTTTCTGGACAACAAGGGATAAGAACGAAGTTTTGGCGGTTGTCCAATGTCACGCCCAAATAATGGAATCTTGAGAACTGACCAAATCGGCTCCTACTCGCACTGTGGTATCCTCCGTTTTTTCCTGTTCGTGATGAGGATAGATTCCGTCTTGTGGCCAGTTTCAGAGCGGCTTCAAGCATCCATCTGGCAATTACTTCGATTGACGTTTTAGCTGTCGACTCGCCTTCTTTGATCTCCTTAGCTATACCGACTAGTTCCATTTCATCGGCGAAACCAAACCGAGAGGTAGCTAGTTATTATTTTCAGCAGGTACACCGATCCGATGCGGTGCCTCCTTTATCCTTGACCAACTAGCCGAGCTGAAGGCATTTCGGAAATCCAGCGTCAGGACGGCGCAGTACTCTTTGGTACCCCATCCCCATCTCTTCCCCTATATGGTCTTCGCTGCTATGTTAACCACGGCCATTATGCCATCCACGGTCGAGCGAGCTTTTCGGAATTCATATTGTGCCTCCGTTTCCTCTGCGAATTTGATCACCCGGTTGTAAAGTATTCGCTCTAGTAGCTTGCCAACAGGCTGCTGCCGCTTCCATCTTTTCGAAAATTTTCCCTCACTGAGGCATTTTTTAAATGATGCAGCAGCTGCAGAATCAGTTCCCCCTTCTGTATGCGGTGGATTCTTGCCACCGCCTCACCTAATCCTTGGAGCTTCTCGTCCTGCTTAGACTTTCGTAGGCTTTCCGCGTAGCTTCCCGGGGTTTTCGCCGCTATGACGATGGCATCCGGCGTGCACTCTCCGTCGTCACACGCGTTGTCTTTGACTTCCGTGTCCTCTCCTTTCTACCCACTTTTTTTTACTATCCTTTTGAGGGCGCTTTTTGGGTCTCGGTGATGTCTTTGACTTCCATTCCACTCTCTATGGAGTCGCTTATCGGATTTTTAATTTCTATTGTTGTGCTCTCTCTGTGTTGTATTATTACATACTGTGTTTTAACTGATCGTGCAACTAAATTGCTATCTGCTTTTATTCTTTTATCGTGTTTTTGGGCAGTTAATTCCAATTGCAATAGTAGTTGGTCCTAGTATTGTGCATTATTACTAACCCCACTCGTTCTTACGCTCAGCTGTTGACATATTCATTGTATGCTGCACTCTCTCTGAGACGCTATCGGACATATATTATATTTTATACATACATATATATCGGAGTATGGTTCATATTCTACGACACATCGTGCCCTTCGTTTTCGTTATCCATTTTCGTCTATCCGTCGCCAAAGCACAGCAAGTCCCAAGTGTCGTTGTACATATATATCGGAGTATGGTTCATATTCTACGACACATCGTGCCCTTCGTTTTCGTTATCCATTTTCGTCTATCCGTCGCCAAAGCACAGCAAGTCCCAAGTGTCGTTGTCTAAACAAAATATCGATAGCAAGTATCGTTCGAATATCAATTCTTTAACATTGCTTACTTAATTACCAAAATAATAATAATATTACTTCTCTTGCCTTGCCGTACATAATAACAACAAAATACTTAGTAGCATTTAATTTACATTCGTCCTTCAAATTCTTTTAACAATAGATCATTTTAACTCAAATTAATTTTCAAATCTTTATCTCTATTCTAACATCATACTAGAGCCACACGCTCTTCTTTTTTTTTATACCCGGTACTTGAAGAGTATAGGCGAATATTACATTTGTGGTGATAACAGCTGTGTGTAACGAAGCGTTTCCGACCCCATAGAGTATATATATTCTTGATCAGCATCAATAGCCGAGTCGAGATAGCCATGTCCGTATAGCCATTAGCACCTATATCTCAGAGACTGTAAAGCTAGAGCAACCAAATTTTGTATCCAGTCTCCTGTGTGATCACACTACTCCAACTGTATTTAAAAATTTTGCCCGCCCCTTTCCACCCATTATAGAGAATGACCATTTCTATCAGAGTGTTGAATCTGGATTAGATCGAAAGATTAATATAATATAATTTCGAAAGTCATTGTTTCCTCTCTCTCTCTCTCTCACACGTGACCGCATCTGCTTTGCCCATTCATATTTTTTCACGCCTATTAATTCTTATCGATAGTATCGATATTCACACGAATGTGGACTGAACAGCTGATGAGGGTGCCAGGAAAATATATCTGCACATTATTACTGACGTACAAGTGAGAGGTGGAGGCAAAATCTGTGCTCAAAACCAAAAAGAGATATGAACATTTTTAAAGTGAGGAGAAGACTGCTTTAATAAAAACAGTTGAGGCAAGACCATGTTTTTGGCGGATCACGGAAAATAAGCATTTTGATAATTCTGACATTTTGGCGCCTCCGACTGTGCTGTACTTCTTCTTACAACAATATGTGCCGTTACCAACACAATCACTTCATCGTCAGAATTACTTTTCTTCCTTTTTTTAATTTTAGTTTCATTTTCAAAATTGGCGCTGTTTACAAAACACAGCTGATTCATGAGAGTGACCAACCTTTTTTTATGTTCTTGGTCACACTATTTCACTTAAGTTCCACACAACCGAAATAAAGAGCAGATTCCTGTCAGTAAAATTTCGCGGTGCTGGAGACAGGCCTTAAAGCTAAAAAGTGACTCACCCCTTACATTTGTGTCCGTGCTCCCCCATTGAGTATGGTGAGCATTGGCGTCGCAGCCTATTAGTAGGCTTGTGTTGGACCTCTCGCTGTTGCTGGCCAGCTTGCAGACGAGGTCATTGGGAGGATCGCTTTCCTCATGTGCCATGTAGGACGACATCAGCCTCAGATGTGTCCGCTTTAGCTCTAGGCTTACCGCTGTATTGTCGCCATTGCTGAATTTATGGAGCAGAAAGATATTTAGGTGCTTTCTTGCAAGAATGCAGGTACGAGTTTTACCTTCGGTTTTGGGTACAATGAGCTTGTACTCTCTCGCCGCTAACCCACAGACCTTGGCTCCGACTATCCAAGGCTCCTGGATTAGGACGACTTCGGCTCCGCTTACATCCAAGCGGAGTATGAGTGTCGGATGCTGCTTTACAGTGGTGGAGATTTATTTGAAGGAGTCTCAGAGATATCTTCAAGGATCTCCACCACTGTAAAGTCGGCGTCTGAGTCGTCGGATACATCGTCTCGACACATAGCCTCAAAATCGCGCATCAGCTCTGCGTCAGAGGAGTAGCCTTCTTTTGTCGGCTCCAGCTCGTTGTCGGGTGCCTCGATCTCCGAGGCAACATCCTGCACGACTGGGTTGTCGACAGGACGAGCATCGGCCGAGGCAGCGTCCGACTTGTACACCTTTATGGTGACCGAGCTGAAGCCGAAATTCAGCTCTCCTTTTGCTGCCTCTATGGGGGCCAGCGACTCTTTATTGAGGATAACTACCTTAACTACCTTCCAGTCTGGGGTTGGCAGTGTTGGGTTGCACCTCTGCAACATCTTAAGGATGCGCTCAGGCTCCTTAAAAGTAGCCGGCACCCATATTCTGGCCCTTGGTCTGCTGGGCACTTCGCTCCAGTTTACAGCGACGAGCTTTGCCCCAGCGGAGACCTCTCCGATCTGCGCCACCGATTCTATATACAGCTTTACGGAGCGCTCATCGTCGCAGGCTTCAAGAATCTACTTTAATGTACTACTTTAATGTTGCCCTGGAACATCCCCATGTCTTTTCAGACTGGTGGTGGCCCTGGGTCTTTGTCGAGCAGCTCGAAGCAGCGGTCGACAAGTGCCGCTTCCACTCACTTCCATTGGCTCCTTGGGGTCTTGCCCTCCGCGCCGCCTTTATCGAGGATGCCAATCAGCGTCCTCTCCTTGGCAATATGCGCGAAGGAGATGTTAGGCGTCACCCTCGACCTTTTCGCGGCCGGACCGGGTGTCTCTTGCGACCGTTGTCTCTTAAGTTGCGAGACCATTGTGAAGTGTGGGAGCACCGCTGTGGCCCACTCCACCTTCTTTAGCCAGTCAGCTGATGGATTGACTTCCTTGCTGGCATTTTGCCGACGGAGTATGTGCCCTGCACTCCTCCTTTCGGCATATGTATGATTTTTGGCCTGGGCGCTGGTCGAAGGCAGATCATCCCCCTCCGCTTTAGGTCGGGCAGCCGCAATGTTGTGTAGCTGCCTCTCCAAGGTGTCGGTGTTGGGAGCTGGTCCGCCACCCACCCCAGATTCGTAATGGGACCTACTCGGATTCACCCCATCGCTCGTGCTAATGGCCACTTCAATGGAGGCAAGTTTTCGTACTTGATACAGACGACGTCGTTGATCTGGATCGGGCGTTGTGGCGTGCGCCATTTGCAGCGTTGTTGAAGCAGGGACAAGTACTCCTCACTCCAACGCTTCCAAAAGATCTGCTGGGCACAGCTGACTCGTTGCCAACGATCGAGTCGATTGAAGTTAAGAACCGTAACGTCTGGCTCGGGAAACTCCATCAGCGGGCGACCAATTAAGAAATGTCACGGTGTAATAACGCCAAGATCTTCAGGGCTTTCTGAAATTGAAATAAGAGGACGAGAATTGACTATCGCCTGAATTTGGCAGACCAATGTCCGCAGCTCATCGAAGACAAAGAGTGACTATCCCACGAAGCGATAGAAGTGCTGTTTGGCCATCTTCACTGCTGCCTCCCACAAGCCCCCGGTATGGGGCGAGCGGGGCGGTATGAATTTCCAGTCGAAGCCGTTGTTAAGGCTGTGATTGTGGACTTTAGCACTATGCTTTTCGCTGCTAAATAATCGACGAAGGTCGATTCCAACCACTAATTCCAACCAGACTACCTTTGTGGTAAAACAGATGAAAACGCTGATATAACATTTCATGGGAGTTCGATTGCGCCCATCTGGCATGTAGAAGAAGGGATCGCAACAGCCAATGACACTGAATCCTGTATTCGATCCTTCGGTAGGTCAGCCATGATGTGTTCAGCAAGACGAGGTCTGGATCTGCAGCAGATGACGCATTTCCTCACAGTCTTCAGGCCGCCGATGGGCCAAAACTGCAAGCGAATTGCTCCAAGCAAGGACTGCGGACCAGAATGATGATGCTTTCGATGAAAATGTGTGATGGTAGCGTACATCTGTGGATGATCCCTGGGAAAAATGATTGGGTGGCGTGCAACGAAGCCGAGAGTTGAGTGCCGCAGGCGACCACCAACACGTATTAGACCAAATTCATCTATAAAAGGCGAAAACGATGCCATACTGCTGGACGACTGCACGCAGTTCTTTTTCCGCAGAGTACGGTACCAAAGATACAGATGGGCCCGTTGAAGGAAGCGACATAACAAATGGGATCCCTTCTGAAGGTCTTCAGACGAGAGGTCCGGTGTCTTCGTCCGACTGATGAACTTCTGAACGTAGCCAAAGATGCGCAGCATATCTCCAAATGAGTTGATGTGCTTAAACGAAAGCGAGATGTCGGCAAGCTCAGACCATAACAATACGCGGAGTCGAATTTCCGTAAGGTTGATTTCTGGCGAGCAACGTTCAGGCCAGCAACTACATTCGCCTTGCAAGAAGATAGGTCCATTCATCCATTCATCATCTTCAAGAGATCCTGGAAATCGTTCGAAAGAATGTCAGCCGGGTTCATCTCAGTTGGCACATAGCGCCAATCCATACCCCTCATAAGTTGTTGAATTCTGGCGATTTTATTGGATACAAATACGTTGAACTTGGATGACTCCTTTTGGACCATAGTGGAATCCGACCAACAATGGATTGGGCAATCAAAGGTATCCATTTTCCTGATTTCGCGAAGTAAATTTGCTAATAGCAACGCTGAGCATAGCTCATGCTTGGGAACCATGAGGGTTTTCATTGGGGCATTTTCATTGCCTTCGAACAATGCAAATTTACCTCAGCGGCTGTATCCGTAAACGATGAAGCATAGATGCAAGCCCCATAGGCCTGGACGCTGGCATCATTAAAGGCATGCCATTCAAACCTTGCATTGGGTTGAAGTACATAGAGAGGAAAAGTAGCGTGACCCACAGTAGGGAAGTCCTTGCATAACTCAGTCCATGCCGAATCAAAAGACTGAGAAAGGCTCCCGATGTAGTTTGTCTCTCCACATGCGCTGCATAATGATTTTCAATCTGATTAGAGTAGGTCCGATCAATCCCATAGGATCATAGCAGCGTGCAATGGTTGACAAAACAGAACGTGTGTGCTTGCCAACACCGATTTGTGGAGCAAATGTAAAAAGAAAGCAGTCCTTATGGGGCTTCCAAATGAGCCGAAGTGATTTAGTTACATCACTGCCATCATCCAGCTTCAGAAAACTTTCCCTTTCGGCCTCTGGGACTGTACAAAGCACATCGAGGGAGTTGGAGCACCATTTCCGCAATGGAAAATTGCCTCGAGCAAGAAAATCCGTGGTTTGACGCATAATATCCAGTACGTCCTCGACCGAATTCCCTCCAGATATCATGTCATCCACGTAGAAGTTCTGTAGAATGGTTTCCGACCCCACTGGATACGAAGATGACTCATCCATGGCCAGCTGATGCATAGCTCGAATAGCTAAAAACGATGCAGGCTTAGTCCCATAAGTGACTGTGTTTAATTTGAAGACCTGTATGTCATCGTCAGGAGAGTCCCGCCATAATATGCATTGGAGCGTGGTGTCAGGCATTGAGACACGCACACACCTATACATTTTACATTTGATTGAGGGACAGGTACTCCTTCATGAAAGCCGAATATTTTGCGTAGAAAGCGGGATTACGCACGAATTTACGCTCCAAGTTTTCCAGACGCCGCTTTGCCTGCAAATAAGAATCGCCCAAGGACTCCACACTTCGCTTTAAAGGCAAGCGGACTGAGTACTCCCCGGAGGCTAACCGAGTGTGAGTGTGCTAACGAAATGCTCCTCGCAATGAAGCTCCTCCTTTGTTGCCCTAGCGATCGGCTCAAAGATGTGCTCCACTTCCCAAATTGACGAACCAAGTCATCGAGCCGAGTGCTGTGATTGTCTGTAGATTGTCTGTAGATTGGGTTGCGATGAACGACGAGAGAGTGGGGGCCGAATGCCCACCACCAGATAGAATCCATCCAAAATGGGTCTTCTGTAGCAAGGGTAATCCAGGCGCCAGCTAAAGTTGTCCCACACACATCAGCTCGAAGAAGAGTCCGGCTCCGATGAGCAGATTAATCCGCTGCGGCTGTTGGAACGAAGTCAGCAAGCTGGATATGCGACGGTAAACGCCAATTCGCTGCGCCTATGCCAGACACTGCGGTGAGCGATTTAGTTTTTCGAAGTTAAAGTTGATTACCTAGACGACTTGTTAAGAAATGCAATTTAGATCCCGAGTCCAAAAGTGCACGACAAAGGACGAAAGTTCCAGAGCTGTTTTTGGCGAGAACAATGACAGTGGCTAATAGCACAGCATCAGACGGACTTTGGAATATGAGGGCTTGCGGCAACCATGGCGGTATGACTTGGCTGTACTAGCGAGGCTTCATTCGGGGAACTAAATTAACCCTAGCCGCCTGTATTCTACGAACGAATTTCTATGTTTCGTACTCACGGTTTTTTCAGCCTTGCCAACCTGACCATCTTGCCTTGCATGGCGTGTTGAATGCCCCCAAGGGTGAGACATCTGTTGTCCAGAAAAGTGGACAATTTGTCCTAGAATGGAAGACCTTGATTAGACGAAACTTTTTCCCATTTGGTTTGCGTTGCTCTGTCCAATTTCCGCCAAATTGCATTGACGATTATAGCGCCTGCAATTTCCTCCTTTGTTACCAGCGCTTGCAACGCGCGAATATGTGAGGTGGCGGCATCCACAAACGCCCGCAACTTGCCCTCTGATGAGTCGCCACGAGTCAGCCCGAATACCGCTCTGATGTGTGCCTGTGAGATGAGACGTTTGTTCGCAAATCTGGTTTTTAGAAAGTCCAAAGCTGTGGCCACTCCGCTCAAACAGGACCACAAGTGCTGTAGCTTCTCGATAGAAATAAGCTCCGCCTCACTATCGATGGCCGCAGTGAACACAAAGTAAAAACTATTCCACTCCGTATATTCTCCGCTAAACTTGGGCAGCTACAGTTGGGGCAAGCGCGATCGATTTGCCCTGTATATAAGGGATTGGGATTCGTTTTGATTCATTCGAAACGTGGAACTCCCGCTCTAGAATCATCTCAAGTTGCAGCACGGCAGAATCAAACTGCCCCTGCAACGCGCTACTAATAGCTCGAAAATCCTGCTCCTGCAACAACAAAATTAACTTTCAGCTCCTTCAGTGTCTTCAACATCTCTCGCAGGTCGTATTCATCCATTTGGCGCAGCTTTCCGAAGCAGCCACCAGTAGCTCTTAAAAATTCTAGTTAGCTCAGTTATCTCTTAAGTTATCTATTGTAGGCTCATCTATTCTTCGCGGTGCGTACTGCTTATTTTGCATTGCGTTGGATAACTTGGGTACATTCGGTCAAATTCGTTCTCGAACACAGCATCGCGTATCATCATTACATACCGGCCGTCAAAATAGTCTAATCACACTACAACGGTTTTTTGATTTACTGCATATATGTACATTTGTACACTGAAAAACACAAAGTTTACGGCCACGGCCTTAAATATTGAAAATACACATAGAAAATAAACACAAACCCTAAAACCCAACAACGGAGTATAATTTTGTAAATATGGAGTCAGAGTAGCCAAAAAAGCTCGACAACTTCTTTCGTCGGTTGCTTCAGCCAGAGATCGCGAGCGGTTGCAATGACCTCTCTCTGGAATTTCGAATTCGAAATCAGAGTACATTTTCGATCGTTCGCTTGTGGATAACAGTTGGTTTCGGCCGTCGCCTCGTCGCATTATCGGTCTTCGCTTTAACCTCTTTGTGCCGGAGCAGTACATACATACAAGTTCGAACACTCGAGTTCAAGTTTTTAAAAAGATTTAGTCAAGTCTTTTATAATTTCTAGGTAAACAGCCAGATGCGAAGCAGAGAGATGCTGCTTGCCTCGAATGCCAAGCGATACACGGACCCGTACGAACAAATCAACTCCGCTAATTTCAAAAGGATTGCCTTTGGAATCCCACTAGTGCACGGAGTCCAGCGTGACAATTGGATCGATGTAAATAGCTAAAGTAAAGCGTAACAAATCTATAATTTTTTTGGCATTAATAATGGGAATTTAGAATTATGGGCTAGGGGTACATTTAAAAGACTACTCTAACCAACGAAAATGTGCTTACTTGTTCTTCAGACATGAGAGGATTTAGTTTTTGCGCTGTGCTCCTCAGATGACGGATAGGTACTACTCCAAGTGACTCCCTTTCTTCTATTGATGAACCTTCGGCTATATGCAATTGTGCTAACCACTTTCATATATGACGACGAATTTTGTATGATTGTGAGAATGCGATTTTTCTCGAGATCGGCCGCGATAAGCGCATTCGCTTCCGTCAACTGTAAATGAGGATTTTAAGATCAATGTTTGGATTCTTGTTGCAAGAACGACAGGCCATTGAACCATAGCAGCGAATGTAAGTCGGCCACCGATGATCCTCGAGATACAATATCTGCAGGATTTTCTTTGGTGGGCATATGTCCCCATAGGGCTGTCGAAGTGATCTCCTGTATCTCAGCAACTCGATTCGACACAAATCTAGTTAGTTGAGAGGGGTGAGTTTATAGCCAATGTAGAACTACTTCCGAATTTGACCACACTACGACCTTTTCAATGGCGCAGTCTATTATGGACCGAACTTCCTCCCACAAGTTGGCTAAAAAATGAGCGGCACATAGCTCTAATCTTGGAATTGTTTTGGTCTTTAAGCGTGCCACCCTAGATCTTGCCGTTAGTAATTTAACAGACACTCCATTAGTATGGGAAACCCGAACGTACACACAACAGCCATAAGCTCGCGTGAACGCATCTGCAAACCCATGTATTTGACATCGAGTATTTGCGCTGGCTCCTATAAATCGTGGAACGGTGACGTCATGCAATCTTTGCATATCTAAAGCCATCGATTCCCATTTCTTATGTACGTTCGAGGGAATGGAATCGTCCTAAGCCAAATTTCCTGCAAGAATATTTTGGCATTTGTGACAAGGATTCGGAAGAACTCGGATGTTGTATGGATGTGTAAGTAAGCTCGCTGGAACTTAGATTGCCACGGTGCAGCAGCGTGTGGTGCCGTTCCACACAAGTAACGCAGTTGTGGGCGCTTTGGCATTCTCGGATCTGATTTCCGCGTGCGAAGAAGTTCAGGAATAGCTGTTTCTGTTTAATGTAGCTGGAAGGAGCATCAACGGTCATGTGGAGGAAGCGAGGACAATCACGGATTGGATGATTCTCTTTGGAGCAGAGATCACATTTCTTCCTCTGCGGATTCACTGTTGTCTCGAACGAGTCAGCCTTTTTATGAATAGGACTTCCTTGTGACCGGAACGGGCTATTTTTAGAAGGTGGCGGATTCGGATCGCCTTTCGAATGGTTGCCCTCGATCGCCTCTAGCGCCAGATACCGCTGACTGAGGAAGGAGTCCATCTCCTTCCATGACGTCATTTCCTTCTTGTCGGTTATGGACCCGATGTGAGGCGAAGGTGAATCTGGTTGGTCACCAGGAGCCGTCGGTTCTCATATCGGTCACGATGGGCATCCCATGCCACCTCGAAGCCGTAGTTGGTCAGCGAGACTTCTCAACTATAGTCTTTGGATCGACACTGGTTTTAGTGGCGAGGTAATACATCTCATCTACAGGAAACAGCCTGGGATTTCGGATGTAGATCGCGGTAAAAAGATCTTGGAATGTAGGCTAACGGACGTAATCCCCAGCGAAAACTTCTATATCGCATTGGAGTTCGGCTGTGCACTGGAACTGGTAAATCGGTCTGCAAAACGGTCAGCCTGCCGGTGACCTATTACTTGGTGCGGGCAATGTCAAAAGTTTCTTGCAGTCTTCGTCACCAGTGAGCATATTCAGACCTCACCCGCTGAGAACAAAGAAACGAATGCGGAAGTGTCGGGCGGATGGACCCGGAGAACGGACCCAACAGCATCTTGGTTTTGATGGCACTCGGATTTTATTTGGATTTGGATTTATTGGATTTATCGGCAAGTCGGAGGCGATTCGGTATATTGTTTCGATCGGGCACTAATATTGGGAGTCGGTGGCAAGCCACCACGAAAAAGAATACACCCTCAAAATACAGGGTAGCGCGTCACCTGGCGCTCCGGAACAGAACCATCGTACTTGTACGAAAGGGAATTCATGCTCACCTTATGCCTAATTACAGCTCAGAAGACCTAACAGTGCTGATGCTAGAAAGCGATGAGAAGCGCCTGCTGGTGGCCTCCTGCTATATGGCACACGACAGACCCGCACCACCTGAAGAGCTAAGGAGTCTGGTAGAAGAAACCGGATCCAAGGACTGCCAACTACTCATTGGTACGGACGCTAATGCCCACCACAGTGTATGGGGAAGCCCCGATACCAATGACCGAGGTGAGTCTCTTCTTGAATTTATACTTTCCACTAACATAAAAGTAGCAAACGTGGGGGAGGACTACACCTACGTGGCTTCCACCTACTCAAACGTGCTAGATCTTACTCCCGTAACGGAAAGGAGTGCCGCGGTGTCTGGGTGGAGAGTCCTCGAAAGACCATCCTTCTCAGATCACAGGTATATCCAGTTCAAATATGAATTTAAACACACATCGAAGGTAAAAAACTATAAGAAACCCCAGAACACAAACGGGGAAATTTTCAGTAAGACGGTTACCACAAAGCTGGCGAATCCAGGGCCGGTAAAATCGGCTGATGACATAGAGAAATCTCTTGACACTCTATCCAAGGAACTACCAGATGGCTACCGTGCAGCATGCCCACCCTCAAGTACGAAAAAGAGGAACAAGCCACTCTGGTGGAACAGGGACCTCTCCCTCCTAAGAAACAACCTCCGGGAATTCTTCAAACTCGCCAAGGAAGCGAATGAAGAGTTCATAAACGAGGAATACAGGAACCTACTCAGGAACCACAAGAAAGAGATACGCAAGGCACAACGCAGCTCGTGGAGGAACTTCTGCTCCAACATCGAGAAGGTGCCCGAAACGGCAAGACTCAAGAAGCTGCTTTCCAAGCAGCCTACCATACAGATCAAGCTCAACAATGGACAATGGTCAGAGAGCAGCAAAGAAGCCCGGACAGCACTAATGGAGGCTCACTTCCCAGGATGCACCGAGGTCACTGATGCAACAATGCAACATGACCTAGCAACAGAGGAACAAACCATCTCCACCGAACTAATAACCCACAAGAAAATCCAATGGACCATAGACTTCTTTACGGGCATTTAAGCACCTGGACTGGATGGGATATTTCCAGCCATGTTGCAAGTGACCAAAGACACCTGGACACCTGGACCCCATGGCTTTTTTCTATATATACGGCATGCTTTAGGACAGGCTATATCCCTATACAATGGAGAACTTCCAGAGTTCTCTTCCTCCCGAAGGCAGGAAAGTGCAGCCATGTTAGTCCCAAGGATTATAGACCGATAAGCCTCAGCTCCTTTTTACTGAAAACGCTAGAAAATCTGCTGGAGCTACACATCAGGAAGGAAGTAGGGGGACTGATGTCAAGTGGTATCGGTGGAAACAGCACTACTCTCGCTAGTAGCTACCGTCGAGAAAGTCCTCAATACCAAGCAATATGCACTAGGAGTATTGGTAGATATATCCGGAGCATTCAACAACGTGGCCACAAGCGCAATAATGGGTCGCTTAGAAGCAACCAACTCACACCCAGCAATCAAGCAATGGATAAAGAATCTCCTCAGTTGTAGACGGGTTCAATCGGAATGAGGTACCGCCTCCATAGCCAGAGGGGCTCACAGAGGTACACCGCAAGGTGGAGTACTGTCGCCCCTCCTGCGAAATCTGGTGGTCGACGACCTCATCAAGAGATTCGAAAGGAAAGCCACAAAAATAATAGTCTATGCGGACGACATAAGCATAATTATCACGGGTGTATGTCCATCGACTCTCAGCTCCATAATGGAAAGCACACTCAGGAAGATATGTGAGTGGGCGGACGAAGTAAGACTCAGTATCAACGCGAAACAGACGGACCTCATCTTCTTCACCAAGAGGTACAAGGTACCGTCATGGATCCCCCCGAAAGTCAATCAAACAAGGCTAACCCCAAAAACACAAGTCAAATATCTCGGCACAGTATTATATAGCAAACTGGCATGGAGAATTAATGTAGTGGAAAGGGTGAAGAAGGCCACCATTGCACTATACGCATCAAAGAAGATGCTCAGCAGCGTATGGGGACTGTCACCTGCTCTAAAGCTAGCCTCAAGCTAGCCATCTGGGTCCCTTTCTATTTAACCTATTTAATATCGATCTTCCCCAAATGTTATCTCATTCCCGTGCCCTAATGTATGCTGATGACGTAAAGCTATATTTTTCCTACAAAGACCCCTTGTCCCCGCTCTCTCTGCAATCAGATCTTGACGCTCTTAGCAATTGGTGCTTAACTAACGTTCCACCTCTAAACATTTCTAAATGCAATATCATGACTTTTCACCGAAATAAACCCAAACCTTTTCGATTACTCAATCAATAACACCATCCTACAACGTCTCTTCAAAGTTAATGACTTGGGCATTACCTTTGTACCCAATCTTTGTTTCAACTCTGATGTCTCTACTATCTCTAACAAAGCCAAAGGAGTCCTAGGATTTGTCAAAAGATGGTCTAAGGAATTTACAGACCCGTATACAACAAAACTTCTGTACGTTTTCCTGGTTCGGTCTATTTTGGAATATGGTTCTTGTGTTTGGTCTCCTCAATACCAAAAATTTCAGGATATGCTCGAATCAGTACATAAACAGTTCCTCATCTTTGCTCTCCGCGGACTCAATTGGGACCCTTCGATCCATCTCCCTTCTTATGAAAGTAGGTTGCGCTTAATTAACCTCCACTCTCTTAAATCCCGTAGAATCTTCCAAGGAGTTCTTTTCCTCCATAAGCTTCTCTCTGGTGAGGTTGAATCGACTGCCCTCATCAGCCTTATTAGTATTGCTGCTCCTTTCCGCCCGACTAGGCATTACTCTCCTCTTCATCTCCAACTCTGTCTTTCTAACTACTCAGATTATGAATCTTTCCGTAGCCTTTGCCGTAACTATAACCAATTTTTCCATCTGTTTTGCTTTGATACTAGTTCTAATAAGGTCAAAATAATCTTAATCAATAACTTAATTTAAATATCTCTAATTGGGAATTGTTCGACTACCGGCTTTTCTCTAACCTAAATTTGGGTGATGGTGGGACTCAATCGGCTACTGAGTCGATAATCAGCACCACCGGGTCAGAGTATTAGTTGACTTCGATTAATAAGTTGACATGTAATTTTACCCTTACAGTTTAACTGAACATTGTTAAACTTGAAATAACAATAAACAAGCTTATAGAAAAGACCCAGCGACAAGCTATGCTTTGAATCACAGGGCACTGAGATCTACCCCAACAAAAGCACTCTAGACAATACTTGAAATTGATCCCCTGGACATCCACACTCATCTGACGGCTGGTAAGGCCGCACAGCGCCTGATTGCGTCGGGAAATATGCGGCCGCAAATATACGGGCACAGCTCAATTGGCAGGGTCATGATCAGTTATACTGACTTCATTACCCCTCGAACTTGCCTCGACATCAAAACAAACGCATTTCTGGGATCTGAAGAATGGAAAAAAGGACCCAACATCTCAACATATAGGAGATGTCATACAAGCTACCGGACTACTGCAGCATATTCCAGGCGGAAGTCTTTGCCATCAGGATAGCAGCGGAGGTTACACATCACACAGAGCGACCACACAATGTGGTCAATCTGTTCGTAGACTGCCAAGCGGCGACAAAATCCATGCAGTCGTCCACGGTCAGTTCTAGAAGTGTCCTGGCAAGCAGGGAAGCATTGGACTCGCTCGGCACGACCAAGTAAGTGCGGGTCTATTGGGTTCACAGTCACCAGAGCATCGAAGGAAACGAAGCGGCGCACGTTCTGGCAAAAGAAGGCGTCAGGCTGGCGACTGAAAGAGTAGAAAATGTGCCTGTTCACCTCAGAACGCTACAAAGCGACCTAGAAAAGCTGGCCTGACTAGAAAAGCTGGTCAGACTAGAAAACGAGAGCAGGTGGAAGAACCCCACCACCTGAAGAATCTCGAAGATCATTTGCAAGGAACGCAATGATAAACTCTGCCACTATCTGCTGCACCTTCCACGGAAGGATTGTAGACTGCTAGTGGGTATGCTAACAGGCCACTGCCTTGCTGCGTCGCATGCAACCAGGCTAAACATCACCAACAGCGACATCTGCAGGAAATGTCATGAACCCGGGGCTGTCGAAACCCTGGAACATCTCATCTGTTGCTGTCCGGCTCTCTCACGGTCAAGAAGGAGATACCTGGGCGCACCAACGCTGGCATCGCTAGAAGATGCCTCCAAAAGGACGCCAAAGAAACTGCTGGCCTTTGCCAAAAATACCTCAATTTTAGGTGATATCAAAACCATACCAGCACCCGCGCAAAGGTCCATAACCATAACTATGGGCCATACTGGCCTATGGGAAACCCCAGGAGGGTCGTCCGGGTTAACTTCGCGATTCTGCCCATCCTGATGTTTTTCGAGTTATTCGACAACGTGGTACTGATTGCCACTTGTCGTCTACTAGTCGCTTATATTGCTCCTTTATTATGAGCCAAAATGTGGCCATTGTAGTGCCAAGTGTCTGGTGATCGTCTTTTTTGATAAGACCGGCCACCACACTTTAACTCCTTAGAATATTATTAGCCTAACTATAGCTAGATATATCCATTGGACTATACTTGAGTTCATGCCCCATTATAGGCCAATAGCTTTTTTGCAAGTGTAGAGAGCTATCGTGGCCTTCTTCACTCTGTCTTTGATGTTCAGGTTCCAATTTGGCCTGTAAGGAAGCAATCTAGACCGGGGTGCAACTCTCAGTCACACCAGGGTCGAAATTACAGAAATTTTATAATTTGCCGGGACTCCCAGCTAAAGGACGGCCAGGGGGTGGGAATTTATGATAGCGGGATAGCGGGCGAGATAAAACACACACAGACGTGGCCACGACCCACATGGGACTCGAGTACTCCTTGACCACGACAATAAAAGACACCAGGTACGACGGTTCGGGATACTGCGGGGAAGCTAATCAAGATCACCTGAGATGGCCAAGGCAAATTCCGTACGGCACCTTAGGAGACCTGGATGCGTACACACTACGGTAGGAGGGAGGGAGATACAGCGACGCCGGCCAGCGTCTTCAAAAGGCCGGGACACTCATCCAACGGAACTTCTGGGTACCCGTGGATCCAACAGCGCCGGCAAGGGAGTCGGGGCAATCGCCGGAAGGTACCTTTGCTTTTGAGGACCCGTGTGCCTGCTAATTAATACGAAAAGAGAGAAGGGGGGCTGAGAAGAGGAACATGCTGGGAGCCCAGCTAGCGTCAGCGAAAGGCCGAGACAATCGTCGGACGACGATTTCGAGCACCCACAATACTAAGGGACACTACAGGAAGGGAGGAGGCAAAAAGGAGAGATATTAACCTATAACGTATCCCCCATACTCCCGGGCCCACTAAAGTCGGACTCGAGTGACCAACGGAGCGTTAATTTCAATATTTATTCTTTATTTTAGCCTCTGTACCCTGCCTACCGCACCACTCAGCAGCCCTACACTCACGACGTGAGACTCTCTTACCCCAGCTCCGTATGTCGCCTTAGCACCCGTATCTCCTGGTCCTCCTGGTTAACGCTGCCTCCGGGAGCAGTGTTTCCCGATCAGATTATGTTCTTGTGCCCGGTTTCTTACTAGCGCCATTACTTGGTTGCTACTCGCCGTGGTAAAACACTCTTGTTACGCTCTGATGGCGAGTCTTCGCTCTCCCCATGTCAGTACTCGGTTGCTCTCTTCGCGCTGGCCGTGATCCATTGGGTAACGGTGTTCTTCCCGTCATCTCCCGGTCTCTGTCCGTTCTCTCGTCTGTTCATGGGCCGCTGGATAACGGTGTTTTTCCTGTCCTCTGTCGATCTCTGTCTGCTCGATCGTTGTTGTTGCTATTTCTGCTCTTGTCATTGGACCGCTGGACCGTCGCATCGCTAAATCTTGGTGCTTATCGTAGGTATTCCTGGTTGGTATGGACATGCATCGTTGTTTAAATTACCCTCAACAAATGCCACAGGTAAATTAAAGTGCACAAAAAATAAAACGGCCTGTGAATAATGAATTTAACAAAGTGAAAAGGCCCGTTGTATGTATGTACACGCTCATATATATATTCAATTGATATAGGTTTTAACTTGAGTGATCACTGTACTTCTGGTCAACGACACCTCAGATAGGAGCCAACAAGCAAAGAAGAAACAGCAATATTTTCACCCGCAAGCTTTGACCGCTGCGCATCATTCCTCCCCCTCGCTCTTCGTCGTCACAGATTTTCGTTTATGCTTTGCACGAACGGTTTATGCTTTCGTTTTATGTAAAGTTCTGTGCTCTCTCGTTTTCTTGCTCTCGTAACGGCCAGTATAGCAGATCATAGCAACGTTCCTTTCACATCATCTGTCCTCATCTTTGGAGTGCACATTCGCATTCGCTGCTCTCACTCAACCAGAACTGTTCTCATCACAGCGTCCGTTCTCATATTTGGAGCGAACGTAGACTTGAGTGATTTTTCGCACTCGCTCGTCTCACTCAATCCAGCAGCTTGTCCCATCGCATAAGCTGTTCGAATCGTTAAGTTCATTAGAGCCTAATAAATGTTGAGTGATTTTTGAGTGGAATCTAGTATTTAATAAAAACAAATATAAAGTAGATTCACAATGACTGGTAATGTCGTGGTGGTTCCGGTAGCATTACGTCTATCGTCGAAGAACACGATTCAGGTTTGCTTCTGAGGAAGTTAAACGCAGTCAAACGGGATATTGACAGAACCGCAAAGGCAGTACAAAACAACAATATCTCATCCAATCAATTCGAGCTGGAATGTCGCTTAAAATATATTAGATGGCTACATAGATCGCGCATTCTCTTTGCAGTTGTAAATCGATGATATCGATCCAGATTTAGCATCGCGTTCCGAGCTCGAAGAATTGTGCGTGTCAACTAAAGCGTTCTTAATGGCTATTAAAAGAACAAATCCGCTTACTTGTTTGAACGAATCAGTTCTAAATACCACCATGTCACATACAAGGAACCTGACCAAGATGAAATTGCCCAAATTTGGTGGGAATTATTCTAAACTAAAAAATTTTATTGGTTTGTTTTCAAGCATTATTGATAGTGAAATGTCTAAGTAACGTCGAAAAGTTCAACCATCTCTTGAATTGGTTAGAGAACGAAGCATTAGGCACTGTTAAGGCTATCACGGTGATAGATCAAAACTATTACAAGGCTCTCGAAGCGCTAATGCAGGCTTATGATAACGAGTGTCTCATGTTCCTTGATGGCTCAGCTAAACTGTTTGAGTTACAAGCGATGCATGCGCCGTCGGCAAGTGCATTATGGTCACTCATTGACACGGCATCTGCCATATACGAATCGTCACTGTCAGTTGGGGAGAACAAGGTAATTGCTAACGCCCTGATAATACACCTCGTTCTGTCGAAAGTTGACGTAGTCCAATGTTGTAGCCGCATTAAACAAGCGCTATCAGCATTTGTCGGCTGAAGAATCCACTTTCGGACGGTTAAGGGGTCGTAAAGGCTCGCAAGATACAAAAAATAAGCTATCTGGGAAAACAGCGTTGGCTGTATCTCAAGCAAGTAAAGGCCAGGAAACAAATTGTGCGTTCTGCAAATCAGCTGATCATGGCATTACTTGTTAGTTGTTAATTGTTCGTCTTTCTCAGCTGCGTCTGTCACGTCTCGATTCAGATTTGCCAAGGGATTTCCCCTTTGCATTAATTGCTTGCGAAAAGGGCATAGTGTCTCAGCGTGCAAGTCTCAGGAAACCGTGGCAGCTGAAAGGTCAAATCAGTTGCCGTCAAATCATGCCATGGCAGCTTATTCTGATCAGGTAGTTCTGACCACAGCAAAACTTTATTACCGAGGAGCTCGCTCGAAATTTACAATTCGCAAAGATATCAACTTATTGGGAATCGGAAAGGCTACCATATCTGCACACCAAGTAGTGCAACAATTTGAAATAGCCACTGACTTAGCCATTTGAAAGTCGATTTCGTCGTACCATCCTAAGGAAACCGTTCCATCAGACTTGCAGACAATTCCAAATGATTTCCCATTGGCCGATCCAGCTTCCCGTAAACACCAAAGGGTGGGTCTGCTGCTAGGAGCTAATCCCTTTTTTTATACATTGAAAAATGGCCAATTCAAAAAACTAAACACGCTGACATTGCAAAATACGGTCTTTGGGTGGGTGGTGTCTGGTCGATGCAGATCCAACGGACCCAAAAGCCTTGAAGCATGCTCTATGGTGAACACATTGCAGGAGTTTTGACCTCTAGATAAACTCGTCAAACGTTTCTGGGAGTTAGAAAATGTTCCAAATGCGTCTATAGAAAGTCTGTATACCCCCGAAGAAACTATGTGTGAAAAATCGTTCATTGACTCAATCACACGATTATCTTTCGGTCGATTGCAAGTTTCTTTGCCATTCAAATCATGCCCGACATCTCTCGGTTCGTCATTTGAGACAGCCAGAAGACGATTTTTGTCTTTAGAAAGGCGATTATGCCAAAAACCTGCCATGAAATCCATGTTTATGGAATTCATGGAGGAATACGTGTCGTTAGGCCATATGACTGCGGTAGAAAACTCAATTCCGGTAGAGCCGTATTTCGCTGTCGCAAATAAGTTCTTACAGCAGACATTACAAAAATGTACCATCAAGTCCAAGTTGACGAGGCGCAGCGCCAATTCCAATTAATTAATTCCCTCCTCGGGCAAGAAACAGTTTTCGGTTGGGTGCTCTCTGGGCCAGTGTCTAACACGGCCGTTCAGAGAGCCCCACAAGTTGCATCGTTTTCGAGTCAGGTGGCTAGTGTACCTATCCAAAGGGTAGGAGACGCGGGCTCTCGAGTCTACAAAAGCAATCCCCTTCCGGCCTTTTCCGAAGAATTGCAAAGACTGTCTCCTACGGTTGACCGACGGGAAGATATCCGTAATAATCACTGTTTTGGCGATCAGAACTCCGTGTCAAGTTCAAGCCCAAACTTGAACTTAGTTCAATGTAACCACGTGACAATGTCCAATGCCCAAAGTGGGCCTTTAACGCGTTACAACTTTATTACTAATGCTTCGTCGACACCTTCATCTCATCCTAGATTTTCGCATCCAGCCTTGGCCCCACGTTCATTGAGAGCCGACGCGCTTGCGGTCTGAACTCCTACCGGTGCCGAGTCTGCCCAGGAGTGCATCCGCTACGAACCTGCCATCACTTCCTCCGCTTGTAAGGCCATGGCAGCTTTGTTATTAATCATTATTATTTAAGTTTAAACGCTTTGCCCTGAATTTTTTCATTTACTACACGGCCCGAAGCGCCAATAAGAATTAAAACCGTTGTTTGGTACAAATCCAAATGCTGCACTTAACACATATTGTGCAGTTAAGCACAGTTGATTCTAATATGTAGACACGAGAACCGGACAGACCGACAGAAAAACCTTTTGCACTGTTTCGACTTCAAATTAGAAGTGTTTTATTATCATCGACCTAGTTGACAGCCTATATACAGGCTTCAATCCATTGGTATAGGCGCCAATCGATGGATGGATCGCTTATATAAACCAGACTTAGTCCACACTACGGCCACGCGAACCTTCCCGTAAGCTAATGGGATTACCTCCCCCACTAACCCTATTAGCCACATTTGTGGTGGCACGTTGTCTTCGTGAATTGCCACCACTCTGCCTGGCTCCAGATTGGTGACCTCTTGGAAGCATTTCCCACGCTGTTGAAGGCTGAAAAGATAGTCTCTGGACCAGTCTCTCCAGAACCTTTGCTTGATGGCAGATACGAGCTGCCATCGTTGCAGATACGACAGGCTGCTGTCTTGTCTGGGCAGCCCTAATTCCGGCGGCAGCAAAGCTAGAATTCTGCCGACGAGTAGATTTGCGGGAGTCAGCACATCCCCTTCGTTGGGACTGCCGCTGTCGACTACCAGTGTCCTGGAATTCAGCACGGCCTCGACTTTCACGAGAACCGTATGCAGCTCGTTCTCCTTGAGCACTGCGCTGCTCATGGCCCTGAGCAGCAAATGTTGGACGAACTTCACCGCCGACTCCCACAGGCCTCCAATGTGCGGGGCTCGGGGCGGGATGAGCTAAACCGAAAATCGTTGAGCCGCAGCATAAGCCTTGAGGACCTCGTCCTTGGCATCCAAGCCCTCCATAAGCTCCTTGAGCATGCGAGCTGCACCAACAAAATTCGTCGCGTTGTCGCAATATAGCCGGACAAGCGGGCCACGACGTTCAATAAACCTGGATAGACACAAAATAAAATTGTTAACTGTCAAGTCTTTTATAATTTCTAGGTAAACAGCCAGATGCGAAGCAGAGAGATGCTGCTTGCCTCGAATGCCAAGCGATACACGGACCCGTACGAACAAATCAACTCCGCTAATTTCAAAAGGATTGCCTTAGGAATCCCACTAGTGCACGGAGTCCAGCGTGACAATTGGATCGATGTAAATAGCTAAGGTAAAGCGTAACAAATCTATAATTTTTTTGGCATTAATAATGGGAATTTAGCATTATGGGCTAGGGGTACATTTAAAAGACTACTCGAACCAACGAAAATGTGCTCACTTGTTCTTCGGACATGAGAGGATTTAGTTTTTGCGCTGTGCTCCTCAGATGACGGATAGGTACTACTCCAAGTGACTCCCTTTCTTCTATTGATGAACCTTCGGCTATATGCAATTGTGCTAACCACTTTCATATATGACGACGAATTTTGTATGATTGTGAGAATGCGATTTTTCTCGAGATCGGCCGCGATAAGCGCATTCGCTTCCGTCAACTGTAAATGAGGATTTTAAGATCAATGTTTGGATTCTTGTTGCAAGAACGACAGGCCATTGAACCATAGCAGCGAATGTAAGTCGGCCACCGATGATCCTCGAGATACAATATCTGCAGGATTTTCTTTGGTGGGCATATGTCCCCATAGGGCTGTCGAAGTGATCTCCTGTATCTCAGCAACTCGATTCGACACAAATCTAGTTAGTTGAGAGGGGTGAGTTTATAGCCAATGTAGAACTACTTCCGAATTTGACCACACTACGACCTTTTCAATGGCGCAGTCTATTATGGACCGAACTTCCTCCCACAAGTTGGCTAAAAAATGAGCGGCACATAGCTCTAATCTTGGAATTGTTTTGGTCTTTAAGCGTGCCACCCTAGATCTTGCCGTTAGTAATTTAACAGACACTCCATTAGTATGGGAAACCCGAACGTACACACAACAGCCATAAGCTCGCGTGGACGCATCTGCAAACCCATGTATTTGACATCGAGTGTTTGCGCTAGCTCCTATAAATCGTGGAACGGTGACGTCATGCAATCTTTGCATATCTAAAGCCATCGATTCCCATTTCTTATGTACGTTCGAGGGAATGGAATCGTCCTAAGCCAAATTTCCTGCAAGAATATTTTGGCATTTGTGACAAGGATTCGGAAGAACTCGGATGTTGTATGGATGTGTAAGTAAGCTCGCTGGAACTTGGATTGCCACGGTGCAGCAGCGTGTGGTGCCGTTCCACACAAGTAACGCAGTTGTGGGCGCTTTGGCATTCTCGGATCTGATTTCCGCGTGCGAAGAAGTTCAGGAATAGCTGTTTCTGTTTAATGTAGCTGGAAGGAGCATCAACGGTCATGTGGAGGAAGCGAGGACAATCACGGATTGGATGATTCTCTTTGGAGCAGAGATCACATTTCTTCCTCTGCGGATTCACTGTTGTCTCGAACGAGTCAGCCTTTTTATGAATAGGACTTCCTTGTGACCGGAACGGGCTATTTTTAGAAGGTGGCGGATTCGGATCGCCTTTCGAATGGTTGCCCTCGATCGCCTCTAGCGCCAGATACCGCTGACTGAGGAAGGAGTCCATCTCCTTCCATGACGTCATTTCCTTCTTGTCGGTTATGGACCCGATGTGAGGCGAAGGTGAATCTGGTTGGTCACCAGGAGCCGTCGGTTCTCATATCGGTCACGATGGGCATCCCATGCCACCTCGAAGCCGTAGTTGGTCAGCGAGACTTCTCAACTATAGTCTTTGGATCGACACTGGTCTTAGTGGCGAGGTAATACATCTCATCTACAGGAAACAGCCTGGGATTTCGGATGTAGATTGCGGTAAAAAGATCTTGGAATGTAGGCTAACGGACGTAATCCCCAGCGAAAACTTCTATATCGCATTGGAGTTCGGCTGTGCACTGGAACAGCCTGCCGGTGACCTATTACTTGGTGCGGGCAATGTCAAAAGTTTCTTGCAGTCTTCGTCACCAGTGAGCATATTCAGACCTCACCCGCTGAGAACAAAGAAACGAATGCGGAAGTGTCGGGCGGATGGACCCGGAGAACGGACCCAACTGCATCTTGGTTTTGATGGCACTCGGATTTTATTTGGATTTGGATTTATTGGATTTATCGGCAAGTCGGAGGCGATTCGGTATATTGTTTCGATCGGACACTAATATTGGGAGTCGGTGGCAAGCCACCACGAAAAAGAATACACCCTCAAAATACAGGGTAGCGCGTCACCTGGCGCTCCGTTATGCACACGAACGGCACCGATAATCTGCTCTCCCAACAAAAACAACGCGCACAATGGTGGAGAGGCGAACGAACAAAAGAAGGCACCGCTATTGCTGCTTGCCCGTGTAGATGTAGGTACGGGGAGGTGTGGATATACAGACGCAAGAATATGCAGCTAATATATATGTATGTATGCGGGTATGGAAAAAAATGAGTAGAGATTCGGATAGATGGTTAAATATATTGGAAGGCGTATGTAGATTGGTAAAATATTATGTTCGGATATACATATATGTATGTGCATGAATATGGAGTTTTATGTATATATATTTCGGATATATATATATATATATATATATATATGATGCGCAAGGATAAACGGTTGGGATATATAAGTGCATATATGCAGTTGTGATATATATGTAGATACGTAAGATGTATAGGTTCGGATATATACATACATTTGTGCAAGAATGTGCAGTTGTATTTATGTACATATATGTACATATGTCACGGAACTGGGAATGGGATGGAAACTAATTCACGGCACATATGCTGCTGTTGGATACTTATCTTGCGATTTGTTGGAGCAAGCCAAGATCCGTTTCGAAGGGCCAATGTTTGTAGGGGACGGATCACCAGGTATTCAAAATCACGAAACAGTGTTACAGCTGTATTGTAGTTGAAGATGTATTTTCAGGAGCGAACTCTTAGGGGTATTTATAGCTAGCATAAGTAATTTTAGTAATGTATGCATATGTATCGAAAAGAATCCGTGGGAATGTGGTTGGATTTTGGCCGAGAACTAAAAACTCCCGCTCAAGCTAATGGCCGCCCGAGCGACGGGCGGCTCTCCAGAGTGCCGTGAGCAAGAGCGCGCGAGAGTGAGTCGGGCACGGAGCGCACTCCATAGTGCGCGGCAGCAGTCTGCGGCTGCCCTGAACACTAATAATAAATGAAACGTTAAAGTAGAAGAAGGAACAAAGGAAAAAAGTAAAAAAAGGAAAAAAAAGGGCCGGAATGACCTGCTCCGGACCAGCGGATTTGAACGTATCGAAACTGTTTATTGCCCAGTTGATGTTATGTTTTGAGAAAATATACTCCATCGAGGTGACCGAACCTTCACTAGGGAGGTGAGTCGGTTTGCTGATAGAGCACCCTGGAAAGTGAGTGTCGAGTAGAATGTGTAGGGACTCCTCACTGGAGTTAGTCCGCGTACCATCACTTCTCTTTGGGTACCCCACCGAGGGAGCCGTTTTAGAGAGGATCTTGCGTAGTCTTGCAGTTTCCGACGTTTCCTCGATTTCAGAGCAAAATTTTTGCCAAGAAGCTTTTTTTGCCTCTCTAATTTCTTTTTTGTATAGAGCCAGACTAGTCTCGTAATCTGCCCAATGTGCTTCCTCGCTAGCGCTTTTGGCCTTGTTCAAAAGGGTCCTGCAGCTTTTCCGTAGGATATCTATTTTTTTTTACCACCTGTGTTTGTTTAAAGTTGCATGCTTTAATGAACCTGTCCACTAGACCATTTAGGTTGACCTCTTTGTTCAGGCATATTGGGGCATTGGAGAGAAGTAGTCCCTCAATTAATGTGCTACATATTTTTCAGTTGGATTTCCTGGGGTTAACAAAGTCAGTTGGTTTCGGGCTCTCGAGAGATAATATAGTCTCGATGTACCTGTGGTCTGAGAAGAAATGGTCCCCTAGGACTTTCCAGCTCCTAATTATGTCTGACAGTTTGTGAGACACTAATGTTAGTTCAATTACCTCTTGTCTATTCTTAATTATAAAAGTAGGATCATTTCCCCGATTGCAGATAAGTAGATTAGAGTTAAGGATGACTAAAGTGATTCACCCTTACATTTGCATCCGAGCTCCCCCATTGGGTGTGCTGAGCATTGGCGTCGCAGCCTATTATTAGGCCTGTATCCGACTTTTCGGTATCGCTGGTAAGCTTGCGAACTAGGTCACCTGGAGGATCGCTTTCCTCATTAGCCATATAGGACAACATCAGCCTTATGTGTGATCCTTTGAGCTCAAGGCTTACCGCCGTGTTGTCGCCATTGCTAAAGTTGTGGAGCAGAAAAATATTTAAGTGCTTTCTTGCAAGATTACTGGTTCGGATTTTACCTTCTTTCTGAGCTACAATAAGGTTGTGTGGTGTCGTCGCGACACATCGCCTCGAACTCGCGCATCAGAGTCTTGTCAGAGCTATAGTGTTCATAGGCCGGCTCCAATTCTGAGACAAATTCCTGTTCGATTGGGATGTCGACAGGACGTCAGGATGTCTCGACCGCTGCATACGACTTGTAAACTTGAATGCCCACCGCACTGTAGCCAAAGTTCAGCTCCTTTTCGGTAGCCTCTATTGGGGCTAGCGACTCTGTGTTGAGAACGAGCACCACCTGGTTCATAGGACTTTGTTTCGCATCAACTTTTACTACCCTCCAATCGGAGGTGGGTAGCCCCGGTTGCATCGCTGCAGCATTTTGAGGATGAGATTCGGCTCCTTTACAGAGGCGAGCACCCAAACCCTCGCCTTGGTCTACTGGGCACCTTGCTCCAGTCGACTGCGACGAGCTTCACACCTGGGTAGACCTCATCGACTTGCGATGCAGCTTTATACAGCCAGACGGAGCGCCGATCAGCATCCTTTTCCTGGCAATTTGAGCGAATGACACGTTTGGCAGCACTCTAGAGCGCTTTGAAGCCGGTCCAGGAGTCTCTTGTGAGCCCTGTCTTTTCGGTTGTGGGGCTGTCGTCTTCGGCGGGGCAACCTTCTTCGGTGCCTCCTTGCCGCACCTTTGATGCCCACTCGAACTTTTTCCGCCACTAGTCGGTCGGGCTGAACATCATGGTCGCGTTTTGCCGACGGAGTATGTTGCCAGCACTGCTTCTCTCGACATACGTGTATGGTTTGGCTTGGGCGCTATTCGATGGCAACTCGCCCCCCCGCAGCCTTACCAGTAGGCAGAGCAGCCGCAGGATTGCTTAGCCACTCTACCAAGGTATCAGCATTGGGAGGCGATTTACCATCCACCCCAGGACTAGGATGGGACCCCTTCAGGTTTGCCCTAGCGTCTTCCTCCGCGCAGGTTTTACCTGCTATGTCGCGGGTCAAGCCATGCCTTTGGGCCGTTGCCTTTTCCTGAATGGAATTGCTCCCTGTTGGCAAATGGAGAGTGCCAGACTCGGTTTGGTTTTGTTTATTGTTGTTATCCATATCTTAATCTCATGATGCACGGTGCCCGGATAAGGCATCATTAGAACAGGAGGCTGCCAAATCCCTGAGCTCTCCGTTAACGACTGGGCTAGTTTTTATAACGGGCCCCCAGCCAAGCTGACTCTCGGCACAGTTCGAATAACACACTTAGTCCGGACTGGTGTGAAATGAGTGCGGGGGTTGGGATGTGGGTAGGTGATGTGTAGAGATGAGAGTTGCGTGAGCTACTTATACGAGGCGGCACTACACGCGCCGGCTGTCCGGGACTGCTTATTTCGGTGCTTTCCCTAGGAATGCCCGCGTATTCGCCGCTGACCTACTTGCAAAGGTAGGTCGGTCGCTACTCGCAAGCTGCGACCCGTCCGGTGGCCTCAGCTAGACCTTCTCTAAGCCATCTAACATGCTTATCAGACCAGATCAGTCGAAGATAATTTTAAAAACAAAAAAAAATATATATTTATGAAGAAGGTTGAAAATGTGAAAGGAACAAGGCGATAGAGAAGTAACGAAGCAGAAAGAACGCGCGCATGAAGAATAAAAGAAAGCGAAAAAAGTGGGAGTGAGTGAGTGAGAGTAGTTGAGGAACTTTTTTTTTCGAGCGTGTCAATCCGTATACCCAGCCTTAATCTTGCCGATGAGGAGAGATGATTTTCCCGTCTCTGTGCCTTGAAACTATTTTCCACCCACAGGATTACAGGCATTCGTCGGGAAAGCTGGATAAACGTAGGTTAGGTTAGGTTACCACGGACGGCCCTCAACGGGGCCTCTCATAGGCCAGAATGGCCCATAGTCATCCGGATCTTTGTATGAACCTTACGAGGGTATTTCTGAGGTTCCGAAGTCCCCCAGAATCGAGGTGTTTCAGCAAAGGCAATCAGTTTCCCTGGCGACTTCTCGGAGGCATCCTCCAGTGATACCAGCATCGGTGCGCCCATGTATATTCTCCTTGCCCTTGAGAGAGCCGGACACCGGCAGTGTAGATGTTCCAGGTTTTCGACAGCCCCGGGTTTAGTGCATTTCCTGCAGATGTCGCTGTTGGTGATGTTCAGCCTGGTTGCATATGACGCAGCCAGGCAGTGGCCTGTTAGTATGCCCACTAGCAGTCTTCAATCCTTCCGTGGAAGGTGCAGCAGGTAGTGGCTGAGTTTATCATTGCGTTCCTTGCACATGATTTTCAAGGTTCTGCAGGTGGTGGTGTTCTTTCACCTGCTGTCTGTCTTCATTTTGGCCTGCTTCTCCAGGTCACTTTGTAGCGTCCTTAGGGAGACCGGCACGCATTCGGTCCTCTCGTTAACTAGCCCAACGCCTTCCTTAGCCAGAACGTCTGCCGCTTCGTTTCCTTCAATGTCCTGGTGACTGGGAACCCAATAGATCTGCACTGACTGCTTGCCAGGACACTTCTGGAACTGAGCGCGGTCGATTGCATGGATTTTATCCCCGATTGGCTGTCAACGAATATGTTAACTGTATTGTGTGGTCGCTCTGTGAGCTGAGCGACCTCTGCTGCCTTCTTGATGGTGTAGACTTCCGCCAGGAATATGCTGCATCGGTCGGGTAGCTTATACGACGCCCTTATTTCAGGGTTCGTACAGCATAGGCCAGCTCCTACTCCTTCGTTCATCTTGGAGCCGTCAGTGTATATGTTGAGGTGTTGAGTCTGGTCCCGTCCCACTTTCCAGTCTTCGGGTCCCATGAAGAGGTTTGTTTTTATTTCAGGGCACGTTTGGGGGATCATGTAGTCGGTTGAACAGATCATGTCCATTCCAATTGAACTATGCCCGAATCTTTGGGGAGACATATTCTTCGACGCAATCAAGCGCTGTGCTGCCTTGCCTGTGTCAGCCTAGCGTAGATGTCGAGGGGATCGATTCCGAGTATAGTTTCGAGTGCTTTGGTTGGCGTTGACCTCAGCGCTCCTGTTATACAGAGCAGAGCCTGCCACTGGGTTCGTTCCATTAGCTTGTGATACGTCTTCTTTTCAGTAGCTTGCCACCACACTAGGACTCCATACAGCAGAGTTGGTCGCACCACCGAGATGTAGATCCAATGCATCAGAGCGGGTGACAGGCCCCATGTGCTACTAAGCATCTTCTTGGATGCATAAAGTGCAGTGGTGGCCTTTTTCACCCGCTCTACTACATTGGGTCTCCATGCAAGCTTGCTGTGCAGTACTATGCTAAGGTATTTGGTATGGTAGTATTTGGTATTTGGTAGGGTGGGCGTGGCACAGCTCTTTGTCATCAGTGATGTCCGGTGGCATCGGTAGGCCTCTATCTTTTCTCCTTCTATTATTTTTCTTTCAACACTCGCGTTGATACTGAGTCCTACTCCATCTGCCCACTCACATATCTCCCTGAGTGTTCGTTCCATTATGGAGCTGAGAGTCGATGGACATACACCCGTGATAATTATGCTTATGTCGTCCGCATAGGCTGTTATTTTTGTGGCCTTCCTTTCGAATCTCTTGATGAGGTTGTCGACCACCAGGTTCCACAGGAGGGGTGACAGGACTCTGCCCCTAGGGTGTGCCCCTGTGTGTATTCCTCGTTGAAGTTCTCATTGTTCGCTGGTTTAGCGAGCTTGAAAAATTCCATGTGGTGATTTCTTTGTAGAGAGAGGTCTCGATTCCACCAGGGTGGTTTGGACTTCTTTCTTGTTCTAGAGGGTGGGCATGCTGTGTGGTATGCCTCTAGTAGTTCCGTAGATAGGGGCTCTAGGGACTTCTCTATATATTCCGCGGATTTCACTGAGCCCGGGCTCGCCCGCTTCTCCTCGCTTTCTAGCATCACCACTGTTAGGTCATCTGAGCTGTAATTAGACATAAGGTAAGCGTGGATTCGCTTTCGTACAAGTACGATGGTTCTGTTCCTGCTTACCGGTGTTGTGTAGAAAGAGTTGTAATTTGAGAGCCTTAGTCCGGCCACCGAATTGCCTGATGCAATCCAGGGCTCCTGGACCAAAGCTATGTCAGCGGGACTTGCTCCATGGCAATTTGAAGCTCCGCTGATTTATCTGGAGGATGCGATACCTTCCAGTCAGCTGTCGGTATCTCGGGGACTAGTCGCTGAAGGAGCTTGAGCGCGCGGTCCCCTTGGATCGCGATGGGAAAGAGCACCTTCGCCTTTGGTATGGACGGGACTAGCTGACTGTCCACCACCTCCAGCTTGGCCCCCTCCCACATCGCTTCCAGTTGGCAGACCGTTTGCGTCAGCCACTTCAGCGTCGGGTCATCCTTACATTTCAGGATTTTGACCCCATTCAGCCACCCAGCACCATCAAAGGTGGGCATGGGAGCTGTTGGATTCTCCTCCATCCGTATAAGCAGGGATCTACATCGCTGATCCTTTCGCTTGACCCCTGTTTTGCCTGTTTAGGTGTAGGTTCCGCTCTCTTAGGACCGCGTTGCCGCTTGCTCGCCGTAGTGACGGCACTATCGGTCGAGCGCTGCCTTTTGGTAGCCAGCAACTCTTCCACCTTGTTGGCCTGCTGGCTCGTCGATGCCTTCATCTGTGGCACCTGCGCGTAGTACTTACGGCCCTCCTCTACCTTCAGCTCGGCCCAAACTAGCTTGGATTTCTCCTCCTGGGAGATATCCGCCTTGCCTTGGAGCCTGCCTACTATCTTGAGGGCCGCTTTGTATTGGGCTTTGGCCTTCATTCCCTCTCTCGAACGCTTCGGCCCTTCCATGCGCAGGGAGCTGGTGCCTGCTTCAGGCGAGCGAAGAAGACTATCCTCTTCTGTTCTGCTGATGAATAGCACGCTTTCCAGGTCCGAGTCTGCCTCGAAAACGGCACCTGCGCGGCTCATCCTACATCGGGGGGTTGTGGCAGTAGTATTAAAACTGTCGTGACCTGCTCCCGTCACGTACGAGGTGTGGCCACTGGTGACACGCAAAGAGGATTGCTCCTCCCCGTGCCGGTGGTAGCTGCCACGCTTCCCACCGACGTTTGGGTTGACATCCCAACCCTTGTTTTAACATCTTCCCGCTCCATAATTGGCCCGAAGGTCCATACGGCTGATATTTATCGGGGGGGCCACACCCTAGAGTTTTAGGCCTACCCGCCAGGCACCTCTAGCCATTGCCCTGACCCCGCTATTCCGACTCGAGGTCGAGAAGACGCTGGGCCATTGCCTTAGCTAGACACTGCATTGCCTCGGACGGAGCAAGCGACAATGCATTACCCTTGTCCGGGATAATGCAGTGCTCATTGCTCAGCCGGCACCCTCGTGGAGGGTTCAGCTAGAGGATTTTCGCCAGCCCGGATAAAGGTATGAATGAAGTTTGATTATTTTGTCTTTCTATTATTATTAACATACGACTCAAGCAAAAAAAAAGGTAGAAGAAAACTGGAACGAGGGTTTCTAATCCAATGGAGGCTGTTGTCTTTTAGTCTTCGGAGAATTTTCTTAGCGTGTGTGTCCGCCATGCAAGTCACCTGTCAAGGATCCATCCAAGGTATGTTACATCGTCGGCTTGTGGATGTTGCTTGTTATTCAGGGTTAGCGGGCAACACGTTTGTCCGTTAAAGCTGGGCATCCAGCACCGCGGAAGCGAAAAATTACTACCAAACTTCATATAAAAAAAAACTGGGCCAGTAATTTTTCGTTTGTGTTTTTCTGGCGTCAGTATCCAGCAACGTACACGGAATCCACGAATTCTTATCGATAATATCGATATCCACACGAATGTGGACTGTGAGAACAGCTGATATGGGTGCCAGGAAAATATATGTTCACATTATTACTGAAGTACAAGTGAGAGGTGGAGGCAAAATCTGTGCGCAAAACCAAAAAGAGATATGAAAATTTTTAAAGTGAGGAGAAGATTGCTTTAATAAAAGCAGTTGAGGCAAGACCACGTTTTTGGCGGATCACGGAAAATAAGCATTTTGATTATTTTGACGTTTAGGCGCCTCCGACTGCGCTGTACTTCTTCTTACAACAATATGTGCCGCTACCAAGACAATCACTTCATCGTCAGAATTACTTTTCTTCCTTTTTTTAATTTTAGTTTCATTTTCAAAATTGGCGCTGTTTAAAAAAAACAGCTGATTCATGAGAGTGGCCAATCATTTTTTAGGTTCTTGGTCACACTACATTAGTTAAGTTCCACACAACCGAAATAAAGAGCAGATTCCTATCAGTAAAATTTCGCGGTGCTGGATACAGGCCTTAAGAGTAAACGTTATGTGATTATGATCGCTGTATCGTCTGCGAATGTAGAAGTTGTTAGACGCTCGTTCGTGGGAATATCCGCTGAGTATAGGACGAATAGAGTCGGACCGAGGGCGCTAATTTGAGGAACTCCATCATCTATAGAGTAATCGTCAGACATTGTTGCGTTGCATCTCACGGCGAAGACTCTATTAAAGAGGTACGATTCGAATATGTTGTGAGTGTTTTTGGGCTTGATCTTTCTGATTTTATGCATTAGACCATCAATCTAGACTCGGTCGAAAGCATGTGCAATGTCAAAAAATATCGCACTGCAGTATTTCAGATATTTGAATTTCTGATGTTAATCTGTTGACTATGGCTCTATGGTTTCATGGATTTCTCGAAAGCCAAATTGATGTATCGGAATAGCATTGTGCGCTCTTAGAAAAGGGACTATGCGCGTCAAAAGGCATTTTTCGAGCAGTTTTGAAAGACACGAGAGTAAACTTTTTGGTCTGTACGAAGCTGGTATTGTATGATCTTTTCCTGGCTTTTCGGTATCATTATGATAAACGATTTTTTCCACTTTTTTGGAAAGTAGCCAAGTCGTGTGATCGCGTTGAAGAGTTTACAAATGACATCAACTGTACAGTTCGGCAGTTCAATTAGCATTTTTGTAGTTATTTGATCACTTTTTTGGTTTTAATTGCTCTCTGTAGACTTTTGTAATTTCGTTAGGCTGAAAAAGAATTGGCTCCGTCACAGAGTTTCTGATAGGGATGACTGTTTCGGCCGGTGCGCTTAGGTTTGGGTAAGCCCTCCACAAGGGACATCCCTTTCCCTTTCAACCTTACATCCCTTTCAGTTTGTACTAGCGGGCTGGAGTTAGTCCGCGTACCATCACTTCTCTTTGGGTACCCCACCGAGGGAGCCGTTTTAGAGAGGATCTTGCGTAGTCTTGCAGTTTCCGACGTTTCCTCGATTTCAGAGCAAAATTTTTGCCAAGAAGCTTTTTTTGCCTCTCTAATTTCTTTTTTGTATAGAGCCAGACTAGTCTCGTAATCTGCCCAATGTGCTTCCTCGCTAGCGCTTTTGGCCTTGTTCAAAAGGGTCCTGCAGCTTTTCCGTAGGATCTCTATTTTTTTTTACCACCTGTGTTTGTTTAAAGTTGCATGCTTTAATGAACCTGTCCACTAGACCATTTAGGTTGACCTCTTTGTTCAGGCATATTGGGGCATTGGAGAGAAGTAGTCCCTCAATTAATGTGCTACATATTTTTCAGTTGGATTTCCTGGGGTTAACAAAGTCAGTTGGTTTCGGGCTCTCGAGAGATAATATAGTCTCGATGTACCTGTGGTCTGAGAAGAAATGGTCCCCTAGGACTTTCCAGCTCCTAATTATGTCTGACAGTTTGTGAGACACTAATGTTAGTTCAATTACCTCTTGTCTATTCTTAATTATAAAAGTAGGATCATTTCCCCGATTGCAGATAAGTAGATTAGAGTTAAGGATGACTAAAGTGATTCACCCTTACATTTGCATCCGAGCTCCCCCATTGGGTGTGCTGAGCATTGGCGTCGCAGCCTATTATTAGGCCTGTATCCGACTTTTCGGTATCGCTGGTAAGCTTGCGAACTAGGTCACCTGGAGGATCGCTTTCCTCATTAGCCATATAGGACAACATCAGCCTTATGTGTGATCCTTTGAGCTCAAGGCTTACCGCCGTGTTGTCGCCATTGCTAAAGTTGTGGAGCAGAAAAATATTTAAGTGCTTTCTTGCAAGATTACTGGTTCGGATTTTACCTTCTTTCTGAGCTACAATAAGGTTGTGTGGTGTCGTCGCGACACATCGCCTCGAACTCGCGCATCAGAGTCTTGTCAGAGCTATAGTGTTCATAGGCCGGCTCCAATTCTGAGACAAATTCCTGTTCGATTGGGATGTCGACAGGACGTCAGGATGTCTCGACCGCTGCATACGACTTGTAAACTTGAATGCCCACCGCACTGTAGCCAAAGTTCAGCTCCTTTTCGGTAGCCTCTATTGGGGCTAGCGACTCTGTGTTGAGAACGAGCACCACCTGGTTCATAGGACTTTGTTTCGCATCAACTTTTACTACCCTCCAATCGGAGGTGGGTAGCCCCGGTTGCATCGCTGCAGCATTTTGAGGATGAGATTCGGCTCCTTTACAGAGGCGAGCACCCAAACCTTCGCCTTGGTCTACTGGGCACCTTGCTCCAGTCGACTGCGACGAGCTTCACACCTGGGTAGACCTCATCGACTTGCGATGCAGCTTTATACAGCCAGACGGAGCGCCGATCAGCATCCTTTTCCTGGCAATTTGAGCGAATGACACGTTTGGCAGCACTCTAGAGCGCTTTGAAGCCGGTCCAGGAGTCTCTTGTGAGCCCTGTCTTTTCGGTTGTGGGGCTGTCGTCTTCGGCGGGGCAACCTTCTTCGGTGCCTCCTTGCCGCACCTTTGATGCCCACTCGAACTTTTTCCGCCACTAGTCGGTCGGGCTGAACATCATGGTCGCGTTTTGCCGACGGAGTATGTTGCCAGCACTGCTTCTCTCGACATACGTGTAGGGTTTGGCTTGGGCGCTATTCGATGGCAACTCGCCCCCCCGCAGCCTTACCAGTAGGCAGAGCAGCCGCAGGATTGCTTAGCCACTCTACCAAGGTATCAGCATTGGGAGGCGATTTACCATCCACCCCAGGACTAGGATGGGACCCCTTCAGGTTTGCCCTAGCGTCTTCCTCCGCGCAGGTTTTACCTGCTATGTCGCGGGTCAAGCCATGCCTTTGGGCCGTTGCCTTTTCCTGAATGGAATTGCTCCCTGTTGGCAAATGGAGAGTGCCAGACTCGGTTTTGTTTTGTTTATTGTTGTTATCCATATCTTAATCTCATGATGCACGGTGCCCGGATAAGGCATCATTAGAACAGGAGGCTGCCAAATCCCTGAGCTCTCCGTTAACGACTGGGCTAGTTTTTATAACGGGCCCCCAGCCAAGCTGACTCTCGGCACAGTTCGAATAACACACTTAGTCCGGACTGGTGTGAAATGAGTGCGGGGGTTGGGATGTGGGTAGGTGATGTGTAGAGATGAGAGTTGCGTGAGCTACTTATACGAGGCGGCACTACACGCGCCGGCTGTCCGGGACTGCTTATTTCGGTGCTTTCCCTAGGAATGCCCGCGTATTCGCCGCTGACCTACTTGCAAAGGTAGGTCGGTCGCTACTCGCAAGCTGCGACCCGTCCGGTGGCCTCAGCTAGACCTTCTCTAAGCCATCTAACATGCTTATCAGACCAGATCAGTCGAAGATAATTTTAAAAACAAAAAAAAATATATATTTATGAAGAAGGTTGAAAATGTGAAAGGAACAAGGCGATAGAGAAGTAACGAAGCAGAAAGAGCGCGCGCATGAAGAATAAAAGAAAGCGAAAAAAGTGGGAGTGAGTGAGTGAGGGTAGTTGAGGAACTTTTTTTTTCGAGCGTGTCAATCCGTATACCCAGCCTTAATCTTGCCGATGAGGAGAGATGATTTTCCCGTCTCTGTGCCTTGAAACTATTTTCCACCCACAGGATTACAGGCATTCGTCGGGAAAGCTGGATAAAGGTAGGTTAGGTTAGGTTACCACGGACGGCCCTCAACGGGGCCTCTCATAGGCCAGAATGGCCCATAGTCATCCGGATCTTTGTATGAACCTTACGAGGGTATTTCTGAGGTTCCGAAGTCCCCCAGAATCGAGGTGTTTCAGCAAAGGCAATCAGTTTCCCTGGCGACTTCTCGGAGGCATCCTCCAGTGATACCAGCATCGGTGCGCCCATGTATATTCTCCTTGCCCTTGAGAGAGCCGGACACCGGCAGTGTAGATGTTCCAGGTTTTCGACAGCCCCGGGTTCAGTGCATTTCCTGCAGATGTCGCTGTTGGTGATGTTCAGCCTGGTTGCATATGACGCAGCCAGGCAGTGACCTGTTAGTATGCCCACTAGCAGTCTTCAATCCTTCCGTGGAAGGTGCAGCAGGTAGTGGCTGAGTTTATCATTGCGTTCCTTGCACATGATTTTCAAGGTTCTGCAGGTGGTGGTGTTCTTTCACCTGCTGTCTGTCTTCATTTTGGCCTGCTTCTCCAGGTCACTTTGTAGCGTCCTTAGGGAGACCGGCACGCATTCGGTCCTCTCGTTAACTAGCCCAACGCCTTCCTTAGCCAGAACGTCTGCCGCTTCGTTTCCTTCAATGTCCTGGTGACTGGGAACCCAATAGATCTGCACTGACTGCTTGCCAGGACACTTCTGGAACTGAGCGCGGTCGATTGCATGGATTTTATCCCCGATTGGCTGTCAACGAATATGTTAACTGTATTGTGTGGTCGCTCTGTGAGCTGAGCGACCTCTGCTGCCTTCTTGATGGTGTAGACTTCCGCCAGGAATATGCTGCATCGGTCGGGTAGCTTATACGACGCCCTTATTTCAGGGTTCGTACAGCATAGGCCAGCTCCTACTCCTTCGTTCATCTTGGAGCCGTCAGTGTATATGTTGAGGTGTTGAGTCTGGTCCCGTCCCACTTTCCAGTCTTCGGGTCCCATGAAGAGGTTTGTTTTTATTTCAGGGCACGTTTGGGGGATCATGTAGTCGGTTGAACAGATCATGTCCATTCCAATTGAACTATGCCCGAATCTTTGGGGAGACATATTCTTCGACGCAATCAAGCGCTGTGCTGCCTTGCCTGTGTCAGCCTAGCGTAGATGTCGAGGGGATCGATTCCGAGTATAGTTTCGAGTGCTTTGGTTGGCGTTGACCTCAGCGCTCCTGTTATACAGAGCAGAGCCTGCCACTGGGTTCGTTCCATTAGCTTGTGATACGTCTTCTTTTCAGTAGCTTGCCACCACACTAGGACTCCATACAGCAGAGTTGGTCGCACCACCGAGATGTAGATCCAATGCATCAGAGCGGGTGACAGGCCCCATGTGCTACTAAGCATCTTCTTGGATGCATAAAGTGCAGTGGTGGCCTTTTTCACCCGCTCTACTACATTGGGTCTCCATGCAAGCTTGCTGTGCAGTACTATGCTAAGGTATTTGGTATGGTAGTATTTGGTATTTGGTAGGGTGGGCGTGGCACAGCTCTTTGTCATCAGTGATGTCCGGTGGCATCGGTAGGCCTCTATCTTTTCTCCTTCTATTATTTTTCTTTCAACACTCGCGTTGATACTGAGTCCTACTCCATCTGCCCACTCACATATCTCCCTGAGTGTTCGTTCCATTATGGAGCTGAGAGTCGATGGACATACACCCGTGATAATTATGCTTATGTCGTCCGCATAGGCTGTTATTTTTGTGGCCTTCCTTTCGAATCTCTTGATGAGGTTGTCGACCACCAGGTTCCACAGGAGGGGTGACAGGACTCTGCCCCTAGGGTGTGCCCCTGTGTGCGTGTGACCGTGGAGGCGGTTCCCCACTCTGATTGCACCCGTCTGCAACTTAGAAGGTTTTTTATCCAGAGGTTGATTGACGGGTGTGTGTTGGTTGCTTCTAGGCAATCCATTATGGCTTCTGTAGCGACATTATTAAATGCTCCGGATATATCTACGAATACCCCAAGTGCATATTTCTTAGTGTTGAGGGCTTTCTCGACAGTAGCTACTAACGAGTGTAGCGCTGTTTCCACCGATTTCCCCTTAGTATAGGCGTGCTGGTTAGTTGACATCAGTCCCCTTACTACGGTTCTGATGTGTAGATCCAGCAGCTTTTGTAAGGTTTTCAGTAGGAAAGAGGTCAGGCTTATCGGTCTGTAATCCTAAGAATTCACATGGCTGCACTTTCCTGCTTTTGGGAGGTAGACAACTCTAGAGGTTCTCCATTGGATCGGGATATAGCCTGTCCTCAGGCATGCTGCGTATATTGCAAGAAGCCATGGGGTGATCACCTCTTTGGTCACTTGCAGCATGGCTGGGAATATACCGTCCAGTCCAGGTGCCTTTATGCCCGTGAAGGAATCTATAGCCCATTGGATCTTCTTTGGAGTTATTAGGTCTGTTGGGGGTGTTTGTTCCTCAGTTGCTAAATCCAGATGCGTTTCCGCATCGGTGACCTCGGTGCATCCTGGGAAGTGGGCCTCCATTAGTGCCGTTAAGGCTTCTTTGCTGCCCTCCGACCACTGTCCGTTATCCAATTTGAGTTGGCTTTGTACTGTGGGTTGCTTTGACAGTTGACAGTTGACAGTCCTCAGTCTAGCCGTTTCCGGCACTTTCTCAATGCTGGAGCAGAAGTTTCTCCATGAGCTGCGCTGTGCCTTACGTATTTCCTTCTTGTACTCCCTTAACAGCGTCTTGTATTCCTCGTTGAAGTTCTCATTGTTCGCTGGTTTAGCGAGCTTGAAAAATTCCATGTGGTGATTTCTTTGTAGAGAGAGGTCTCGATTCCACCAGGGTGGTTTGGACTTCTTTCTTGTTCTAGAGGGTGGGCATGCTGTGTGGTATGCCTCTAGTAGTTCCGTAGATAGGGGCTCTAGGGACTTCTCTATATATTCCGCGGATTTCACTGAGCCCGGGCTCGCCCGCTTCTCCTCGCTTTCTAGCATCACCACTGTTAGGTCATCTGAGCTGTAATTAGACATAAGGTAAGCGTGGATTCGCTTTCGTACAAGTACGATGGTTCTGTTCCTGCTTACCGGTGTTGTGTAGAAAGAGTTGTAATTTGAGAGCCTTAGTCCGGCCACCGAATTGCCTGATGCAATCCAGGGCTCCTGGACCAAAGCTATGTCAGCGGGACTTGCTCCATGGCAATTTGAAGCTCCGCTGATTTATCTGGAGGATGCGATACCTTCCAGTCAGCGGTCAGTATCTCGGGGATTAGTCGCTGAAGGAGCTTGAGCGCGCGGTCCCCTTGGATCGCGATGGGAAAGAGCACCTTCGTCTTTGGTATGGACGAGACTAGCTGACTGTCCACCACCTCCAGCTTGGCCCCCTCCCACATCGCTTCCAGTTGGCAGACCGTTTGCGTCAGCCACTTCAGCGTCGGGTCATCCTTACATTTCAGGATTTTGACCCCATTCAGCCACCCAGCACCATCAAAGGTGGGCATGGGAGCTGTTGGATTCTCCTCCATCCGTATAAGCAGGGATCTACATCGCTGATCCTTTCGCTTGACCCCTGTTTTGCCTGTTTAGGTGTAGGTTCCGCTCTCTTAGGACCGCGTTGCCGCTTGCTCGCCGTAGTGACGGCACTATCGGTCGAGCGCTGCCTTTTGGTAGCCAGCAACTCTTCCACCTTGTTGGCCTGCTGGCTCGTCGATGCCTTCATCTGTGGCACCTGCGCGTAGTACTTACGGCCCTCCTCTACCTTCAGCTCGGCCCAAACTAGCTTGGATTTCTCCTCCTGGGAGATATCCGCCTTGCCTTGGAGCCTGCCTACTATCTTGAGGGCCGCTTTGTATTGGGCTTTGGCCTTCATTCCCTCTCTCGAACGCTTCGGCCCTTCCATGCGCAGGGAGCTGGTGCCTGCTTCAGGCGAGCGAAGAAGACTATCCTCTTCTGTTCTGCTGATGAATAGCACGCTTTCCAGGTCCGAGTCTGCCTCGAAAACGGCACCTGCGCGGCTCATCCTACATCGGGGGGTTGTGGCAGTAGTATTAAAACTGTCGTGACCTGCTCCCGTCACGTACGAGGTGTGGCCACTGGTGACACGTAAAGAGGATTGCTCCTCCCTGTGCCGGTGGTAGCTGCCACGCTTCCCACCGACGTTTGGGTTGACATCCCAACCCTTGTTTTAACATCTTCCCGCTCCATAATTGGCCCGAAGGTCCATACGGCTGATATTTATCGGGGGGGCCACACCCTAGAGTTTTAGGCCTACCCGCCAGGCACCTCTAGCCATTGCCCTGACCCCGCTATTCCGACTCGAGGTCGAGAAGACGCTGGGCCATTGCCTTAGCTAGACACTGCATTGCCTCGGACGGAGCAAGCGACAATGCATTACCCTTGTCCGGGATAATGCAGTGCTCATTGCTCAGCCGGCACCCTCGTGGAGGGTTCAGCTAGAGGATTTTCGCCAGCCCGGATAAAGGTATGAATGAAGTTTGATTATTTTGTCTTTCTATTATTATTAACATACGACTCAAGCAAAAAAAAAGGTAGAAGAAAACTGGAACGAGGGTTTCTAATCCAATGGAGGCTGTTGTCTTTTAGTCTTCGGAGAATTTTCTTAGCGTGTGTGTCCGCCATGCAAGTCACCTGTCAAGGATCCATCCAAGGTATGTTACATCGTCGGCTTGTGGATGTTGCTTTTTATTCAGGGTTAGCGGGCAACACGTTTGTCCGTTAAAGCTGGGCATCCAGCACCGCGGAAGCGAAAAATTACTACCAAACTTCATATAAAAAAAAACTGGGCCAGTAATTTTTCGTTTGTGTTTTCCTGGCGTCAGTATCCAGCAACGTACACGGAATCCACGAATTCTTATCGATAATATCGATATCCACACGAATGTGGACTGTGAGAACAGCTGATATGGGTGCCAGGAAAATATATGTTCACATTATTACTGAAGTACAAGTGAGAGGTGGAGGCAAAATCTGTGCGCAAAACCAAAAAGAGATATGAAAATTTTTAAAGTGAGGAGAAGATTGCTTTAATAAAAGCAGTTGAGGCAAGACCACGTTTTTGGCGGATCACGGAAAATAAGCATTTTGATTATTTTGACGTTTAGGCGCCTCCGACTGCGCTGTACTTCTTCTTACAACAATATGTGCCGCTACCAAGACAATCACTTCATCGTCAGAATTACTTTTCTTCCTTTTTTTAATTTTAGTTTCATTTTCAAAATTGGCGCTGTTTAAAAAAAACAGCTGATTCATGAGAGTGGCCAATCATTTTTTAGGTTCTTGGTCACACTACATTAGTTAAGTTCCACACAACCGAAATAAAGAGCAGATTCCTATCAGTAAAATTTCGCGGTGCTGGATACAGGCCTTAAGAGTAAACGTTATGTGATTATGATCGCTGTATCGTCTGCGAATGTAGAAGTTGTTAGACGCTCGTTCGTGGGAATATCCGCTGAGTATAGGACGAATAGAGTCGGACCGAGGGCGCTAATTTGAGGAACTCCATCATCTATAGAGTAATCGTCAGACATTGTTGCGTTGCATCTCACGGCGAAGACTCTATTAAAGAGGTACGATTCGAATATGTTGTGAGTGTTTTTGGGCTTGATCTTTCTGATTTTATGCATTAGACCATCAATCTAGACTCGGTCGAAAGCATGTGCAATGTCAAAAAATATCGCACTGCAGTATTTCAGATATTTGAATTTCTGATGTTAATCTGTTGACTATGGCTCTATGGTTTCATGGATTTCTCGAAAGCCAAATTGATGTATCGGAATAGCATTGTGCGCTCTTAGAAAAGGGACTATGCGCGTCAAAAGGCATTTTTCGAGCAGTTTTGAAAGACACGAGAGTAAACTTATTGGTCTGTACGAAGCTGGTATTGTATGATCTTTTCCTGGCTTTTCGGTATCATTATGATAATCGATTTTTTCCACTTTTTTGGAAAGTAGCCAAGTCGTGTGATCGCGTTGAAGAGTTTACAAATGACATCAACTGTACAGTTCGGCAGTTCAATTAGCATTTTTGTAGTTATTTGATCACTTTTTTGGTTTTAATTGCTCTCTGTAGACTTTTGTAATTTCGTTAGGCTGAAAAAGAATTGGCTCCGTCACAGAGTTTCTGATAGGGATGACTGTTTCGGCCGGTGCGCTTAGGTTTGGGTAAGCCCTCCACAAGGGACATCCCTTTCCCTTTCAACCTTACATCCCTTTCAGTTTGTACTAGCGGGCGATAGTTTCTCAATGTACTGAAGTTGTGCTTTTTCTCCTTCATGCTTTAGAGCCCTGATAAGTCTGCGACCAGTTTCCTTAAGACATTGCTATGAGGATGGCGACCTTCTGGTTTGTCAAGCTCGTCTCAAACGTTTTCTTTCCAAGACAAGCTTTTCAATTTGATGACAAGTCTTGTAATGGTTAAACTGCACATTCTTCCCCTATGGAGTGGAGATTTTGGCTGCTGCGACGAGAGCAGATTCATGGGCATCAGCAGAACAATCGATGTCCTCCTCGATGTTAAGCTGCGGCGTTATTTCAATGTGGGAACTTAAAATTTTTTTTTGTATTTAAGCCAGTTGGTTCAGGACGATGTCAACCTGTGAGGTTGCTCGAATTATTACCACTAATTACAACAAAAATAAGCAGCTCAAAATTTAAATTTTGGGGCGCAAATATTATGGCTAATGGAAAACGTGGAAAAATGTATACAATCGTTAAAAAAATCCTTTAAACTAATTTGATCATTAAATCAATCAATAGGCTATTACATTATTATAAACAATTGCCAATTAAAATCAACATCTTTGCGATTGCAGCCGTGCAAAATAGGCTCCCAAGATTATTCGCAACGTCCTAAAAAGATCCATATAGCTGATATTTAAATTTGGGATATATAATTTAATTTTCCAAAAAAAACACCAGAAAATAAAATTTCCAGTTTTGTTTGTATGCCTTTATTTTAAATGTTATCCAAATACTTCACAGCTGACGCAGACATCTTCGCCACTTCTATACATTGCAGAATCGTTATGGTATCTTGCTCTGCCACATAAAGTAGAATTAATTCTTCGTTGTCCATATTAATAAAATTAAATAAAATGTATATATAATATATAATTTATATATAAACAAAAGCACGTGCCAGCAGCCGAAACTCAATAAGAAATTCTACTGGTTGTATTTATAAGCGAGTTCAGCAATCACTTTCTGACTAAATTCCATCAAAATCCTACACACAATTGCTTTGGACACACCGAATAAGTTCCCTATTGTACGACAATCCGCAGACGATCCCAGGCAATTTAGCGTTCACCCAAGGGATTGCCTGTAGAAAATAGGTTTCTGTTTTCGGAAATTAGGCAGCAGTCCCTCTAGAATGTCGAATGTACTCCTCTTCATGCAGATGTTGTGAAGAATGCATCGGAGTTGTTTACGACAACTACCTCTCAAAATTAACCAGATCGTGGCTATTGCAATTTAAATTAGACTCTCCTCCCTTTGCGCCACCGCAGTTAAAAGAATCAACTCTTTTTCTGACATAATTCGTTGATTTTATTTTGTTTGCTTATAAAATTTGTCTTCCTCTTCTAAGATGCAAAGACGCTGTAGTGTAAGCGCCAGTTCTGCTTCTCTGCGTCTTTTCCGATATCGAAAGGTAACGCACCAAGTGTAAAAACCTATAACTTAATATCAATTTTGAAAGTCTTCGAAATTTTCAATAAAGACATTATAAGCGTATGACTTGTATTATCCTTACGGCAATGGCTCTGAGGTAAATTCCGGAATTCCTTAATTTTCGCTTCAAGGGCTTCTTCGGACATCATGTCAATAGGTAGTGCTACATGGGATATAATGACGGCATGTAGTACCAGGGATATGCGTCGCAAAATTATTCAGCTGTTTCCAGGGCAATACCAGGGCAATTATAACGACATGCTTTTCATTTTTCTGTAAGGTGGGTCTCAAAAGTTTTCAACTTTTTGTTTTTTTCTTCAAAGTCATTTTTGGATAAATTTATATTTTTATAATATGTACCAAATACAAATTCATTTAAGGCTAACATTTTTTTTTTGCCACTTTTTTGTTGAGCTTAATAAAATAAAGTGAGCGCTTTGAGACATTTTGACGCCACAAGGACTCACACTTTACATATATGCTAAAATTAGCTCGGATACGATTGGACAACGTAAGTTTTAGCCCAAAGTTGTCAGCAGTTACTTCTACCAAATTTTTTTTTTTCTACACATGAAAAGACGGGTCAAAAACATATAACTTTTATTTAGAACATCTGGTCTAATGAGCGCGTGAGGTGGCTCAGAGGGGGCCTAGCTGAGGCCACCTGACGGGTCGCAGGTTGCGGATAGCGAAAGGCCTACCTCCTAAAAGAGGTAGGTCAGCTGTGAATAATCGATCATCTCAGATGACCGGAAATAAGCAGTCCCGGACAGCCAGCGGGTGCTCGCGAAGCAGCAACACTGACGATGCGCTTGTGGTGCCGCCTCGAATAAGTAGCTCACACACTCCTACTCCCTACACATTACCCACCCACATCCCATCCTCCACACTCACCTCACACCGGGCCGGGCTAAGGTGTCATTCGACCCGTGCCGAAAGTCAGCCTGGCTGGGGGCCCGGTTCAAAAACTAGCCCAGTCTCCAACGGAGAGCTCAGGGACTTGGCAGCCCCCTGTTCTAATGATGCCTTACCCGGGCAACGTGGATCTCTGCCCGGGCTGACCGTTCCCTTTCTCTGCATCTCGTGGGATGTAATATGCATAAAATAACAAAAACAAAAACCAACAAAAAAAACCAACAAGAGCCTGACACTCCCCAAACGTCAAACGGGAGCAATCCCCCGCATGGGAAGGCAGCGGCCCAAAGGCCTGGCCTGACCAGCTCAAAAGCAGGACAGACCTGCAAGGCGGAAAGCGCTGGGGTGAATCCCAGTGGGTCTCATCCCGAACACGGGGTGGGGGGCGGGACATCTCCCAACACGGATACCTCGGAAAGGCGGCTAAGCAACACTGCGGCTGCCCAAACATCTGGTAAAGTGGAGGGGGATGATCTGCCTTCAACCAGTGCTCAGGGCAAAAAGCACACCTATGCCGAAAGGAGAAGTGCAGGGCACATACTCCGTCGGCAAAATGCCAGTAAAGAAGCCAGTCCATCAGCTGACTGGCTAAAGAAGGTGGAGTGGGCCACAACGGTGCTCCCACACTTCCCTATGGTCTCACAACCCAAGAGACAACGGTCGCAGGAAACACCCGGTCCGGCCGCGAAAAGGTCGAGGGTGGCGCCAAATATCTCCTTCGCGCAGATTGCTAAGGAGAGGACACTGATTGGTGTCCTCGACAAAGGCAGCGCGGAGGGCAAGATCCCAAGGAGCCAATGGAAGTGGGTGGAAGCGGCACTGGCCGACCGCTGCTTCGAGTTGCTTGAGACGGACCCAGGGCCACCGCCAGTCTGTAAAGACATGGGATTGTTCCAGGGGAGCATCAAGGTCATAGCCTGCGACGACGAGCGCTCCGTGAAGCTGTACAAGGCTGCGGAAGCGCAGATCGGAGAGGTCTACGCTGGGGCGAAGTTAGTCGCTGTAGATTGGAGCGAGGTGCCCAGCAGACCGAGGGCAAGAATTTGGGTGCCGGCTACCATTAAGGAGCCTGAGCGCATCCTAAAAATGCTGCAGAGATGCAACCCAGCAATGCCAACCCAAGATTGGAGGGTGGTCAAGGTTGAGGAAACGAAGGGGCCGACGAACCAGGCCATCATCATCCTCAACAAGGAGTCGCTGACCCCCATAGAGGCAGCAAAGGGAGAGCTGAATTTCGGCTTCAGCTCGGTCGCCGTAAAGGTGTACAAGTCGGACGCTGCCTCGGCCGATGCTCGTCCTGTCGACAACCCAGTCGCGCAGGATGTTGCCTCGGAGATTGAGGCACCCGACAACGAGCTGGAGCCGACTAAAGAAGGCTACTCCTCAGACGCAGAGCTAATGCGTGACTTCGAGGCAATGTGTCGAGACGAAGTATCCGACGACTGGAGGAGATTCTCGAGGATGTCTCTGAGGCTCCTTCAAATAAATCTCCATCACTGCAAAGCAGCATCCGCTGCCCTCATACTCCGCTTGGATGCAAGCGGAGCCGACGTCGTGCTAATCCAGGAGCCTTGGATAGTCGGAGCCAAGGTCTGTGGGTTGGCGACGAGAGAGTACAAGCTCATTGTACCCCAAACCGTAGGTAAAACTCGTACCTGCATTCTTGCAAGAAAGCACCTTAATATCTTTCTGCTACACAACTACAGCGATGGCGACAATACAGCGGTAAGCCTAGAGCTAAAGCGGACACATCTGAGGCTGATGTCGTCCTACATGGCCCATGAGGAAAGCGATCCTCCCAACGACCTTGTCTGTAAGTTGGCTAGCAACAGTGAAAGGTCCAACATAAGCCTACTAATAGGCTGCGACGCCAATGCTCACCATACTCAATGGGGGAGCACGGACACAAATGTAAGGGGTGAGTCACTTTTTAACTTTATCCTAAACTCGAACTTAACAATATGTAACAGGGGTAACGACCCCACTTTTATTATAAAAAACCGACAGGAGGTTATTGACTCAGAATCTGTTAGATAAGGTCAAAGGATGGAGAGTCCTAGAAGACCATTCCTTCTCTGACCACAGGTACATCGAGACGATTTTATCTCTCGAGAGCCCCAAACCCACCGACTACATTAACCCCAGAAAAACCGACTGGGTGAAATATAGCTCGGTATTGGAGGACCTACTCCCCAATAAAGCACCAATCAGCCCAAACACTAAAGACGAGTTGGATCGAACAGTGAACAGGTTCACGGAAGCATGCAACAAGGCCTTCACGGCGGCTTGCCTGCCACACAAGAAAAGGGGTAAACAGAAACCCCCCTGGTGGTCGAAACAAATCGACATCCTAAGAAAGAGCTGCAGGACTCTCTTTAACAGAGCCAAAAGCGCTAACGAGGAGAAATATTGGGTAGACTATAAAGTCAGTCTTGCCCAGTACAAAAAAGAAACACGAAGAGCAAAAAGGACCTCTTGGCAAAAATTCTGCTCGGTGATAGAGGAGACGTCGGAAGCCGCAAGGCTACGCAAGCTCCTCTCAAAAACCACCCCCTCGGTAGGGTACCTTAAAAGGAATAACGGTACGTGGACCAACTCCAGCGAGGAGTCGCTCCACGTACTGCTTGAGACCCACTTCCCTGGGTGTACAACCATCGACCCGGCGGCGCATATCCGCAGGGGAGGACAAATAGCCTCGATGGACCACATCCTTACCAAACGGAACATAAGCTGGGCGGTAAACAGCTTTATTCCGTTCAAATCGCCAGGTCCGGACAATGTCATTCCGGCCCAATTGCAAAAGGCCGGAGACTCGGCTATAAACTGGCTACAAAATATCTTCAGGAAGATACTAGCGGTGGGGACCATTCCACAAGAATGGCTCAAGGCGAGAATAGTCTTTATCCCCAAAGCGGGAAAGCCCTCGCACTCAACTCCGAAGGACTATAGACCAATCAGCCTATCGTCCTTTCTCCTCAAAACATTCGAGAGACTGGTCGGACTACATCTGAGAACGATTATTAGCCCTCAAATGTTGTCAGGAGCACAACACGCCTACCGGAAAGGATGATCCACGGAAACGGCGCTCCATGAAGTAGTCTCATATATAGAGAAATCCCTACACCTTAAGGAGTACTCTCTTATAGCCTTTCTCGATATCGAGGGAGCCTTTAACAACGTCGTCCCAGGAGCCATTACGGAAGCTCTGACTGACCTGGGAGTGGACGATCACTTGGTGATGCTTATCGATCAATTGCTCACATGCAGGACGGTAACATCATCGATGGGTTCGTCCACTCAATCAAGGTATGTCAACAGAGGCACTCCGCAAGGTGGTGTCCTGTCACCCCTTTTATGGAACATAGCAGTCAATAAGATTCTATGTGATCTGGAGGGGGGGGGCTGTAAAGTAGTGGCATACGCGGATGACGTTGCAATTGGATTCTCGGGAAAATACCCTCAAACACTCTGTGACCTAATGAGCACAAAGCTCGCGGGACTGTCAGAATGGACATCCCTCAAAAACGGAGCTCGTGCTATTCACAAACAAGTACAAGGTTCCGCCCCTTAACCCTCCTTTACTAAATGAATGTAGGCTTTCCTTCAGCGACAGCGCTTTTTACCTAGGGTTGGTAATTGACAAGAAGCTTAACTGGAACCTGAACGTCAAAGACAGGGTGAAAAAGGCTACGATAGCCCTATACTCTTGCAAAAAAGCTATTGGCCTGAATTGGGGCATGAACCCAAACGTAGTCCAATGTATATACCGGGCAATAGTTAGACCAATTCTACTCTACGGAGTCACAGTTTGGCCGGCCCTATCAAAAGGGTCGATAGCCAGACAACTTGGTAAGGTTCAGCGAACCGCAGCATTATGCATCAGTGGAGCACTACACACCACCCCGAACGACGCACTTAATGCCATCCTAAGTCTCCAGAGCCTCGAGCTTGCGGGAAAAGAGAGGGCAGAAATTGCAGCGATACGTCTGAGAGACTCCGGACAATGGACGTCACATCTCAGGGGTCACTCATCAATACTTAACAGCAGAACCGCCCCTACGAGGACGGACTACTGCGTCCCAAGAGATCACACTATCACTCCCTTCAGTGTGATTATCCCTAGCAGAGACGAGTGGCTTGGGGAACCACCAGGTCAGGACTTGGCCATAAGCATCTTCACAGACGGCTCGAAGCTGGATAACAGAGTTGGAGGAGGAATCTACTCCGAACAGCTCGAAATTAGGCACTCCTTCAGGCTCCCAGATCATTGCAGTGTGTTCCAAGCGGAAGTCATTGCGATCATGGAGGCGCTGAAGCTCCTTCAAACAGCCGCAAAGGCTTCATTATCAACAACAACTGTAAACATTTACAGCGATAGCCAAGCTGCGATCAAATCACTACACGCGATTTCTTCGAACTCGGCCACAGTGACAAATTGCCGCAAATCTCTTCACGAGATGGCTCAACAATTTGACATTAGCCTGATCTGGGTTCCTGGTCACCGGGACATCGAAGGCAACTGCAAGGCAGACGAGCTGGCCAGATCCGGCACTACAATACCCCTTCTCCAAGATAAGGAGGATATTTGCATGCCAATGGCCACTTGTAAGCTTATTATAAAAGAGATATACATGCGACGGGCAGACAATGCGTGGCGCTCAGCACCATTATGTCGCATTACACGGCAAACATGGCCGGTCATTGACAGGAAGCGCACACTAGAGCTTTGTAAGCTCGGCAGGAAAAGGTGCAGCGTAGTCATCCGTTCCCTCACGGGGCACTGGCTAATAGGCTCCCACGCTAATAGACTGGGAGCCCCATACAATGATTTCTGCCGAAGCTGTAGAGATGAGGAGGAGGAGGAAACGGTGGAACACCTGTTCTGCTCCTGTCCGGCTCTCAGCAGGAGAAGGCTACAATACCTGGGCTTGCCCTATGTCTCAGACATTTCAGAAATGTCCAAAATCTGTCCCAGGAAAATTGCAAACTTTATAAGAGCATCAGGCTGGGACAACTGCTGACATGTTCGGTTCTCACGAGGTGGGGAAAACAGGGGAGCACCTCCTGCGGTATCACAACGGGCCGACACTGGTCCAAGTGCGACGGGCTCCTGTGGAGCCTGACTGCCGCCTTAACCTAACCTAACCTATTTAGAACATACCTTATCTGATTGACGAAAAAATATATTGACTCAAGAAATTGACAATTGCTTTGCAATTTGGCTCAACCAACAGAAGTTAAAAAAACGCAGTGAAATATTGGCAGGCCATGTGAAAGCTGATAGAAGATCAGTAATGCACCGAAAAGCTCATGTAAAGGATTTTTAAAGCTTTGACAAGTTTCGTCAATCAAAAAGAATAAAAAAAAACATTTTTCAAAAATTTATATTCGACTTATATACCGCTAGATTTTCCGTTTGGGCCATTGTGGAATGATGTGTGCTTTTTGTTAATTGTGAAACCTCGATTCCTACAGGAAATGGAATTCCAAATCGAAGTCGAGGACACCGTGCCAACCTCAGGCTTTCCCGCGTACAAAGTCGCTCCATTCGCAAAGACGCCACGCCTCGCTTCAGACCCGCAAAAACCCCCGGGTACAATTAAAGAAGCAAGGAGTCGATTTTCGTTTGTTAGGTTTTATTCTTATATTAAGGGGCCTACCTCCTATCATTGCATAATCTCTTTTCGCTCATCCTAGCTTACGGCTTCAGCTTATCCCTCTCTTTCGACTACTGGTGGCCCTCAGGTATTCCTGGTCCTGCTTCGGTGGCTCTGCCGCATGTCCTCTAGTTCTCGGTTATTTCCGCACTTTCGTCTCACTACTTTCCGCCAGCACGACCGCCCACTTTCGATCTTTATTTCGCACTCCTGAGCCCTTGCCGGCCGTCACTCGTCAAAACCTCCCTCTGCCCGGCCTCTGCTCTCAAACTCTGCTGACGCTTCGGCCCTGTCGCTTTGCTCCGCTAGAGCGTGGGAGACGAAACGATCAATCTCGCTTCCTCTCGCTCGGTTCCGGCCTGTATTCTAGGCGCTTGGTGATGGTTTTTCGCATAAGTTCAGCCCGCAGCCTCCGTCGGTGCGTATTTTGTAGCTTAGAATTTCTACCATCACTACTGGAGTTGCGTGGGTGCGAAAGCGAAGGCTGCGATCGGGGTCATGTCTTCCTTCTCTACGTCTTCGTGCTGCTACCGTCGGGCTCTCTTTTCCCGCTTCAGTTCTCTTTGGATCTGCTGTTAATCTTGTTCTCTTTGGGTCTGCTGTTGATCTTGTTCTCTTTGGATCTGCTGTTGATGTTGTTCTTTTGTTACATGTGGGGTTGCGGTTGTTCGTTGTTTGCGTTTGAAAGGGGATTTGGAGCGTCCGCATGGGCTAACAGCCCCTTCACCCTAATGAAACCTGCGTTTTCCTTCACTTACTAACTAATTTATTTAAACATAACTTATTACGAAACGAGGGGGAACGTTGTGAGCCAAGGCAAAGGCCGCGGCTTTACGTTATACCTGGTACTCAGTCAGTATATAAGTATTTACATATGTATGTTTACATTTTAGCTTACGGTTTATGCAAGCACTGCGGAAAATTACTGACAGGAATCTGCTCTTTATTTCGTATGTGTGGAACTTAACTGAAATAGTGTGACCAACGACCTAAAAAGTGATTTGACACTCTCACGAATCAGCTGTTTTTTGTAAAAAATTCATCTGAAATTAAAAAAGGAAAATATATAAGTCTGACGACGAAGTTAATGTGTTGGTGGCGGTATATATTGTTGCCAAAAAATAGGCAGGAGAAGTACAGCGCATTCAGAGGCACCAAAGTGTCAAAATGATAAAAACCCTTATTTTCCATGATCCTCCAAAGACATGGTTTTGCCTCAAGTTCTTTTATTAATCTTCTCCTCACTTTAAAAATTTGCATATCTCTTTTTGGTTTTGCGCACAGATTTTGCCTCCACCTCTCACTTGTACTTTAGTAATAATAGGCATATATATTTTCCTGGTCTGCATGTCAGCTGTTCTCTCAGTCCACATTCGTGTCGATATCGATACTATCGATAAGATTTCGTGGATTTCGTTACTTTGCTGGATACTGAGGCCAGGAAAACACAAACGAAAAATTCCTTGCCCAGTTTTTATATGAAGTTTGGCAGTAATTTTTAGTTTCGGCGGTGCTGGATACCCAGCTTAAATAGAAATTTTAAATAATGAAGTCGAACCCTATGCTGTAAATTTATATTTTAGAAGTTGTCTGTTTCCATTTTTATTTACATATACTTTTTACATCGTCCGCTACATTTATACATACACATGTATAACTACATACAAGAGACGTGGAAGTGTGTACGAGGAAGAGAGGGAATGAGTAAGCGCTTGAAAGACTTTGCGTAGCTACCGAAATTTAATTTGTTCCGTCTGGCAATAATAATAATCACACCTGATCCAGTTTCGGCAATCCGTCATTTTCTGCGATTATGCGTTTTTTGTTTTCTTTTATCTTAAAAATTGTGGATTCCACAGATGTTCGTCCTTTGTGGGGGCGTAAAAGGGCGTGGCAAAATTTTGAAATAAACTCGTGCTGAACTGATATCACAGGAGCTTGGATAGAAAGTTGGTTTGCTCTAACTCTTATAGATCGAAGACTTTCAAAATGATTTTCTTCATAGTGGCTATATTAATCAGATCTGATCCAGATTCAACAATCTGATAGATATGATCATTCTCTATGATTCCGCGTTTTTAGTTTTTTCGTATCTTCAAAATTGTGCATGCCACAGATTTTCGTTACTCTAGCATTAATAGTCTCTGAGATAAAGATAAATAGAGATATAATGAAGACGGACGGACAGACAGACATGGCTATATCGACTCGGCTATTGATGCTGCTTTCGCCCGCTTTCTGTCGCCCCTTTTATTGGGCCATCACCATTGCACCCTTTTGGGGCGAAGGTGGTCGTTCGCTTTGTTGTAAGGGAGCACTCCCTCACAAATGTTTGCTGAACTGGCTGATAAGTACACCCAGCAAAATTTTTTAGCCTGAGAAGATCACGGAAACAGTGAAAGAATTCAAAGACATGGGACTTGCAGCAAAAGTTGTGAAAAAAATTGGATGCTTAACAAAGAATGTTTTTTTTTTCATGGTGTAGTTTTTTTAGTAGTGCTTCTATTTTTAACATAACTTAAGTTTACTACAACTGGTTGTATTGAACTTTGTAGCTGCAACTTAACGTATGGAAGATATTAAGCTTCCAAACTGAAATTTCATAATTTTTTTTCGGTATTTTTTCCCGAAATTTTGACTTTGAAAGCTCAGGAAAAGTCGAAAAAAAAATATTTGAATGCTGTTCGGCTAAGCTCCTGCCCATGGAAGCACAAAGATAGGCATAGCTTACTCTCTTTGCAAAACATTACTCTCAATGCATCGTAGCTGCTCCTGCCCTACACAGGAAACTTAAGTTATGTGTAAAATAGAAGCACTACCTATGAAAAAAAATATTACATTTTTTAAAAATTCTTTAAAAAAACTCCACTATGAAAAGAAAACCATAATTATTTAAAAAAACATTTCAAACTCCAAATCTATCAAAAAAAGTTTTTTTTGGCGACAGCAGAAAAAAAAAAAGTTGAATTTTATCGATTAGTGTAGTCAGAAAAGTACGAAAATTGCTGTTATGTGCAAAAAAAATGACGCAACTTTTTGCCACTACTAGGGCCTTATGCTAAATGTATTTCTGGGAACACGCAAAGAATCAAGACGCAGCCTCAGTGTAAACGGCACATTAGTATGTGTTTAGATAGATTTTAATATTTCAGTGTATTTAATTTATTTATACATACATACATATGTACATATATACATAACAGCTTCCGCACGGCAGTAGCCTATCCAGCCGTTCTCTCTCGTCTTCTTTCTTTCGACGTCTTTATCATTCTCTCGATCTTTCGTCTTCGCTATCACTCCTCTGGATCTGTCGCACTCTCATTTGCAGTAGGGCACGGGCATTTCGGCACGCCTGCCCCCAACGAGTCTGAACATCGTCGCGCTCGCATTAGGTCATGGGCAATTCGGCCCGCCTGCCTTTGCAGCGTCTGGACCTTGCTCTTCTACCGACACTGTCGTTGAGCCGAAACCTCGCGTCTTTAATTTGGCCCCGGCTTAAATCGAGCTTAACAGACTCATCGTGCATTTTCACTATCTCTTCGACTCGACATCATATTGCATAAATAAATAATATATATAATAGGAACTATAAAACAATAAAACTGACTAAGTTAAACTCTCGTCTTTTAATATATCGCAATCAACGCTGCCGAAAAAGCTCGGAAGTTCAACAGTATCTATTATAATTAATTCAAAGATCTTTTCGCTGATTCTATCTATAACTGAAATAATAATAAGATCTGCTGAAACAAATAAAAAATGTTTGTATAAATATGTATGTACATACTTGTTGAATTATATTTTTTTGGCTCCTTCTTCCGAAGAAGTTGAAGCACCTCTAACTGCAAATTTAGCATTTGAGATTGAAAACCTTCCTATAGCCTATTCACTCTGGGCACCGTTTACCGTCTATTTCCTAAACGGTGCGTAAGGTTTTTCCGTGTCGAAAATTCCCAGTTAGTTCCACCGTCTATTCTGAATGTTCCTAAACCGCACGTTTCTATGCAATATTTAGCCAATGGTTTTCGAATACAGCTCTGAAAAATTGTTATTCACAACGAAATAAAACAATTCACTGCAAAATGTAAACAATGACTGACAAATATAACTGATATTCTCTAGCAAATGGCTAGGAGCCAGGAAGTTTTTCTTTAGCATATGCTCAATATTTAGTTAGAGATGCTATAATTCCTTCGGAAGAAGAATTCGAATAAATAAAAAGCATCAAATGTAGTTTTAAACATATTTTATTTGTTTTGCAATGGCAAGTCTGAATGTATCTGCAGATAAATGAAGATCGCCCTGTTCAGGCGACACACTTAATTTAAGTAGAACCCAATTTATAGAGCTGTTGCGTTTTTTCTCCAATATTGCCGACGCTTAGATCTGTTGTGCTGGGCTCGAATTTTGATATATTGTCGAATAGCTGCAACTTTCTGAAGAACTCATGTTTACATACGCAAATCTATATATAAAAATACTTATCTTGTACATAACAATTTACTTTGATTGCATTTTACTCAAAACTATCCACACCCTTCTTGGCACACCTTCATTAAAATATTTTAGCATTGAAAAAAATTCTTTCTCATCGAATTTATTTATTTGTCGAACGCCACCATCAATGTTTGCAACATAATTTGTTACATTTTCCATATTTGTTGTTAAATTTTGACAAAATGCAGAGTACAAAATGTCCCGAAGCGCTTCTACAGATTATAAGACCTTGTACTTAAAACTTTGGTAGCATTTAATATAAGTACTCACAAACGACCACAATCTTCCTGGCTTTTGTTCTTCTAAAGCGGCTGCCCAAAGATGGTGCTCCTCCTCGTCAAGGTCGCCGCTATAATCGCTATCAAAACTCACTGCGTTCAACAACATCAGTAGTTGTTGCAAGAAAATATTTTGCTGTTGAACCACAGTTAAAACAATTGCTAATTTTTTTTTTAAATCCATTATTTTTCAAACAGAATTAAAAATTCTTCCGCTAGCTCTCATAGTCTCTGAGTTCTAGGCGCTCATTTCGACGAATAGGCAAAGCCGATAGGGTCGCGTGTGAGAGAGAGCGAGAGGGAACGATGACTTTCGAAATGGTTTTCTTCATTGTGGCTACATTAATAATCCGAAGTGATCCAGATTCAACACTCTGATAGATATGATCACATTTTACATTTTACATTTCGAGTATGCCTCAACTCGCGCCCCATCTCCCCTATGTCTGAGGATCCGACGGACCCACTGGCTCTCAGTCCGGGTCACTTCCTGGTCGGCGGTCCGTTACTATCCGTGGCGGAGCCAGAGATCAGGGAGAGTGCCTCCTCTATCCTCAACCGCTGACAACATCTCAAGGCTCTGAACCAGCAGTTTTGCTCACGCTGGAAGACAGAGTACCTTCGAGAGCTGCATAAGCGGAACAAGTGGCAGCATCCAACGAGAGACCTCAAAAATGGAGACCTCGTCGTTATCAAAGAGGATAACCTACCACCGCAAGAATGGCGGCTGGGTCGGGTGCAGAAAACCTATCCCGGCGCCGATAACAAGGTCCGCGTGATAGACCCTCTCACAGCCCGCGGCCTTATCAAAAGGCCAATCGCGAAGGTGGTCCTACTGCTCATGGACTCCGCGATCCACTCCACCTACGCCAGTGTGGACACTGGCCCTTAAGAAGCTGTCTTCCGTCCCTTAGGCTTAAGTCATTAGTTCCATACGGCTTGTAGTTACAGTTACAGTTACAACTCCAGTAATTCATTTCACCATTTCCGCAGCCCAACAACCACTATGGCACCCCGTCAGTACCGACGCTCTCGCAGTCAGGAGCAAGCCGAAGAAGGCAGACGTACCCGAGGTACCATGTCCTACCGCTGCCGAGTCTGCCGAGGCGTCCATCCTCTGCGGAAGTGCGGGCGGTTCCTGCGGCTAAGCGCTGAAAAGCGTCTGCGGGCGGCGCTCATCAACAAGTACTGCGCCAACTGCCTGGCCCACGAACACTCAGGAGGCGATTGTCGCAGCGGGGACCGCTGCAAGCACTGCCGTGGCAACCACCACACCCTGCTCCATACGCCGAGCTCGGACCGCCGTCGCCCCGCTCCATCCGCGCCGTCCGCACGAGCACCCGCTCCATCCGCGCCGTCCGCACGAGCACCCGCTCCATCCGCGCCGTCCGCACGAGCACCCTCTCCGACAACGTCGTCCGCACGAGCTCCACCTCCGACAACGCCGTCCGCCTGCTCCACCCGACCTCCAACTCTGGCCACACTGCTGCAGCACCGCAACCCGCCGGTCCTACCGACGGCCACCGTCAAAATCGACAATGGCGTAACGGTCTACGAGACCAGGGCGCTGATCGACCCCTGCCGGCCTGTGTCGGTAATCAACGCGTCGCTGGCCAGGGCGTTCAAGCTCCAGACGGTGGTAATCGGGGAGGAAGAAGCCTGCACCGCAGTGATCCGGTCGCCTATCTCCAACGATTTTAAGTTGGAAGTTGTGATCCAAGTGGACCCCAAGCTGCACCTGCAAACTCCTGCGGCAGCCATCGATGGAGGACTCCGAAACCGATTCAGGCACCTCACCCTGGCGGACGACAGGTTCGACCATCCTGCCATCGTTGCGCTCATCCTGGGAGCTGACGTCTACGGGGATGTCGTCCGAGAAGGGATGCTAGCAAGCACGGAAGGACTCCCTGTAGCGCAGCACACCGTGTTCGGGTGGACACTGTGGACCTTATATCGTGCCACTCTGGTTGCATGATCCTGCAAGGGGGGCGAGCCTGCCCGTCATTCACAACGAAAAAATGGAATTCACTGCGAATATGTAAATAATGATTGACAAAAATAACTGATATTCTCCAGCAATTGGCAAGGAGCCAGGTGGTTTCTCAATAGCAGTTGCTCAACTTTCAGTTAGAGATGCCAAAAATTTCTTCGGAAGTCGAATAAATAAACTAAATTAAATTTTTCTAACAGCCGGTCGTCTTTCCGCGTCGCTCCTGCATTTTCTGCTTTTACTCTGAATTCACTCAACATTAATTTCCAATAGTTGTGTATATCTCGGAACTTATCATAACTGAACAATAATTGTGTTGATTGTAATTGTGTGTTAATTGTCAGTGATTGTAGGTGCAGGTGGAGCAAATAAATAAATAAATAAATTTAAAGACGCGCAAGCTATTTGTTATTGCTTTTGCTCATTCCTCTCTGGATCTCCGCTCTCTGTGCTCACCGTTTCGTGCACTTCATCTGTTGCATTGCCTACGCACTGCTCATCGCATTGTCGCTTTGCTGGATCGTTCGCCGTGCAAATAGCTACTGCTGATCGTCGTGTTCGCTCTGAGGCCTACTCCCTCTCTCAACATACGCTCTACGCCCTCTACGTCCTACGCTCTCTGTGCATCTCTTTTGGACTTTGCTCCGCTGTTAAAAGGCAAAGCGGGATGTCAAAAACCGCAGCAAAGCGCGTCCGCAGTGACTCGTCGCTTGCCGTAAAATCTGGTCGCATCTCAGATACGCTTTCGCCGCAGCTGATCGAGCTAATTAACAAAGGATTCGATGAGCAGGCGAAACACATCAGCTGCAGCGTGAGGGAAGCTGAGGAAAGAATTCTGCGTGAAATAGCAGCTAAGTTTGATGCTAGACTTCAGAGTCTCTCGGAAGAGGTAGAGCTGCTTGGCCGACGAATAGAGAAGCTTGAGGATGGAAGCTGCGAAATGCGTGTGCTATGCAGCAAGGTGGAGGAACTGGAGGCGAAACTCCAAGCCAAAGAGAATGCAGATGCCGAAGCAAGCATTGCAAACGATGTCAGAGTGCATGGGGTGCCCTTACTGGAAGAGGAGAACCTCAAGACTCTCTTCAACAGCCTCTGTTACTCATTAGGCCTCACTCCACCACCAAAAGTGAAGGAAATTTTTCGGGTTAAGGTGCGGGACCATGCACAGAATATCGTTGTAGATCCCGTTGTTATTATAAAATTTGATAGCAGGCGTGACAAAATCATGCTGCTGAAACGGGCTGGAGAGCATCGACGACAGACCAAGTGGCTGCACTTAGCTTGGAGTTGTTTGGAATCCAGTCTAAACAACCCTTCTACATCAACTAGCAGCTCTCTAAAATCAACTACGACATCTTCAGAGAGGCAATGAAGATGAAGAAGCGTAATGCTCTGTCGGCTGTCTTCACCCGCCGTGCGATGGTCTACGTTCGGCAGAGTGTTTGCGGCGAATTTGTGTGCCTTAAGAGCATGGCTGAGCTCTGTGCCCTACAGAGAGTGGAAGCTGTGGCTGAGGAGGCGACTCAATCCGTATCTGGAGGAACTGGAACTGGGCGGCATAATTTTCGAAAGAATAGAATTGATTTTTGTCCTCTACTTTATGTTTTACATTAGGTTTAATATTTCTTCTCATCTTGTAATAGTTTCTGTTAGAAATCTCACTCTGTTTACATCATCTCCCCGTACTCTTAAAACAGTGGTGTTTGGATTCTTCTCTAATTTGTTTTTATTCCAGTGATTATGGATGATAATGTATGGTCGTCCGGCTCGAGCAGCTATACAATGCTAAGAATACTTGGCAATCAAGGGGAAGGTCTGCGTGTATGCCATATTAATGCCCAAAGCCTAACTAAGAAAATCAAAGAATTTAGGTATCTATTTGTCAAGTCCAATATTGATGTCATATGTGTGTCAGAAACGTGGTTTTCGTCTCATGTTAGTAATTTGTTAGTAGAGTGTACTGGTTATGATTTGTTTCGATCTGATCGAGTTAGTCACGCTGGAGGTGTGGCCATATATGTAAGTAAACGTTTAAATGCTAAACTTGTATGTAATCACCCAAGGGGAAGTGCAGTTGAGTGGATATTTGTTCAAGTCACAAGCACAATACATTCTTCCAAAATTTTAATAGGCTGTGTGTATAGACCTCATCGACATATAGAATATGAAAATTTAACTGACGTATTGTCTACCATGTCGCTTGCCTATACAGATGTAATATTAGCTGGGGACTTCAACAGCGATGTCCTGCAAGAAAGGCAATTATCGGACGACATAGGATACATGGGATTAACGTTAGTAAATTCGTCTGCACCCACGCATTTCTCAAATCACTGTGATACCTTACTTGACTTATTTTTTGTAACCGACTGTCATAAAATTTCTACTTACAGTCAACTATCAATGCCAATGTTTTCGAAACACGATCTAATATTCTTGACCTATAATTTTCATACCGACCTAACTGAAAGCAGAATAGTTTATAGAAATTTTAGAAACATTGACTATGCCTTGTTAAGTGCTGACTTTATTTCATGTGATTGGGACTCTATTTATGACTATGCTAATATTAATTCACAACTGACTGTCCTACAAAATAATATAGTGTATCTATACAACAGATCGATTCCGCTGGTGACAAAAACGGTAAACCCTCGTGGAAATCTCTGGTTTAATTCGAAAATTAAAATATTAATCAACAAACGTGATACCGCTTTTAAAAAGTGGAAGCGTTACAGAACAGCCACTCATGCTGCACAATATAAGATAATTAGGAAAAATGTGATACAGTTAATTAACTCAGAGAAAAGAAAATACTTTTGTAACAAATTTAACTAAGCGAGATCGAATCAGCAGAAATGGGCGTATATTAAAGAACTGGGTGTTGGTAAATCCACTACTCCGCGCATCTGTGATATTGATCCTGATGAACTTAATAGAATTTTTTTAGACTGTACAGTACCTGAAGTGACTAAAACTGACTATGTAACTGAGTCAGATGTCCTCGAATCGATATTAAAGATTAAGTCAAATGCCACTGGAATTTATGATATTAATCCGAAATTCATAAAAATGCTTTTGCCAAACATATTGCCGTACATAACCTACATATACAACACAGCGTTGACTCAATCCGTATTTCCTGATTCTTGGAAAGTAGCTAAAATACTTCCAATTCCAAAATCAGTCAATGAATACAGGCCAATTTCCATTCTACTTGTCAAAAATTTTAGAGCGGCTAAATTTGTCAGATGACAAATTACTTGACAACTAAAAAACTTTTGACAAATAAGCAATCAGGTTTTCGAGTGGGCAGAAGTTTTACAACAGTAGTTGAACGTATAAGAGAAAAATTGGACTCGGATAGTATAACGTTTCTGACCCTTCTAGATTACAGTAATGCTTTTGACACGGTTAACCACGAAATTCTTTGTTTTAAGCTAGGTCGTCTATGTAATTTTTCGCGTGCAGCAACAAGACTAATTGTTTCGTACTTGAGTAATCGTATGCAGTCTGTGTGTATAAATAATATGTACTCGTCATTACTTTGTGTCAAGCGTGGTGTCCCTCAAGGATCCGTTTTAGGGCCATTACTGTTCTCTATGTATGTAAATGATCTACCGAGTATATTGTCAAGTTGTGACGTTCATATGTATGCCGATGATGTTCAAATGTTTGTTAGTCGTCCTATTAGTAGAATTAATGACTGCATTCGTGTCTGTAATAGCGAATTGAACAGTGTAAGTCAATGGCTAAAATGAATGGGCTAGGATTAAATCCAAATAAGTCAAAATGTATAGTCATAGGTAAAAGAAAGTTCGACACTAATGCACTACAAAAATTGACTGTTGAAAACACCCCCATTGAATATGTAGAACGTGCAAACAACTTAGGTTTTATGTTTAACCAAACGTTGACATGGGATGATCACAGAAACAGATCAGTCGGAAAAGCTATTGGGATACTTAGAAACTTATACCTAACTAAAGATTTTCTCCCAGTGAGAATAAGACAAACAATTGCAAAAATGTGTATCACACCAGTACTTTTCTATGGTATAGAAGTATTTAGTGACAGTAACTCTGCCAGCCAACGCAAGCTGCAAGTTGCTTTTAATAATATCGCGAGATATATTTATAACCAACGTAGAACTGACCATATTTCGGACGTAATGATACAAATTTTTGATATGCCGCTTAAATCCTGGATAGACTTTAGGGTCTTAGTATTACTACAAAAAGTTATATACACCAAAGAGCCATATTACTTATATGAACGACTCAAGTTTAGCACGTCAAGACGGACGAAAAACATTATCTGCTTTAAATACAGGTACACATGCACCATGAAACAGTTCTTTGTATATGCTGCTCGAGTCTGGAATCATCTTCCCCACGCCATCAAGGCAATCAGTGGTGGAGTGCAGTTCAAAATCGCACTGGAGAATCATCTACGCACTACATAACTTGAATTTGAGATAGTAGAGAGGGGTTGAATAGGGAGTAAGAGTAAGAGTGAAGTTCCTGGGAACTAAATTGAAACTAAACTAAATATTATATTATTAAAATGTTAGTATATAAATTCGAATGTATGTAATTGTAATTGTAATAACTTCTTAATGCTAGTAATTTAAATGTCAAAAGTAATGTTACACTTGTGACTAGCGCCCTAATTTATAAGTATACAATGCTTGTCGCGCTAGGATGAAATAAATAAATAAATAAAAAATAAATAAAGAATCGAATATCGTTTTAAGCATTTTTTGTTTAGCCTTTTATGACAAATGTGAAACCTTGATTCCCACAGACCATTTACCATCCATGGAAAACATATAGACAACAACAAACAAAAAAATTTGTACTCTGCATTTTGTCAAAATTAAACGACAAATTTGAGATATGTAATTATTTTTCGACTGTGGCAGAAACAGTCAGAAAAATTGGTGGTGGCGTTCAACAAATCAAAAAATTCGATTATAACCTATTTACACTACGGTTGAGTTATTGAGTTTCTGGCAAAACTCGAGTTTCGTTTACATGGGGAAGCATAGGGGACCTAGAGGTGGCAAAAAAGTTGAGTTTTGGTTGCGTTTTGTTGTTTGTCCGATTTTCCGAATATTTCAACCCTGATCTGCCTGTCGTGGAATTATCACCACTAATAACAACAAAAATGTACAGCTCAAAATATAATGTTGGCGCGTAAAAAATAATTGTTTTTTAAAAACCATATAAACAATGTAGTCGATTTCTAAAATTCTGTCGGAAAAACTTAGCCAAACGCTAAAATGAATTATTATAAATTAAATAATTATAAACAATTGCCAATTTAAAAATTTTTAATTTCTGTACATATGTAATGTACATATACATATAGCCAAAATTCAACATATTTGCAAATTGCAGCCATGCAATTTCTCTGCCCTGCTGAAATTTTCCTTAAAAAATGGATTCCAAGGTTATTTGCAACGTCCTCCAAAAAGATCCATATAGCGGCTATTATAATTTGGGATTCATATATAATACAAAATAGAAGCACTAGAAATTGAAATGTCAATGCGACATTTTATCCAAATACTCCAAAGTTGCTGCAGACATCGTCGCCAACTCCATCCATTGCAGCGTCGTTATTGTCTCTGGCTCTGCCAAATAGAGCATCATTAGTTCTTGGGTATTCATATTAATAAAATGATATAAAACAAATTTTTCGTAGACAAGCACGTGCCAGCAGCCGAAACTCAATAACTCAATAACTCAACTTTGGCTTAGTGTTAATCCAAATTCTGAGTTATTGAGTTACCTATCGATAAATGAGGTAACTCACTGTAGTGTAAATAGGCTATAAAAAAGAATTTTTTCAATGCTAAATTATTTTAATGAAGGTATGCCAAGAAGGGTGTAGTAAATTTGTATGTACAAGTCTATTTATCTATCTTATCTGTTTTATTTAATTCAATTCTCAATTTATTCAATTTCAATTTAATACAGATATATTTATGTAGATTTGCGCATGTAAACATCAGCTCTCCAGAAAGTTGCAGCTATTCGACAATATATCAAAATTCGAGCCCAGCACAACAGATCTCAGCGTCTGCAATATTGGAGAAAAAACGCAACAGCTCTATAAATTGGGTTCTACTTAAATTAAGTGTGTCGCCTGAACAGGGCGATCTTCATTTATCTGCAGATACATTCAGACTTGCCATTGCAAAACAAATAAAATATGTTTAAAACTACATTTGATGCTTTTTATTTATTCGCATTCTTCTTCCGAAGGAATTATAGCATCTCTAACTAAATATTGAGCATATGCTAAAGAAAAACTTCCTGGCTCCTAGCCATTTGCTAGAGAATATCAGTTATATTTGTCAGTCATTGTTTACATTTTGCAGTGAATTGCATTATTTCGTTGTGAATAACAATTTTTCAGAGCTGTATTCGAAAACCATCGGCTAAATATTGCATAGAAACGTGCGGTTTAGGAACATTCAGAATAGACGGTGGAACTAACTGGGAATTTTCGACACGGAAAAACCTTACGCACCGTTTAGGAAATAGACGGTAAACGGTGCCCAGTGTGAATAGGCTATTATGTATCAGCCCCGAAATGGATGGTGGTCGTCGTCTGTGGAAACAGTTTATTATGGACCCTTCCCGTAATGGATGGATGACGGTGGGAACAGGCCATAAAGTAAGTTTCGAACATTGAAATACATATCAATACTCAGCACTAATGAGTATGTGTGTATGGTGTATGTATATGCCAAATGCATACATACATATATGCGGACTTAGATTGTTTAGAAGCACTAATAACAACCATTAGTTGAAATTGGTTATTCTGTTTAAATATTTTCTGATGCTATCCAAAATGAAAGCTTTTAACAAACTCCGTTTTATAAATGGTTTTAGTTTTTATTTTGGCCATCGCACATACTCTCCGATGCAGAAACAATTATGTTACAATTACTTAAATTCTGTTAATCAAAATTCAATGGTGCTAAAAACTTGTCATATGTATCGACCGGAGAGATCTATGAGTATGAAAATAAGTATTCAACAAGATCAAGAACGATTTTTTATTCATCTTTACGGAATGAAGGCTGAGTTGGGCTATTTTATTCGAGATGGTGTAATGCATATTGATCACACCAAAGTTCCTAAGGAGCTTCGTGGTCATGGTCTTGGCAAGCTGTTGGCTAAGGTTGGTCGTTTTTTATAGACGTACATATATTGTTATTTACTCTTTTGGTTAATTGTTAGGTACGTGGACAACCTGTCCAAAATTCACGAAATTTTTTTCCTGGATAGTAATAAATGCATACTTTTTTTGCTTTCAAAAAAAATTAGGATGTTTGAAATGCATGCAAATTTAGCTAATTTTTTGTATTTGTATTTTGTCCGAGTGTTAATCTTTCCCAGCATAATGTATCAATGCATAATGTATCGGGTGTCATTTATCATGATTTAAGTGCTGGTAATCGCCTATAATACATTTGATAAATATGAGCGGGCACGTTGTAAGTGGCAGAAAAGGAAGCTTTAAATTTATGTAATTTATACAATATATTTTATATGTCGTTTTGTATAGCAGTTCGCAAAATAGATTTTTTGGCAAAAAAAGCATTGATAAAAATTGATCGAACTGTTTGACAATTTTTATACCCGGTACTCGAAGAGTATAGGGGTAATTTGTGGTGATAACGGACGTGTGTAACGCCCAGAAGGAAGCGTTTCCGACCCCATAAAGTATATATATTCTTGGTCAGCATCAATAGCCTATTCGATATAGCCATGTCTATCTCTCCCTTTCTGTATTCATTAGCGCCTAGATCTCAGAGACTAAAAAGCTAGAGCAACCAAATTTTGTATCCAGGCTTCTGTGTTATCACACTACTCCGAATGTATTTCAAAATTTCGCCCCGCCCACTTCCGCCCACACAAAGGACGAAAATCTGTGGCTTGCACAATTTTAAAGATACGAGAAAACTAAAAACGCAGAATCATAGAGAATAATCATATCTATCAGAGTGTTGAATCTGGATCAGATCGGAATATTAATATAGCTACTATGAAGAAAACCATTTCGAAAGTTATCGTTCCCTCTCGCTCTCTCTCACACCCCTTCCGCCCCCACAAAGGACGAAAATCTGTGGAATCCACAGTTTTTAAGGTACGCGAAAACGAAAAACGCAGAATTATGGAAAATATCCGTATCTATCAGATTGCCGAATCTGGATCATATCGGATCATTATTATAGCCAGAAGGAACAAATTAAATTTCAGTGGCTACCAAACGGCAGCCAAGCGATTCCCTCTCTCTCTCGCACACACTTCCATGTCTCTTGTATGTGTATATGTATGTGTGTGCATGTGTATGTAAAAATGTAGCAGCCGAAGTAAAAATTAAATGTAAATAAAAATGGAAACTGATAACTTCTAAAATATAAAAATACAGCATAGGGTTCGACTTAATTTTTTTAAATTTTCCATTTTGGCCAAAATTTAATTCGTCTCTTTTGTGAACATATAATTAATTAAATAAATCGTAAGCTCATATGTATACATAAATACGTATATACTGACTGAGTACCGGGTATAAAGTAGAGCCGCGGCCATTGCCGCGGCTCACAACGTGCCCTCTCGTTAATTTTGAAATCTCAGGAAAAGTTATTAAATTTAAATTTAGTTAAATTTATACAACCAGTTGTAACTGGTTAAATTATGTGAAACTGTTAAAATGTTGAAAAACTCGGCTCTACTTTATACCCGGTACTCAGTCAGTATATACGTATTTATGTATACATAAGAGCTTAGGATTTATTTAATTAATTATATGTTCGCAAAAGAGACGAAATAAATTTTGGCCAAAATGGAAAATTTCAAAAAATTAGGTCGAACCCCATGCTGTAGCTTTATATTTTAGAAGATATCTGTTTCCAAACATTCATACATTAATGTACGGTAAGTGATTACACTCCCTTTTGCGGTGGTTAAAAACACCAGGGTGCCAATAACACCCTACATTTACCCGGTGCACCGCATGTGATGGTGTCTTTTTGCAGTTCTCTGATGTAGATATAGAATTTTAGAAGTCAGATGTAAACATCTATGTTAACAAAAATGAAAGCCGATAATCTTAATAATACAAATTTCACAAAGAAATTTGCCATATAATATATATATCGTATGTAAGTAATAATTTAATTTAATCCACGTATTGATTTGTATTAGAATCTTTAATTATATTAAACTGGATAAGGTTGAAGCAAGTACAAAGATATGATTATGAGTAATTAGGGTCCGCCAGGGGAGAACAAATGTGCTGCTGCCACTCGGCTGACAGCTAAAGACTTAAATTAAGTATCCTAAACTTCGGAAGGCTAGCCCTTCGCTGCCGCCGACGCCCGTGGCTATTCAGCCAAAGTGCTGACCCGGCGCATCTTGAGTGGTGCCTGGTGACGGCCGGCATCCGGTCGATTGGTCGCGCCGTTCGCGATCACAGATGACGAAAACTGCTTATTCGACAATAATGCAGAGTTCGCTCCATCCAGTGGCAGATTCAATTAACTTTCGTTAGCTACTGCCCCCTTCAAGACTTGACCGTCCTCGGTCAAGCTCAAGTTCTTCAGCACCTGTTGAATTGCGATGGTGTTTCACTTCTGCTGCCTGCGTCGCAACCACCAGAGGACGACGATTAGAACGGCGCACACGGCCACACCTACGACTGTAGACAGTATGGGACCGATGGTAAGGTTTTATGAACCTCCGCCAGTTGCTGCAGATTTTCCTCATTCAACTAGTGGAGGTACGTCAGGCTCAGCAGAGTTTGCTGGCTGGTGACGTTGATCTTCGCGGAAGTTGTCATGCATGGGATCCTCGTCGGCGCATTAGTGAAATTGGTGTACTCTGTACCGTTGATGAGGGCGACCCGGTCAAAAGTCACTAGGTATGTTCCCGCAATGTTACGCTCGGGACCATCATCGGCGGCCACGGTGGCGATGGCGTCATTGATTATTACAATACCCTCGTCCACCTCCAAGATCGGGGGCAGATTGTTCGGTTGCGTACCGCAGTGGGCCACAGTATCAAAGTGCAGCTGTTCTGCGCAACTAGTCGCTGGTGCCGCCTTGCAGAAGGCTAATGATGGGGCCCCATACACGATGAGACGGCGATGACTTTATTTCCGCATTCTGCTATGATGGGCTCGGGTAACCGGATCGGTATGCCTTTGTGCGCGACTGGGAAGAGAGTTATTTTCTTGCAAATGAACTTAGGTCTATTTCTATTACAAAAATGATTAGTTCCTTATTAGCTAGTGCCCCCACATCTGCAGCGTCCAATAGTAGGGTTACGCTGATATCTGTGGAAACTTTTCTTAAAATCGCCTCTAGGTCGTTACTGTCGATGATGGCTGGATTTACAATATTTATTTTTGCCAAGGTGGTGGCGATAATTATGTTCTGTAATTCAAGCGTCAAGATTCTATTTCTGGTTAAAAGGTTCTCATATATCTGGGAATTGTTAGTTTCCTCAGTTCTGTTTACTTTTTTGCACTTTGTTCACGGCCTCGGTGAGGGCATTGATTTGTGTTTAAGTTCTCGAGTTGATAGTTATCTGTCTATTGTTGGCGCTAATTAGATCGTACTCAACCTGTTTCGTTAGCTGTAAGTCGATGTCTCAAAGTCGTATACCTGTGGTGATCTCCCAGTGCCGCAGTCAGTGTCAGTAGGTGTTTTGTATCTGTCTTTTTTGTAACCTACTTTCATAAGAAGGGAGATGGATCGAAGGGTCCCAATTGAGTCCGCGTAGAGCAAAGATGAGGAACTGTTTTTGTACTGATTCGAGCATATCCTGAAATTTATGGTAATGAGGAGACCAGACACAAGAACCATATTCCAAGATAGGCCGGATCAGAGAAACGTACAGAAGTTTTGTTGTATACGGGTCTGTAAATTCCTTAGAACATCTTTTGACAAATCCTAGGACTCCTTTGGCTTTGTTAGAGATAGTAGAGACATCAGAGTTGAAACAAAGATTGGGTACAAAGGTAATGCCCAAGTCATTAACTTTGAAGAGACGTTGTAGGATGGTGTTATTGATTGAGTAATCGAAAAGGTTTGGGTTTATTTCGGTGAAAAGTCATGATATTGCATTTAGAAATGTTTAGAGGTGGAACGTTAGTTAAGCACCAATTGCTAAGAGCGTCAAGATCCGATTGCAGAGAGAGCGGCGACAAGGGGTCACTGTAGGAAAAACATAGCTTAACGTCATCAGCATTCATTAGGACACGGGAATGAGATAACATTTGAGGAAGATCGTTAATAAATATGTTGAATCGCAAGGGACCCAGATGGCTACCCTGAGGAACCCCCGATGAGACTATAACAGATTAAGAGAGAGAGGAGTTAATGCAGACACGTCGATAACGGTTACAAAGGTAAGAATTGGTCCAGTAAAGAAGCTTAGTCGGAAACCCTAGAAGAGACAGTTTATGAATAAGTAGATTGTGATTGACGGAGTCGAAGGCTTTACTAAAGGCAGTGTAAACGACATCGGTTTGACACTTTTTAGCAAGTCCTGAAGTTACAAAGGTGGAAAATTCAAGGAGATTAGTAGAAACTGAACGACGTTTAATGAATCCATGCTGTGATTCAGAGAATACAGAACTACAAAAATGTTGCTGCTGAGAGCTGTTGATTTTTTCGAAGAGTTTAGGAATGGCAGATAAGTTAGAAATACAGCGGTAGTTAGATACATCAGATTTAGATCCCTTTTTATGAAAGGGAACTATATAGGATTCTTTTCAGACGGTGGAGAGAGACAAGTTGAAGAGTTTTAGGAGAGGCACACAAAGAAATTCTGCACAAAGTTTAAGAACAGCGTTTGGAGTCTGGCCCAGTGGAGAACGAAAACTTGCACAATTTTAAATTGGTTAAGAGACCATCATAGTCGATGAAAGGAGGATAGATACAACTAGAACTATTTAAAGGTAATATATAATAGTAACTGCTGCTAAAATCGTTTGATGAGACTAGGATAGAGGAAAGGTTAAAAGAAGGGTGGCAACGTTGGAAAAAGGAAGCGAACAGGTCAGAAATATCACAATCATTATCAGCATAACTACCATTTAAATGTAGAGAAGGAAATTGGGAAGGTTTACGTTTAGAATTAACAAACAGCTACAGAATGCATTAGTGGCAGACTCAATTTCCTGGAAATCTGCAAGGAATGACCCATCAATCTGAGATTGGGCAGTATTCAAGGAGAGAAAATCAGCCTTCTTAAAACAATAGATATTCGAAGGCTTAATGAACGACTTTATAGGGCCTGAAGAAGGCAACAGGAAATCAATTGAAAGTGAGAGGTGATCCTCGACTTACCAAGGTGCTCGAAACATCGGTAGTAGAGACGAGATCAAGGGTCATAAACATGTTATTACGTATGCCATTTACCTGACCCAACGATAAATCGTACAGAGACTCAACGGTGTCGTGCTGCATAGATGGGAACATTAAGTTAGAATCATTGGATGGAGACCAAGTGATATTTGGGAGATTAAAGTCACCAAGGACAATAATACGATCAGAATCACTAAGCTGAGACGAAACGGATTGATTGGGCAGCGTGAAGCAAATAAGTTGTAAATTGTTGTATTATTATTGTTGGTGATCCTTTCCGTATCTGCTTCGGAAATAGCGCTTTTTACCTTTCTGATATGGTCTCTCCTTGAGGTTCATCCGTTGTGATATGTTTAAATGCATATTTCTGTGGCGATTGTAGCCTTGGGCTCTATTTGGTTTGAGGTTGGGTTGCTGCTAGCTGTTCCAGTCTCTGTTGTATATGTGTCGGGAGGTCTATTCTCTCCATGAATTGTATCAACTGTTTCCTTAATATTTCCACTTTTTCAAGTTTCTTCAAGCTGAATTCCTCGCAGTAGCTTTGCATCTCTGCTTTCGTTGCTTGATTAATAAACTGCTTTGCCATCTTGACTAGTTATAACACTTATAACTCTGCGGAGGCAGAGATATAACACACTCTGAGGTTAGGAGGTTCCAGCGGTATAACACGCTCTGAGGTTAGGCAGAGGTATAACACACTCCGACGTGTTTGAAGACGTTTGAAGTCATTTTGTTACCATTTTGTTGCTTGCAATCAGACTTATTTTAATTGAAATATTCAGGAATGGTTTGGCAACTCAACTTTAAATTGAATTTATTGTTTGATTCGACAAAAATACCGCGTCGATAACCCGAAAATTTTAAGTATTTTGTAAAAATACTCGAAAAAATACGGTATTATTTGCGAATGATGTGCCGAAAGTTGTATCATGCGGCCGCATCATTGTCTGAGGCTAAGAAAAAGTGCCGGCCTATATATATGTATAAGCGTCTCAGAAACTGTTCCCGAAGTGTGAAATGGTGGATCAACATGAGCGAGTTATTTGGAGAAACCGGTACCCACAATCCGTTAAATATTACAGGCCCCTAAAAATTGAGTTTACTAAGCACCAAATAAATGTAGAAGTTGTCTTTGACTTACATATGACGCTCATCGATAAAAAGGTGTTAAATACATTAACAGGCACTTAATCAACACAATCTGTCCAATTTGTGGCAAATTTTAAAGTTGCTAACATTTGATGTTGCAGACCGGGCATATGAGGACTACTTTGAAAATAAAGAACAATTTGGATAGTGATCTATACATAGAAAATATAATTTAAACGAAAATGGTGTGATATTATAGTTATGTACTAATTATGGATATTTTAATAAAAACAGTAACCTGTTTTCCACAATAGATATTCACAAATTAATTAATTTTGCAAAATAAATTATCCCATCTTACAATTATCACGTCTACAAACTTAAACGGCAATGGCCGCGGCTCTACTTTATACCCGGTACTCAGTCAGTATATACGTATTTATGTATACATATGAGCTTACGATTTATTTAATTAATTATATGTTCACAAAAGAGACGAATTAAATTTTGGCCAAAATGGAAAATTTCAAAAAATTAAGTCGAACCCTGTATTTTTATATTTTAGAAGTTATCTGATTCCATTTTTATTTACATATGATTTTTACGTCGGCTGCTACATTTTTACATACACATGTAAAACTACATACAAGAGACATGGAAGTGTGTGCGAGAGAGAGAGGGAATCGCTTGGCTGCCGTTTGGTAGCCACTGAAATTTAATTTGTTCCTTCTGGCTATAATAATGATCCGATATGATCCAGATTCGGCAATCTGATAGATACGAATATTTTCCATAATTCTGCGTATTTTGTTTTCTCTTATCTTCAAAATTTCGAATTCCACAGATTTTCGTCCTTTGTGGGAGCGGAAGGGGGCGTGGCAAAATATTGAAATAAACTCGTGCTGGATTGATATCACAGGAGTTAGGATAGAGAGTTTGGTTGCTCTAGCTCTTATAGTCTCTGAGAAGTAGGCGTCAAAAAATACGAATGGGCAAAGCAGATAGGGTCGCGTGTGAGAGAGAGCGAGAGGGAACGATGACTTTCGAAATGGTTTTCTTCATTGTGGCTATATTAATATTCCGATCTGATCCAGATTCAACACTCTGATAGATATGATTATTCTCTATGATTCTGCGTTTTTAGTTTTCTATCTTTAAAATTGTTCATGCCACAGATTTTCGTCCTTTGTGTGGTCGGAAGTGGGCGGGGCGAAATTTTGAAATACATCGGAGTAGTGTGATAACACAGAAGCCTGAATACAAAATTTGGTTGCTCTAGCTTTAATAGTCTCTGAGATATAGGCCCTAATGAAGACGGACAGACGGACAGACGGACGGACAGACCGACATGGCTATATCGACTCGGCTAATGGTGCTGATCAAGAATATATATACTTTATGGGGTCGGAAACGCTTCCTTCTGTGTGTTACACACATCCGTTATCCCCACAAATCTAATATACCCCTGTACTCTTCGAGTACCGGGTATAAAAAAAAAATAAGTTTTATGTGTATTGTAGTTTATTAATTCAAAATTCACAAATTATATGAGCCGCGAATTTCAAATTTCTAGCTATAAAAAGATAGGTTTTGACAAAAAAGTGGAGTGGTACGGTTTCTCCGACCGCTGGGTCTCTTCAGTGATAGTTTTTCCTTATAAAATATTTTCAGAGGTAAGAAAGACTAATAGCTGCATTTATGAGCTTTTCAGAATTGCAAAGTTAAATACAACCAAATGTAAGTTTGGCGCAGGCATCGATTGCACCAAAACATTTGGACTTGGGTAAGATTTTGTTGCTGATTAACTGTCGTCCTTGTCGTCGGCTTTTCAATCAGCGCTTCAGTCTAAGCTAGACTCATATCGATTCCTGTCAATGTCAGGCCTTCCCACAAGCTGGGTCTGCTAAACCCTTTCTGTTGAAAGTCAGTCTTTTAACGGGCGTCACATCTGTAAGTTTAACGTAAATCATCATTATTGCTCACTATTTGTATTGTTCATCGTACAAAATCATTGCTTAACCGCATGTTCTTACGCCCAGCCTGTTCTTTCACCGCTCAATCCGCCTTTTATTGCGTAAATTTCTTGGGCACGAGGGGCGGGGAAAAATCAAAATGCTGATCTCTAAAAGGGTCGGGGTATACACGTGGTCGTGCGCAGCGACCAGCAACGCGAGCAATTGCGCATTAACGAATGCGTTACTACAAGAGGGGTCGGGGGTGGTTTTTTTTACAACTGCGTGTGACTCTCCAAGAAACGATTAGGTTTTACTTTTTCCTAAGGACTCTGCCTCCTATCATTGCACCATCTCTTTTAACTCGTCCTCGCCTACGGCTTCAGCTTACCCCTTCTCCTTCACTTACTGGTGGTTCCTCTGATTTTATCGCATTTCCGCACTTTTACTATTAACTTTCCCACTAACGCGACTGTTCTCCTTCGATCTTCATTTCGCACTCCTCGACTCTTACCGACCGGCACGCGTCAAAAATGTCCCTCTGCTCGAACTCTGCTCCCAGTCTCTGCCGGCGCTTCTGCTCTGTCGCTTTGCTCGCCAGTGATTGGGAGAATTTACATTAGTAGGTAAAGACTTAAAACTTATCTCGTAGGAGGACCTAGGTGTAGCTTACAGCGTTGTGCAATGTTGGTTTTATACCCCTTCCAGGGACGTTATGACGGCACACCGACATAAGTGGCCCTTGTGAATTCGCATTTATCTTGATGCCGATAGGGCCATCGGACTGGTATCCTCGTCGTTGGCCGCTGGTTGGAAGTCGTCAGGGTCTCCAGCATACTACGCCTTGAGATCGGCCAGACTGGTCGTCTTCCGTTGTTTTCCGTGGCGCTGTTGAAGGCGAAGTATGTTGGGAGAGAAAAATTTGGTTACCGTGTAGGGTCGCTCGTACTTGGGAGCGAGCTTGGCGGCGAAATTATCCGTTGCCCTGGACAAGAGATGCTGCCTTAGTAGGACCAGCTCTCCAATGTGAGTTCGCCATTCGCGTCTTCTAAGGTTGTAGGTCGTCTGTTGTGCCTGCGTTGCTCGTTGCGTTTTTCCGGACCACCTTGAATATTTCTTTGAGTCGTGTTGCTTTGTCGTTGGTCGCTTCAGTCTCTTCTCCTGGTCCCATCGTCGTAGAGTGCTCCTGGGAGTCTTGTTTCCCGGCCCAATACTAAGAAAGCTGGGCAGAAACCTGTGATGTCGGATGTCGAAACGTCCCATGTCCGCTGGTCTCCTTCAATGTACTGGGGATCATAGCTGCATGTATCCAGCGGGTTTCTTCTGGCTCACCTTCAACTTTTGGCACCTCTCGCAACGTTGGACATACTTGGTCACGTCCCTGCAAAGTCCTGGCCAATAGTACCGTTGTGTCACACGGGTCGCGGTTTTCCGAATGCCCTGCCGTGGGGTGATCTTGACACTCTGGAGTACTCTTTGACGTCGGTCGCTGTCTACACAGAGCTTCCATTGTATTGGGTCATCTTGCTCCGAACGACTACCTGGTCGCCTGTAGCTCTGTCCGTTCTCGATGATGATTCCTAAATCCGTTTCAGTAGGCGGCGTAACCGGGAGCACGGGGATGTAGTCTGTTCCGCGTCTATAGTGGATGTCGAAACGATATTGCTGGAGCTCTAGCGCGCGATACGGCCGATCGGGTTGTTGATTGTGTTATCTTTAGGACGTTGATATGCAATGACTGCACCATCAAGTGGCCCAAGCGACACCAGCCGATGGCTGTTACGCGCGGATCCCAGGAAAGAACGCAGCCCACCTCCCGCCCAACCGACCGAGGGGCGCTGCCGCATGACGCATGACTCGTTAACCGATCTGATCGCGGACATGCAGGAAAGATAGGTGTTAGACTAGTGTTCGAGGAAAAGTAGAACTAATCTAACTAAAGAAGCGAAGTATTTACTAATTACGGGAAAGATATAAGAGTAACAGTATTTTAAGACTAGGAAGGGAGTTAGTGGTAGATATAATATGGTAGAGGGAATTATAATCCGAGCATAGGACCCTAAATGGTTCATGCAAGGAGTAATTCGATCTACAAAGCGGAAGAAACAAGGGTGTATAATTCCTAGTGCTTCTAATAGGAATCGTGAAGTTTATGCGGCTCAACAGGTCAGGGCTGTCTACATCACCCTTGATCAAGTTGTGCACAAAAATCACACCAAGCATTTTCCTACGATTAGCTAAGGTTGGAAGGTTTATTAAAAGCAATCTATTAGAGCAAGACGGAAGTCTCACACCTGTATCCCAGCTGAGACCTCGAAGAGCAAAAAGTAAAAAGTTTTTCTGAACTGATTCTATACGGTCCTGGTGTACGTTGTACTGAGGGCACCATACACAAGAGCCGTATTCTAAAATCGGACGAACCAGGGAGGTGTAGAGAGTCTTTGTTACATAGGGGTCGTCAAATTCCTTTGACCACCTCTTTATAAACCCAAGCACGCCCATGGCCTTATTCACCATGGTGGAAATGTGTTCTGAAAACTTTAACTTGGGATCTAACAGAACACCAAGATCATCAACCCGGGTAATTCTCTCAAGAGAACCACCACAAAGGGTGTAAGGAACCAGAAAGGCGCTGGAGCGATGAAAAGTCATTACTTTACATTTTGAATCATTAAGGTTTAATAGATTTGCACAACACCAAGACTGAAATCTATCGAGATCGGATTGCAACCTGGATTGAAAAGAAATGTCCTTATACTGGACACAGAGCTTAACATCATCCGCATACATAAGTACTCGAGAGTGTGTTAATACAGAAGACAGGTCATTTATAAAGAGCGTAAATAGTAAGGGGCCTAGATGGCTCCCCTGTGGTACACCCGAAGTCACCAAAACTGGTGAGGACAGGGAGTTTTTGAAAAGGACTCTTTGAGACCTAGAACATAGGTAGCTAGAGATCCATCTCAGGAGATTGGGCGGGAACCCTAGAAAGTCAAGTTTTTGTGCTAGGAGGGAATGGTTTACAGAGTCGAATGCTTTACTAAAATCGGTGTAAACAACATCCGTCTGTAAATTATAAAGGAGTTAAACTCCAATAAGTTAGTAGTGGTTGATCTCCGCCTTATAAATCCGTGTTGAGCTGGAGATATAAGTGATCTGCATAGGTGCTGCAGGTGCCGAGTTAAAATTTTTCAAACACTTTAGGAATAGCGGATAACTTAGATATACCTCTTTAGTTCATAGCGTCAGACTTGCTACCTTTCTTATGGAGAGGAATTATAAAGGACTCCTTCCATATCGGGGGAAAGCATGAAGAATTTATGGATAGTTTGAATAGTTTAAGCAAAGGCCCACACAGAGACTCGGCACAGTACCTGAGTACACAGCCGGGAACTCCGTCCGGACCCGGTGAAAACACCGGCTTTACTGTTCGTAGATTATGAAGCAGAGAGCTTTCATTTAGCAAAGGACTGAAAATGCCGTTCGACCTCGGTAAACCGTATGGATACGGCTGACCAGAGTAAACGTCCTGAGAATAGGTAGTTTGAAGAAAACGGGCAAAAAGATCGGCAATTGCCTGATCATTATCTGCCGAAGGATTAAGGAAGGATAGCGAGGATGGGTGGGCGGACGTTCTACGCTTACTGTTTACGAAGCTATAGAACTGCTTAGAGTCCTTAGAAAAACGTATCCTGCATCGAGATAGGTAATTTTGATAGCATTGAGCGTTAAGAACTGAAAAGTTTGACCGAGCTATTACATAATGAGAAAAAGAAGAAGGAGAGCCAACTTCTTGAAATTTTTTATAAAGTCTGGATTTTACGTTTTTTAGATGGGATAACTCCTTGGTAAACCAAGGGGGTTTTCTTGATCTAATCGGACAGGAAAGTGGGACACAAGAGACAAAAAGTGAGTCCAGTGCATCATAGAACATGTTTGTGCCTGTCGTAACATCAGTGCACAAATATAAAGCGGACCAATCAAAATCCCTAATGAGGTTATTAAGCTTGGTAAACTCGGCTTTACGGAAGCAGCGGACACATTGGGGTAGTCTACCCGACCGATCCAATACAGTTCGTCCTAGGTCGAGCGACACTTCGAAAGTAGGATGGTAGGCATCTTCAGGTATAGTGAGGGGGGGACTCGAGTTAACAACGCTAAGGTCGGATCCGTTGCAAAGCACAGATCAAGAAATCGACCCAAGGAATTTTTAACATGGTTAACTTGAGACAGAGACAGGTCAATCAAGCCGTCAACAAAGTCATATCGTGCCATGGGTACCAGGCTATTAGACTCATATGCCGAAGACCAAACAATTCCTGGCAAGTTGAAGTCACCAAGAACTATCATATGATCTTTGTCAGATAGCGAGGAAGAAATAGCGGTTAAAGCGGACAAATGCTGCTCGTAAATTGCGATATCCGAAGAAGGTGGAATATACGAGCAAGTTATGAAAACTGAGAAAGCGGGAAGAATCAGTCTTACACACAGAAATTCCAGGTCCTGCTGGATCTGGACTGTGAAAAGTTCCGACGTGAAGTTTGAGTCCACAGCAATCAGGACCCCTCCTTCACGTCGAGACGAACGATCCTTCCTATAAGTTGTGTACCGATCTGCCAAAACTTCGGAACTAAGAATGTCCGGCTTTAACCAGGGCTCGGTAAACACAATAACATGGGATGCAAATGCGACACTATCCTGGAAGAGAATGCTGAGCTTACTACGCAAGCCTCGAACATTCTGATATGTCACTAAAAGAGAGTTTGTTTGTTTTTTGGACTGGTGGAAGTGGAGCGAGAAGATGACGAAGGAGCACTGGTCTGATTAGTTGGCAGGGTTATTGGGGGCCTAGTCTTCTTCTTTGCCTTAAACTCCTTCACCACCAAATGCTCCGGCCAAAATTTGGGAGAACAAATGGAGTTAAAGTGAGCTTGAGAGACACTTATTTTAAAGGAAGCTATCTCCCTGGCATACGAGAAGTTAAACTTTTCCACCTTAACTTTTATTTGGCTTTGAATATAAGCCGTCACATCTTTAACTGTGGAGTCAGGGGCAAGCCGTGAGACAAAAACTTGTCTCTTTGGTGGGATCCCCACCAGTCTTGGCATCACAGGCCTATCACCAGTGATGGTAATACCCGGTGGTCCGGGACGTATATTCACTGGTGGGGTCGGAGTTGAGGGGACCGCTAATGAGTTTTCGGACAGTACGGACCCGGACGCTACAGAAGATTTTGGCTGCATGCCCTCCGACGCGATAATTTCGCCTACCGAATTTTTATCGCCAGCAGCTGTCGTTGCCTTCGGAGTAGCGAACGAAATCAACTGCTGCACTATTGGGGAGGTCGGAGTCAGCTTGTCAGCAACGGCCGGCCGAGGGACAGCTGGCACATGCAGATCTCGCGGAGTAACCTTCTTGCGCCTAGGAGACTCAGTCAGTAGTTTGAATCCACTAAACTGAGACTCCATGGCTAGGAGCCGATCGTATTGCTCTTTGAAGCCCACGGTCAGCTCCCTAAAGCCCTTCCGGGTCTGTCTCATAAACGCTGCCATCTCCCTCTCAACCGGACGGCATGCCTCACAGCTATAATGCAGGCCATTCTTTTTTGAGATGGCATCACCCACGAGACAGGATAACCCGGCGCATTTAGCATGCACTACGCTATCGCAGAGCCAGCAGGGGATATTCGGCAGCCATTTCAGCGCTAGATGAGTTAGCAGCGTAGTTTCCTGATCGCCCAGGCTATTGCCAAGCACTCCATCTCCGTGACGGCATAATTCTCCTCAGGTTTTAGCAGGCGGCAACTGGCGTAGGCGATGACTCTCTCTTCTCCGCCGATCTGTTGAGTCAGTACGCCTCCGATACCGTAGGTACTGGCGTCTGTCTGCAGCGTGAAATTCTCAGAGAAGTCGGGGCAGGCTAACACTGGAGCTTGGGTCAATTTCTCTTTTAGTTTCTCAACCGCTTGCTGCTGCTCTTCCGTCCATTTCTATTTCGTGTCCTTTTTGAGAAGACTGGTCATAGGCTGGACCATCGTGGTGAAATTTGGTACGAAACGTCGATACCATGAGGCCATTCCTATACAGCGCCTCAGCTCCTTGATCGTGTTCGGGGGTGTTAAATTCTGTACCGCCGCTATCTTGTCGGGATCGGTGTGGATCCCTTTCTCGCTGATGACGTGCTCAAGGTAGACAATGTTTTTCTGAAAGAAACTACACTTGTTTCTGTTCAGACGGAGATTGGCCTTTCGCAAACGACGGAAAACCTCTCATAGGTTCTTGACGTGCTCTTCCAACGTTGATCCGATTATTTCATCTAGATAAGCGAAGGCGTAAGGTTCCACGACCGGCCCTATGATGCTGTCGAGTGCTCGCTGGAATGTTGCCGACGCCGAGTGTAGGCCGAACGGCATCACCGTCTATTGGAAAAGTCCTCTGCCTGGAACAGTAAACGCCGTGTACTCCCTGCTTCCATGGGCCATGGTGATCTGCCAGTTGCCGTTCTTCAGGTCCAACGTAGCTAGCATTGTGGAGTTTCTGGAGGATGTGGTTTATCCTCGGCAGTGGATAGGCGTCGGGGATTGACCTGGCATTGAGTTGGCGAAAGTCCACGCACATCCTCATTTCTCCGGTTTTCTTCCCCACCAGCACGATGCGTTGTGGGGACTCTTCGAGGGCTCAATCTGTCCGGCTCGTAGAAGTTCGTTTACCTGGGCGTCGATGATACTTTGCATCGCAGGATTCTTAGGGAAGTACCGCTGCTTTGGCGATGTGCGAGACTCCCGCTAGTCCCTCGAACTTGGCAAGTTAATTTTCTAGGAATTTCGCCGCCCAGGGCTTAAGAGCTTGTGTTTAATTCGAGGATGGTTGTAGGGGCGAGATCTCCTCCAACCGGGACGCTGTGATGTGTGCCACAATTACTTCTTCAAATTCCTCAGGTATTACTGTTCGGAATGGGTTCCGTTCCTGTGCTATTGCGGCGTCGGCTAGGGGCTCTAACCGGTAGTCCGGAGTTGTGACGTCTCTTGCTTGACTGGTTCGCCTGGCTCGGTTGCCTCCGGTGTGCTGGAGCGGAGCTTCGTTGATTTTCTTGTCTGTTGGTCTCTGTTGTGCCCAGCGTTGATTCCTGTTGACGCTGGTCGCTTCATGATATTCGTTGTTGGTTGTAGCTTGCTGAGGGTCAAAGTGGTGACTCCAGTTGGGGTGTAGAATGCAACTCCCGGTTCGACAAGCCGGCCCTGGATTGATCCAGCGGAGTTGCAGCTATCTCTGCCGAAATCGGTTGTCGTTGTCATGGCGTTGAGGTCGATTTCCAGTTAGAGGAGCTGGCCCTGGATTGCACCAGCGGAGTCGCAGTTATTTCTCCCGAAATCGGCGATGAAGATGATTTCCAGTTAGATGAGCTGGCCCTGGATTGATTCAGCGGAGTCGCAGCTATCTCTGCCGAAGTCGACGGTCGTTGGCATGGCGTTGCAGTCCGGCTAAGAACGAGGGAACTGGCTTTGAGTATTGGTTCTGGAGCTGCGTGCGTAGTTAAAAACGTGGGGTCTGCTGTAGGCGTAGTTGTGGTGACCAGAGGATCGGCAAAGTTATCGCCCGCTGGCGCGGCGAGGCTGTGTTGTCAGGTCGGATTCTATGCTCGTCCGCAGTGGATCCTGGCTCGGATGCCACACAGGAAGTCTAAGCCCAAGATGATGTCTTCGAGGATGGTAGGCAATAAAGGAGAAATATCTGGGTTTCCAGCCGGTCGAGGCGTATCGTCGATTTTATGGCCTGGGTGATCTCCTTCCTTGTTCCGTCTGCGAGGCACTGTACCCACTGTCCGCCTGTTCTCGTGCGTCACCATTTCTTCAGCCATCCGTTGGTTGCCGAAGGATCGAGTCGCGCCATTGTCGAGGGTCGCTTAAAAGACCTTTCCATCGATGGTCACCAGCGCTGCGCTCCTTCCTCCAGTCATTCTCAATGATTCTCCAGTTATTGGGAGCGCGTCTCCGTCCGGACCCAAGTCGAACGGAGACCCGAACCGTTTCCCGACTCATTGTTATGCCAGCAGTTGATCGTTCGGACGCCCCGGCGGCCACATTCCCAACAGAATAGCTTCTGCCGGTTGGAACATGCACTCGTGTGCCCTGGACACTGTCGAGCGCTGAGGCGTTGTTCCGTTGTCTGAATACTGCGTTCGGGACCTGTGAACCTGCGTAGATTCGTTTGTGCGCGGTGAGGCACGGTCCCTGGTGGTCTCGTACGCGGATACGAGCTGTGTTCGTGGCTACCTCCATATGACTCGAAGCGTTCCTCGAGTCGCTCGATGAACGCGTGGTCGGCGTGGCCGTCAAATGTTGTCAAATTAACGGAGTTTGTCCGCCAGTGGGGAGTACGGCTGACCTCCTTGGGCTAAGAACGTTGGCGAAATGAGCGTCCAGTTCCTCGATCCTTGCCTGCACGATTTCTAAGTGGCCACCACGGGATATGAACCCGGCGATGCGGCCGCGAAGTCCCTCCACAGTTAACGTGTCCTCGAGTCCGAATTCCCGAAAGGTAGTGGTTCGCAAGGTCCTTTTATACGACACTGGGCGCAACTCGCGACAGGATTATTTTGGATTGGTCGCGACGAAGCCTCGAGCTTTATTTTCCGTTGCTATCGCGGTGAAGGTTCGAACTTGACTGTCGTTTTTACTCTTTAATGTTATCCCCATGAAGGTTAGAGCTTGAATCTTTTTTTTACTTTTCGATGTTATCCCGATTAGGGTTAGAGCTTGAATCCCCTCTTTTACTTTTTGATGTTATCCCGATGAGGGTTCGAGCTTAACTGTCGTTTTTACTTTTCGATGTTATCCCGATGAAGGTTAGAGCTTGAATTCTGTTTATTTTTCGTTGCTATCGCGGTGAAGGTTAGATCTTGAATCCCCTTTTTACTTTTCGATGTTATCCCGATGAAGGTTGGAGCTTGAATCAGCTGACCTCAGATTGAGCTCCACCTTGTATGATCTTCGGTCCAGCTTAAAAGCAGATTGTTCTGCCGCCCTGCGATCACTCTGCTCCTCTCTGGCCACGTCAACGCTGCTGCCCTCCTGGGCGCCTCCCTTTGTCGCCGACGCTTGATCGGCCGAGTGCTTGTGGTCGTGTCGTCGCTGCCCGACGATCCGACACTTGTCGTTGTCGCCGCTGCGTCGTCGTCGGCGCGTACGTAGTCGTATCGCTACCCGTTTTCTCCTGAGCGGCTGTGGTTGCGGCGGACGCCCTGTCGCCCCGCTCACATGCTGTCGCGTTGTAGCCGAACTACTCCGCCACGTCCGTTAACGACGCCACCAGCCGTGTGGCGGTAGAGTACCGTTGGCTATATTCCCCGGCGTCACCTGCCGTCTCTCTTTCGCCCACGTGCCTGCTGGCACGTAGTTGCCGATTTTCACCGACGCGCCCGTTTCTTTGCCCGCGGGCCGCGTGTCTTGGGAGTACCGTTTTCAATTTCCTTGGCGTCACCTGCCGTCTTTTTTTGACGCAGACACGTGCAAGTGCGTGGTTGCCCATTTTCGCGACGTGTGAGGGGCGCGGTTTGATGCTGTTGCTAGGGAAAGAAAAGAGAACCAGCCTCAACTGTACTTGAGTAGGAGGGTCAAAGATGCGGTGCACTCTGCTGCTGTTGATTGATATTTTTTTTCGTTTCGGTTACTCCTTTCCTACGAGACTGTACTGCGTCACAATATACCGGACACTTTCCACGAGCTCTGCTTCCACTGCTGGCATTAAGGCGTTGTAATCGCGGTAAATGGGGTTAACACGAGGCGGTTCCCACCGTGAGGAATCGGAGGCTTGGGTCCCACGGCACTAATTTGTGAAAGTCTTTCTCCCTTCACTCGCTCTAACAAACTATCACTCCCGATCATATCTCTCAACGTCCCTGCTCGGGCGCCATCTGTAAAGAAGTTCCTGTCTAGTGGCCGGGGTACAGCCTCTCAGTCACTCCAGGATCCGGTCCTTATGCAGAAAATGTGTACAATGAGACCCAGAGAGACAGATGAGAGCACAGATCGCCAGGAGACCCACACCTACTCGGCGATTACGTGGCGACGGACACGATCTTTGGGGAAAAGGGTTTCTACAGGAAGGAGGATCCCCTCTCACGGATGTGGTGCCAGCCTTAAGCTCTCCCGCGTACAACACCGTTTGCTGGGTCCCCAGAGGGTAGGATATTAATACGGGGGAAGAATACGGGGAAGGGGATTTGAAGTCGTGGACACCGTGCCAGCCTTAGGCTTTCCCGCGTAAAGTGTCGCTCCTTTCGACTCCATAGGGAAAAGGAAAGGATTCTAATTCGATCGCGGAGCCGCCACGCGTCGCTTTAGACCTGCCAAGACCCCCGGGCGTAGATATTGGGTCCAATAAAAGAAGCAAGCAGTCAAATTTCATTTGGATACTTTATTGCGTAAGTTTCTTGGGCACGAGGGGCGGGGAAAAATCAATATGCTGATCCCTAAAAGGGCCGGGGTATACGCGTGGTCGTGCGCAGCGACCAGCAACGCGAACAATTAACGAATACGTTACTACAAGAGGGGTCGGGGGTGGTTTTTTTACAGCTGCGTGTGACTCTCCAAGAAACGATTAGGTTTTACTTTTTTCCTAAGGACTCTGCCTCCTATCATTGCACCATCTCTTTTAACTCGTCCTCGCCTACGGCTGCAGCTTACCCCTTCTCCTTCACTTACTGGTGGTTCCTCTGATTTTATCGCATTTCCGCACTTTTACTATTAACTTTCCCACCAACACGACTGTTCTCCTTCGATCTTCATTTCGCACTCCTCCTCTGCTCCCAGTCTCTGCCGGCGCTTCGGCTCTGTCGCTTTGCTCGCTTACGCTGCCGCCAGTGCATGGGAGATAGAACGATCGATCCCCCCTCTTGCTCGGTCTCGGCATATATTTTCGGTATTTGGTGGTTGTTTTCGCCAACGTTCTGTCTCCAGCCTCCGTCGGCGCTTTGCCAGTTTTGGGCCGTTGCGTGGGCGCGAAAGCGAGAACGGCGATCGGGATTCGGTTCTCTGCTGCTGTTGTTCTCTTGACTATGTGCTATTGCTGTGGTTCTCTTTGTTACATGTCGTTGCTGTTGTTCTCCTAGTTATGTGGCATTGCTGTTGTTCTCTTAGTTATGCGGCGTTGCGGTTGTTCTCTTCGTTATACGTCGTGGGCGTCGTTGTTTGCGTTTGGAATGGGATTCGGAGCATTCGCCCGGGCTAAAACCCCCTCTACCTTAATGAAACCTGCGTTTTCCTTCACTTGCTAAAATATTTAAACATAACTTATATTTAAAAAAATATAAAAATAGACAAAAGAAGAAAATTATGTACTACAAAATCAAAACAAAATGTAATGAAAATTAGGCTCCAGCCTACAAAATCAAAACAAAATGTAATGAAAATTAGGCTCCAGCCTAAAAACTTGAGATCGGCGGGCTTTGGCCCGCTTCCTCTAGCCCCTTTTCTGGGCCATCACCATTGCACCCTCCTGGGGGCGAATGAGTCGTTCCCTATGTTTTGAGGGAACACTGCCTCACGGGAGATGGCATTTCTTCGAGTGATCAAAACTTTTGCAAGGTTGTATCAATGGACACTAGCAACATTTCACTGCAAGTCAAACTGTTTGTAATTTGGGGAGCAGAACTCTTTAAAACATATCTTCCCGAACCAACCCAGCCAAGAAGGGTCTTCTGAAGAGTTGGATAGTCTGGACTTTGCTTAATTTGACCAAATAAATGGGGCCACTTTGCCACTTTATTGCGCTCTCGTCTTGTCCTAAACTAACTTACCCTAGACTCCATACAATTTAATTAGAATAGACTTTGAAATGTCGAAACGAGAAGAGTACACCAACATTTCTTTGTTCTATGGAGATTCTACGCTCATTTGTTGGAGTGAAGTTATTCCCATTCTTAATTTTTTTACTTATTTTTACATAAAAACAGAATTAGCTTTTCAGCGTCCACTATCTATCTATCAGAATGGTGTATTTTTTTTATATAAGATTTGTTCACATTTGCGAATATTTACTGAAGCGCGTGCGAAGCACGTTCGATCTCAACGGGTTAACAATAGGGCAATTGGATTCTGAAATATTTGGGCAGTGCAACAACATTGCGTTTTCGATAGCAGCTGTAGCAGCCTGATGCGGATCGTAGAGAAAAAAAACAACTTTTACGCATAACAGCACAAATGTATGCGTAAAGCTTAGATTGAGCTCCTAACGTACTAAACTGTGCTCGTAACAGAACACCTCTTTCTCGGCCCATTTAATTGGACTGCGAAGTGTAAATTCAAGAAGTTAATTTTGCGGTAACGGCCAGAGGGCGTTCAACTTTTTTCATATTAATTTTGAAAGTATTTTTAAAGATCCAAAATGACTTCAAAAATTTTAAAGCTTGAGCAAGCAATTAAATTTTCATGCTGTTACTCACAGATAGTCCAACGACAATATAAATAGTAAAATGCGTATCGCTATACAAGTTTTTGTTCTGCTATACTCTGCGCTTGGCACAGTCTATGTGGTTGGTTCTATACATGAGGCTGAGATTTAACTGTGTTTTGTGAACATGATTCTTATGCATGTAGTATATAACAGAAAGAGCGCGGCAAAGCTTACCAGATGGTATGACTTTACGTGCACTGTACTACATAATTGTATTCGCAGAGCCAGCAGGAGATAGCCATGTCATGTGTGAATTGCTTCTTGCAGGTTTTTTTTAGCGCACACAACAGTATATTCCATTATTCCATTAATATATTATTCTAGACTAATATGTCAGACAAACGCTTAGAGTGGACTTAATAAAACTAAGAGGAGAAGGGAGAGGAGAAGGGTAAGGAGAGCAGTTATAGAAAGACCAATTTTAAATACACATTTTAAACGATGCCTATCGAAATGGTTTTCTTCATTGTGGCTATATATGATCCGATCTGATCCAGATTTCTTCTCTATGATTTTTAGTTTTTCCGCGACTTTAAAACTGTGCATGCCACAGATTTTCGTTCTTTGTGTGGGCGGAAAGAGCGGGGCGAAATTTGAAAAGACACTTGTAATAGTGTGATAACACATGAGACTGGAGTCTGAAGATGGACGGACAGACAGACATGACTATATCGACTCGGCTATTGATGCTTCCTTCTGGGCGTTACACACAACCACTATCATCTAATATACTATCATCAAATCTAATGAACCCCTATACTTTTCGAGTACCGGGTATAAAAACACAACTAACCGACGCACAAAATAAATAATTCAAATACACAGATTAAAGACTTTAAAATTGTATCCTGTTTAGTGAGTTTTTTAAACATAATTTAAAAGAAGCACGTTAGGTCACTACGAAAAAGAACGAACTACGCACAGTGGGGCCTTTGCTCATTTCACAAATCATAACTTCTAAACTAATAAAGCGATTTTAAAAATTTAAAAGGCAATTAATATAAAACTTCTCAAGCTTTAAATGATAGTTCGTCTAGAGCAGAGGCCGGCGGCGTCCTATGCTCTGTGCATACGAAAAGACAACGGAGCAGCGCAGTCGGCACACGCACAGCGTGTAAACTTGGAGTACCGTCGGCCTTTTTCTTGTTTTTGGTTGTTTATGATGTTGTTTTTTTGTTTTTTTATTACTACGTTTTTTTTTCTCTGATTATGCTTTCGTTTGTTTGGCGCAAAACATTTTTCCTTATCTAGACTCATTTCTTTCAGTGCAAAGCAAGAAACTTTTTGCCTTCGTGTCTCTTGTCTGTGCATACAAACGCACTAAAACCATGTGAGTGTCTGTGTGCCGACCCCTGGTCTAGAGTGCCTGGTAACCGTGGTGCTTTAATATTCAAAGTCATAGTTAAGAAATATTTTCGAGCATATTTTACCTGTAAAATTCCAATTAAAAACGGTTTTTTAATCATATCTGAAAATTTGTTATAATATCAATGTCTATATAACATTTCTAACTGTTTTTTTTTAGATTTCCTTTTTATGAATTTTTAATTTAATTTTATTGAAGACAAATTCTTAGTGCTACAGTATTGCTACTACAAATTAGAGCACTAATCACTATGACAAATAGCTCTACTTGACAAAATTCCACTTTATTTTACCGATGTTGCCCAAAATTATTTTTTCTAATAGATTTAGAGACTTAAAAATGTTTAAAAAATTATGTTTTTTTTAACTTAAGTTATGTGAAAAATAGAAGCACTACCTCTGAAACAAATAAAAAAATTTGGAAAAATTCTTTAAAAAAAAACTAAACCTGGAAATAAAAACTATAATTCTTTAAAAAAATGTGTATCTCAAAATCTATCAAAAAGTAATTTTGGGCAACAGCGGAAAAAAGTTGTATTTAGTTGAGTAGTGTTATCAAATATATAATTTTATCATTTTCTAAAAATCTCCTCGAAGTATTTCCATCATTCGTATTTTGGTATCCGTGCTTAGGGCAGTCAATTTTTATCCTAGCCTCCGAGTGAATTCAGCTTGTATAACTACTCTGTATATCCTGAATACTCTTTGAATCTTTTAATCCGTTATTACGCTTTTTCGTGAATTATATTGGAAAATACTACTTAATCGGAAAATTTATTTTTTCTTATTAAATTAAGAAATACCATATATTTTGAGTTAAGGCCTGTATCCAGCACCGCGAAATTTTACTGACAGGAATCTGCTCTTTATTTCGGTTGTGTGGAACTTAACTAATGTAGTGTGGCCAAGAACCTAAAAAATGATTGGCCACTCTCACTCTCATGAATCAGCTGTTTTTTTTAAACAGCGCCAATTTTGAAAATGAAACTAAAATTAAAAAAAGGAAGAAAAGTAATTCTGACGATGAAGTGATTGCCTTGGTAGCGGCACATATTATTTTAAGAAGAAGTACAGCACAATCGGAGGCGCCAAAACGTCAAAATTATCAAAATGCTTATTTTCCGTGATCCGCCAAAAACGTTTTCTTGCCTCAACTCTTCTCCTCACTTTAAAAATTTTCATATCTCTTTTTGGTTTTGCGCACAGATTCTGCCTCCACCTCTCACTTGTACTTCAGTAATAATGTGCACATATATTTTCCTGGCACCCATATCAGCTGTTCTCACAGTCCACATTCGTGTGGATATCGATACTATCGATAAGAGTTCGTGGATTCCGTTTACGTTGCTGGATACTGACGCCAGGAAAACACAAACGAAAAATTACTGGCCCAGTTTTTTATACCCGGTACTCGGGTAATATAGGGGTATATTAGATTTTTGGGGATAACGGATGTGTGTAACGCACAGAAGGAAGCGTTTCCGACCCCATAAAGTATATATATTCTTGATCAGCATCAATAGCCGAGTCGATATAGCCGTGTCTGTCCGTCTGTCCGTCCGTCCGTCTTCATTAGCGCCTATATCTCAGAGACTATTAAAGCTAGAGCAACCAAATTTTGTATCCAGTCTTCTGTGTTATCACACTACTCCGAATGTATTTCAAAATTTCGCCCCGCCCCTTTCTGCCCACACAAAGGACGAAAATCTGTGGCATGCACAATTTTAAAGATACGAAATAACTAGCGCAGTATCATAGAGAATGATTATATCTTTCAGAGTGTTGAGTCTGGATAAGATCTGATTATTAATATAGCCACTATGAAGAAAACAATTTCGAAAATCAACGTTCCCTCTCGCTCTCTCTCACACGCGACCCTGTCTGTTTTGCTTATTCGTCCAAATGAGCGCCTTGATCTCAGAGACTATAAGAGCTAGGGCAACCAAACTATCCAACCAAACTTCTATCCAAGCTCCTGTGATATTACTTCAATACAAGTGTATTTTAAAATTTTGACACGCCCCTTTCCGCCCCCACAAAGGACGAAAATCTGTGCAATCGACAATTTTTAAGATACAAGAAAACTTAAAACACAGAATCATAAAAAATTACTGTATCTACCAGATTGCTCAATCTGGAACAGGTCTGATCAATATTATAGCCAAAAGGAACAAATTAAATTTCAGTTGCCTGCCAAGCGATTACTCATTCCTTCTCTCTCTCGTACCTACCACGTCTCTTGTAAGTAGTTATACATGAGTATGTAAAAATTTAGCAGCGATGTAAAAATGATATGTAAATAAAAATGGAAACAGATAACTTCTAAAATATAAAACTAGAGCATGGGGTTCGACTTAATTAAATTTTCCATTTTGGCCAATATTTAATATTAATATAATAAATTACATAAATCACAAGCTCATATGTATAGATACATATGTATATATGTACATATGTATGTAAGATATTGTAACAAGATTTTTTGCTACCGGCGGGCCGAGCGGATTTCCTTTTCAGGTTGGGGAAGGGGACCAATTGGTAAGGCGGCCGCTAAGGGGAGGCAGCAGCTGTGATGCCGTCGTGATTAATGCACTCTACCACGTTTTTATTACCACTTTTTCGATTTATTGCAAAACTTAACCTCTCTAGGCACGTTGTTACAATTTTTTCGCTCTAAATCAATGCTCTTCTCTTCTTTTGCTTCTCCGTCTCCTCCTTTTCCTTCTCCCTCCCGTCCAAAGTCCAGCCGATCGAGGTGGACTCCAACTATCGATAAGCCTGGTCCAGGGCTCTAAGGGCGCCAAATTCGAATTTTCGTTACATTGCCCCCCTCTTAGAGTCGAGTCTCCTGGCCGACTTATTCGGAGACTGGTCCTTTGTAGGCAGCGAGGCGGTTGACGTGTATCGTCCTGGTGGTGCGCTTTCCGGGAAGACGTATTTCGTAGACTAGGTCGGAATGATTGCGAATCACCGTGGCCGGTCCTATCCAGTCCGATTGGAGTTTTGGGCATCGTCCTACTTTTCTGACGGGAGTGTATAGCCATACGAGATCGCCTGGTTCGAATTGTACGACATGGGAGCGAAGATCATATCGGATCTTTTGCTGTTCTGCTGCGGCCTTCAGGTGTTCCCTTGCGGTACGATGCGTATCTTGCAAGTGAGATTTTAGCTTATCCACGAAGGCCGGGTAGGTTTCCACGACGGGTGTTGGCTGGCCATACAGCAGCTCGCAAGGCAAGCGGATCTCCCTCCCGAAGGTTAATTTCGCCGGAGAGAGCCCGGTGGCCTCATGAGGGGCGGCTCGATAAGCCCACAATGCCCACGGCAATCGCTCGTCCCAATTCCGCTGATCGTCGGCTACGAACTTGGCCAGGTAGCCGAGCAGCGTGCGGTTGAAACGTTCGACCATTCCGTCAGATTGAGGGTGAAGCGGGGTGGTCCGTGTCTTCTCGACGTCCATTAGTCGTAGGCAGGCTCGGAAAACTTCCGACTCAAAGTTCCGTCCTTGGTCCGAGTGCAGGACGAATGGCACGCCATATCGGCAAAACACCTCCTCCGTTAAGGCGCGTGCCACAGTTTCAGCCGTTTGGTCCGGCAGTGCCAAGCATTCTGGCCACTTTGTAAAGTAGCACATGACGACAGCTATGTAGCGGTTGCCCCGGGCGGTGGTGGGCAAGGGGCCCAGTATGTCGATGGCGATCCTTTCGAACGGGGCACCGATTGCGCTAGGTTGGAGCTTGCCGACCGTTCGTCTGGTCGGTCCGTTTCGTGCCTGACACTTCAAACAGCGGGCGCAGAATATGGCTATATCGGCGCTAAGGCCGATCCAATAGAAACGTTGCTTGGCCTTAGCCAAAGTTTTCTTCACGCCGAAGTGGCCTCCCGTGGGTGACTGGTGGACGCTCTGTAGAATTTCCGGCTGCACTGCACGCGGAATGACAGGCAGCTGACCGGCATCTCGGGTGGTGACCGTGAGCACTCGATTTTTCAACTGCAAACGAGAAAATAGATGCCAGTAAGCTTTCACGTCGGGGCTCTCACCCAAAATTGAACTCTTCGGCGGTCTCTCTCCTTGTGCAACCCATTTGTGGACTACTGCTAGGTCAGGATCTTTCTTCTGGTGCTCGTCTAAGGGCTCTGGCACTACTCCTAAGTAAAGAACACGGCCAGCCTTCTCTTCCGCTTTCTCGCATACGCGACAATTGCCGCAGGGTCGGCGAGATAGCCCGTCCGCATTACCGTGGTGTTTCCCAGGGCGGTGCTGAATATCCATATTGTACTGCTGCAGCCTCTCGATCCATCTTGCGACTTGTCCTTCCGGCTCCAGGAAAGTAAGAAGCCACTTAAGCGAGGCGTGATCCGTACGCACAACAAATTTCTGGCCGTACAAATAATGGTGGAAGTGTTTGGTGGACCGGACTACTGCCAGTAGTTCTCTTCGGGTTACGCAATAATTGCGTTCTGCCGGGCTGAAAGTCTTGCTATAATATTCGATGACTACTTCTTGACCGTTCTGGATCTGACTTAGCACGGCGCCCACTCCATGGTCCGAAGCGTCGGTGTCCAACACGAAAAGGTCGCTTGGCTTGGGAAAGGCTAGAATCGGGGCCGTCGTCAACTTAATCTTCAGCATGTCGAAAGACCGTTCCGTTTCAGCAGTCCAAGCGAAGGTACGACGAGCCTCTGTCAACTCGTGGAGCGGTTTGGCGATCGTCGAGAAGTCGGGGATGAATTTACGGTAGTAAGAGCAGAGACCGACGAATGAGCGTACGTCCTTTTGGCTCTGAGGTCGGGGCCAATCAGTGACCTTAGCTATCTTCGACGGGCAAGTCCGCAAGCCTTGACTACCCACGACGTGTCCCAGAAAATTCACCTCGCTTTTGAAAAAGTGGCACTTCTTCGGACTCAGCCTTAATCCCGCTGATATTAGCCGTTCGAGAACCCTTTCCAAATGCTCTAGGTGCTCTTCCGCCGTACGGGAATGAACGATAATGTCATCTAAATATACCAGCGTCGACCTCCAGGTTGGGCCCGCAAACAATCCGTCCATAAGCCTCTCGAACGTTGCCGAGGCGTTAGTCAACCCGAATGGCATTACGTTAAACTCGAACAATCCAGCCCCACAAGCGAAGGCAGTCTTGGGCCTAGAGAGCTCGTCCATCTCCACCTGCCAGTAGCCGCTCTGCAAATCCATTGTAGAGAACCAATTGGAGCCGTGAAGGGTAGCCAGAACATCCTCTGGTCTCGGCAAGGGGTATGAGTCCTTAACAGTGACGTCATTGAGCCGCCGATAGTCCACACAGAACCTGGTCGATCCGTCCTTCTTTTGGACTAACACAACCGGCGAGGCCCAGGGGCTGTTGGAGGGGCGTACCACTCCGTTTGCGCGCATCTCCGCTAGCAGGCGCTCCACTTCTTCCTTTTTCGATAGCGCCAACCGTCGGGGTGGCTGCTTAAGGGGTCGGGACTGACCCGTGTCTATGAAATGGTGCGTTAGGTTGGTTCTGCCCGTTTCGTCGTCGTTTTTGGCAAAGGCCTTGCGATAACGATGGAGCATCTTCTCGAGCGGCGCCCGTGCTTCGGGCTCGACGTAATTTAGCAGGGAGTTCCAATCTATGGGGCCCTCCCTCGCATCCGCTGGCCTGCACACTTCATCTGCCGCTTCCAGCTCGCCCAACACAGTAAGTGGTGGCAAGCTCCATTCTTGGTCGTTGCAATTAACAATTTGTACCGTCAGGCTGCTGTTGGTACAGTCTTCGATGGGGCTACCCGTGGCCATGCCCGAGCGTAGGTCCTCTATCTCTTGCTGCTGCGCCGTCTCCGGTGTACACCTTGAGCTAAACTGTGCGTTGTTCCGAGGCGGTATACATGCTGTCTCCGCCAAATAGAGCGCGTTCTCTCGCATGGAACCTGCAAGGTGTAATGGCACCGTACCCCAGGCGAACTTGAGCTGCAGAGACCGAAGGTCCACCGTGGCTCCATGCCGGAGGAGAAAGTCGACTCCTAGGAGACCAATTGGTAAGGCGGCCGCTAAGGGGAGGCAGCAGCTGTGATGCCGTCGTGATTAATGCACTCTACCACGTTTTTATTACCACTTTTTCGATTTATTGCAAAACTTAACCTTTCTAGGCACGTTGTTACAATTTTTTCGCTCTAAATCAATGCTCTTCTCTTCTTTTGCTTCTCCGTCTCCTCCTTTTCCTTCTCCCTCCCGTCCAAAGTCCAGCCGATCGAGGTGAACTCCAACTATCGATAAGCCTGGTCCAGGGCTCTAAGGGCGCCAAATTCGAATTTTCGTTACAATATTATTTAAATATAGTTTATTGGTATTATTTATCGCGTAAGATATAAAGTAAGAATTGTTCGGGTTGGGTTTCACGGCTTGATCTCGGCTGATTTTCTGCTGTTTTCTGCTGATGTCGACTGCTGCTGCTGAACTCTGTCTGTCTTCTGTCGTACTTTTCTCCTTACTGCTGTTCTCCTTCTGCCGTTGCTGCTTCTCTCGTTCTCCCGTTGTTCTGCTGGTACTGCTGTTACTTCTGTTGATCTGCTTATCTCTTTCTGCCGTTGTTCTGCTGGTACTGCTGTTTATCTGCTGTTACTCTGCTGCTACTGCTACTGCTGTTAACCGACGCTCCTTCAGTTGGCCGGCCTTCCTACTACCTTTTACACTCGGTCATCCTGATCAGTCATCAGTCCCTGATGACCACGTGTCCTCGTTTTCTACAGAATAACTCCATAGTTTCATGTTATCGTTGCTCGTGGTCGTATTGTTTGGTCCTTCGACGTCTGCTGCTTTTCGAACATTATAGCGTCCGCCTCGTTTCACGTTTGTTATTTCGTATGGTCCTAAGAATTCGCTGGCCATCTTCCTTCCAGCTACAAACTGTGTTCTACGTATAGCCACAAGATCACCAACTTTGTATCCGAACTCGCATTTCCGCTTTTTGTCGAATTGTTCCTTATATCTGTTCTGCGCCTGCTGAATATTTTCTCTTGCTTCTTGTCGCATCTTTTGTCTTTCGTCATCAAAATTATCAACCATCTCTTTTTCTATCAGCTGAAGTATATCGCTATCTGGTCCACAACGCATTTTTACTCCGATCAATAGCTCAAATGGACAACGCTTTGTTGACCCATGAACAGTGCTATTAATAGCCCTCTGAACTCGAGGTACGAACTTATACCATCTTCCAGGTTCCTCCGACGACAGTTTGGAAATAATGCTCAGAATCGATCGGTTCACGCGTTCAATTTGTCCGTTGCCCCTTGGCACCCCTGTGGTACTCCATACGTGTTCGATGTTCTCTTCCTTCACAAACTCCTCAAAGCTAGAAGACGTAAATGCTGCTCCACGATCGCTTACTATACGAGCCGGATTTCCAAAGATATCAGACCATTCCTTTAACTTCTTGAGAACTTCGTCTGCGCCTGTTGTTTTAGTGGGATACATCCATACGAACTTACTAAAGCTATCCACCATCGCGAAGATGTACTTGTACTGCTTTGAAGTAGCATCCATCGGTCCCAGATGATCCACATGTAGAGTATGAAGCGGCTCCGATCCTTTATCGATTTGGTGCAAAAATCCTTCTTTTTTTCCCAGCTTCTTGTTGTAGATTATACATTTCATACAGTTTCTTATGATTTGCATTACTTTTCCTTCCAGATGTGGAATCCAATAACTCTGCTGTACGGCATGCATCGTTTTCTGTGCGGCAAAGTGTCCTGCGTTGTGAGCCTCGCTTATTATTTCTCTCTCTAGTGATTTCGGTATTGCCAACAAATCTGTGCCTTCCACAACCTTGTAAACAAGACCAGCCTTCAATTTAAAGTTGTCATACGGTTTACTTTTCAGAACTTCGGTTACGGCCTTGATCATCGCATCCTCCTGCTGGGCTTTCTTAATCCTTGCTGTGATTTCCGACGATACCATCATGACATCAATTGGGTATCGACTAAGGCAATCCACATGCTTCAGCCGTTCCCCTAATCTGTGCTCCACCTCAAAATCATAGTCCTGCAGATACAGAACCCATTGGGCTACCTCTCGCGGAACGTCCTTCTTGCTTAACGTCTGCTTAAAAGCGGCGCAATCAGTCACGAGCTTAAAGTTGGTTCCCAATATGTACTGGCGGAATTTTTTGCACGCGAGAAAAATAGCTTTGGCTTCTAGTATATAGCTATGCTGTCGTGCTTCGGACTCCGAGGTTTTCTTACTCCAGAATAAGATCGGATGCAATTGTTCTTCGTGCCACTGCATCAGCGCTGCTGCGAACCCGTCCTTCGAAGCATCAGTGTGGATCTCTGTTTTTGCATTCCTTCGATAGAGCTTCAACACCGGTTCATTTACCAATGCCTCCTTTAATATGGCTACCGCCTGCTGCTCCTCCAGACCCATTTTAAATTTAACGTCTTTTCTCAGCAGATTCGTCAATGGTTTTGCGATTATCGAATAGTTTTTTATAAATTTACGGAAAAAACCAGTTAATCCTAAAAAGGACTGCACGGCCTTTACGTTTTGCGGCATCGGGAACTTTCTGATGGCTTTGGTCTTCTCTAATCCAGGCTTGATTTCTCCTTTTCCAACTTGATGACCCAAAAATGTAATAGCAGACTGCAGGAATCGGCACTTCTTCCACTTCATCTTCAGTCCGTATTCAGCTGCTGCGTCGAAAACCTTCTTTAGCTTTCCCAGGCATTCGTCGGCGGTTTCGGCGTGTATAATAATGTCGTCCATGTACAGGTCAAGAATGTTTTCATTTATGAGGTTTTGAAATACATAACTTATAAAGCGGATGAAAACTGCAGGCGAATTGCAAAAACCAAAGGGCGCGCGATTGAATTCAAAGAGGCCTTCCTTCGTTATGAACGCCGTATACTTCTTGCTGCTTTCTTCCACAGGAACGTGAAAGAATCCATTTTCTAGGTCCATGATGATAAACATTTTCGCAGTTTCCAGTTTCTCCAGCACATCCTCAACGATCGGAACGGGGAAGCAATCTTTCAAGACCATCTTATTCAGCTGACGATAGTCCACGCAGACCCGGCTGCTTCCATCCTCTTTCTTGACGATTACTGTACGGCTGGCGAAATTTGATGATGAGCGTCGTATTATCCCAGCATTGGCCCATTCATCCACCTGCTGCTTGACGACGTCGGCCTCGCTAATGGCCACTCGACTGGGCGCATGTCGAAACGGCGCTATGTTCTCATCCGGCACGATCTTCAGCATGATCGGGCATACGGCAGTCTGCTTCTTTTCGGTAAAGTCCTGAATCATCGAATGGACGGTATCTTTGTACTGCGAGGGAACGTCTATATCAGTATTTGCTTCGACCACGTTGTAAATACTTATCTGTTTGCTGTCCACAGTTTCCTCCCCCGACAGGGGAGAAAACTGATATCCTCCCGGCGTTGACGTCATCGTGAACTTTGATATAAAGTCGTGTCCCAGCAGCACTTGGCATCCGACGGCATGATCGGCCACCACAAGGAACTTATGTGCCAGGCACATTCCGTCGATCTCCACTTCTGTCGAGAACTGCCCGGCGGCGCGTGTGATGATGTTTCCAAGTCCTCTCAAAGTTGACGAGCTTGGTTGCAGACGGGCGCCACTCATTTGCCCAAACACAGACATCTTTACTAGTGAAACATCTGCACCTGTGTCTATGAGCCCTTTGACTTGCACATTCTTGATTTTGAGTGACTTTAAGCGTTTTTCCTCGTATGCCACGTTTACGGCAGCAGCACTCGGGCAATCTTTCGACATGTGTCCAGTCAGATTGCAGCGGAAACACTTTAATCCAGCTCGGCAATCCTTACGTAGATGCTCCAAGGATCCACAATTATAGCAATGCTGCTTCCTCGTATAGTTGGTTAGACTGGGCTTCTTTACAAACGACTGTGAATCTTTCCTTTTCAGCGTCACACCTTCCTCTGCTGGCAGCGATCTTTCGTAGATTTCGTATTTCTCTTTTAGCTGTTTATACGAACTGCATCCATACAAAGTGTACTTATAATCCGTTTTTAATTTCAATCCGTCGACAATGTATCGAATCACCGACTCTGTATCTATTGTACCACGCGCAGCAATGCGTTTTATTTGCAATATATATTCATGAAAACTTTCATTATTAGTTTTCACTCGCACCGACAACTGATTGTGAATTTCGGCACTGCATAAACGATCACTCTCGAACTCTTGTATAAGTTGATGACGTAACTGGCCGTACTCATACACTGCTGTGGATTCGAGAAAAAGAGCGGCTGTACATGTCATTTTCGCTCGTGCTTGCACATATTTTTGTTTGTCGTTTAGTCCATATGCTTCAGCGTTTAGCTCGAAATTATTAAACCACTGCTGTACCGACATATTTTCTCCACTGAACTCTGGAATAATTTTGGAAAAATTTTCCACTACCAGCTTTGCATCATTTTTCTTATCCATTTCATCAGCGCTAATTTTCATCGTTAGAAGTTGCACCAGTTGTTGGAGCGTCTGTGTATTTTCCTCCAGTCTTGTTGAACTCATCGCTTCCATGTTTTTGTCGTTTTTACGGTTGTTCCCGCCTGCCACTGATTCACTTCGGTCTTCGTTTTGCTGCATATTCGCGGCTGGTGGTACGCTTCTATTTTCCGTTATGATTCTGCTGCGCAATACTCTTACGGGCAGCCTGCTTGAAACAACCGTTGTTTCTCGGACCTTCCTTTTGGTTTCTTCTGTCTTGCTTCCTCTGCTGGCGGCTTCTAAGACAAGCGGCGTACCACTTTTCTTCCGTCTCTCTTTTTCTGGCGCCGGCTTCTGAGACATGCAGTATACAAAAAATTTTTTTTTTTTTTTGCACTTTACATTGGCAATACGCGACCGGTTGAGCCCTCAAATGTAAGATATTATTTAAATATAGTTTATTGGTATTATTTATCGCGTAAGATATAAAGTAAGAATTGTTCGGGTTGGGTTTCACGGCTTGATCTCGGCTGATTTTCTGCTGTTTTCTGCTGATGTCGACTGCTGCTGCTGAACTCTGTCTGTCTTCTGTCGTACTTTTCTCCTTACTGCTGTTCTCCTTCTGCCGTTGCTGCTTCTCTCGTTCTCCCGTTGTTCTGCTGGTACTGCTGTTACTTCTGTTGATCTGCTTATCTCTTTCTGCCGTTGTTCTGCTGGTACTGCTGTTTATCTGCTGTTACTCTGCTGCTACTGTTACTGCTGTTAACCGACGCTCCTTCAGTTGGCCGGCCTTCCTACTACCTTTTACATGTATATACTGAGTGAGTACCGGGTATAAAGTAGAGCCGCAGCCTTTGGCGCAGCTCACAACGTTCCCCGTCGTTTTATATGAAGTTTGACAGTAATTTTTCGTTTCCGCGGTGCTGGATACCCAGCTTTAGCTAGAAAAGAAAGCAAAATTGGTATAACCCTTTTCGAATTAGTTAGGTAAAAAACAAAATAAATATAGACATTTACATTCCAAATAGGTAAACGGAGAACCCAAAGAAAAAATTACCTGTAGTTGCATAACTTTCCATAAACTAACATTTAATTTCAACCTTTCTTAAAGAGATGTGCAATATATAGTCAGGTAGTACTTGTAATACAACATTTAGCTATGTTATCAATTCACAACACACACGCTACAGCCAAATTTGTATGCACTATTCTTCTTCCTTATACCTGCCGCGTGTTTTTAACTCGGGGTATCCCTATTTTTTTGGCGTACGTTTCCAAAATGCTGAGCTTTTGAAATTTAGACTATATACATTTGAAAATTATATATTATAGCCATCACGTGTATGTGGTCCCGCATTGACTCTTTGATATACGTTTCCACGAAAGTTAAAAAATACCAAAATTTAGTGTATTTTTTAAACGTTTTTTATTTAGTACGTGTTTCAGTTATATTTAAAATGTATAAAACAAAACACTAAGATTGAACATACTTTTCAGATAAAGTAAAAAAATCGAAGATCGCGTGTTTACTGTACGAGGTTGATATATATCTCGTGTATTCAAATGTTTCATTAATAAGGCACTAATTTGGTATTACTAAATTCATGAACTAATGCTTTATTTGCTTGATGGTGATCTGAGCTGCACTAAACCTCTTCATCAGAGCGGTCCCGCTGCAGCAGCCGAAAGCTCTAATAGATAAAATCAGAGCGCGAGCTTTAGCGGGGAGAGCGCTTATGGAGGCAAAAAACATAATATGCAATAGCAAAAAAACAATTGTGCTCGATGGCATTCACTTTACATAGACAATATATTATTTGTCGTTCTGCTCCGCCCAATATTCAGTTTGAAAGTGGTGAATTTTCGTAAAAATAGTCATTTATGCGTCCTCACGAATAATTTCTCAACTTTGAGGAACTATAGCACCCATAATTAACCGATTTAAAAAATCGATTGGATTCATAATCTTTAAAGTATTCTTTATCGATTACATATTTTATTTTTGCCAAACGCGTTCATGAAAGAAATTATTTTTGAAACGCATTTCGGGCAGAGGCCCGCCCCACTGTGTGACGTTCTCTTTTCATTTCTCTCCTTTATGCGAGGAAATTATTTCTCTTTAAAAAACGGAAAATTCTTGCGTTTGGTGAAAACGGTCGTACTGATTTTTTTTATTTCGAAAGTAAATCGAAAAATGTTTACGAGAGTAAAACCCAGAGTCTGCCTGTTTGTATGAGTTTCATAAATCAAAGTCCCACATACTATATACTGACTGAATATGGGGTATAAAAGTTGAGCCGCGGCTCATAACGTTCCTGCTTGTTTTTTGAACGAACTTTTAACATTTATTTACACCGCTATACTTTAATCAAAGCTACCTTGGCCTAATCAGCAATGGCATACTTGCACGCTTTAATTACAAGATATAAATATTAAAATTCGTATTTTCACATTTTCAATAATCCTTAATAATATTTTTTTTAGGCTGCTATGGAATATGCACTGCGAAATGGACTTTTTATTATTATTCACTGTGATTTCGTTAAACACTACGTTGAAAAATACGAGCCACAATATTCAAAGTACATACTTAAATAATAATATGCCTATGTGATGTAGCTATCCAATTTAATAAATAAATTAGATAAAAGCGAAAAATATTTTGTTACAATATATTTATATTTATTGTTGTTTAAAGCTAAATAAAATAGATTATTTATGACTGAGCGGGGACTAACCTGTCACTGCATTAACACACACGACAGTAAGCGTTGTGCAGTAAGTAATTAGTAATCTGATGTAGTCAAAAAGTACTTATGCTTGCATGCACTCAATTGGTCACCCGCAGTAACGATGTATCCGTTCCGTAGGTCTAGCGATAATAATATAAAAAAACATTTTACCCCATACCTCATTATAAAATTATATAAGGCTCGGATGAATAACAGTTAGTTCAAATTTACACCTCAATTCGCAAATGTCTGGACTTTTCTTTTAAGATTTTAACATACAGTTAAACTGTTACATAACAACAAAGAATTCCAAGAGACTTGTGGCCATATTCTGACCCGGTGGCGATGATTACACTACTCGACAAAATTCAACTTTTTTTTCCGCTGTGGCCAAAAATGACTTTTTCTGATAGATTTGGAGATTTAAATTTTTTTTAAGAATCATGGTTTTTTTTTTCTAATTGTAGTTTTTTTTTAAGATTTTTTAAAAATTGTGGTATTTTTTGTCATAGGTAGTGCTTCTATTTTTAACATTACTTAAGTTTCCTACAACTGGTCGTATTGCAGTTTGCAGTTAAAAATGCTGACAAATGCAGCTATAAATTCGACTCAGACACTTTGTAGCTGCAACTTAACGTCTGGAATATATTAAGCTTTCTAATTGAAATTTCATAATTTTTTTTCGGTATTTTTGACTTTGAAAGCTCAGGAAAAGTCGAAAAAAAAATATTTGAATGCCTTGATTTTTATACCCGGTACTCGAAGAGTATAGGGGTATATTAGATTTGTGGTGATAACGGTTGTGCGTAACGCCCCGAAGGAAGCGTTTCCGACCCCATAGGGTATATATATTCTTGATCAGCATCAATAGCCGAGTCGATATAGCCATATCTCAGAGACTGTTAAAACTAGAGCAAGCAAATTTTGTATCCGGTCTCCTGTGTTATCACACTACTCCGAATGTATTTCAAAATTTTGCCCCGCCCCTTTCCGCGCACACAAAAAACGAAAATTTGTGGCATGCACAATTTTAAAGATACGAGAAAACTAAAAACGCAGAATCATAGAGAATGACTATTCTATCAGAGTGTTGAATCTGGATTTGATCGGACGATTAATATAGCCACAATGAAGAAGACCATTTCGAAAGCCATCGTTCCCTCTCGCTCTCTTTCACAGACGACCCTGTCAGCTTTGTCTATTCGTCGAAATAAGCGCCTTGATCTTAAAGACTATAAAAGCTAGAGCAACCGAACTTTCTATCCATGCTCCTGTGATATCACTTCAATACAAGTGTATGGTGCAATTCCAGATTTATGCACTTACACACTGTTTGTGCCGTTAAGCACAATTAATTATAATATTTTGGGACACGGGAACCGGACAGACCGACAAAAAAATACTTGTTCGCGCTTTCGACTTCAAAATAGCAGTGTTTTATTCTAGCAGCGTCGCCCTCTTCACGAGCGGCCGTTGCCAGCGTAAGCTTCGTTAGTATAAGAGCTAATACACGCATAACTTCAACTGATACCTCCCCTTCGTTAGGACTGCCGCTGTCGACCACCAGTGGCCTGGAGTTCAGCACGGCCTCGACGTCCACGAGCACCGTGTGCAGCTCGTCCTCCTTGAGCACTGCGCTGCCCATGGCCCTGAGCAGCAAATGCTTGGCGGACTTCACCGCCGACTCCCACAGGCCTCCAATGTGCTCGCGGCGGGATAAATTCCACCGAAAAACGGTGAGCCGCAGCATACGCCTTGAGGGCCTCGTCCTTGGCATCCCAGCTCTCCATACGCTCCTTGAGCATGCGAGCTGCACCAGCAAAATTGGGATCGCGGCGGGATAAATTCCACCGAAAAACGGTGAGCCGCAGCATACGCCTTGAGGGCCTCGTCCTTGGCATCCCAGCCCTCCATACGCTCCTTGAGCATGCGAGCTGCACCAACAAAATTGGTCGCGTTGTCGCAATACAACCGGACAAGCGGGCCACGACGTCCAATAAACCTGGATAAACATAAAATGAAAGTATTAGCTGTCAAGTCTTTCACAATTTTTAGGTGTACAGCCTTAGATGCGAAGCAGACGAACACTGCTATGTACTATTTGAGAGGCTGCTTGCCTCGAATGCCAAGCGATACACGAACCGATCCGAACAAATCAACTCCGCTGATTTCGAAAGGTTGATTCCCACGCAATCGATCAGCAGGAAGGTTTCCCATGATTTGTGAGAAAAGCTTTGGCTTGTAGTGGAAACAGTGTACGCATTTCCGGACAATGGCACTGCACTCTCTCCGTGCATTTATTAGCCAAATGGATGGCCTTAGGAATCCCACTAGTGCACGGGGTCCAGCGTGACAATTGGCTCGATGTAGATAGGAGTTTTCAGTAGTTTAAAGGAGATCATCCACATAAAAATCCGACGCAAGAGACTTCGAGCCAATTGGATGCGAATTTAGATGAGTGTCGCTCAGGTACTTTAAACACCGCACAGCCAGAAATGGTGCGCTGGCGGTACCATACGTCACTGTATTGAGTCGGAACACTTGAAACGGGTCCGAACTTGTCCGTCTCCAAATAATTAATTGGAATTGGCGCTGCGCCTCGTCAACTTGGACTTGACGGTACATTTTTGTGATGTCTGCTGTAAGAGCGTATTTGCGACAGCGAAATCTCAGCAACGTGGCATATAGGCACGGCTGGATGGTTGCTCCGACCATGAGCAAATCATTGAGCGCCACTTGGCTCGTAGTTTTGCACGACGCATCAAAGACCACTCTAAACTTAGTGCTTGTACTTTGAGGTCGTTCCACGCACTGATACGGTATGAAACAATGCGGCTCTACCGGAATTGAGTTTTCTACTGCAGTCATATGGCCTAACGACACGTATTCCTACATGAATTCCATAAACATGGATTTCATGGCAGGTTTTTGGCATAATCGCCTTTCTAAAGACAAAAATCGTCTTCTGGCTGTCTCGAATGACGAACCGAGAGATGTCGGGCTTGACTTGAATGGCAAAGAAACTTGCAATCGACCGGAGGGTAATCGTGTGATGGAGTCAACGAACGATTTTTCACACATCGTTTCTTCGGAAGTATACAGTCTTTCTATAGATGTATTTGGAACATTTTCCAACTCCCAGAAACGTTTGACGAGGTTTTGTAGAGGGCAAAACTCCTGCAACGTGCTCACCATAGAGCGTTGCTTCGGGGTCCGTTGGATCTGCAGTGACCAGACACCACCCACCCAAATACCGTATTTTGCAACCTCAGCGTGTTTTGTTGTTTGAATTGGCCATCTTTCAATATCTCAAAGAATGCGTCAGCTCCTAGCAGCAGATCCGCTCCTTGGGGTTTATGGAAACCTGGATCGGCCAGTGGGAAATCGTTAGGAATTGTCAGCAAGTCTGACGGAACGGCTTTCTCAGGATGGTACGACGAAATCGACTTTAGAACAACGAAGTCAGTGGCTATTTCGAACTGTTGGATTCGAGAGCACACTGTTGTTTGCACCACTTGGTGTGCAGATATGCTGACGACAACTGATTCGACCTTTCAGCTGCCACGGCTCCCTGAGACCCAAGCGCATCACGGGCGGTTGGCGTTGTGGCCGAGTCAACATTGTAGCGATGCAACAATGTGTGGTGGGGCTTCGAGCATACTCTGCAGTGTATCGACTTGCAGGCTGAGACACTATGGCCTCTTCGCAAGCAATTAATGCAAAGGGGAACTCCCTTGGAAAATCTGAATCGAGTCATGACAGACGCTGCTGAGAAAGACGAACAATTCGAGATTCCATGATCAGTTGATTTGCAGAACGCACAATTTGTGTCATGGCCTCTACTTGCTTGGGCTACAGCCAACGCTGTTTTCCCAGAATGCCTATTTGTTGACTCTTGCGAGCCTTTACGACCCCTTAACCGCCCGGAAGTGGATTCTTCAACTGACAAATGCTGATAGCGCTTGTTTAATGCGGCTACAAATTCGAACCACGACGGAACCTTTTGGTAATCCAAATTTTCCTTCCATCTTGAATGGGTTTTTGTGTCAACTTTCGACAGAACGAGGTGTATAAGCAGGGCGTGAGCAATAACCTTGTCATCCCCAACTGACAGTAATGACTCGTATATGGCAGATGCCGTGTCAATAAGTGACCGTAATGCACTTGCCGACGGCGCCTGCATCGCCTGTAACTCAAACAGTTTAGCTACGCCATCAAGGAACATGAGACACTCGTTGTCATAAACCTGCTTTAGAGCCTCAAGAGCCTTGCACTAGTTCTGATCTGTCACCGGGAAAGCCTTAACCGTGCCTAATGATTGGTTCTCTAAACAATTCAAGAGATGGTTGAACTTTTCGACGTTACTTAAAGACGTGTCACTATCAATGATGCTTGAAAACATACCAATGAAATTTTTGAATTCCGAATAATTCCCACCAAACTTGGGCAATTTCATCTTGGGCAGGTTCCTTGTAGGTGACATGGTGATATTTAGAACTGATTCGTTCAAACAAGTAGGCGGATTTGGTCTTTTAATAGCCATTAACAACGCTTTAGTTGACACGCACAATTCTTCGAGCTCGGAACGCGATGCTAAGTCTGGATCGATATCATCGATTTGCAACTGCAAAGAGAATGCGCGATCTATGTAGCCATCTAATATTCTTAAGCGACATTCCAGCTCGAATTGATTGGATGAGATATTATTGTTTTGTACTGCTTTTGCAGTTCTGTCAATATCCCGTTTGACTGCGTTTAACTTCCTCAGAAGCAAACCTGAATCGTCTTCTTCGACTATGGACGTATTGCTACCGGAACCACCACGACGTTTTCCAGTCATTGTGAATCTATCTTATAATTGTTTTTATTAAACACTAGAATGCACTCACGAATCAGCCAACCTTTATTAGGCTCTAATGATCTCAACGATTAGAACAGCTGATGCAACAAGCTGCTGAATTGAGTGAGACGAGCTAATACGAAAAATCAATCAAGCCTCCACAGATGAGAACGGATGCTGTGATGGGAACAGTTTCTAGTTAAGTGATAGCAGCGAATGCGAATGTGCACTATAAAGATGAGAACACTTTCTGGTTGAGTGAGAGCAGCGAATGCGAATGTGCACTCCAAAGATGAGAACAGACGCTGTGAAGGGAACAGTTCTAAACTGAGTGAGAAAGGCTCCACGAACAAGATTTACCGATCTCAAATTGGAGACTTAGCTCTCTAGCTGCTATGCTGTGTTTTATTTCCGAGAGATAGAGAGAGCAAAACGAAATAGCCGCAACAAGCATAAAACTTAGGGGCTCGGCTCTGCTGGCTATGCTCTGCTATGTTCTACTATGCGATGCAATACGTTGCTATGATCGGCTATACTGGCCGTTACGAGAGCGAGAGAAAGAGAGAGCACAGAACTATGCATAAAAACGAAAGTGCTAGCATAAACCCTTCGTGCAAAGCATAAACGAAAATCTGTGACGACGAAGGGCGAGGGGGAGGAATGATGCGCAGCGGTCGGAGCTTGCGCGCGAAACTATTGCCGTTTCTTCTGTGCTTGTCGGCTCCTCTTTGAGGTGTCGTTGACCACAGGTACAGTGATCACTCAAGTTAAACAATATGTGTAAATTTATATGAAGGTATACATGTGTCGGAGATCGAGAAGTAATAATTATTATGTTGGTAATTAAGTAAGAAATGTTAAATAAATGATATTCGAGCGATACTAGCTATCGATATTTTGTTTGGTGTGACCAAAGGTTGCTGAGAGCATAGTCTGAGAGTGAGAGAGTCTCATATGAGCATGGCCCAAGTGTTGTTGTGTCAAGAAGGGTGAAAAGAAAAGAAAAGAAGAAAAAAGACGAACGAGAAAAGCGCCGGGTAAAGAGGACGAAAAAAGAGTCGGTCCAGTCAGTCGGTGCGTAGAGACAAAAAGAAAAGAGACACGGGACTTGCTGTGCTTTGGCAACGGATAGACAAAAATGGATAACGAAAACGAAGGGCACGATGTGCCTTTAAATAAGAACCTTACTCCGATACATACATATAACTGGCCTTTCACTTTGTTAAATACTTTAGTAACAGGCCGTTTTATTGTTGGTAAAACTATTGGGCTTTTTACTTTACCTGTGGCATTTGTTGAGGGTAATTCGAACAACGATGCATATCCATACTAACCAGGAATACCCAAGATCAGCACCAAGAGTTAGAGATGCGACGGTCCAGCGGTCCAATGACGAGCAGGAACAGCAAAAACAACGAGCGAGGGATGATATCCAATGGTGATATCCAACAAAGCGTGAAGTATGATCCAGTCCAACTTCTATCCAGTACGAACACCAGAGTCCACCCGGGGGCGCCAAAATGTATGGTGCAATTCCAGATTATGCACTTAAACACTGTTTGATCCGTTAAGCATAATTAATTATAATATTTTGGGACACGGGAACCGGACAGACCGACAAAAAAATACTTGTTCGCGCTTTCGACTTCAAAATAGCAGTGTTTTATTCTAGCAGCGTCGCCCTCTTCACGAGCGGCCGCTGCCAGCATAAGCTTCGTTAGTATAAGAGCTAATACATGCATAACTTCAACTGACATTCCAGCATTTTAACATTTTCTTTACTAGTAACATTACAGGCAACGTAATTGCCTCAACAAGTGTATTTCAAAATTTTGCCACGCCCCCTTCCGCCCCCACAAAGAACAAAAATCTGTGCAATCGACAGTTTTTAAGATACAAGAAAACTAAACAAATTAGTTGAAAAAGTACCGTATCTACCAGAATACCGAGCCTGGATCAGGTCTCATTATTATAATAGCCAGACGGAACAAATTAAATTTCAGTCGCCAAGCAACCCCTGCCAGTGATTACTCATTCCCTCTCTCTCTCTCGTACCTACCACGTCTCTTGTATGTAAATATACATGTGTATGTAAAAATGTAGCAGCCGATTTAAGAATTATATGTAAATAAAAATAGAAAAAGATAACTTCTAAAATATAAAAATACAGCGTGAACCCTACGCTTACTTAATTTTTTGAAATTTTCCATTTTGGTCAAAATTTAATTTGTCCCTTTTGCGAACATATAATCAACTATATAAATCGTAAGCTCATATGTATGTAAGATTTTTTATGCAATTTAGTTTATTAATTATTATTATATCAAATATCAGATCAAAGTATGTGTTTAAATCATAATCTTCCTGTCCACTTTTTGTTCTGCTTTTCTGCTGCTACTTCCAAAATCCGACTGTACCCCCTCGATGATCGCTTATCGGCTAGGTGCTTAAAATATCGTTGCAGTTTTCTATATATCGGTTAGGTCTTATCGATACTATCTTAAATGTAAACTTTTATTAACAGGATAGTGTTAGCTATTACATGTATAAGTAATAATTTGATTTAACACAAGAATGGATTAAGTTCACAATCTTTATTGATATTTAAATGTGTTAAGTTGTTTTAAGTACAAAGTAATAAGGAAGTATGAGTAATAAAAAACCGCAAGGCGAGAACGAAGATGTAGCTGCCACTCGGCGGATCGTTTTTAAGACTGAACTAAAGTATTCTAAACTCCCAGAGGCCAGCCCTTCGCTGCCGCCCACGACGCCGGTTGCTGTTCGGCCAAAGTGCTGACCAAGCGCCTCGTGTGTGGTGTTTGTTGACGGCCGGCATCCGGTCGACCGGCTGCGCCGCTTGCGATCCCATGGATCACGAAAACTGCTTACTTGACAATAATGCAGAGTCCGCTTTATCCAGTGGCCGATACAGTTAACTCTCGTTAACTACTCCCCCCCTCAAGACTTGACCGTCCTCGGTCAAGCTCAGGTTCTTCAGCACTTGTTGTATTTCGACTGCGTTTTGCTTCTGTTGCCTACGCCGCAGCCACCAGATGATGCCTATTACAACGGCGCACACGGCCACGCCTACGACGGTAGACAGTACGGGACCGATCACAAGGCTTGTGTGAACCTCGGCCAGTTGCTGCAGGTTTTCCTCATTCAACTTGTTGAGGTACGGCATACTCAGCAGAGTTTCGGAATTAGCCACGCCTGGGATCCTCTTTGGCGCATTGTTGAAATTGGTGTACTCTGTGCTGTTGATGAAGGCGACCCGGTCAAAGGTCACTAGGTATGTCCCGCAACACTACGCTCGGGACCATTATCGGCGGTTACAGTGGCGATGGCGTCGTTGATTATTACAATACCATCGTCCACCTCCAAGATCGGGGGCTGATTGTTCGGGTGCGTATTGCAATGGGCCACAGCACCAAAGTGAAGCTGTTGTGCGCAACTATTAGCTGGTGCCTCCTTGCAGAAGGCTAATGATGGGGGCCCCATACATGATGAGACGGCGATGACTTTGTTGCCGCATTCTGCTATGACGGGCTCGGGTAACCTGATCGCTATGCCTTTGTGCGCGACTGGGTAGATGGTTATTTTCTTACAAATTAACTATTACAAAAATGATTAATTCCTTACTAGCTAGTGCCCTCATATTTGCAGCGCTCAATAGTTGGGTTACGCTGATATCTGTGGAACCTTTTTTCAAAATCGCCTCGAGGTCATCGCTGTCGATGATGGCTGGATTTACAATATTTACTTTTGCTAAGGTAGTGGCGATCATTATATTTTGTAGCTCAAGCGTCAAAATTCTGTTTCTGGTGAGAAGATTCTCATACAAGTGGGAAGTGTTAATTTCCTCCATTTTGTTTACTTTTAGTAGTTTGTTCACTGTTTCGGTGAGGACATTAATCTGTGTTTGAATTCTCGAATTTATGGTTATTTGTCTATTGTTGGCTGTAAGTAGATCGTACTCAACCTGTCTTGTTCTCTGTAAGTCGTCAAAGTCCGGAGTCCCTGCGATGACTTTCAGCGCTGACCCCAGGATGTTCAGGCTCCTTGCATGCCTGTGGTGAACTCCCAGTGCCGCAGTCAGTGTCAGTAGGTGTTTTGTATCTGTCTCTAAAATCTTTCTCATATGGGTTTGTGGGAAAATGTCCATTAGTTCTATTGTCTCTTGAATGTACTGTTCGTACTCTGTTAAGTTCGTGACATGTCTTATAAAAAAAGTCTCGTTCCATATTGCTGTCTGTCCGTCAATTATGGGGATATAATCCGCGTGTGAATAGTCTGTCAATTTTGAGTCGATCAAGGTTGTTAGCGGTAGGATTACTAGAATGTAGAGATATTGAACGGGAGACCTATAAGAGACGAGAGGCACATCACTAATTAATTATGTTATATGGTTGCTCTTACTTTTTCTATTAATTGTCCTTGAGGACCTGAACTTAACGCTACAAAACCCTTTTTTTCTTATCTACCTCAAATTGTCTTTGTGGACCACCCTCCCTTTTATAAGAACAGTGGTCCCCAGGTCTGCCTCTACCTTTTGCTCCGTGCAGAGGGGAGTTAGCTTGTTTCCTAACCTCCTGTTAGTTTTCACTAGGACTTGTTCTCCCACATCGAAAGTCCTATTTTGTCTGTTTGGGTTGTTTCTACCAAGTTGCTCCTGCTGGGCCTTTACCAGTTTCAACATTATCTCTTCCCCAAGGTCGCAATTTGCGTGGACCACATCTATGGGTGTCTAGTTCGTGACGGAGTGGATGGTACGGTTGTATTCGATGGTCGCTAGAATGACTAGTTCGACCGTATCGTCAACTTGGCGCTGCAACTTCAAACACCTGGCAATTTCTAACAAGGTGCTGTGGAAGCGCTCTACTTGTCCGTTTGATGTGCTGTGCAACGGCGGGGCATTTGCTACATCGACGTTGAATTGGTTCTTCAATAAGGACCGAATGGTCTCAGAATTGAAGGCTGGCTCATTGTCACAATAGATGGTCTTTATGGCTGGGAAGATGTTCACCAGTTGCAAAATTGGTATTTTAAGGTCTGTTATTGTGCGTGAAGCGACTTGTTGCGTTATTGCAAATTTTGAGAATTTGTCAACCGCAGTTAGGAAGTGTTTTCCTGCAGTGGAAAAAATGTCGATATGAATCAACTCGCCTACTCTTGCTGGTATCGGCGTCACCCCTAATTCTTGCTTTCTAGGGTGTCTGTCATACTTGGCTTTTTGGCATATCCTACAGTTAGATACCACTTCTGATGCGATTTTTTCCATTTTTGGGAAGTAGTAGTCGCGGAGCACCTGCTTTACGTTCTCCTGGGCTGCCCTGTGCGCCCGATTGTGCTCGGTAGTCACTATCTCCCTTCGTTCCCCATCGTTCGTAATGTCTGTCACTAGGGTCTTACAATACCGAAATTTTGTGTCCGGAAAGGGCTTCACAAGCTCGTTCTGCACGAACGCCAAAATCGGTAAGCTGCAATGGATGGCGTTAACGACCCCAGGCTTTACCACCTCTTTGATGGATGCAAGAAGTGTGTCTCGACTAACGAAATCAATTTTGTGACGGGTCTTCTCAGAGAAGAGAATGTGAAGTTGCTTCGAAGGGGTGTCTGCCTCTTCCAGGATTATTTAGTTCCTGAAGCAGTTCACTGGTTTGTCTGTGGCCTCAATTACATAGGTAAGCGAGGCTTCACTGTGAATTGTAGCTACGTCGGATCGACTCTGGCTCTCTAAGGCATTAATATCCTGCCTCGATAGCGCATCCGCTACATGGTTGTCTTTGCCTGGTTTGTATAGGACTCTCGCGCCACACTCATCGATTCTCGCTTTCCAACGTTTTATTTTGGGATTTGGATTTCTATCCGAGACTGCGAATATCAATGGTTGATGGTCTGTGTAGATGTTAATATCACTCTTTCCATATAGGTAGTGACGAAGCGAGTCTAGTGCCCAAACTATGGCCAACAGTTCTCTTTCATTGGTCGCGTAGTTTAGCTCTCTAACCTTCAGAGTCCTAGAAATCATGGTTATGGGTCTATTGCCTTGCGACAGCACCGCCCCAATGCCACTGGCAGAGGCATCAGTGGTTAGGTCGAATGGCTGGTTAAAGTCTGGGTAGTGGAGAATAATTCTTGTGCCCTCGGTTGACACCACGAAACCAAGGAATTCCACTTGTCCCTTGAAGAACTGGGACTTCTCCTTTGATACCCTCATGTTTGCGTCGTGGAGGCTGCTGAGCACGGGGTCAATGTCTTTGACATGATCCGACTCACTCCTCGAGAACACGATGACATCATCAACGTACACATAGCATATCTTGCCGATATGCTCCTGCAGTACGTCGTCAATGGCCCGTTGAAAAATGCTGGATGCATTCTTGAGGCCGAATGGCAACCGGCAAAATTCATATTTGCCTCCGTTTACCGAAAATGATGTCTTCTCGCGATCGCGTTCAGCTAGCGTGATTTGGTGGTACCCCGACTTAAGGTCAAGGGTTGTGAAGTATCTTGCCTTCCCCAGGTTAGAAAGTATCATAGAGATACAAGGCATCGGGTATTTGTCTGGTATGGTCTTTGAGTTGAGTTTGTGGAAGTCTATGACTAGCCGTTTCTTGCTTGAACCCGAGCTGTCAGTGCCTTTTTTTCCCACAACCCATATGGGGTTGTTGTACGGAGACCTGGATGGCCGAATGATCTTGTTTCTTAAAAGGTCTTTTACTTCGTCATTGACAAAGTCTGTGGCCCCTACCGGAAAAGGGTACATCTTTGAGTATATCGGTTCCTCATCCTCAGTCCTAATTGTGGCTACTATTGCCGTATTAAAGGGCAGCATTTCAGTTGGATCTGCAAATGCCTTAATGCGGTTGGACATCATTTTGAGAAATTCGTCCCTTACCGCTGGCGGAACTTCGATATCGTCTACTTTCGTAAAGTTGACGCTGGGGCACTTGTGGAATAAGATCTTTTCAGATTCCTGCCCGAAGTGGAGTTTCTTTGTTTCCAAGTTTATATTGACGCCAGCCTTAGTCAACGTGTCAAGCCCTACAATGCCATCAAAAGTTGATAGCTCTGGCAGGATGAAAAATGGGCTTTTAGTGCCGAACATGGTTAGGAAACATTTTTTATCTACTTTGTTGAAGCCGTGCAGGGACTTTACAATGAATAGGGCTTCTACAGGGACAATTTCCTGAAGTTTTTTTAGCGGCTTTATGTAATTTTTTGCGGCCCCAGTATCTATTAAGATGTTTACTGTTCTCCCCGCAACTGTTCGCTTGACGAACAGGAGCAGGGATTCTCCCCTAAAAAATGAACAGCATCACTACTGTATCCCGCACTGTCCTCCTCATCGATCTCCTCCACCGCCTCAGACGCCAACTGATCGTACTTTTGTTCGTACTGATCTAGGTCCTCCTGAGCTATGTGATTAACCCGCTGTCTGCGTTGGTCAGAGAGTCTCTGGGATCCAGCTGGCCTCTTGAACGCACTCTGTTGGTGCCCGATATTATTATTAGTTTGTCCCAGCCGGTGGACCTGAATTGTTTCCCAGTTGCTTTTGAAAGTTAGTCGGTTGACGGTTGACGGTTCCACCCTGTCTTGGTCACGGTGACCCTTTGTTTGGTGGGCGCCCTGATTACTCGTGTAGAAAGGATTTTTTGATTGCTTTCTATAGTGATCGGGCTCATTTTGCCCACCCTGTTTGTATCTATTTCTATTCTGGCCCTTGTTTTCTAGTACTCTTGCGTAATTTGCCGCAAAGTCGTGCCTATCATGATTGGATTCAATTTCTTGCGCCAGGGCTAGAGCTGATGGCAAGTCTTTAGGCTGTGCCGCAAACAGCGTATCCGTGACGCCTCTTCTTAGGCCTGAAATGAAGACACGGAGAGCGTCGGCTCTATATTTTTCATTGATGTATTGCGCCTGAGCGGCGTCTTGCGACATGATCGTTTTGTTAATAAGGAGGGTGAGTTTCTTCTCAGCCTCTTGATAGAACTGAGTGATGGGCATGCCACCCTGTCGGAGCGTGGCAAGCTCCTGTTCTAGCAGGTGCAGTGGACGCTTGTCCGCATATGTGAAATCAAGGCGATTGATGATTGCCTCAAAGTTCAACACTGTGTTGAATGATGATAGGAGTGAGTCAGCGGAGCCTCTAATCTTGTTCCTAATTATGAGCACCGCTTGGTAATGTTTTGAACTACCTGCAAATCCCTCGTATATCTTATAGGCAGCCTTTGCTGCCTGGCGCCAGGAGACGTACTGTTCCTGGGCCCCATGGAACTCTGGCAGCGTTTTGACCGCATCCAGAGCCTCATCACAAGGTATGTTTCGATCTAGGGTGATCGGCTCGTAGGCCTGGGCTGCGGGAGCCTGAACCCTGACAGCCTCCAATCGATTCGTTACCGCTTGCAAGCGCTCCTCAAAGCTCGCTCGTTGCGTTAATTATAATATTTTGGGACACGGGAACCGGACAGACCGACAAAAAAATACTTGTTCGCGCTTTCGACTTCAAAATAGCAGTGTTTTATTCTAGCAGCGTCGCCCTCTTCACGAGCGGCCGCTGCCAGCATAAGCTTCGTTAGTATAAGAGCTAATACATGCATAACTTCAACTGACATTCCAGCATTTTAACATTTTCTTTACTAGTAACATTACAGGCAACGTAATTGCCTCAACAAGTGTATTTCAAAATTTTGCCACGCCCCCTTCCGCCCCCACAAAGAACAAAAATCTGTGCAATCGACAGTTTTTAAGATACAAGAAAACTAAACAAATTAGTTGAAAAAGTACCGTATCTACCAGAATACCGAGCCTGGATCAGGTCTCATTATTATAATAGCCAGACGGAACAAATTAAATTTCAGTCGCCAAGCAACCCCTGCCAGTGATTACTCATTCCCTCTCTCTCTCTCGTACCTACCACGTCTCTTGTATGTAAATATACATGTGTATGTAAAAATGTAGCAGCCGATTTAAGAATTATATGTAAATAAAAATAGAAAAAGATAACTTCTAAAATATAAAAATACAGCGTGAACCCTACGCTTACTTAATTTTTTGAAATTTTCCATTTTGGTCAAAATTTAATTTGTCCCTTTTGCGAACATATAATCAACTATATAAATCGTAAGCTCATATGTATGTAAGATTTTTTATGCAATTTAGTTTATTAATTATTATTATATCAAATATCAGATCAAAGTATGTGTTTAAATCATAATCTTCCTGTCCACTTTTTGTTCTGCTTTTCTGCTGCTACTTCCAAAATCCGACTGTACCCCCTCGATGATCGCTTATCGGCTAGGTGCTTAAAATATCGTTGCAGTTTTCTATATATCGGTTAGGTCTTATCGATACTATCTTAAATGTAAACTTTTATTAACAGGATAGTGTTAGCTATTACATGTATAAGTAATAATTTGATTTAACACAAGAATGGATTAAGTTCACAATCTTTATTGATATTTAAATGTGTTAAGTTGTTTTAAGTACAAAGTAATAAGGAAGTATGAGTAATAAAAAACCGCAAGGCGAGAACGAAGATGTAGCTGCCACTCGGCGGATCGTTTTTAAGACTGAACTAAAGTATTCTAAACTCCCAGAGGCCAGCCCTTCGCTGCCGCCCACGACGCCGGTTGCTGTTCGGCCAAAGTGCTGACCAAGCGCCTCGTGTGTGGTGTTTGTTGACGGCCGGCATCCGGTCGACCGGCTGCGCCGCTTGCGATCCCATGGATCACGAAAACTGCTTACTTGACAATAATGCAGAGTCCGCTTTATCCAGTGGCCGATACAGTTAACTCTCGTTAACTACTCCCCCCCTCAAGACTTGACCGTCCTCGGTCAAGCTCAGGTTCTTCAGCACTTGTTGTATTTCGACTGCGTTTTGCTTCTGTTGCCTACGCCGCAGCCACCAGATGATGCCTATTACAACGGCGCACACGGCCACGCCTACGACGGTAGACAGTACGGGACCGATCACAAGGCTTGTGTGAACCTCGGCCAGTTGCTGCAGGTTTTCCTCATTCAACTTGTTGAGGTACGGCATACTCAGCAGAGTTTCGGAATTAGCCACGCCTGGGATCCTCTTTGGCGCATTGTTGAAATTGGTGTACTCTGTGCTGTTGATGAAGGCGACCCGGTCAAAGGTCACTAGGTATGTCCCGCAACACTACGCTCGGGACCATTATCGGCGGTTACAGTGGCGATGGCGTCGTTGATTATTACAATACCATCGTCCACCTCCAAGATCGGGGGCTGATTGTTCGGGTGCGTATTGCAATGGGCCACAGCACCAAAGTGAAGCTGTTGTGCGCAACTATTAGCTGGTGCCTCCTTGCAGAAGGCTAATGATGGGGGCCCCATACATGATGAGACGGCGATGACTTTGTTGCCGCATTCTGCTATGACGGGCTCGGGTAACCTGATCGCTATGCCTTTGTGCGCGACTGGGTAGATGGTTATTTTCTTACAAATTAACTATTACAAAAATGATTAATTCCTTACTAGCTAGTGCCCTCATATTTGCAGCGCTCAATAGTTGGGTTACGCTGATATCTGTGGAACCTTTTTTCAAAATCGCCTCGAGGTCATCGCTGTCGATGATGGCTGGATTTACAATATTTACTTTTGCTAAGGTAGTGGCGATCATTATATTTTGTAGCTCAAGCGTCAAAATTCTGTTTCTGGTGAGAAGATTCTCATACAAGTGGGAAGTGTTAATTTCCTCCATTTTGTTTACTTTTAGTAGTTTGTTCACTGTTTCGGTGAGGACATTAATCTGTGTTTGAATTCTCGAATTTATGGTTATTTGTCTATTGTTGGCTGTAAGTAGATCGTACTCAACCTGTCTTGTTCTCTGTAAGTCGTCAAAGTCCGGAGTCCCTGCGATGACTTTCAGCGCTGACCCCAGGATGTTCAGGCTCCTTGCATGCCTGTGGTGAACTCCCAGTGCCGCAGTCAGTGTCAGTAGGTGTTTTGTATCTGTCTCTAAAATCTTTCTCATATGGGTTTGTGGGAAAATGTCCATTAGTTCTATTGTCTCTTGAATGTACTGTTCGTACTCTGTTAAGTTCGTGACATGTCTTATAAAAAAAGTCTCGTTCCATATTGCTGTCTGTCCGTCAATTATGGGGATATAATCCGCGTGTGAATAGTCTGTCAATTTTGAGTCGATCAAGGTTGTTAGCGGTAGGATTACTAGAATGTAGAGATATTGAACGGGAGACCTATAAGAGACGAGAGGCACATCACTAATTAATTATGTTATATGGTTGCTCTTACTTTTTCTATTAATTGTCCTTGAGGACCTGAACTTAACGCTACAAAACCCTTTTTTTCTTATCTACCTCAAATTGTCTTTGTGGACCACCCTCCCTTTTATAAGAACAGTGGTCCCCAGGTCTGCCTCTACCTTTTGCTCCGTGCAGAGGGGAGTTAGCTTGTTTCCTAACCTCCTGTTAGTTTTCACTAGGACTTGTTCTCCCACATCGAAAGTCCTATTTTGTCTGTTTGGGTTGTTTCTACCAAGTTGCTCCTGCTGGGCCTTTACCAGTTTCAACATTATCTCTTCCCCAAGGTCGCAATTTGCGTGGACCACATCTATGGGTGTCTAGTTCGTGACGGAGTGGATGGTACGGTTGTATTCGATGGTCGCTAGAATGACTAGTTCGACCGTATCGTCAACTTGGCGCTGCAACTTCAAACACCTGGCAATTTCTAACAAGGTGCTGTGGAAGCGCTCTACTTGTCCGTTTGATGTGCTGTGCAACGGCGGGGCATTTGCTACATCGACGTTGAATTGGTTCTTCAATAAGGACCGAATGGTCTCAGAATTGAAGGCTGGCTCATTGTCACAATAGATGGTCTTTATGGCTGGGAAGATGTTCACCAGTTGCAAAATTGGTATTTTAAGGTCTGTTATTGTGCGTGAAGCGACTTGTTGCGTTATTGCAAATTTTGAGAATTTGTCAACCGCAGTTAGGAAGTGTTTTCCTGCAGTGGAAAAAATGTCGATATGAATCAACTCGCCTACTCTTGCTGGTATCGGCGTCACCCCTAATTCTTGCTTTCTAGGGTGTCTGTCATACTTGGCTTTTTGGCATATCCTACAGTTAGATACCACTTCTGATGCGATTTTTTCCATTTTTGGGAAGTAGTAGTCGCGGAGCACCTGCTTTACGTTCTCCTGGGCTGCCCTGTGCGCCCGATTGTGCTCGGTAGTCACTATCTCCCTTCGTTCCCCATCGTTCGTAATGTCTGTCACTAGGGTCTTACAATACCGAAATTTTGTGTCCGGAAAGGGCTTCACAAGCTCGTTCTGCACGAACGCCAAAATCGGTAAGCTGCAATGGATGGCGTTAACGACCCCAGGCTTTACCACCTCTTTGATGGATGCAAGAAGTGTGTCTCGACTAACGAAATCAATTTTGTGACGGGTCTTCTCAGAGAAGAGAATGTGAAGTTGCTTCGAAGGGGTGTCTGCCTCTTCCAGGATTATTTAGTTCCTGAAGCAGTTCACTGGTTTGTCTGTGGCCTCAATTACATAGGTAAGCGAGGCTTCACTGTGAATTGTAGCTACGTCGGATCGACTCTGGCTCTCTAAGGCATTAATATCCTGCCTCGATAGCGCATCCGCTACATGGTTGTCTTTGCCTGGTTTGTATAGGACTCTCGCGCCACACTCATCGATTCTCGCTTTCCAACGTTTTATTTTGGGATTTGGATTTCTATCCGAGACTGCGAATATCAATGGTTGATGGTCTGTGTAGATGTTAATATCACTCTTTCCATATAGGTAGTGACGAAGCGAGTCTAGTGCCCAAACTATGGCCAACAGTTCTCTTTCATTGGTCGCGTAGTTTAGCTCTCTAACCTTCAGAGTCCTAGAAATCATGGTTATGGGTCTATTGCCTTGCGACAGCACCGCCCCAATGCCACTGGCAGAGGCATCAGTGGTTAGGTCGAATGGCTGGTTAAAGTCTGGGTAGTGGAGAATAATTCTTGTGCCCTCGGTTGACACCACGAAACCAAGGAATTCCACTTGTCCCTTGAAGAACTGGGACTTCTCCTTTGATACCCTCATGTTTGCGTCGTGGAGGCTGCTGAGCACGGGGTCAATGTCTTTGACATGATCCGACTCACTCCTCGAGAACACGATGACATCATCAACGTACACATAGCATATCTTGCCGATATGCTCCTGCAGTACGTCGTCAATGGCCCGTTGAAAAATGCTGGATGCATTCTTGAGGCCGAATGGCAACCGGCAAAATTCATATTTGCCTCCGTTTACCGAAAATGATGTCTTCTCGCGATCGCGTTCAGCTAGCGTGATTTGGTGGTACCCCGACTTAAGGTCAAGGGTTGTGAAGTATCTTGCCTTCCCCAGGTTAGAAAGTATCATAGAGATACAAGGCATCGGGTATTTGTCTGGTATGGTCTTTGAGTTGAGTTTGTGGAAGTCTATGACTAGCCGTTTCTTGCTTGAACCCGAGCTGTCAGTGCCTTTTTTTCCCACAACCCATATGGGGTTGTTGTACGGAGACCTGGATGGCCGAATGATCTTGTTTCTTAAAAGGTCTTTTACTTCGTCATTGACAAAGTCTGTGGCCCCTACCGGAAAAGGGTACATCTTTGAGTATATCGGTTCCTCATCCTCAGTCCTAATTGTGGCTACTATTGCCGTATTAAAGGGCAGCATTTCAGTTGGATCTGCAAATGCCTTAATGCGGTTGGACATCATTTTGAGAAATTCGTCCCTTACCGCTGGCGGAACTTCGATATCGTCTACTTTCGTAAAGTTGACGCTGGGGCACTTGTGGAATAAGATCTTTTCAGATTCCTGCCCGAAGTGGAGTTTCTTTGTTTCCAAGTTTATATTGACGCCAGCCTTAGTCAACGTGTCAAGCCCTACAATGCCATCAAAAGTTGATAGCTCTGGCAGGATGAAAAATGGGCTTTTAGTGCCGAACATGGTTAGGAAACATTTTTTATCTACTTTGTTGAAGCCGTGCAGGGACTTTACAATGAATAGGGCTTCTACAGGGACAATTTCCTGAAGTTTTTTTAGCGGCTTTATGTAATTTTTTGCGGCCCCAGTATCTATTAAGATGTTTACTGTTCTCCCCGCAACTGTTCGCTTGACGAACAGGAGCAGGGATTCTCCCCTAAAAAATGAACAGCATCACTACTGTATCCCGCACTGTCCTCCTCATCGATCTCCTCCACCGCCTCAGACGCCAACTGATCGTACTTTTGTTCGTACTGATCTAGGTCCTCCTGAGCTATGTGATTAACCCGCTGTCTGCGTTGGTCAGAGAGTCTCTGGGATCCAGCTGGCCTCTTGAACGCACTCTGTTGGTGCCCGATATTATTATTAGTTTGTCCCAGCCGGTGGACCTGAATTGTTTCCCAGTTGCTTTTGAAAGTTAGTCGGTTGACGGTTGACGGTTCCACCCTGTCTTGGTCACGGTGACCCTTTGTTTGGTGGGCGCCCTGATTACTCGTGTAGAAAGGATTTTTTGATTGCTTTCTATAGTGATCGGGCTCATTTTGCCCACCCTGTTTGTATCTATTTCTATTCTGGCCCTTGTTTTCTAGTACTCTTGCGTAATTTGCCGCAAAGTCGTGCCTATCATGATTGGATTCAATTTCTTGCGCCAGGGCTAGAGCTGATGGCAAGTCTTTAGGCTGTGCCGCAAACAGCGTATCCGTGACGCCTCTTCTTAGGCCTGAAATGAAGACACGGAGAGCGTCGGCTCTATATTTTTCATTGATGTATTGCGCCTGAGCGGCGTCTTGCGACATGATCGTTTTGTTAATAAGGAGGGTGAGTTTCTTCTCAGCCTCTTGATAGAACTGAGTGATGGGCATGCCACCCTGTCGGAGCGTGGCAAGCTCCTGTTCTAGCAGGTGCAGTGGACGCTTGTCCGCATATGTGAAATCAAGGCGATTGATGATTGCCTCAAAGTTCAACACTGTGTTGAATGATGATAGGAGTGAGTCAGCGGAGCCTCTAATCTTGTTCCTAATTATGAGCACCGCTTGGTAATGTTTTGAACTACCTGCAAATCCCTCGTATATCTTATAGGCAGCCTTTGCTGCCTGGCGCCAGGAGACGTACTGTTCCTGGGCCCCATGGAACTCTGGCAGCGTTTTGACCGCATCCAGAGCCTCATCACAAGGTATGTTTCGATCTAGGGTGATCGGCTCGTAGGCCTGGGCTGCGGGAGCCTGAACCCTGACAGCCTCCAATCGATTCGTTACCGCTTGCAAGCGCTCCTCAAAGCTCGCTCGTTGCGCAGCCAATGCAGCCGATATGGCGGCTTGAACTTGTTCCGCATTCATTATCTCTATTGTTTCCTCTGGTCTAATTTGAAAGTTTAAACTGAGCTCTTCGAACAACTCTTCTAACTCGTTGATATTATTGTCAATGGACATATAATAATTCTTTTCAGTTTTTCCCTTACCGCTTCTTTCTGTCTTTGTCTTGGGTTTATTTCAGCTGCGCCGGGCCGCTGCTATTTTTTGTTTGTTTTAACAGTCAAATTCGGGTCCCTCAAACACAGATTTGTTTATTGTTCGCCCCCAACAATGTATTTGTGGTGCGGTTTTATGTTTCCGAACTACACTTATCGCGGCAAAAGGGGCAGGGGATGAGGAAAAAAAAATGTTCTGAGAAATGTTGACGCTTGAACGTTTTTTTTTATTTGTTTCTTTTTCCTTCTTTAATAATTTTTATTTTCGTTTTTCCGAATGATGTTTTACTCTAGTCAATTTCTGCACGTTTTTATTTTACTTTAAATTTGGCGATTGTTGAAAAAAGGTTTCACTTACATGTTCCTCTTTTTTTGTGCTCCTATTTGTTACGCTATCTATTCGCTGTAGGTGTTGTTCCGTAGCTCGTTCCAGTCGTGTTGGAGTTGATTCTTCCTTGTCTGTCTTCGCCGCTGCCCAAAGCCGTCCGCTTTGGTGTAACAGTTTCTTTTTTTGGTTGGTTAAATGCCTTTGTTTATACTCAGGGCTATGAGATTTTAAATGCAGAGATCTCTTTGTAGATCTGCCGCGGGCGCAGTTTGCAAATTTCTAACCTTGGAGCGGGCGTTGTCTCCGCGCTCTTTTGTTAGAAGTGTTTTTACACTTTTCACCCTTTTTTTTGTACTTTGAGCGGGCGTTGTCTCCGAACTCAATTGTTATATTTTTGTTTGTTGTTTTGTTTTGTTATTTTTTCACTTTTTTGAGCGGGCGTTGTCTCCGCACTCTATTCTTCGCTATATTTTGCTTAGTTTTTGTTAGTTAAACTTATTTCTTTCACTTTTTTGAGCGGGCGTTGTCTCCGCACTCTTTGATTTTATCACCTCCGGGTCAGTCCGAACGCGTTGGGCGCCAGTAATAATTTGATTTAACACAAGAATGGATTAAGTTCACAATCTTTATTGATATTTAAATGTGTTAAGTTGTTTTAAGTACAAAGTAATAAGGAAGTATGAGTAATAAAAAACCGCAAGGCGAGAACGAAGATGTAGCTGCCACTCGGCGGATCGTTTTTAAGACTGAACTAAAGTATTCTAAACTCCCAGAGGCCAGCCCTTCGCTGCCGCCCACGACGCCGGTTGCTGTTCGGCCAAAGTGCTGACCAAGCGCCTCGTGTGTGGTGTTTGTTGACGGCCGGCATCCGGTCGACCGGCTGCGCCGCTTGCGATCCCATGGATCACGAAAACTGCTTACTTGACAATAATGCAGAGTCCGCTTTATCCAGTGACCGATACAGTTAACTCTCGTTAACTTATACATACATATGTACATATATGCTGACTGAGTACCGGGTATAAAGTAGAACCACGGCCTTTGCCGCGGCTCACATCGTTCCCCCTCGTTGGTTTTAGATAGAAACATTAATCAGGCGTCGTTTAAGGTATCGCTTATTAAAATATAAAAATAAACGACTGAGCTATAACCGTTTGACCAAAACTTCATATGCCGTTTGGCACTATCCCAAATGCCATTTTACCGTTAAAAACTGTTACAAACACAGATTTTTGGTATTTTTGTAGGAAAAAAAACGTTACACGTCGGATAACGGAATTTATCGGCGAAATTCGGCATATGAAGTTTTGGTCACACGGTTGTAACTTGGCCGTTTATTTTTATATTTTTATACGATACCTTTAACGAGGCCTAATTAATGTGTCAAACGAAAAACATCTATCAGCAAAACTCTTACCCCTTTTGGGCGACAGCAAGAATAAAGTTCAATTATGTCGACTAGTATTATCAGAATATTTATTATTATTATTTATTTATTAATATTTATATTTGATATTATTTTTGGTAGTGAGGAGACCAGACGCATGAACCATATTCCAAGATATGCCGGACCAGAGAAACATACAGTAATTTAGTGGGATAAGGTTCAGTAAATACCTTAGACTATCTTTTGACAAATCCAAGGACTCCTTTAGGTTTATTCGAGATAGCGGAAATATGGGACTTAAAACATAGATTAGGTACAAAGGTAATGCCCAAGTCGTTAACTTTTAAGAGGCGTTGTAGGATGATGTTATTGATTGAGTAATCACAAAGGAATGGCTTATTGCGGTGAAAAGTCATGATATTGCATTTATAAATGTTTAGAGGTAGACCGTTAGTTAAGCACCAATTGTTAAGAGCGTCAAGATCCGATTGCAGAGATAGCGGGGACAAGAAAAACATAGACTAGAAGAAAAACATAGCCTTACATCAGCCTTAAGAATTAGTCCAGTAAAAAGCTTAGTCAGAAACCCTAGAAGAGACAGTTTATGAAAAAGTAGATTGTGATTGACGGAGTCGAAGGTTTTACTAAAGGCAGTGTAAACGACATCAGTTTGACACTGTTTAGCAAAACCCGAAGTAACAAAGGGGGAAAATTCAAGTAGATTAGTAGAGACTGAGCGACGTTTAATGAAACCATGCTGTGATTCAGAGAATACAGACCTACAAAAATGTTGCAGCTGAGAAGTGATGATTTTTTCGAAGAGTTTAGGAATGGCAGATAATTTGGAAATGCAGCGGGAGTTAGAGACATCACATTTAGATCCCTTTTTATGAAAGGGAACTATATAGGATTCTTTCCAGACGGTGGGAAAGACACCAGTCTTGAGAGACAAGTTGAATAGTTTTAGGAGAGGCACACAAAGAGATTCTGCACAAAGTTTAAGAACCGCGTTCGGAGTCTGGCCCAGTGGAGAACGAAAACTTGCACAATTTTAAATTGGTTAAGAGATCATAATAGTCGATGAAAGGAGGATAGATACAACTAGAACTATTTAAAGGTAATATATAATAGCAGATTCAATTAACTTTCGTTAGCTACTGCCCCCTTCAAGACTTGACCGTCCTCGGTCAAGCTCAAGTTCTTCAGCACCTGTTGAATTGCGATGGTGTTTCACTTCTGCTGCCTGCGTCGCAACCACCAGAGGACGACGATTAGAACGGCGCACACGGCCACACCTACGACTGTAGACAGTATGGGACCGATGGTAAGGTTTTATGAACCTCCGCCAGTTGCTGCAGATTTTCCTCATTCAACTAGTGGAGGTACGTCAGGCTCAGCAGAGTTTGCTGGCTGGTGACGTTGATCTTCGCGGAAGTTGTCATGCATGGGATCCTCGTCGGCGCATTAGTGAAATTGGTGTACTCTGTACCGTTGATGAGGGCGACCCGGTCAAAAGTCACTAGGTATGTTCCCGCAATGTTACGCTCGGGACCATCATCGGCGGCCACGGTGGCGATGGCGTCATTGATTATTACAATACCCTCGTCCACCTCCAAGATCGGGGGCAGATTGTTCGGTTGCGTACCGCAGTGGACCACAGTATCAAAGTGCAGCTGTTCTGCGCAACTAGTCGCTGGTGCCGCCTTGCAGAAGGCTAATGATGGGGCCCCATACACGATGAGACGGCGATGACTTTATTTCCGCATTCTGCTATGATGGGCTCGGGTAACCGGATCGGTATGCCTTTGTGCGCGACTGGGAAGAGAGTTATTTTCTTGCAAATGAACTTAGGTCTATTTCTATTACAAAAATGATTAGTTCCTTATTAGCTAGTGCCCCCACATTTGCAGCGTCCAATAGTAGGGTTACGCTGATATCTGTGGAAACTTTTCTTAAAATCGCCTCTAGGTCGTTACTGTCGATGATGGCTGGATTTACAATATTTATTTTTGCCAAGGTGGTGGCGATAATTATGTTCTGTAATTCAAGCGTCAAGATTCTATTTCTGGTTAAAAGGTTCTCATATATCTGGGAATTGTTAGTTTCCTCAGTTCTGTTTACTTTTTTGCAATTTGTTCACGGCCTCGGTGAGGGCATTGATTTGTGTTTAAGTTCTCGAGTTGATAGTTATCTGTCTATTGTTGGCGCTAATTAGATCGTACTCAACCTGTTTCGTTAGCTGTAAGTCGATGTCTCAAAGTCGTATACCTGTGGTGATCTCCCAGTGCCGCAGTCAGTGTCAGTAGGTGTTTTGTATCTGTCTTTTTTGTAACCTACTTTCATAAGAAGGGAGATGGATCGAAGGGTCCCAATTGAGTCCGCGTAGAGCAAAGATGAGGAACTGTTTTTGTACTGATTCGAGCATATCCTGAAATTTATGGTAATGAGGAGACCAGACACAAGAACCATATTCCAAGATAGGCCGGATCAGAGAAACGTACAGAAGTTTTGTTGTATACGGGTCTGTAAATTCCTTAGACCATCTTTTGACAAATCCTAGGACTCCTTTGGCTTTGTTAGAGATAGTAGAGACATCAGAGTTGAAACAAAGATTGGGTACAAAGGTAATGCCCAAGTCATTAACTTTGAAGAGACGTTGTAGGATGGTGTTATTGATTGAGTAATCGAAAAGGTTTGGGTTTATTTCGGTGAAAAGTCATGATATTGCATTTAGAAATGTTTAGAGGTGGAACGTTAGCTAAGCACCAATTGCTAAGAGCGTCAAGATCCGATTGCAGAGAGAGCGGCGACAAGGGGTCACTGTAGGAAAAACATAGCTTAACGTCATCAGCATACATTAGGACACGGGAATGAGATAACATTTGAGGAAGATCGTTAATAAATATGTTGAATCGCAAGGGACCCAGATGGCTACCCTGAGGAACCCCCGATGAGACTATAACAGGTAAGGTAAGAATTGGTCCAGTAAAGAAGCTTAGTCGGAAACCCTAGAAGAGACAGTTTATGAATAAGTAGATTGTGATTGACGGAGTCGAAGGCTTTACTAAAGGCAGTGTAAACGACATCAGTTTGACACTGTTTAGCAAATCCTTAGTAGAAACTGAGCGACTTTTAATGAATCCATGCTGTGATTCAGAGAATACAGAACTACAAAAATGTTGTAGCTGAGAAGTGATGAACTATATAGGAAACTATAGGATTCTTTCCAGACGGTGGGAAAGTCACCAGTTTCGAGAGACAAGTTGAAGAGTTTTAAGAGTTTTTAGGCACAAAGTTTAAGAACAGCACTTGGAACCGAGTCTGGCCCAGTGTTAAGAGACCATCATAGTCGATAAACAGTTAGAACTATTTAAAGGGATTGTTAGAGGGAGATATCGAATATATCACCTGTATTCTTATATTTAATTTAATAAGGAACTAGTTTGGGTTTACTAAAATTCATCAAGTAATGCTTTATTGTTTGTTGGTGATCGGAGCTGCACTAAACTTCTTCATCATAGCGGCCCCGCTGCAGCGGCCGAAAGCTCCGATCTCCAGAAAGAGTGTAAGCAGATAAAATGAGAGCGCGAGCTTTAGCGGGGAGAGCGCTTATGGAGGCAGATAACATGAAAAGCAAAACAAACAAACAATTGTGCTCGATGGCATTTACTTTAATTTAATTTACGTCGTTCTGCTCCGAACATCCTCCCCCCGTTGAAAGACCATGGCTCCCAATTGATCCAATATCGACGGCCAGGACGCCTAGCTTCGCAACGGCTCTCTTCATTAGACCCGTCGCTGTTCGAACCATTGCGACTCTGATGATTCCATCCTTGCCTGGTATGGCCTCCTCGACACGGCCAAGAAGCTATTTGAGGGGTGGCAAGTTTTCACCCTTTAAGAGGACGACGCTTCCAATCTTTATGTTTGACGTAGAGTATCTCCACTGGCTCCTCTCTGCAACAAAGACAAATACTCCATGCTCCACATTCGCCAAAAGTTCTGTTGCATTTGAGACACCTGCTGCGAACGATTTAGACGGCTAGCGTTGAGATGTGTGATGTCCGGTTCTGGAAACGTTGTGAAGCTTGAGCCTTTTAGAAAGTGAGCTGGAGTAAACACATCTAGACTGTCAGGGTCTTCTGAAATTGGATAAAGTGGTCGGGAGTTAGGCTGATGAAGCGTCTTAACGCTGCGATGAATGAGGATGTAGTTAGATCATTGACGACCTACAAATAAGTGGCCCGTGTTGAAAAACAAACCAATATTGCAATGTAGCATATGCAGGGTGGCCTGTGTTTGTAGGGGGCGGATCACAATCACTAAACACTTGGATGTATTTCAATATGTACCATACAATATGTATTTCTCGTATGTTTATGTGTAATATGTATGTATGTTAGGTATAATCGTAATTTTAGCGTAACGTGGGTGTGTGGTTCGAAACCGATCGTAGCGGGGGTGCGAGCGTAACTGCCTAACTCCCGCTCAAGCTAGTGGCCGCCCAAGCTCCGGGCGGCTTTCCTGGGTGCCGTGTGCACGAGCGCGAGAGAGTGAGTCGGGCGCGGAGCGCTCTCCACAGTGCGCTGCAGAAGTTTGCGGTTGCTCTGAACATCCTCCCCCCCCCCCTTGCAGGACTGCAAAGTATAATGGAAGGTCCGGGATGATAGACGGGAGTCTACGGATGGCGGCGGTGTCTTTGGATGCTGGGATGTTGAAGCTAAAGGCGCGCTGCGGCGTTCAGCTCGGGATGGCAAACTCGACGGCGAAGGTGCTACGGTTCCTCTAACAGGCCGGCTGGCGGAGCTTCGAGGGCGACATTCAGCTCGGGACGCAAGAGATGGCGGCGAAGATGCTGAGGCGGAACGGGCTGCACGACGAGACGCGGGTATGTGAAGTAGCGTGTGGTGATCCTTGCCACACTCCCTGCACAGCCCGCCACTGCGACAATCACTGCCGGAATGCTGATGAGCCAGGCAGTTTGCGCAATACTTATTTATAAGTACGGCTTTGAGCCTCTTCACAGGGCTCAACCGGAGGAAGTGGTGACAGGTCCGTAGCGGATGCACTCCTGGGCAGACTCGGCATCGGTAGGAGTTCAGACCGCAAGCGCGTCGGCGCTCAATGTTATGGTCGGCGCTGGAATGTGGGCCCAAGGCTGGATGCGGAAATCTAGGATGAGATGAAGGTGTCGACGAAGCATTAGTACGAAAGTTGTAACGGGTTAAAGGCCCACCTTGGCCATTGGACATTGTCGCATGGTTACATTGAACTGAGTTCAAGCTTGGGCTTGAACTTGTCACGGAGTTCTGCTCGCCAAGACCGTGATTTTTACGGATATCTTTCCGTCGCTCAACCGTAGGAGACCGTCCTAGCAACTCTGCAGAGATGGCCGGAAGGGGATTGCTTGTGTAGACTCGTGAACTCGAATCTCTTACCCTTTGGATAGGTACTCTAGACACCTGACTCGAAAAGGATGCAACTTGTGGGGCTCTTTGAACGGCCGTATTAGACACTGGCCCAGAGAGCACCCAACCGAAAACTGTTTCTTGCCCGAGGAGAGAGCCACAAATGTTCGTCTGTAAGCCGCTTAACAGTACGGATGGTAGAAGGTCAGCTCCAATCAGGACATCGATTGGTGAGCTTTCAAAAAATGTAGGATCCGCCCACGGAAGGCTAGGCAAGTCTCTCAGCAAAATTTGAGAGATCGGATGCGAGGGAATATTCGCTGCTACCTCCGGAATAACGTAAGCTGTAACGTTTAGTTGTAAACCCGACTTAGTCGGAGAGCGGATGGAAAAATTGCAGAGCTTCTTCGACTGAGCGGATATAGTATGATTGATGCCGGAGACCTGTGCCTGGATGGGTTGGAATGGCAGTTTGATCATGCTGACTAGACGTTCCGTAATGAACGTGGCCTCGGAGCCAGAGTCGATCAAAGCGCGAGCGCGAAAATTGGTCCCCAGATGGCAAATATTAATCATGGCCGTGCTCAAAAGAACCGCACTTGTTCCGGAAGCGAAATAAGCCTGAATGTTAGACAAGGATTCGGAAGAACTCGGATGTTGTATGGATGTGGAAGTCGGCTCGCTGGAACTTGGGTTGCCACGATGCAGCAACGTGTGGTGCCGTTCCCCACAAGTGAGGCAGTTGTGGGCGCTTTGGCATTCTCGGATCTGATGTCCTCGTGCGAAGCAGTTCAGGCATAGCTGTTTCTGTTTAATGTAGCTGGAACGAGCATCAACGGTCATGTGGAGGAAGCGAGGACAATCACGGATTGGATGATGCTCTGTGGCGCAGAGATCACATGTCCTCCTCTGCGGATTCACTGTTGTCTCAAACGAGTGAATCCTCCTAGGAACAGGACTCCCTTGGGACCGGAACTGGTTATTTTTAGTAGGTGGCGGATTCGAATCGCCTTTCGAACTATGTGGATTGGAAGGGTGGCTCTCGATCGCCTCTAGCGTCAGATACCGCTGACTGAGGAAGGAGTCCATTTCCTTCCATGACGGCATTTCCTTCTTGTCGGTTATGGACTCTTCCCACAAGGCGCGGGTTAATCTCGGCAACTTTGAAGCGCAAATGGTCACGAGCAAGCTATCCCAATTTTCAGTGGAGACCTTGGAGTGGGCGAGTGCGGTTAGAACCCCCTGGATCGTACTTTGGAGCTCTTTCAGAGCACGACTCGAATCGGATCCGATGTGAGACAAAGAGAGGAGAAGGTGAATCTGGTTGGTCACCAGAAGCCGTCGGTTCTCATATCGATCACGAAGGGCATCCCATGCCGCCTCAAAGCCGTCGTTGGTCAGCGGGGATTTCTCAACGATGGCCTTTGGATCGCCACTGGTCTTAGTGGCGAGGTAGTACAGCTTCTCCACCGGAGACAGCCTGGGATTTTGGATGTAGATCGCGGTAAACAGATCCCGGAAGGTAGGCCAACGGACGTAATCCCCAGAGAAAACTTCTATGTCACAGGGTGGCAGTCGACAACCGCCGTGGGAGTCCGGCTGGGGAGAAGGACGGACTACTGGGCTGGCCGATTGGACCGTAAGGTCACCTAGGCACCGTTCATAGTCGTCATAGCACCTGCCATACAGGGCTTGGATCTCTTGTTGGGTGTCCGGATCTTCGTCAATCGCCGCTATAGAGCAGGCCTCGAACTCCGCATCTACCTTCGCCCACATGCTCCGTAATTGGTCTTTACGAGTCTGAGCGATAGCGGGGGGTGGTGTGCTGGTACCGGAAGCAGTAAATCGATCCTGTAAACAGGTCAGCCTGCCAATGGCTGCCACCAATTTCGCACGTGCGGCGCTGAGTGCTGTGTGAGACATGATGGGGCTGGTAGGTGGAAGAACTGGCACCTTTAGCGTGACTGGTGAAGGGAACAGGACCGATTTGCACTTTGCCGCGGAACTCGTACTCGGCTTAGGCGTAGCGGGGAACCTTATCGGTTTAGTCACCGAGGTAGGTGTTCCTGGAGCGGAACGACTGCGTGTTGTCCTACTACCTGGAGCGGGCACTGGCAAAAGTTTTTTGCTGTCCTCGTCACCAGTGGGCATGGTCTGACCTCACCCGCTGAGAACAACGACACGGAAGCGGAAGCGTCGGACGGATGGACACGAAAGAAAAGGGGGTCGAGAACCCTGTGGTAACAATCGGTTGCCAAATCGGAGGCGCTTGGGGATACTACGGCGATCAGGCACTAATATTGGGAGTCGGTGGCAAGTGATACCCAAAAACAATATACCCGCCGAAAGTAGGGTAGCGCGTCACTGGACAAGCCACCACCGAAAACAATACACCCTCAAAATACAGGGTAGCGCGTCACTTGGCGCTCCGTATGCGCAAGAGCGGCACCGATAATCTGCTCTCCCAACGAAAACAACGCGCGCAACGGTGGAGAGGCGAACGCAAAAACGATCAAAAGCGAGCACCGTTATTGCTGCTTGTATGTATGGATGTAGGTGCGGGGAGCTGTGGGGATATACAGCCGCAAGAATATGCAGCTAATAGGTATGTATGCAGATATGGAAAAAAATAAGTGTTGATTCGGATAGATGGTTTATACATATATACTGGGATGCGGATGTAGATTGGTAAAATATGTATGTTTGAATATATTTTTGCAAGAATACGCAGTTTAAGGATATATGCGCAAGGATATGCGGATGGGACATATGGGTGCAAGAATATGCAGTGTTATATATATATATGTTTCGGATACAGATCTATATATAATGCGCAAGGGTATGCGGTCGGTACATATGTATGTGTGGTGCGTTTAATTGCGGATTAGTACATACATATATGTACGCAAGAATATGCAGCCAATATATGTGTATATGTACATGTATACATGGACAAGTGCAGGCAAGAATATGCAGTTAAATCTGGGGATTGTGTGTACGGATGTACGGAGTTAGAAGGAACGGAAGATCGGAGAACGGACAGAATAGCCGCTTGCACTTGGACGGAAAAAACTAGATCACGGCACTTATGCTGATGTTGGATGAGTCATATGTACTTATCTTGGTCCTCCTGGTAGAGTGATCCGCCTATGCTTGCTGGGGTGCACTTCTCCTTCTTGGTGAAGATCCGGCTCAAAGGACCAATGTTTGTAGGGGGCGGATCACAATCACTAAACACTTGGATGTATTTCAATATGTACCATACAATATGTATTTCTCGTATGTTTATGTGTAATATGTATGTATGTTAGGTATAATCGTAATTTTAGCGTAACGTGGGTGTGTGGTTCGAAACCGATCGTAGCGGGGGTGCGAACGTAACTGCCTAACTCCCGCTCAAGCTAGTGGCCGCCCAAGCTCCGGGCGGCTTTCCTGGGTGGCGTGTGCACGAGCGCGAGAGAGTGAGTCGGGCGCGGAGCGCTCTCCACAGTGCGCTGCAGAAGTTTGCGGCTGCTCTGAACATCCTCCCCCCCCCCCTTGCAGGACTGCAAAGTATAATGGAAGGTCCGGGATGATAGACGGGAGTCTACGGATGGCGGCGGTGTCTTTGGATGCTGGGATGTTGAAGCTAAAGGCGCGCTGCGGCGTTCAGCTCGGGATGGCAAACTCGACGGCGAAGGTGCTACGGTTCCTCTAACAGGCCGGCTGGCGGAGCTTCGAGGGCGACATTCAGCTCGGGACGCAAGAGATGGCGGCGAAGATGCTGAGGCGGAACGGGCTGCACGACGAGACGCGGGTATGTGAAGTAGCGTGTGGTGATCCTTGCCACACTCCCTGCACAGCCCGCCACTGCGACAATCACTGCCGGAATGCTGATGAGCCAGGCAGTTTGCGCAATACTTATTTATAAGTACGGCTTTGAGCCTCTTCACAGGGCTCAACCGGAGGAAGTGGTGACAGGTCCGTAGCGGATGCACTCCTGGGCAGACTCGGCATCGGTAGGAGTTCAGACCGCAAGCGCGTCGGCGCTCAATGTTATGGTCGGCGCTGGAATGTGGGCCCAAGGCTGGATGCGGAAATCTAGGATGAGATGAAGGTGTCGACGAAGCATTAGTACGAAAGTTGTAACGGGTTAAAGGCCCACCTTGGCCATTGGACATTGTCGCATGGTTACATTGAACTGAGTTCAAGCTTGGGCTTGAACTTGTCACGGAGTTCTGCTCGCCAAGACCGTGATTTTTACGGATATCTTTCCGTCGCTCAACCGTAGGAGACCGTCCTAGCAACTCTGCAGAGATGGCCGGAAGGGGATTGCTTGTGTAGACTCGTGAACTCGAATCTCTTACCCTTTGGATAGGTACTCTAGACACCTGACTCGAAAAGGATGCAACTTGTGGGGCTCTTTGAACGGCCGTATTAGACACTGGCCCAGAGAGCACCCAACCGAAAACTGTTTCTTGCCCGAGGAGAGAGCCACAAATGTTCGTCTGTAAGCCGCTTAACAGTACGGATGGTAGAAGGTCAGCTCCAATCAGGACATCGATTGGTGAGCTTTCAAAAAATGTAGGATCCGCCCACGGAAGGCTAGGCAAGTCTCTCAGCAAAATTTGAGAGATCGGATGCGAGGGAATATTCGCTGCTACCTCCGGAATAACGTAAGCTGTAACGTTTAGTTGTAAACCCGACTTAGTCGGAGAGCGGATGGAAAAATTGCAGAGCTTCTTCGACTGAGCGGATATAGTATGATTGATGCCGGAGACCTGTGCCTGGATGGGTTGGAATGGCAGTTTGATCATGCTGACTAGACGTTCCGTAATGAACGTGGCCTCGGAGCCAGAGTCGATCAAAGCGCGAGCGCGAAAATTGGTCCCCAGATGGCAAATATTAATCATGGCCGTGCTCAAAAGAACCGCACTTGTTCCGGAAGCGAAATAAGCCTGAATGTTAGACAAGGATTCGGAAGAACTCGGATGTTGTATGGATGTGGAAGTCGGCTCGCTGGAACTTGGGTTGCCACGATGCAGCAACGTGTGGTGCCGTTCCCCACAAGTGAGGCAGTTGTGGGCGCTTTGGCATTCTCGGATCTGATGTCCTCGTGCGAAGCAGTTCAGGCATAGCTGTTTCTGTTTAATGTAGCTGGAACGAGCATCAACGGTCATGTGGAGGAAGCGAGGACAATCACGGATTGGATGATGCTCTGTGGCGCAGAGATCACATGTCCTCCTCTGCGGATTCACTGTTGTCTCAAACGAGTGAATCCTCCTAGGAACAGGACTCCCTTGGGACCGGAACTGGTTATTTTTAGTAGGTGGCGGATTCGAATCGCCTTTCGAACTATGTGGATTGGAAGGGTGGCTCTCGATCGCCTCTAGCGTCAGATACCGCTGACTGAGGAAGGAGTCCATTTCCTTCCATGACGGCATTTCCTTCTTGTCGGTTATGGACTCTTCCCACAAGGCGCGGGTTAATCTCGGCAACTTTGAAGCGCAAATGGTCACGAGCAAGCTATCCCAATTTTCAGTGGAGACCTTGGAGTGGGCGAGTGCGGTTAGAACCCCCTGGATCGTACTTTGGAGCTCTTTCAGAGCACGACTCGAATCGGATCCGATGTGAGACAAAGAGAGGAGAAGGTGAATCTGGTTGGTCACCAGAAGCCGTCGGTTCTCATATCGATCACGAAGGGCATCCCATGCCGCCTCAAAGCCGTCGTTGGTCAGCGGGGATTTCTCAATGATGGCCTTTGGATCGCCACTGGTCTTAGTGGCGAGGTAGTACAGCTTCTCCACCGGAGACAGCCTGGGATTTTGGATGTAGATCGCGGTAAACAGATCCCGGAAGGTAGGCCAACGGACGTAATCCCCAGAGAAAACTTCTATGTCACAGGGTGGCAGTCGACAACCGCCGTGGGAGTCCGGCTGGGGAGAAGGACGGACTACTGGGCTGGCCGATTGGACCGTAAGGTCACCTAGGCACCGTTCATAGTCGTCATAGCACCTGCCATACAGGGCTTGGATCTCTTGTTGGGTGTCCGGATCTTCGTCAATCGCCGCTATAGAGCAGGCCTCGAACTCCGCATCTACCTTCGCCCACATGCTCCGTAATTGGTCTTTACGAGTCTGAGCGATAGCGGGGGGTGGTGTGCTGGTACCGGAAGCAGTAAATCGATCCTGTAAACAGGTCAGCCTGCCAATGGCTGCCACCAATTTCGCACGTGCGGCGCTGAGTGCTGTGTGAGACATGATGGGGCTGGTAGGTGGAAGAACTGGCACCTTTAGCGTGACTGGTGAAGGGAACAGGACCGATTTGCACTTTGCCGCGGAACTCGTACTCGGCTTAGGCGTAGCGGGGAACCTTATCGGTTTAGTCACCGAGGTAGGTGTTCCTGGAGCGGAACGACTGCGTGTTGTCCTACTACCTGGAGCGGGCACTGGCAAAAGTTTTTTGCTGTCCTCGTCACCAGTGGGCATGGTCTGACCTCACCCGCTGAGAACAACGACACGGAAGCGGAAGCGTCGGACGGATGGACACGAAAGAAAAGGGGGTCGAGAACCCTGTGGTAACAATCGGTTGCCAAATCGGAGGCGCTTGGGGATACTACGGCGATCAGGCACTAATATTGGGAGTCGGTGGCAAGTGATACCCAAAAACAATATACCCGCCGAAAGTAGGGTAGCGCGTCACTGGACAAGCCACCACCGAAAACAATACACCCTCAAAATACAGGGTAGCGCGTCACTTGGCGCTCCGTATGCGCAAGAGCGGCACCGATAATCTGCTCTCCCAACGAAAACAACGCGCGCAACGGTGGAGAGGCGAACGCAAAAACGATCAAAAGCGAGCACCGTTATTGCTGCTTGTATGTATGGATGTAGGTGCGGGGAGCTGTGGGGATATACAGCCGCAAGAATATGCAGCTAATAGGTATGTATGCAGATATGGAAAAAAATAAGTGTTGATTCGGATAGATGGTTTATACATATATACTGGGATGCGGATGTAGATTGGTAAAATATGTATGTTTGAATATATTTTTGCAAGAATACGCAGTTTAAGGATATATGCGCAAGGATATGCGGATGGGACATATGGGTGCAAGAATATGCAGTGTTATATATATATATGTTTCGGATACAGATCTATATATAATGCGCAAGGGTATGCGGTCGGTACATATGTATGTGTGGTGCGTTTAATTGCGGATTAGTACATACATATATGTACGCAAGAATATGCAGCCAATATATGTGTATATGTACATGTATACATGGACAAGTGCAGGCAAGAATATGCAGTTAAATCTGGGGATTGTGTGTACGGATGTACGGAGTTAGAAGGAACGGAAGATCGGAGAACGGACAGAATAGCCGCTTGCACTTGGACGGAAAAAACTAGATCACGGCACTTATGCTGATGTTGGATGAGTCATATGTACTTATCTTGGTCCTCCTGGTAGAGTGATCCGCCTATGCTTGCTGGGGTGCGCTTCTCCTTCTTGGTGAAGATCCGGCTCGAAGGACCAATGTTTGTAGGGGGCGGATCACAATCACTAAACACTTGGATGTATTTCAATATGTACCATACAATATGTATTTCTCGTATGTTTATGTGTAATATGTATGTATGTTAGGTATAATCGTAATTTTAGCGTAACGTGGGTGTGTGGTTCGAAACCGATCGTAGCGGGGGTGCGAGCGTAACTGCCTAACTCCCGCTCAAGCTAGTGGCCGCCCAAGCTCCGGGCGGCTTTCCTGGGTGCCGTGTGCACGAGCGCGGAGCGCTCTCCACAGTGCGCTGCAGAAGTTTGCGGCTGCTTTGAACAGCCTGTTTCGAACGTCAGCCTTATGATGGAAAGGCCCACAAAAATCGATTCCAGTCGTGTGGAATGGAGGGTTTGGTCGGACGCGATCCGTTGGCAAGTCTCCCATCATGTGCTCAGCCAAGCCAATTTGCTTGTGACGCTTGCAACTAGTCGGCCTTTCGCCATCCGACGGGCCAATATTTTTGACGAAGCGATGCAAGTAAAGCCTGTGGACCAGCATGCAAAAACCTTTCATGATAGAAACTTATAATTGCCTTCGTAACCGGATGACGCTTTGGCAGCAATATTAGATGCTTTGCATCGTAAACCATATTTGAATTTTGTAGCCGTCCGCCTACACGAAGCAGTCCGTCACCACCGAGCATCGGGCGCAATGAAAGCAAATTGCTCTTGGCAGGAAGTGCCCTGTTGGCTTTGAGTGCAGCGAGCTCCTTAGCGAAATTAGCTTGATGGTTCCTTTTTATCAAAAGACGAGTGCCGCCGGCAAGGTCTTGTATAGTGAGCATGGCACCGGACCGAACGTACTCCTTTGAAGGGAGATAAAACGATAAATGTATCCAAAGACACGTTGTAGCTTGTCAAACGAGTTTGTGTACATGAGAGGTCCTTTAGACATGATCCAACGAATGCATTCCGGTAGGTCTACAATTTGTGGAGCATCCCCTCGACACGATATCTGCTGGGTTAACATCCGTTGGAATGTGATGCCACTTAATTTTCTTGGTCAATTCCTGGATCTGCGCAATTCTGTTGGAGACAAAAACGTTCAAGTTTGATGGGGCCTCACGTATCCAAGACAACACAATAGTTGAATCTGACCAACAATGGATATCACAGGAAGATGCGAGATTTTGCTTTATGCTTACGACGAGCTCAGCCAAGAGCAACGCCGCGGACAATTCCAGCTTGGGTATGGTTAGTGTTTTTAAAGGAGCTACCTTGGACTTTGAGCAAAGCAAGCGAGATGCTACATTCTCATGGATATTCGATCTTATGTAAACGCATGCTCCATATGCGGCCATGCTAGCATCACAGAACGCGTGCAATTGGAGTTTTGCAGCATGACATAACGACGAAATTTAAATAATTGCACGATGCGTAATTGCGACATCAAGTCTGTCCACACTGCCGACAGAGGCTCAGGCAGAGCATCATTTCATCCTAAGTCCTCCTTCCACAAACTCTGCAAGAATATTTTGGCCTTGGCTAGAATAGGTGCTATCAAACCGAGCGGATCATAAAATCTGTCTATAGAAGACAGGACTGTACGCTTAGTGGGTGGGCCTTCTAGCATGATTTTCGAAAAATTGAACAGTGGGTTATCCGAGTTGGGATCCCATACGAGCCCTAAGGCTTTCGCTATGTCTGTTCCATCATGGAACTTAAGCAGCCTTTCCCTGTCCTCCGCAGGCTCCTCTTCAAGCACTCCATGTTCATTGGAGCACCATATTCGTATAGGAAAGTGTCCTCTTTTCAGCATATCGATTCGCTGAGATCTAAAAAACCAAGGGTCAGCTAAATTTATATTCTTCGGTACGTCCCATTCTGCAGAATTAATTTCGTAGTGCGGGAGACTCTCGTCTGCAGCAATGATTGCGGATTGAACCGGGCTTTGAGTCTTATGGAGCAACGTATGATGTCTCATACGACCCTGCTTGCAGCTTCCAGATTCACACTGCTGCAAACCGTGGCCCTTGCGCAAAAAATTGAGGAAGAGATCATTTTCTTTGTTTCCTTATAACGCAAATTAGGGGAAAAATTTAAAAACATGCCGCAATTGGCTGTGCCCACTTTCCGCCGCAAAACTAACATCCAGAATTATTTTCATTATTAGGTGAGGCAATGAGGTATTTTTACTAAGCTTGTGTATTGTTTCTCCCACCTGATGGCTTGGTGTTTCGATTACCAAATCATTTTCCTGATTCTCCATCATCCTGCATCGCTGCACCAGAAACGAAGCAAGGGATTTCCATGTCAACAGCTTGTGGGACGGTAAACATTCTTCCCATTTTTCCCGGGTCGTTGTGTCCAGCCTAAGCGTCACCATGTGTATGAGAAATCTATCTAAATTTTCCTCAGTAGATGAGTCTGAATTGCACGCAGGTGAGCATTGACCTTATCGCTAAGTTGCCGAAGACTCCTCGCAGATCCCATCTCAACACCTTGTAACCCATATATCGCCTTTACGTGCGTCTGAAAATGATGGTATTTATTGTCGAAACGATTAGTAAACTGTTTTAAAGCAATCCCATAGTTCAAATCAGATATTTAGATGAAACTCTTGCTCATTGTCCACATTGTCTTAAACATCGAGAAGAAGTTTGGCAAGTCTGCGTAGTCTCCCCCAAAACGAGCCAATACTAGATGCGGCAGCATCGAAATCCGATTTGATGTGTTGAGCGAACCTTCCAGAGCGAAATTATGAGGCATGGTGGCTGAGTTCGCGCTGATCACCTTCTGATGTGCTGCTAGCTCGCAATTTTGTTTTGCAACGATCTGAATGTACACGTTCGAACTCGGACCGCGCTTCACTGTCGAGCACCGTGAGATCTAGCCTTTCCAAGTTGCTCTGTGCAGCGTTGAACTCGGAGTACATTGTTTCGTGGTGCTTTAATCGCGCACGCAGGTCACCTTCGTCAAACTGAATGATGGACTCCTCCGTTAGGGATTTCTTCATCTCAACGAGCTACCGCTGGATAGACCTTGATTTAGCCTTGTAAAAGTCCACATCACTAGGAGCAGCTGTCAGAGCATGAGGAATATCATGATTTTAGCCATTTTCAACTCCACAAGATCAGGGCTTATACACAAAAAAGGGGGGGCACTATAAGAAAGTTTGCGAGGGAAACAATATAACACCCTGTATTTGCCGGCAAGCCGCAAAAAACCAAGAAACGACAAAAAAACGGTTTCGATTTCGTTCTGCCTTTGCCTCAACTTCTGAGGGCTTTGCACTGCGCTTGCACTAATACACGCGCAATAAAACCTTTTCTTGGTGGGGCTCTTTCACTCAGTTATGAGACCGATTTTGTCTGTACATAAATACATATGTATATGAAGAGCTATATGAAAACGAACTTTGCATCCGAAGTATCGTTATCGATACATCGTTACGGACGGACGTGCTATACCTCGCTCGCGCTTAAATAACTGCTAAAAATTATAAATCTTCTTTCATAGGAAAGTAATTTGTGTTTTTACCTTGTTCTGGTGTTCCTAACCGATCGTGCAGTGTGTTCGATTCTAGTGCAAACGTATTACGCGTACTTTTGTGTATTTATTTTCAATTTATCAATTTTCTTTTCCTATTGTGCTTTCTGTACTTCTCTGCACTTTCTTAATCGCAGCAGTTTTTGTTGCTATCTACTGCTCTCTCTGAATCGCTCTCTGGTTCTATCTACGCTCAGCTTATCAGCTCTCATTCCAACACACACGCACCGCGTTGGCCGCTGCTTTGTGCTTGTCTCTCTGATCTTTCTATCGTCTCTCTGTGTCTCTTGTATACTTGCCGTTATTGCGTTTGTTGTGTTAGGTCTTGCGCGCGCAATTGTGAAACACAAGCTAACGACAATATCACTGTGTCACACCGACTTATATTTTACCCTTCTTTTCTTTCATTTTCATATTTATTTTTTTTATTGTTTTTAATAATAAAAAAATGAGCGCCTGCTGTGCTAAGCGTTGTGACGGCCACCGTTCGGTTGCCACTCGCCAAACGTTCATCTTCTGCTGGCTGTGCGACAACACGGCTCATTCTAGCTGCGCGGGTTTTGGTCATATAGGTGGTCGCGTTGTCGATCTGATTAAGACCCGCTGCGGCCTCAACTGGACTTGTTGGGACTGCAGGGCAGTGGAAGCCGACATGCGAACGTTTATGAGGCAGACTCATAACGAATTCGCCGCTGTCCACGCCGAATTTAGAAAGCTTCAGGATAAGTTCAACTCTATGGAAACTCATTTTCGAAATCTTAAAATTCTAAATGAGTCTCCAAAGAGAAGAAAGGTTTCATCCAATCTGCCTAGTGTTCACTGTTCCAATTCTCTTGCAGCCAATGACTCTCACGCTCCTCCTAATAGTTCGCCAGCCTTGATTGATTTTGGCGCCAAGGAAACCGATGTTTACCCATCTACATCGAAGAAGACGGCTGGCTCTTCAATCGCCGGCTGTTCACCTGTGCTCGTGTCTGCCAAGGATTTCCAACTGGACAGTAATGAACATACCGTGCCTGTGATTGCCCAGGCTGTCCAACCGGACATTACTGATCAGCCAGTTGTAGGCATTACCGTGCCCCCTAAGGAAGTCGTCGACACTGCTGACAGCATGGAGGTTGAAGTAGTCCCCTCCACACCGGCTTGCACTGGCTCCTCAGCTAGAGCTATCCCATCCGGATCTCCCCCTCGGGCCGAACCCGCCTCTGCCTCACCCAAAAATCATGTGACCCCTCTAGACCGATCTACTCTATTTGCTGTCGCTCCTCTTAAATCTATATTTGTCTCTCGTCTTATGGAATCGGCTACGGATGTCATGGTTCGGGATTATATCTTCTCCAAACTTAATATCAATAGCTCCTCTGGCATTGTTGTTACTAAATTCATCTTCAAGGAAAAACGTAGCATTTCCTCCTTTAAAATTCTTGTCCCGGAGAAGTTTGTAAAGTATGTGTTAGAACCCTCTTTCTGGCCCGAACACACTATCTGTCACATCTTCAGCAGCCGATCTCGACCTTCACAATCCGCTCCTCGGGTAGAAATTCTTCCTACACCATCTAATGCACTACCATCTCTCTCAAAAAACTGAATTCTTCCCTCCCCTAAAGATCACTTATCAGAATGTACGAGGTCTGTGCAGTAAGCTCACCAAATTACATGCTGATAGTGCAACTTTTGATTCCGACATTATTGCCTTCTCGGAAACGTGGCTCAATCCCTCAATCTCGGATTCCGAGATTTTTGTGGACAATTTTACCATATATAGATCTGATCGACCATCTCGAGGTGGCGGCGTTCTAATTGCTGTTCGTTCTGACTTAACTTCCCATCTCTTCCCCATCGATGAGCCCATCACTATTGAAATTATCGTTGTTAAAATCCGTCTGCGCTCTTATAATTTATTCATATCATGCTCTTACATCCCATCGTCCTCTGAATTTACTACTTATATGCTACACGTTGACTATCTTCAGTCTGTTCTGTCTCAGCTCAATGATTTAGATCGTCTTATTGTCCTCGGCGACTTTAATCTCCCAAACGTCACTTGGTCTCCATCCAATGACTCAAACTTAATGTTCCCATCTATGCAGCATGATTTCGTTGATTGTCTGTCCGATACATCTTTAGGCCAGGTAAATGGCATACGTAATAGCATGAGCAGGACCCTTGATCTTGTCTTCACTAATGATGCTTCGAGCACGTTGGTATGTCGAGGATCGCCTCTATCACTCCCTGAAGACCCATACCATCCCACACTATCAATTGATTTCCTGTTGCCTTCCTTAAGCCACACAAAACCCTTTATAAAGCCCTCGAATATATTTTGCTTTAAGAAGGCTGACTTTCTTTCCTTGAATACCTACCTATCCCAGTCGGATTGGTCATTCCTTGACGATTTCCAAGATATTGAATCTGCTACTAATGCATTCTATAGCTTTATTTTTTCCATTTTTCCCATGCATGTTCCTGTAGCCATACCCTCCAGCCATACCTTCCATTTTTCCCATGCATGTTCCTGTAGCCATACCCTCCAGAAATCTTTCTGGCCCTATCTGGTTCACCCCAGATTAACAAATCTGAAGAATTTAAAATCCCGTATGTACAAAAGGTTTAAAAAATCCGGTTTACAATCTGACTTTTCGAAGTACTCGATTGCAAAATCTAGATTTTCCTTATTTAATACTTTGTGCTATAATAGATACTTGACCAAATGCAAGCTTAACTTCAAACGCGACCCTAAACAATTCTTCAGGTTTGTTAATTCTAAGCGTAAATCTTCAGAATTTCCTTCTTCTCTACACTTTAATGGTCGATATGCTGATAGGGATTGTGACATTGCCGATCTCTTCGCTTCCTTTTTTCAACGTTGCTACTCTGTCCCCTCTTCTAACCGCAGTTCTTAAACTTTGTGCAGAATCCCTTTGCGTGCCTCTCCTAAAACTTTTTAATTTGTCTCTCGAAACTGGTGTCTTTCCCTCCGTCTGGAAAGAATCCTATATAGTTCCCTTTCATAAAAAGGGATCTAAATCGGATGTATCCAACTACCGCTGTATTTCCAACTTATCTGCCATTCTTAAACTTTTCGAAAAAATCATTACTTCTCAGCTTCAACATTTTTGTAGGTCTATATTCTCTGAATCACAGCATGGATTCATTAAACGACGCTCTGTCTCTACTAACTTACTTGAATTTTCCACCTTTGTAACTTCGGGATTTGCTAAACAGTGTCAAACTGATGTCGTTTACACTGACTTTAGTAAAGCCTTCGACTCCGTTAATCATAATCTACTAATTCATAAACTGTCCCTTTTAGGGTTTCCGACATCGCTTCTATACTGGACCGATTCTTACCTTAGTAACCGTTCTCAACGTGTCATATTTAACTCCTCTCTCTCTATACCTGTTACTGTCTCTTCGGGGGTTCCTCAAGGTAGTCATCTGGGTCCCTTACTATTTAATCTATTTATTAACGATCTTCCTTAAATGTTAGTTCATTCCCGTGTCCTAATGTATGCTGATGACGTTAAGTTATGTTTTTCCTACAGTGACCCTTTGTCACCACTATCTTTGCAATCTGATCTGGATGCTCTTAATAACTGGTGCTTAATCAACTTTCTACCTCTTAATATTTCTAAATGCAATATAATGACGTTTCATCGTAATAAGCCATACCTCTTCGACTACTCTATCAATAACATTATCCTACAACGCCTCTTCAAAGTTAATGACTTGGGCATTACCTTTGTACCTAATCTATGTTTCAACTCTCATATCTCTACTATCTCTAACAAAGCCAAAGGAGTCCTTGGATTTGTCAAAAGATGGTCTAAGGAATTCACTGATCCGTATACCACAAAACTCTTGTATGTTTCCCTGGTTCGGCCTATTTTGGAATATGGTTCTTGTGTTTGGTCTCCTCACTACCAAAAATTTCAGGATATGCTCGATTCAGTTCAAAAGCAGTTTTTGATCTTTGCTCTCCGCGGACTCAATTGGGACCCCTCTACACATCTCCCTTCGTATGAAAGTAGATTGCACTTAATTAACCTCCACTCTCTTAAATCCCGTAGAACCTGCCAAGGAGTTCTCTTCCTCCATAAGCTTCTCTCTGGTGAGGTTGAATCGACTGCCCTCATCAGCCTTATCAGTATTAATGTTCCTTTCCGCCCGACTAGGCATTACTTTCCTCTCCATCTCCAACTCTGTCTTTCTAACTACTTGGATTATGAATCTTTCCGTAGCCTTTGCCGCAACTATAACAAATTTTTCTATCTGTTTTCCTTTGATAGTAGCTCTAATATGGTCAAAATAATATTAACAAATAACTTAATGTAATTTAAATAGCTGTAATTGTAAATTGTTCGGCTACCGGCTTATCTCTAACCTAAATTTGGCTGTTGGTGGGACCCTTTAGGCCCTTGAGCCGTTAATCAGCCCCACCAGGTCTGAGTATTTGCTTTTGCCCTTTACCTTTAATTATTGATTTGTAATTTCCTTACCCTGACAGTTTAACTGTACATTGTTAAACTTTAAACAAAATAAACAAATAAATAAACAAATAAATGCCAGCAATGCACAATGTCACTGGATATCACTGCAGTACGTTTTGTATGTATTTGTTGTGTTTGTTTTATGCGTTTGACATCGATTTTTTGCACAAACAGCTTGACCGACTAAAAATTTGCCCGAACGATATTGACAATTTAATTATTAAGTCATTGTACAGGCTCCAGATCACGTCGGGGTCACCAAAATGTTAGAGGTAGATATCGAAAAAATGTATTCCAATATTTAAATTAATAAGGCACTAATTTGGGTTTACTAAAATTCATCAATTAATGCTTTATTGGTTGTTGGTGATCGGAGCTGCACTAAACTTCTACATCATAGCGGCCCCGCTGCAGCGTCCGAAAGCTCCGATCTCAAGAAAGAGATTTACGTCGTTCTGTTCCGAACAGGATAGTATATGAGTAACTACTACTAAAGTCGTTCAATGATGCTAGGATAGAGGGAAGGTTAATAGAAGGGACAGAGTAGCAACGTTGGAAAAAGGAAGCGAACAGATCAATATCACAATCCTTATCAGCATAACTACCATTTAAGTGTAAAGAAGAAGGAAATTGGGAAAATTTACGTTTCGAATTAACAAACCTGAAGAATAGTTTCGCGTTTAAAGTTAAGCTTGCGTTTAGTGGTGTATCTTTTGTAGCACAATGTATTAAATAAGGAAAATTTCGATTTTGCAATTGAGTACTTCGTAAAGTCTAATTGCAAATCAGATTTTTTAAATTTCTTATACATACGGGATTTTAAATTCTTTAGATTTATTATTCTCGGGATGAACCAGATATGACTAGAAAGATTTATGGAGAGGGTGACTTAAGAAACATACGTGGGAAAAAAAAAAGCTACAGAACGCATTAGTGGCAGACTCAATTTCCTGGAAATCGTCAAGGAATGACCCATCAATCTGAGATAGGGCAGTATTCAAGGAGAGAAAATCAGCCTTCTTAAAGTAATAAATATTCGAAAGCTTAATGAACGACTTTATAGGGCCTGAAGAAGGCAACAGGCAATCAATTGAAAGTGTAGGATGGTAGGGGTCTTCGAGGAATGATAGAGGTGATCCTCGACTTACCAAGGTGCTCGAAACATCGGTAGTAAAGACGAAATTAAGGGTCCTAAACATGTTATTAGAATCAACGTTGTTGTGCTGCATAGATGGGAACATTAAGTTAGAGTCATTGGATGGAGACCAAGTGATATTTGGGAGATTAAAGTCAACAAGGATAATAAGACGATCAGAATCACTAAGCTGAGACAAAATGGACTGAAGATGAGCAGCGTGAAGCATATAAGTTTTAAATTTAGAGGACGGTGGGATGTAAGAGCATGATATGAATAAATTTAAAGACAAATTTTAACTACGATAATTTCAATAGTATTGAGCTCATCGATGGAAAAGAGTTGGGAAGTTAAGTCGGAAGGAACAGCAATTAGGACGCCGCCACCTCGAGATGTTCGATCAGATCTATATATGTTATAATTATATACAAAAATCTCGGAATCCGAGATTGAGGAATTGAGCCATGTTTCAGAGAAGGCGATAATATCGGAATCAAAGGTTGCTCTATCAGAATGTACTATGGTGAGCTTACTGAACAGGCCTCGTATATTCTGATAAGAGATCTTTAGAGGTAGGGAAGAATTCAGTTTTTTTTTTAAATAGATGGTAAGTCAGTAGATTGTGTTGGAAGGATTCCTACCCGAGGAGCGGATTGCGAAGATCGAGATCGGCTGTTGAAAATGTGACAGATAGTGTGTTCGGGCCAGAAAGAGGGTTCTAACACAGCCTTGACAAATTTCTCCGGGACAAGAATTTTAAAGGAGGAAATACTACGTTTTTCCTTGAAGGAAAACTTAGTTACTACGATGAAAGAGGAGTTATTAAGGTTTAGTTTAGTGAAGATATAATCCCGAAATATTACATCCGTAGCCGATTCCATGAGACGCGAGACAAATATAGGTTTTGGAGGAGCGACAGCGAATAAAGTAGATCGGTCAAGAGGGGTCACATGGTTTATGGGTTAGGCAGAGGCGGGGTCTACCCGAGGAGCAGTTCCAGATGGGATGGCGCTGGCTGAGGAGCCAGTGCGAGTCGATGTGGAAGGAACTACTTCAACTTCCATTCTGATTGCAGTGTCGACGGCTCCGGTAGAAACGCCAACAACGGGTTGATCATTAACACCCTGGGCAGACACGGGAGCGGGATGGTCGATACCGTTCAGTTGGACATCCTGGGCACATGCGGGCACGAGAGAGACAGCGGGTGAAGAGCCAGCATATACATCAATTTTCTTGGCGCCAAAGTCGATCAAGGCTGGTGAACTGATTGGAGGAGCGGGTGTGTCTTAAGCTGCAAGAAAATGGGGATTATGAACACTGGGCAGACTAGGAGTCCCCTTACGTTCTTTGCAGACTCATTTATAATTTTCAAATTATTAAAATATTATTATAAAAATTTTCTCCATCGAGAAAAACTTATCCTGCAATTTCCGGAATTCAGAGTGGACAGCAGCGAATTCGTTATGAGTCTGTCTCATTAAGGTTCGCATATCAGCTTCAACTGCCCTGCAATCCCAAAAAGTAAAGTTGAGACCGCAGCAGGTCCTAATCAGATCGACAACGCGACTACCGATATGACCAAAACCGTGATATCACACAACCAGCTGAATATAAATGTTTGACGTGTAGCTACCGAGCGGTGGCCGTTACAACGTTTAGCACACCAGGAGCTCACAATAACGGCAAGTGAACGGAGAGAAATAAGCACAGAGATAATAGGAACATAGAGAGTCAAGCACAGAGCGGCGGCTAACGCAGTGCGTGTGTGTTGGAATGAAAACAGATAAGCTGATAAGCAAGATAAGCAAGCGCACCGCACTAGAGTTGGCACTAACAAAACCGCCGCGATTACGGCGGAGAGAAGTTAGGAATGCATAATAGGAATTAAAAATTAGAAATAAATGCACAAAAATAAGCTTGAAGCATATGCACTTATATCGAACAGGTTAGGAACACCAGAAATAAGTATAAAACACAATCACTTTCCTTAAAGCAGATTGACGATTTTTTAAGTAAAGGCCTGTCTCCAGCACCGCGAAATTTTACTGACAGGAATCTGCTCTTTATTTCGGTTGTGTGGAACTTAAGTGAAATAGTGTGATCAAGAACATAAAAAAAGGTTGGTCACTCTCATGAATCAGCTGTGTTTTGTAAACAGCGCCAATTTTGAAAATTAAAAAAAGGAAGAAAAGTAATTCTGACGATGAAGTGATTGTGTTGGTAGCGGCACATATTGTTGTAAGAAGACGTACAGCGCAGTCGGAAGCGCCAAAACGTCAAAATAATCAAAATGCTTATTTTCCGTGATCCGCCAAAAACGTGGTCTTGCCTCAACCGCTTTTATTAAAGCAATCTTCTACTCACTTTAAAAATTTTCATATCTCTTTTTGGTTTTGAGCACAGATTTTGCCTCCACCCCTCACTTGTACTTCAGTAATAATGTGCAGATATATTTTCCTGGCACCCTCATCAGCTGTTCTCACAGTCCACATTCGTGTGAATATCGATACTATCGATAAGAATTCGTGGATTCCGTGAACGTTGCTGGATACTGACTCCAGGGAAACACAAACGAAAAATTACTGGCCCAGTTTTTTTTATATGAAGTTTGGCAGTAATTTTTCGTTTCCGCGGTGCTGGGTACCTAGCTTAAGAGCGAAGTGTAGCACGACCGTCCGCAACGATAAATCGAAAATCCCTTGAAAGAACAATTTTGATCTTTACCATTTTTTATCACATACTTCGACTTGTTATTTGATTTAAACATAATTAATTAACATTACTGCATTATTAATCTTACATATGTGTACAAAAAATAGTAATTGAGATTTTTATCGCTTTTTCATTTTTTATATTTTTACACCAGTAGATCTGGTCTGATGTGCATGTGAGATAGAATAAGCGGTCATCCCTAGGGAAAGCACCGAAATAAGCAGTCCCGGACAGCCAGCGGAGAGCTCAGGGATTTGGCAGTCCCCCGGGTAACGTGAATCTCTGCCCGGACGGACCGCCCCTTCTTTGCAAATCGTAGGACTAAACATGGAATACAATAAACAAAACAAAAACAAAAATTAGTCTGGCCCCCCCCAATCGCCAACAGGGCGCAATCCCATTCAGGGAAAGGCAACGGCCCAAAGGCCTGGCCTGGCCCGCGACATAGCAGGTAAAACCTGCTCGGTGGAAGACGCTATGGCGAACCTGAGGGGGTCCCATCCTAGTCCTGGGGTGGGTGGCAAATCGCCTCCCAGAGCTCATACCTTGGTAGAGTGGCTAAGCAATCCTGCGGCTGCTCTGCCTGCTGGTAAGGCTGCGGGGGGTCGAGTTGCCATCTACTAACGCCCAAGCCAAACCGTACACGTATGTCGAGAGGAGGAGTGCTGGCAACATACTTTGTCGGCAAAACGCGACCATGATGTCCAGCCTGACCGAAAAGTGTCGCTCAAAGGTCGAGTGAGCATCAAAGGTGCTGCCCAACTTCGGCAAAGAGGCACCGAAGAAGGTTTTCCTGCCGAAGACGCAGCCCCGCAACCAAAAAGGCAGCGCTCACAGGAGAATCCTGGACCGGCTCCAAAGCGCTCCAGAGTACTGCCGAATGTCGTGCTCGACGTGCCTAGTAGACCAAGGGCGAGAGTTTGGGTGCCCGCCGCTATGAAGGAGCTGAATCGCATCCTCACAATGCTGCAGCGATGCAACCGGGGCTACCCACCTCCGATTGGAGGGTAGTCAAAGTTGAGGCAACACAAGGTCCTATGAACCAGGCGGTGCTCGTACTCAACAAAAAGTCGTTAGCCCCAATAGAGGCTACCAAAGGGTAGTTGATTTTCGGTTTCAGTGCGGTAAGCATCAAAGTCTACAAGTCGGATGCAGCGGCCGAGGCACGTCCTGTCGACAACCCAGTCGAACAGGACGTTGTCTCAGAAATCGAAGAACCTGACGACCAATTGGAGCCGGCCCATGAACACTATAGCTCTGACAAGACTCTGATGCGCGAGTTCGAGGCGATGTGTCGCGACGACACCACACAACCTTATTGTAGCTCAGAAAGAAGGTAAAATCCGAACCAGTAATCTTGCAAGAAAGCACTTAAATATTTTTCTGCTCCACAACTTTTGCAATGGCGACAACACGGCGGTAAGCCTTGAGCTCAAAGGATCACACATAAGGCTGATGTTGTCCTATATGGCCCATGAGGAAAGCGATCCTCCAGGTGACCTAGTTCGCAAGCTTACCAGCGATACCGAAAAGTCGGATACAGGCCTAATAATAGGCTGCGACGCCAATGGGGGAGCTCGGACGCAAATGTAAGGGTGAGTCACTTTAGTCATCCTTAACTCTAATCTACCTTTCTGCAATCGGGGAAATGATCCTACGTTTATAATTAAGAATAGACAAGACCTTTTATTAGTGTCTCACATTGTCAGACATAGTTAAGAGCTGGAAAGTTCTGGGGGTCCATTCCATTTTAGACCACAGGTACATCGAAACTATATTACTCTCGAGAGCCCGACACCTACTGACTTAGTTAACCACAGGAAAGCCAAATGGGAAAAATATAGTACAGTAATGGAGGAACTACTTCCCTCCAAGGCACTAATATGCCTGAACAAAGAGGTCAACCTAAATCGTCTAGTGGACAGGTTCACTAAAGCATGCAACAATCTCCACCCGGCCCCCTGGAAAAGCTGCAGGACCCCCTTCAACAGGACCAAAAGCGCTAACGAGAAAGAACATTGGGCAGATTACAACACTAGTCTGGCCCTATACAAACAAGAAATTAGGCAGGCAAAAAGGGCCTCATGGCAAAAATTTTGTTCTCAAATCGAGGAAACGTCGGAGGCTACAAAACTTCGCAAGATCCTCTCTAAAACGGCCCCCGCGGTGGGATACCTAAAGAAAAGTGATGGTATGGACTAACTCCAGTGAGGAGTCTCTACACATTCTGCTCAACTCTCATTTTCCAGGGTGCGCTCTATCAATAAACCGATTCACCTCCATAGTGAAGGTTCGGTCACCTTGATGGAGTATATCTTCCCAAACGGAACATCGACTGAGCAATAAACAGTTTCGATACGCCCAATTACAAAAAGCCGGAGACACGGCCATCAACTTGCTGCAATGTATCTTTAAGAAGATACTATTAGTGGGGAAAATACCAAACTATAAGTCCTCAATTGTTGTCAGGCGCACAGCATGCCTACCGGAGAGCAAAATCCACGAAAACGGTACTTCACGAAGTAATTTCGGGTATAGAGAAAACTCTATACCTCAGAGAATACTCTCTAATAGCTTTTCTAGATATCGAGGGAGACCTCTATATCTCAGAGAATACTGTCTAATAGCTTTTCTAGATATCGAGGGAGACTTCAACAACGTTGTACCGGGTGCCATTACGGAAGCGCTGACTGGCCTGGGGGTGGACTGTCACTTGGTGATGCTCATTGATAAATTGCTCACATGCAGGACGGTGACTTCATCGATCGCTGTAAAGTCGTGGCATACGCGGACGACGTGGCATGAGGAAAATACCCTCAAACACTCTGCGACTTAATGACCGCAAAGCTCGCGATACTGTCAGGATGGACAGAATCGCGAGGTCTTGGAGTTAATCCCTCAAAGACGGAACTTGTGCTATTCACAAGTAAATACAAGATTCCGTCTCTAAGCCCCCCCATAATAAAAAAGGTTGCAGGCTCTCCTTCAGCAACAGTGCCAGTTACTTAGGGTTGGTTATTGACAAGAAGCTAAATTGGAACCATCAAAGACAGAGTGAAGATGGCCACGATAGCCCTCTACACTTACAAAAACGGTATTGGCTTAAAATGGGGCATGAACCCAAGTATAGTCCAATAGATATATCTAGTAATAGTTAGACCAATAATACTCTATGGAGTTACAGTGTGGTGGCCGGCCTTATCAAAAAAGATGATCACCAGACAACTCGACAACGAACAGCCGCCCTTTGCATCACTGGAGCTCTTCGCACTACTTCAAATGATGCGCTAGATGTCATTCTATGCCTTCAAAGCCTTGCCCTCGCAGGAAAAGAAAGGGCAGAGATGGCAGCAATACGTCTGAGAGACTCCGACTAATGGGCACCTCAGCAGACATGTCTCTCTTCAATACTAAACAGCAGCTCCGTCCCCATGAAAACGAACTACTGTGTCCCAAAGGGAATACACAGACACCCCTTTCGAAGTAATTATCCCTCACAGAGACGAGTAGAGTGAGGGTTCCCCAAGCCCAGAAAGGGCCATAAACATCTTCACAGATGGGTCAAAGCTGAACAATAGGGTCGGAGGAGAAATATACTCCTTTATACATTCCTTTAGGCTCCCTGATCACTGTAGCGTTTTCCAAGCGGAGGTCATGGCAATCACGTAAGCACTGAATTGCCTTCAGGAAGCTACCGCCATGGTAATTCGCATAAACATATATAGTGATAGCCAAGCTTCAATCGAATCGCTTAATGCGATCTCTGAAAACTCGGCCACCGTTGCAGATTGCCGCAAATCTCTTCACGAGATGGCTCAGCAATTTGTTATTAGCCTTATATGTGTCCCGGGCCACCGGGACATGGAAGGCAATTGTATTGCAGACGAGCTAGCCAGATTTGGCACTACAATCCGCCTTCTCGAGAGGCTGATACGCGCGATCCCAGGAAAGAATTCAGCCTCGCAAATCAATGCCGAAAAAAGGAGTATAAAATAAATTCTGCTACCTTTAGAAGAAGTATCCTGTAACAGAATAAACATTTTCTTCGGAGCAGCAGCCGTCAATATATCTTGAGATAATAAAATTATCTTATCGAATATCTCTTATCCAAATTTGATCAAGTTATCTATTGTCACGCTCAACATAATTTACTCTCTTAGTGCATACATCACCTCACACATGTTCTTACTTTTTACTGCTTATATTGCAGTGCTTCGCTCGCTTGGTATTCAGGTCACCCGCAGTTTGGTGCCGTGCACTGTGGAGTGCGCTTCCTTATAGACTCGCTCTCGCGTGCTCTTGCGTGGGCGCTCTTGCGATCCACACGTCGCTCGGACGGCCACTGGCTTGAGCATAGATGAGCATGGAAGAGATGGTTTACGTTCCCAACCTCGGTGCAATCGGCTTCTTTTCGGTTTCGATTTATGTGCAGTTTTTCTCACTACCTACGGCTTCGGCTACATATACATATGTACCCCTTACACATACGATTATATTGACCTAGAACTATGAAATTGTAAATAAGCTGAAGTGAACGAGAGTGAAACAGAATCGACGTATTGACTTTGTTGTGTTGTGCGTGTGATAACTCCCCCGCCGCCACAAACACTTGATTTTATTATTATTATTGTTCAGAGCAGACCCCCGCCGAATAGTGGCTTGCCAAATAGCCGCAAATAAATAAAAATGTTCTTGTAAATTTTTGCACTTGCTTGCCTTACTAAACGCTCTCTCAAAGCTCGCTCTTCTCTTCATTATCTGTGTTCGGCGTAATCTATGTTGGCCGAGCGAAGCGATCGGAGCGGCAATGCTGGAAATGAGAAGGACAAGCAAGGGCCACTCGCCGTCCAGACATCATTAAAGAAACATTCGCAATTTTATTTCTGCGCCGCGTTTTATTTAATCGAAATAATTATTCGGCCGATCGGGGATAAAAAGCATTATCCCCACATAAAATTTGCTGACCCCGACGTGATCGTCTGAATAGCGGATTCAAATATAGCATATATAACATTCAGAAGTCTCAATAAAATTTTCGGCGTTCTGCGCATGATTCGGTGCCAAAACATTTATATATATATACTTAGACCGATGCTGGCTATACAGTTTTTCGTCGCGGCAGTTCGATCAGTGCAGTGCATTGGGCAGTGCAGTGAACAAACCAGCACATACGAACGTAGCACTAAGTGTAAAACCCCAACATGGCAGAACCTGATCCAAATGCCGCGAACGCGGTAATGCCTAGGGACATCGATTTTTATAGGCAAAAGGCGGAGTCCATCGCTCGTCAATTAAATGCCATAGATAGTTTTCTCACCAAGGCAGAGCTGTCCGATTTGGAGGAAACGGAGCTTTAAGCCCGCTTAGAGCAGATCGAGAAAATGAATGCGGATTTCGATGCCGCTTAAACGAGCTTTGAAAGGCTGGATTCGCTAATATCTATATCAAGGTCAGGTCCAAGCTGTCACGGGAGTTGACGGCTGCTCGCACGGTTAACGCTGCGCATTCCATGGCTGCAAGGGGTGGAGAAGGGCTCGGCCATCGGTTTGCGTGCCGTCAGCGACAAAATCAGCGCGCATTTACGTGCCCTTCGGACTTTGGCAACACCTCAGGAGATTTCAGATGGGTTACTCGTGTGCATCGTAATTGGATTGGAAATTGGATCACAAGACGCAGGTGAAATGGGAAGAGAGCCTTCCGACCTCAAGATTGCCTCTCTGGTCAGACATGTCCTCATTCTTGGAGAAGAAGTGCCGTATGTTGGAAAATCTGGAATCGGCTATGGTAACAAATCAGAGCCAACAGGTGGGAGAAAACAAACCTATCACCCTTATCACCTCCATTAACTACCATACTAACGCCAAATGCAATTATTGCAAATCTTCCGATCATTCCATATCCCGATGTCAAGCATTTTTAAATCTAAATGTTTTTTCGCGATACAAGGAGGCAAAGAAGAGCCACTTATGTCTAAACTGCTTCAAAAAAGGTCATCCATTGCAGCGTTGCAGGTCAGGGATATGTAGACAGTGTCAGGATAAGCATCACACACTGCTCCACATGCAATCGGGCGCTGATGCTGAGTTGCCGTCACCGACCGTGGTATCGAAAGAGAATGATCCTGCAAGTGCCCTAGTAGCAAGCCAAATTTCCAGCCCTCCCCCCTCAAGCTCGAACTCTCTGCCTAGCAAACATGTGTTGCTAGCTACCGTAATCGTATACATCAAAGGCCGCTGTGGATCATTTATCCCTTGTCGTGCCATTTTGGATTCGACTGTCGGACCAATTACCAACATTGCAGAAGACGAAATTTGGCTGGATAGTGTCAGGAAGCATTAATAGCAACGGGAATAATCGTGCGGCGCTGACAGTTCTTGAAAATTCCCCTAGAATCTTCGCTGATGAGGCCAATTTGTGCGAAATCGTAAGACGGTTTTGGGCGGTAGACGGAGATTATTCGCCCTCATCAATGTCGGAGGAGGATGTTCAGTGTGAGCAGCATTTTGTTGAGAACTACGTTCGCCTAGATTCCGGAGCTTATTCCGTACGGTTGCCAACCAAAATCAGTTTGGAGGAGTTAGAAGAATCATATCAGCAAGCGCTACGTAGATTTCTAAATTTGGAGAAAGGGCTAGCAAAATATCCGGAACTTAAGACAAAATATTCGAAATTTTTTCAGGAGTATCTGAATTCAGGACACATGCCGCCAACTGTACGTCAATCAGACCTCCCTCAGTACTTCTTGCCTCACCATTGCGTTCATAAGCTGGACAGTACAATCACCAAACTAAGTGTAGTGTTCGATGGTTCTGCCAAAAGAATATCATTAAAAGCTGCGCTAATGTCTGGACCCACTATCCAACCAAAAATTCTGATAGCACTGCTTCGATTCCGTTTTTATACCCGGTACTCGAAGAGTATAGGGGTATATTAGATTTGTGCGGATAACGGTTGTGTGTAACGCACAGAAGGAAGCGTTTCCGACCCCATAAAGTATATATATTCTTGATCAGCATCAATAGCCGAGTCGATATAGCCATGTCTGTCTGTCCGTCCGTCTGTCCGTCTGTCCGTCTTCATTTGTGCCTATATCTCAGAGACTATAAAAGCTAGAGCAACGAAATTTTGTATTCAGGCTTCTGTGTTATCACACTACTCAAAGTATGTTTCAAAATTTTGCCCCGCCTCCTTCCGCCCCCACAAAGGACGAAAGTCTGTGGCATACACACTTTTGAAGATACGAGAAAACTAAAAACGCAGAATCATAGAGAATGACCATATCTATCAGAGTGTTGAATCTGGATCAGATGGGATTATTAATATAGCCACAATGAAGGAAACCATTTCAAAAGTCATCGTTCCCTCTCGCTCTCTCTCACACGCGACCCTATCTGCTTTCCCCATTCGAATTTTTTGACGCCTAGTTCTCAGAGACTATAAGAGCTAGAGCAACCAAACTTTCTATCCAAGTTCCTGTGATATCGAACCAGAACGAGTTTGTTTCGAAATTTTGACACGCCCCCTTCCGCCCCCACAAAGGACGAAAATCTGTGGAATCCACAATTTTTAAGATAAGAGAAAACAAAAAACGCAGAATTATGGAAAATATCCGTATCTATCAGATTGCCGAATCTGGATCATATCGGATTATTATTATAGCCAGAAGGAACAAATTAAATTTCAGTGGCTACCAAACGGCAGCCAAGCGATTCCCTCTCTCTCTCGCACACACTTCCATGTCTCTTGTATGTAGTTTTACATGAGTATGTAAAAATGTAGCAGCCGACGGAAAAATTATATGTAAATAAAAATGGAAACTGATAACTTCTAAAATATAAAAATACAGCATAGGGTTCGACTTAATTTTTTGAAATTTTCCATTTTGGCCAAAATTTAATTCGTCTCTTTTGTGAACATATAATTAATTAAATAAATCGTAAGCTCATATGTATACATAAATACGTATGTACATGCTGACTGAGTACCGGGTATAAAGTAGAGCCGCGGCCATTGCCGCGACATCTGCAAAATGTACCGATCAGCATGTGCACTGCATCCTATGGCGCAACGACCCAAAGGAAGAGATTCAGGTGTTCAAGCTGGAGACTGTTACGTACGGGACTAAGCCTGCCGCCTTTTTGGCAATTCGTGCTATGCATAAATTGGCAAATGATGAAGAGTCATTGTTTCCGCTTGGTGCTGATACCGTTCGAAGAGATTTTTATGTCGATGATCTCATATCAGGAGGCGACAGCATTGATTCAGTCATCGATATTCGTCATCAGGTGAAAAATCTACTCTCGAAAGGATGTTTTCCCATACGTAAATGGTGTTCGAATGAAGTCGCTGCTTTAGAAGGCGAATCTGAGGCGGATCTCGAGAAGTGCTTTACCTTTCACGATGGGACAGAGGTAACTAAGGCTCTTGGTCTAGTTTGGGATACCACCACGGACAATCTTCTTATCAGTTTTGTTCACGTCGCGGCTGTCTCCACGCAAGAGACCAAGGATTGCTCGGATTGCTTCATCAAAAATTATGGCCTATTGGCGGACGCAAATATGTGGCAGGCAGCGGTGCTGCCCGTCCAGGATGGATCTGTTGAAATCCGTTGCCTCCCGACGGGGGGTGAATGTTCTGAGCAGACCCCCGCCGAATAGTAGCTTGCCAATTATCCGCAAATAAATAAAACTGTTCTTGTAAATTCTTGCACTTGCTTGCCCTACTAAACGCTCTATCAAAGCTCGCTCTTCTCTTCATTATCTATGCTCGGCGAGCGACAATGCTGGAAATGAGAAGGGCAAGCAAGCGCCACTCGCCGTTTAGACATCAACAAAACAGTACTCACAATTTTATTTCTGCGCCGCGTTTTTAATTATTTCGAAATAATTAAATGTAAATGTGAAATAGAGTCGCCGCAAATGCTCGGCAGCTTTCAACATTTTAGTGAACCTAACGTGATCGCTTCTGGTCTGATGAGCGCGTGAGGTGGCTCAGAGGGGGCCTAGCTGAGGCCACCGGACGGGTCGCAGGTTGCGTTAAACGGGAGCAATCCCCTGCATGGGAAGGCAGCGGCCCAAAGGCCTGGCCTGACCAGCTCTAAAACAGGACAGACCTGCAAGGCGGAAAGCGCTGGGGTGAATCCTAGTGGGTCCCATCCCGAACATGGGGTGGGTGGCGGACCATCTCCCAACACTGACACCTCGGAAAGGCGGCTAAGCAATATTGTGGCTGCCCAACCCTCTGGTAAAGTGGAGGGGGATGATCTGCCTTCAACCAGCGCCCAGGCCAAAAAGCACACCTATGCCGAAAGGAGGAGTGCAGGGCACATACTCCGTCGGCAAAATGCCAGCAAAGAAGCCAGTCCATCAGCTGACTGGCTAAAGAAGGTGGAGTGGGCCACAGCGGTGCTCCCACACTTCACAATGGTCTCACAACCCAAGAGACAACGGTCGCAAGAAACACCCGGTCCGGCTGCGAAAAGGTCGAGGGTGACGCCAAATATCTCCTTCGCGCAGATTGCTAAGGAGAGGACGCAGATTGGTGTCCTCGATATAGGCAGCGCGGACTGCAAGATCCCAAGGAGCCAATGGAAGCGGCACTGGCCGACCGCTGCTTCGAGTTGCTCGAGAAGGACCCAGGGCCACCGGCAGTCTGCAAAGACATGGGGTGGTTCCAGGGTAGTATTAAAGCCTGCGACGATGAAGGCTCCGTAAAGCTGTACAAAGCAGCGGTGGCGCAGATCGGAGAGGTATACGCTGGGGCGAATCTAGTCGCGGTAAATTGGAGCGAGGTGCCCAGCAGACCAAGGGCCAGAATATGGGTGCCGTCTACTTTTAAGGAGCCTGAGCGCATCTTTAAGATATTGCAGAGGTGCAACCCAACACTGCCAACCTAAGACTGAAAGGTAGTCAAGGTCGAGGAGACAAGGGGGCCGATGAACCAGGCCGTTATTATCCTCAATAAAGAGTCGCTGGCCCCCATAGAGGCAGCAAAAGGAAAGCTGAATTTCGGCTTCAGCTCGGTCGCCATAAAGGTGTACAAGTCGGACGCTGCCTCGGCCGATGCTCGTCCTGTCGACAACCCAGTCGTGCAGGATGTTGCCTCGGAGATCGAGGCACCCGACAACGAGCTGGAGCCGACAAAAGAAGGCTTCTCCTCTGACGCAGAGCTGATGCGTGATTTTGAGGCGATGTGTCGAGACGAAGTATCCGACGACTCAGATGCCGACACTACAGTGGTGGAGATTCCTGAGGATGTCTCTGAGGCTCCTTCAAATAAATCTCCTCCACTGCAAAGCAGCATCCGCTGCACTCATACTCCGCTTGGATGCAAGCGGAGCCGACGTCGTCCTAATCCAGGAGCCTTGGATAGTCGGAGCCAAGGTCTGTGGGTTGGCGACGAGAGAGTACAAGCTCATTGTACCTCAAACCGAAGGTAAAACTCGTACCTGCATTCTTGCAAGAAAGCACCTTAATATCTTTCTGCTACATAACTTCAGCAATGGCGACAATACAGCGGTAAGCCTAGAGCTAAAGCGGACACATCTGAGGCTGATGTCGTCCTACATGGCCCATGAGGAAAGCGATCCTCCCAATGACCTCGTCTGTAAGTTGGCCAGCAACAGCGATAGGTCCAACATAAGCCTACTAATGGGCTGCGACGCCAATGCTCACCATACTCAATTGGGGAGCACGGACACAAATGTAAGGGGTGAGTCACTTTTTAGCTTTATCCTAAACTCGAACTTAACAATATGTAACAGGGGTAACGACCCCACTTTTATTATAAAAAACCGACAGGAGGTTATTGACCTCACACTAGTATCTCACAATCTGTTATACAAGGTCAAAAGCTGGAGAGTCCTAGAGGACCATTCCTTCTCTGACCATAGGTATATCGAGACGACTTTATCCCTCGAGAGCCCTAAACCCACCGACTACATTAACCCCAGGAAAACCAACTGGGTTAAATATAGCTCTGTATTGGAGAACCTTCTCCCCAATAAAGCACCAATCAGCCCAGACACTCAAGACGAGTTAGATCGTACAGTGAACAGGTTCCCGAAAGCATGCAACAAGGCCTTCACGGCGGCTTGCCTGCCACACAAGACAAGGGGTAAACAGAAACCCCCCTGGTGGTCGAAACAAATCGACATCCTAAGCTGCAGGACTCTCTTTAACAGAGCCAAAAGCGCTAACGAGGAGAAACATTGGGTAGACTATAAAGTCAGTCTTGTCCAATACAAAAAAGAAACACGAAGAGCAAAAAGGGCGTCTTGGCAAAAATTCTGCTCGGAGATAGAGGAGACGTCAGAAGCCGCAAGGTTGCGCAAGCTTCTCTCAAAAACCACCCCCTCGGTAAGGTACCTTAAAAGGAATAACGGTACGTGGACCAATTCCAGCGAGGAGTCGCTCCACGTACTGCTTGAAGCCCACTTCTCTGGGTGAACAACCATCGACCCGGCGGCGCAAATCCGCAGAGGAGGCCAAATAGCCACGATGGACCACATCCTTACCAAACAGAACATAAGCTGGGCGGTAAACAGCTTTAATCCGTTCAAATCGCCAGGTCCGGACCATGTCATTCCGGCCCAATTGCAAAAGGCCGGAGATTCGGCTATAAACTGGCTACAAAATATCTTCAGGAAGATACTAGCGGTGGGGACCATACCACAAGAATGGCTTAAGGCGAAAATAGTCTTTATCCCCAAAGCGGGAAAGGCCTCGCACTCAACTCCAAAGGACTATAGACCAATCATTCTATCGTCCTTTCTCCGCAAAACATTCGAGAGACTGGATGGACTACATCTGAGAACGATTATTAGCCCTCAAATGTTGTCAGGAGCACAACACGCCTACCGGAAAGGAAGATCCACGGAAACGGCGCTCCATGAAGCAGTCTCATATATAGAGAAATCCCTACACCTCAAGGAGTACTCTCTTATAGCCTTTCTCGATATCGAGGGAGCCTTTAACAACGTAGTGGCATATGCGGATGACGTCGCAATTGGTTTCTCGGGAAAATACCCTCAAACACTCTGTGACCTTATGAGCACAAAGCTCGCGGGACTGTCAGAATGGACAAAATCGCGAGGATTGGGAGTAAATCCCTCAAAAACGGAGCTCGTGCTATTCACAATCAAGTACAAGGTTCCGCCCCTTAACCCTACCTTACTAAATGAATGTAGGCTCTCCTTCAGCGACAGCGCTAGTTACCTAGGGTTGGTAATTGACAAGAAGCTTAACTGGAACCTGAACGTTAAAGACAAAGTGAAAAAGGCTACGACAGCCCTATACTCTTGCAAAAAAGCTATTGGCCTGAATTGGGGCATGAACCCAAGCGTAGTCCAATGGATATACCGGGCAATAGTTAGACCAATTCTACTCTACGGAGTCACAGTTTGGTGGCCGGCCCTATCAAAAGGATCGATAACCAAAAAACTTGGCAAGGTTCAGCGAACCGCAGCATTATGCATTAGTGGAGCACTACGCACCACCCCGAACGATGCACTAAACGCCATCCTAAGTCTCCAGAGCCTCGAGCTTGCGGGAAAAGAGAGGGCAGAAATTGCAGCGATACGGCTGAGAGACTCCGGACAATGGACGTCACATCTCAGGGGTCACTCATCAATACTTACCAGCAGAACCGTCCCTACGAAGACGGACTACTGCGTCCCAAGGGAACACACTATCACCCCCTTCAATGTAATTATCCCTAGCAGAGACGAGTGGCTTGGGGGACCACCAGGCTAGGACATGGCCATAAGCATCTTCACAGACGGCTCGAAGCTGGATAACAGAGTTGGAGGAGGAATTTACTCCGAACAGCTCGAAATTAGGCACTCTTTCAGGCTCCCAGATCACTGCAGTGTTACAAGCGGAAGTCATTGCGATCATGGAGGCACTGAAGCTCCTTCAAACAGCCGCAAAGGCTTCATTATCAACAACAACTGTAAACATTTACAGCGATAGCCAAGCTGCGATCAAATCACTTCACGCGATTTCTTCGAACTTGGCAACAGTGACAAATTGCCGCAAATCTCTTCACGAGATGGCTCAACAATTTGACATTAGCCTGATTTGGGTCCCGGGTCACCGGGATATCGAAGGCAACTGCAAGGCAGACGAGCTGGCCAGATCTGGCACCACAATACCCCTTCTCCAAGATAAGGAGGATATTTGTATGCCAATGGCCACCTATAAGCTTATCATAAAAGAGATATATATGCGACGGGCAGACAATGCGTGGCGCTCAGCACCATTATATCGCATAACCCGGCAAACATGGCCGGCCATTGACAGGAAGCGCACACTAGAGCTTTGTAAGCTCGGCAGAAAAAGGTGCAGCAAAGTCATCCGATCCCTCACGGGGCACTGGCTGATAGGCTCCCACGCTAATAGGCTGGGAGCCCCATATAATGATTTTTGCCGAAGCTGTAGAGATGAGGAGGAGGAGGAAACGGTAGAACACCTGTTCTGCTCCTGTCCGACTCTCAGCAGGAGAAGGCTACAATACCTGGGCGTGCCCTATGTCTCAGACATTTTAGAAATGTCCAAAATCTGTCCCAGAAAGATTGCAAACTTCATAAGAGCATCAGGTTGGGATAGCTGCTGACATGTTCGGTTCTCATGAGGTGCGAAAAACAGGGGAGCACCTCCTGCAGTATCACAACGGGCCGAAACCGGCCCAAGTGCGACGGGCTCCTGTGGAGCCTGACAGCCACCTTAACCTAACCTTAACCTAACCTAACGTGATCGCTGTGGACTTATCGAGTGAAATAAGTGCTTAAAGTAATAATTTAAATCAGTTTCTAAGGCTCAAAATAGTTTTTGTTGAAAAAGGTGCGAACTATATGTCGTTGTGGCCGACCGTATCGGTTCTGACGAAACGCTTTTATTTTTCCCGTTTTGCTGCTTCAGCCTACGCATTGCATTATCGAGACTTCACTTTCTTTTCGCGATTTGCTTCAGACAGCGCTTGTGACCGTCTGCAAAGACCTCTCTCTGGAATTCGAACTCGAGCAAAATCCCTATGGTTCGCTTGTGCATAACTGTTGTTTTTTTCGTCGTGCGTTGAACTCGTGCTTTGTATAATTATATTTTAGTATGATCGACTTATTCACTCGCGCCAACAGTCCATAGCCCAAAACATGGGCAAGAGGAAAATATTAAAAGGAGTGGAATGTTTGCTATCGGTAATGTGGCATATGACGCTGCTCCATCTAGTAAAAGTGTTAGAGCAAACGCAACCAGCACCCAGTTCCCAGCATCTCCGATTTCCCTTATGCGCCTATTGCCTATAGCCTATTGAAAATTACTCTAGCCCTCGGCCGCATAAGGTGAATCCGAGTTTGAGGGGTTTGGCGTTTTTGAGCCGATCTCTAGGGAAGACTTTCACTGCGAGGAACATTTCTTTAACCATCACATTCGTGTACCCTCTGTAAAATATTCCGTATGTTGCCTATGAATTCGCTTCAAAGTGGCGATTTGAAAATTTGTAGAGAAAAATAATCGGAATTTATGAAGAAATAAATACCTGTCACTCGACTGGGGTGGGGTAGATAGTCAGATTCTGGGCGCGTGGCGTCGTTTGTTTCTCTGCTGAAGTTTGCCTCCTCTTGTTGGTTCAGTGGTATTTCCGATGGTTTCTAGTTGCTTCTTGATGCTCGTCGTGGTTTGTGGCTTTCTAGGGGTCCAATGAACGATTCCTTATGTGGGAAATGAAGGGGATTTCAACTGCGTAGTCGCAGCTATCATTGCCAAAATCCCTGGCGGTCTCATAGTCAGATACCAGCTTTGCTAATTGCGTGAGCGAGTGAAAGTCCTGTCGTCTGGTATCCAACTGGTATTCCGGTCAAAGGTTCTCATAGATCCTTTCCAACTCCTGTTCCTGGCCCTGCATGTAGAAGGTGTTGAACCATCCCTCGGCTTAGTTATATCAGTCGACCTGATATAACACGCGGCAGCTGCTCGGGGTTATCTCCATTCGACTCTACGCGCTCCTCGAGTCGCTCGATGTACGCATGCAGGTCGGCGTGGCCGTCAAACGTGAGTCCCCATTTCCGGAGTTTATCCGCCAGCTGGGAATACGAGATTTCTCTACCTCGTGGTTGTGAGACTCGTTGACTCTGGTGGAAATAGGGCTGATAGTTGTTACTCATCACAGGAAGCTCAACGCTGTGTACGTCGAATAAAACCGTGGTCAGGGATCCTAATTAAAGATATGTCACTGGCTTAGATTTGGTTAACTAGGATTTCACCGGTTGTCCCGCACTGAAGTGTTACTTTTAAATTTCCTGGTTGAAGGCTCGGAATTTTAATGTTCAAATGTCACTGTTGAAAGCTCGGATTTGACTCTTTGAAGTGTCTCGGTCGAGGTTGACTGTGGATGTGTCACTGCTGAAGGCTCGGATCTAACTCCCTGACATCAGCTTGGGCTCCGCCTTATATGGAATTCGTTCCAGCTTCTGCCGCCGAAGTATCACGGCGCTTCTCTTAGGCCATGTCATCGCTGCTTCCCTCCTCTCTCTTTGTCGCCGCTGCTTGGCCCTTCTGTAAGTCTCTCTTTGCCGCCTCTGCTTGGCCGTCCGTGAGCCTGTAGCCGTGTCGTTGCCGCTCCCTTCCTGTACGTCTCTCTTTGTCGCCGCTGTTCGGCCATCTCTGCGCCTGTAGTCGTGTCGTCGCCGCTTTATGAATCGACACTTTTCGTTGTCGCCGTTGCTCGACGTCGGTAGTTGCGGCGGCTGCTCTGTCGCTCACACACCCACTTGGTGGTATGGTTGCTGATTTTCACCGACGCGTCCATTGACGCTCCTAGCTGGCCACGTGTCTGCGGCCTACTACCGGCGAATTTTCTTGGCGTCACCTGCCGTCTCTTTCTAGCCCAAGTGTCCGCAAGTTTGTGGTTGCCAAGGGGCGAGTGGCGCGCGCTGATGCTGTTGTTACTCAACTGTACTTGAGTTTTTTGGAGGGCCAAATATTCGGTGCACTCGTTGCTGTTGGCTTTTTGGTCATTTCTGCTACTCCTGTTCCTACGAGATTGCACTGCAAAAATATCACGGACACCTTCCATGTCGGACAATTCATATGTCGAATTTTACCGTTAAATTCCGTTAGCCATCATATGTATGTAAACCGATTTATTTCTTACAAAAAATACCAATAATCTGTGTTTGAAACAGTTTTTAACGGTAAAATGGAATTTGGGATGTTGCCAAACGGCATACGGAAGGTTTGGTCAAACCGCTGCAACTTATCCGTTTATCCATCGATTCTTACAAGCGATCCCATAAACGACCTTTCTCACATTATACATCAGGGACGTTTTCGCTGTGTAGCGACATAACTATGCATTAGGCTATGCTTATTTCTTCCTATACGCACTCATTCATTTTCTTTTTATTGGTTTGTGTCCTGTTTATTTACGTTTGTATCATTTGCTTCGAAATTCGCGATGCTCGTCAATTTCTTACCGTCTATCGTTTTCTATCTTTTCGACTGGCAACGTAATTCTCTAAACGCGGACCGTTTGTTTAAGCCTGTGTGTTTACGTACACTAGCTGTACTGCAAGTTCACTATCGTCTCTTTCGGTTTTACGACCTCCATTAGCATTTCATTCCATCATCAATACGGTATTATTAAATCTTAGGTATAGCCATGAAATATAAGGTTGTCAAAAAAGTCCTGCGGTATTTCCGCAAGCTTGTCTTTGCAAGCGCGTAGTTCTAGTTGTATTCGTCGCATCGGTTCACGCTAGAGCTTTTTGGAAAGCTCTTTTCACGTGCTAACACGTGTTTGATTAATTGTTGTTTGCCTTTAGTCGTTCGTGAGTTATAGCGTCGCAAACATGGAGCAAAATGAAGATATACGGCATATTTTACAGTACTACTACGATAAAGGCAAAAATGCATCTCATGCTGCCAATAAAATGTGTGCAGTTTATGGACCCGATACAGTGTTTATTTCCACCGCACAACGATGGTTTCAACGTTTTCGTTCTGGTGCAGAGGTGATCGAAGATGCGCCACGGTCCGGAAGGCCTGTTGTCGAAAATTGCGGTAAAATCGCTGAATTGATCGAAAGAGACCGGCATTGTAGCAGCCGTAGCATCGGCGAAGAGCTGGGCATGAGTCATCAAACCTTTATAAACCATTTGAAGAAGCTTGGATTCAAAAAGAAGCTCGATGTATGGGTGCCACACGACTTGACGCAAAAATCATTTTTGACCGTATGGATGCATGCGAATCGCTTCTGAATCGCAACAAAATCGACCCGTTTTTGAAGCGGATGGTGACTGGCGATGAAAAGTGGGTCACTTACGACAACGTGAAGCGCAAAAGTCGTGGTCGAAAAGCGGTGAAGCTGACCAGACGGTGGCCAAGCCTGGATTGACGGCCAGGAAGGTTCTTCTGTGTGTTTGGTGGGATTGGCAGGGAATCATCCACTATGAGCTGCTCCCCTATGGCCAAACGCTCAATTCGGACCTGTACTGCCAACAACTGGACCGCTTGAATGCAGCACTCATGCAGAAGAAGCCATCTTATAATAAACTATTTTTAAATGTTCTATTTGAAAAATTCTGTTTTTAGATTTAACAAACAAGTCAGCTTAAATCAAACTAAATTGAGACGCGGTTTTTCTTTCGATTAATAGGGTACTTCGACAAGTGAAGTCCGTCCACATTCCACTCTTCCCGCGAACCACCATCGGCCGCACGCAACCCAATTCGCCGTCGGCGATCGTGAAGATCGGCTTGCGGGTCACCCGAAGATGGAGAGACTCTTTAACGTAACATACTCTCTTAACTTTCTACCTTCTCCTCCAACATTCCGGCCCCGCTGAAGAGCTCTGGTCTTCAGCACATTGGCAGCGGTGCCAGCTTGTGGATTGGCCGTTTAATGACGTCGGCTGGTGTTCTGATTTCGGCCACCCGCACCTTGCCGTCCTCTCCAGTAATTACGCGTGTTACGCGCCCTGTTGTCCATCGTTGCGGGGGGGGTGTTGTCGTCGTGCACCAGCACGACCGCCCCTTCGGCCAGATTGGCCTCGCCTTTGCTCCACTGGGCTCGCTGCTGCAGGCTGAGAAGGTAGTCTCTCGACCACTTACGCCAAAAGCGCAGTCTGATCTCCAACAACCGTTGCCACCGCTTCAAGTATCCGGGTGCGAGCTTGTTGTTGGGCTTTTCGGGCGTGGATCCGTGCGGCAGGCCCAGCAGAGGTTAGCCGATGAGAAAATGCCCTGGTGGCCTCCTTCTACCTCCACCAGGGGCGTGCTCAATTCGTCCGGCGTGAGGTTGGCGTCGCCCGCCCCTCACACCATCCTGTGTTTGGCAGCCTTTACTGCTGCTTCCCACAGCCCGCCGAAGTGAGGTGCCCTCGGAGGGATGAAGCACCAGGTCACCGCTCTCTCCGCTGCGTAGTTATGCAGTTCCTCCTTGCTGCGAAGAAATGCCGCTTGGAGCTCCCTCAGCACGTTGCTCGCTCCCACGAAATTCGTTGCGTAGTCGCGGAAGACCTTCTCCGGCAGTCCTCGTCTCCCAACGAACCTTTTAAATATATTTAGAAACGCGTCAGTTGAAAGGTCTGAGACAAGTTCTAGATGGACTGCCTTTGAGGCGAAGCAAACAAAAACGGCAACGTACATTTTAACGGGTGGTCTACCTCTGATTCTATAGCTTACGTAGAACGGCCCACAGAAATCTACGCCAGATACTCTGAACGGCGGACCCTCACGAAGGCGGTCAGCTGGTAAATTTCCCATTATTTGCCCCAACAACTTTGGCTTGTAGCGAAAGCAGTGTACGCATCTTCTAATATGCGCTGTACACACGCTTCGGGCATTGATCACCCAAACTTGCTGCCTCAGCAATCCCACAAGAACCCTTGCACCAGCATGGTAGTGCCTAAGGTGCAAATGCCTGACCAAAAGGCTGACCAATTCAGATCCCTTTGGTAGCAACAGAGGTAACTTGGCGCCGTATGCGATAGGGCCGTGTAGCAAGCGCCCTCATTCTCGAATTAACTTCAATTTGATGCCATTTTCATCAAACTCGTGGACGAATGGATTTAACGATTGCAGCATCGGAGCTAATGCTGCCGATTTTTCCAATAATCTATACTCAGTGCTGTATGTTGTGCTTTGTACGACTGCGATCAGCTTTAAAAACGCAATGTTTCTTTCGGCCGCAGATACAAGATGCGAATCACCTCTAAGCTGCCTGAAACAGAATCGAAGCACGTAGGCCATTATGCGGACCAACTTAGAAAACCTTGATTGCCGGTTGATTAATTGCACAATGCAATTCGATTCAGCATCAGCTACCCCAAGCGCACATACCACTGCACTTTTCTTATCTTCAGAAGTTTTCACTTCTGATGCTATTTCGAACTGATGAAGTTGAGGCCATCGATCTTTTTCTGCCATTAAAAAGCTTGGCCCATTGAACCACAAGGAGCTCACAATGTCGTCAACATCTGTTCTCCTTGAAACCAAGTCTGCTGGATTAGCATCCGTTGGAACGTGACGCCATACGACTCCAGTTGACAATTCTTGACATTCTGCGACTCGATTCGCGATGAATGTACCCAACGTACCCGAATCACGCTCTGACCTGAAATTTACGCTTTCTATCGTGAATTTGGTCATTGTGATCGACACTTGTTGCCAGAGTTTGGCCAGCAGCTACCCTCGACTTTGCCGTGAGCAATGATACGCGAACGTCTTCGTCGTTGCATGTTCGCACGTATATGCAGCAACCGTAGGCGTGACTGGATGCGTCAGCAAAGCCGTGAATTTTAACCCCTTGGTACAGCGTCAAACATACGTAACGAGGGATTGAAATTTTGTGCAAATCCTGCAAGGTAGTGGTGAACTTATTCCACGCAATGTGTAGACTCATAGGAACAGCATCATCCCAATCTACCTTTAGCCTCCATAAGTCACTTCCGCACCAATGGGATGTGATTGTGCGAAACTACGTTGTTTGTTCGAATTGGCAGAACAAACAACGTACAACCAAAAAGGGTGCTGACGCTCTTCCGTATGTAACAGTATTCACAAGACAAGTTGGAAGTCTCTGTCTTCCTCAGAAACATTTATCTGCCTGTACATTTTCGAAATGTCGGCAGTTGCGGCATATTTGTTCAACCGAAAGTTGACCAATGTTGAATACAACTCCCTCTGAATAGTTGGCCCCACCATTAGTGTTTCGTTCAGCGAAACTGCTGTTGATGTTTTGCTGGAAGCATCGAACACAACACGAAGTTTGGTTGAGGTACTTTCAGGTCTGAGAACGCATTGATGAGGAATATAATAATGCTGTTCTAGAAGAGCAGACTTCAGAATGACCAATTGTCCCAAATCCAAATACTCTTTTATGCAGTCATGGTACATCTTTTTGAGAGTGTCATCATTTGACAGTTTGCGCTCAAGTTGTAAAAAACGCCTTTCAGCAGTTTAAAAGGACAGGCCAAAAACTTTAGGGTCGGTCTTAAAGGGAAGTTTGACTTGAAAGCGACCGGAAGACAATCGTTGTACCGTTTTTGCGAAGTACAACTCACAGGCCTGTTGTTCAGCTGTTTGGCGGACAGCCTTCGACTCAATTGGACATTGATCCAATTCCCCAAAAACGGTTTACTAATGATTTGAGAGAACAACTATACACTTGAGCTACCGAACTCTCATTACACTGTTGCCGAAGCGCCTGTCCAGTACATTTGCCTGCAACAATCCAACCGAGCAATGTTTTTTGCATAATGGGCAGCTCGGAATGTTATTTAATTTGCCCAACGCCCATAAAACACTTCAGCTCCCAAGAGAACAGCCACCTTAGCCGGCTTATGGAATTCGGGATCTGCCAAATGAATATTTTTTGGGATTTTCCAGCTCGATGTGGAAAGTGATTGCCCAGGCTGAGATGTGGAAATTGACTTTAGTACCCAACACTCAGCGGAAAACGTGTGGGAATTCAAACGAGATTGTATCGATGCACAAACCTTAGTTTAACTATAGGTGGTGGCACCACCCACCATTCCGATAGCTAGGGAAGTTGGCTCACGTTTAAGCCGAAGCTTCTGTGCTATGCTCTCAGACATCAAATTTATTTGAGAGCCACTATAGAGCAAGGCTTTTGCTGGATCCAACTGTCCAAACCTATCTTACGATCGCGGTATGCCTACGTATGCCTCCGACGTTGAGGCTAGAATGGCCGCTGCTTCACCTTGCACTGATGCAGTGTACCGGTGAAGGAGCGAATGGTGAGGCTTTGAACACACTCGACACTTCGCCGCCTTGCAACTCGATACTGTATGTCCCGTGGTCAAACAATTGAGACACAGTTTTTGAGTTTTAGCATACTCAAAACGTTGCATGACGGAAATGGCACTAAACGACGGACAAGAATATAAACTGTGGTCTGCAGACCTGCAATAGGTACATGCAGACGACGACTTTTGACCTTCATTAGCACAGGCAAAGGACGATTTCCGTTGAGGCTTCCTCACCTCGTTACGCACCCTTGACTTGTCACGAGTTGACTCTTCTGCTGCCAGGTAGTGATACCTTTTATTCAGCTGTTTGGCACAGTCTTCCCAAGAAGGCTTATCATAGTCAAGCTGCTCCTCAAAACGAGATTTGGTCACATGGTCGACCTTTGCCATGACCATGTGAATGATCATTGCAATCGCAATATCTTTGTCGTCACCTACAGACGACAGCGATGAATATGTCGCAGACACCGTGTCTATCATCGATCTAAAACTCGATGCAGATGGCTTGGTCATGGTTGGCAAATCGAATAATCGAGCAACAGTATCGAAGAATATCAGACATTTATTCTCGTACACTGACTTCAGACTGGCAAGGGCCTTAGGATGTCGTCAATCGTCGTCAATGAGGCTTTGGAACAGGCACATGAAATTTTTGTATTCCGAATGTTGGCCACTAAACTTCGGCAAACGCATTTTCGGCAGCTGCGATCGCTGGCTCGAATTCAGTGAGCAGTCATGCTGCATGTGTGTGTCGAACCGTGGATTTACTGAGCAGTCATGCTGCATATGTGTGTCGGATCTTGGTTTAATTGCATTCATAAACAATGCTTTAGTGACGACGCACAGATTCTCCAACGGCCCTCTACTTTCATTGGTTGGACTCAAAATGTCCAATTCTGCCTGTAGGTTCATAGCCTTATCGTTAGAACCCTCTAACAGTTCTAGGCGACAAGCTAATTCGGGTTTTTCCGATGAAATTTGCTTCAATCTAAAGGCTGTTTGCACGGGCGCAATATCAGTACTGACTTTGTCAAACCTTTGTTGACACAATGCCAACTTGGTATTTGTTTTAGGTACTATTGGCCGAACGGCCTGTTGGCCGTTCCACAGTTGGCCTATCGGACTCAGACATAATTGAAATGAGAGAAAGGAACTACCTTCAATACCGTACCCACAGTTCGACAAACTTTTCAAGCTACCCTCGCACACGCACAGCAGTTATGTAATGGAAAACGCCAAGCTTGCTTACCCAAACACACACACGCCCTGTCGCAATATGTGAACAAACAAACGAAAGCGGTCCAAGCGACCGAAAGTAAGCAAGCCCGATGCTCGCTGCTGCCACTTTGTGGGCAACAGGGGTAGAATGCGGAGTAAGTGAGAGAATTTGGCGCGAGCGCACGCACAAGACGAAAGTAATACAGGCGCTCGAACCAAGCCTGACCTGTATGGTATGCCAAACGGGGGAGAAGAGAGCGAGCGGTAAATGTGGCGCGAGCGCACGCACACACAAACTAATATATAACCGATGCAAGCACAGAGCGAGCAAGGTTAACGAACGCACGAAAAATCAGCCGCTGGTGCCCAAGAACCTTTACCAAGCTTTGAGTGTATGTGCAATTGCAAGCAGATGTCTGTACGTATGTATATACATATGTACGCGTATTGTACGTAACGGTTAAGTCGAAAGCGGACAACCGAAAAGACACTGCGACGTTGTGCGATTGCACAAACCCACGACCAGTATTATTAAAATGCACCGTTTATGTGTACATATATTATATTTGGATATGTTTTATATAAATTTCTTGTTAAATATGTATGTGTTGCCGCTTTGGTTATGCACACTAAGTGGTGGTCAGAATGAGTATACGTATGTATGGCGTAGGTATGTTCAAACAATTCTACCGAACTTATGTATATTTGTACACACATATAATTGCGACACTTTCACTTTATGCACATTAATTTGGCCAAATAAGGTATAAAAGGGAAGGTGCCAGAAATTGAGCTGTGTTCTCTGTGTATGGCTGTGTTAGCACATACACACGCACATATGCGTATCACTGCAGTTGATCGTTTTGGTCGGACGAGCGAACAATATACTCCGACACAACGAAATTCAACCGGTGATGCTCAATTTTTGGCACAGAATACCTGTAAACATTCTAGCGAATCTGGAGAAAGTGATCGTCCTTTTTTTTAGTCCATCAGCACTTCGAGTTCGGCAGCGTCCAAGATGGCAAGGGTCCAAAAGGGCACGTCTGTGACAAGATCCAAATTAGCAACTTTTTTCGACTTTTTCACACGCGAAGCCTAAGCCACCACTGAGCGAAACAAATGAAAAAAAAACGAAACAAATTTCAAATTAAAAAAAAAATCCGAAGTCCCTGCTCGGGCGCCAATGAAAAATTGTAATGTTTTTTAGATTTAACAAACAAGTCAGCTAAAATTAAACTAAATTGAGACGCCAATGAAAAAATTCTGTTTTTTAGATTTTTAAACAATTTAAACAAGATCAAATTAAATAAAGACGTGCTTTTTTTCTTCAACAATATTCGTGTTTATTAGCAAAACGAGTGCAGTGGCTTTGGGCGTACTTCGACAAGTGAAGTCCGTCCACATTCCACTCTTCCCGCGAACCACCGTCGGCCGCACGCAACCCAATTCGCCGTCGGCGATCGTGAAGATCGGCTTGCGGGTCACCCGAAGATGGAGAGACTCTTTAACGTAACATACAACACTATTAATAACACTACTCGAAAAAATTCAACTTTTTTTCTCCGCTGTCGCCCAAATGCCTTTCTGATAGATTTGGATGTTTAAAAATGTTTTTTTTTTTTCATAGAGTAGTTCTTTTTTCATTTTTCAAAAATGTCGGTTTTTTTTGTCATAGGTAGTGCTTTTATTTTTCATATAACTTAAGTTTCCTTAAGTCGTGCCGACTAGTGTAATCTGCTGTCATTAAAAAGTGATCAAATAAAAATGCGATAAAATGCTGTTAACCAAAAACATTGGGGACATGCATAATTCACTACTACATACTAGAAGATGGCAGTTTTAATATCATTCTGACAATTCAATACTATTAGCCCAAATTCCCCGATTAGTTCGGAAGCTTTATTTATATTTCGTGCCTTGAAAATTACACTATTTTATCGGAAATTCAGAAATAAGAAAAAAAGAAATATTTGGTACACATTCGTTCCAAAACCTCCCGGTACAGACTAAAATAATTATTACGCATTGAGAACCATTATTTTAACATTATATTCGGCCTTCCCAATAAATATAAGTTAGGCAAATTATTTAGTAGGAAAATCCGGCCAGTAATTTACATAATACTTATGTGTAGTACCATCAAACAACCGTTCAAGCCAATTATCAAGGCTGTCAAGTAAATTATCTTCAAGAAGGACATTTATTTCTGCATCTGATTCTTCAGAGAAACTTGTTCCAAGAAAGGTGCCGACTTCTGGATCTTCATTTATATTAAGCAACTGCTTGGTAATTTTCAACAACCTCTGAAATTAAAAAAAAATATTAATGATAATTATTGTATGGTATCAAATAGATTCGTTTGAAAAAAATTATAAACAAAACGATTTCTCGTTGTTATATGGAAAACATAAGCCTTTGCGACTCACTGGTGATCTAAAGAGAGTCCTTAAGAGAATACACTATTCAAAAGCCAGCTCCTGCATTACTGTAGCCGAAACTTAGTAGCGGTATACTATGCTTTGGGATCCGCCACCATGTGTGGCGCGATATCCTCGATACTGATGCTGGTACATAGCTCATCCTACAGCAGATGCCTCTCATGCTTGAAGCGATGGCACTCAAGGAAGACGCACTCAGCAATTCCTCGTTAATAAGCACGTGTCATCAGTTTTGGGGCCGAATCACTTCAGTTATAATAAGAATCAGCTCTCTCCGCCCAGCATCTGTGTGAGGTGGAAGTCCACCTGGCCAGTCCAAGTGGGCAGCGTACATTCGCTGGGAAGAATGAACGCTGCTGATCAGTTGTTTCCTTGCTTGCTTTGGTCCACTGGTATTGAGCAGGATTCGCGCTTGTGCTCGGTACGTGAGTTATGCTGTTGTATTGACGTACTCCAGTACAGTCCAATACCACCGACTGACACTTTGGCTGTCTCTTCCTGCTGCTGATCAAAACGGCTTCAATCTTGTGGGTCGCTGGCTGTGGCGAGCCACGATTCCATGTGAATTTTCTCGTTTGCCACTACTTCTAAGTATTTGGAAAACACTACGATGGCCACGTCGTCAGCAAACCCCACGATCGGCGTGTCCTCCAGGCAAGTTCAGTTAAAGAGCTCCATCATATACCGTGTTCCACAGGAGCGTCCCCAGCACCGACCCCTGCGGAACTCCAGCAGCTACTCAGTAACTACTTGACCCATATTCTAGGACCCGAAGACGCCGTAGATTGGTTTATACGACGGCTCGACTGGTGTATCTTCTACTAATCAGCGAAGGGACACTTATTAAAAACATTAGCGAAGCCTGATGACTGTAGTGCCAATATCAATTTTAAGGTCCCGTGAGGTTTATTATCGACCTAGCGCCTACCATACAGGTTGTTTGAAAGCCCTCGTGGAGCATATTCTCGGCTGCTACAGATCGTAAGAAAGTAAGACGAGAAAGAACGGCTGCATAGACTGCTGCCGTACGGGATCACATATTTGTCTGTAGGGGAGTGTAACGTATCGTAGCGTGTAAGGTATAGTGGCGGACTTGTCAAATCTGGCATGTAACGTCACATCTAAAACTTTTGATCACTGTTGTCGATGTCTTTTATCGTGCTAACATTTTATATATGAATGAGGGGACGTGTCCTTTAAACACTAAGTGATTTTTAATAAAAAGAAGTGTGTTTTAACAGCGCCAGAGTGAAGATTTTTTTAAACTTGAGTCAGGTAAGTATGTGGAACGTATATTTAAGCCTTGAGGCCTGTCTCCAGCACCGCGAAATTTTACTGACAGGAATCTGCTCTTTATTTCGGTTCTGTGGAACTTAAGTGAAATAGTGTGACCAAGAACATAAAAAAAGGTTGGTCACTCTCATGAATCAGCTGTGTTTTTTAAACAGCGCCAATTTTGAAAATGAAACTAAAATTAAAAAAAGGAAGAAAAGTAATTCTGACGATGAAGTGATTGTGTTGGTAGCGGTACATATTGTTGTACAGCACAGTCGGAAGCGCCAAAATGTCAAAATGATCAAAATGCTTATTTTCCGTGATCCGCCAAAGACATGGTCTTGCCTCAACTGCTTTTATTAAAGCAGTCTTCTCCTCACTTTAAAAATTTTCATATCTCTTTTTGGTTTTGAGCACAGATTTTGCCTCCACCCCTCACTTGTACTTCAGTAATAATGTGCAGATATATTTTCCTGGCACCCTCATCAGCTGTTCTCACAGTCCACATTCGTGTGAATATCGATACTATCGATAAGAATTCGTGGATTCCGTGAACGTTGCTGGATACTGACTCCAGGAAAACACAAACGAAAAATTACTGGCCCAGTTTTTTTTATATGAAGTTTGGCAGTAATTTTTCGTTTCCGCGGTGCTGGGTACCCAGCTTTGGCCAACAGTTTTTGATATTTAAAATTTTTTTTTATTTGCGAAGTATGACAGTGACAACGTCATATTTCCACCAATAACTTGTAAGGTATAGTGGCGGATCATTTTTTAGCACGAGTTTCAATTGTCTTGGCCTTTTTGTGTACAGAAGTGTATAAGTTAACAGTCGGTAGCGAAGATATGTATTTTGTGCACCGGGGACTTCTCTTTAGAGCTTATTCAGCGGACTAAGTCCATTAGCTTCGTCGCCACCGAGGGACCATAACAAGCAGCATAGGCGAGATGTTCGTACTTATCATCGAAAGAAACAGCATATAATAAACAAGTAAGCTCCGGCTATAGCCGTAACCAGCGTCTTATCTAATTGTTGAACTGATCTTCCACCAGCAACATAGCCAATTTCGGGGAGGAGAGAGCGAGAAGGCAGATGTCCTACCCCGAGCTTGGAAGGCGCTCTCTTCTCTTCCCTATTTGTATTCTTATTCGCCTATCGTCGTATACCTTATGGCACAACGGTCGTGGCGTTATCTCAAAAGCCAGTAGAGAGACACTTGCTATAACATATATTATCAGAAAATAACATTCTGTGCCAATTTTGTTGGTTTTTTCGTGTTTTTTTAAATTTTGAAGATATGCCGTCACATAAAGCGAAATTTGCAATAAAAAAAAAATCACTTCGACCATATACATATGTTGGAGGCAATCAAAATGGTAAAAATTCATAGCTATTTCAAGACGTCTGTTGCTGGAGAAAATGGAATTCCGGAAACCACATTAAGACGCTACATACATAAGTAAAATCGAAAAAGTTAATGTTGATCTTTCAAAAGAAACTGACGATGTGTTGAAGGATATTTTGAATAATTTGTCTTCGATTGGTTCAAGGCCTGTAAGTTTTGATTTAATTTAAATATTTCTTTCTTTATCTTTTTTTAAATGTTTTTATACAAAATATTAGTGGGTTTTTGTTTATGTTTGTGAATTAGATCTTGAATAATCAACAAGAAAGCGAACACCGAGGAGGAGGAGTTCTTTTTCCGAAATTTGTCTATTATTTTGGAAACTCCCTATTCGCCCAATCGTATCTGGAATATGGACGAAACTGGAATCCCGACCTGTAAACGGCAGTGGATGGATGAGAGCCAAAGAGTTTTTGAAATTCAGTTGAATATTATGCAGTTGAATATAACAATGCTATTGGTTCTTCCGCACTGTACACATAAAATGCAGCCGCTGGACGTTTCGGTATTCTCATCTTTCAAGAGTGTGGTCTCTCAGCAGCACAATGCATGGCATAAAAGCAACGTTAGCGTGACATACGACCTGCATCACGTTCCTCTCATCGCCGCACAAGCATTAGAAATTGCTGCGACGCCTAGAAAAATCAAGACAGGCTTAAAAAAAACCGACATTTTTCCCTTCAATCCAAATTTATTTTCTGAAAGTGATTTTGTAGCTGCCGAATTAAGAGGCGAAAATCTATATAACGTTGTAATGCTGAAAACCAGCGCTGCATTGGTGGTTTTAAGTGATGCTATGCCCAGTACACCGAGCTTCTGAAATCATATTAAATCAGTTGGGCCGTTGAAGTTGGGAACACCAGCCAAAAAATCAAATCGTGGTCGAGAGCCGATGAAGTCCAGTATTTTGACACCGCCGGAAAATGTGACCGTGGCACGTGCAAAAAAATATGCTAAATTTAAAAATTGAAAAATCAAAGGAAAAAAGTCGATTCGACAAAAAAAAAGAAAAGAATGAAACGACAGCTATAAAGGAAAAATTAGCTTCTAAAAGAAGAAGAACATCGGAGCAATCCACATGCAAAAGAGTGAAGCTCGAAAAAGAAGAAAATGCTGATCGAGAATTTTAATTAAGTTCTTTCTTGTTTTGTTATTTTTCATTATTTCCTATGGTTTAAATAAATGTTTTCACATCTACATAATGTTTTAGTTGCAAACACCACTCCAACACAATACCTTACAATCTTCGAAAATTTATAAAATCAATGGTTTGCACGAAAAGCTGCAAAATTGTATTCCATTTAAATTTAAGCAACCGTTTCTGACAGAAATATGCTCAATAGATGTCAGCAACGGCCTGCTTTTGAAATTTTTAAAAATATTGATTTTTGAGAGAGGGGGATGCAAATATCAAAGTGTCCGCCACTAAACCTTACACTCCCCTATGCATAACAATGTGGTACAGTGGGCAGCCAAACAATAAACAATGATAGAAATTTTACTTTACAGTTGCACCACTGCACACTGGGCGGAATTCCCAAATAAGTGGCATATAGTCGAAAATTTTGTGGAAGCAAGTAATAATTATATTTCAGTATATTCAAACTAGAGTCCCTAAATAGGAAAAATCGATGCTCGCTTTTGCCAAACATGCAACCCTATCATTCTGATTAAGCTTCAAAGTCAGCTGATGCCTGCGACAAAATGTGCAGGAAATTTTTATTCACTTTAAGTGCTTGGCAAATTCACACAAAAAAAAAATAAAATATTGTAAAAAATGGATTTTGGAGGCCAAGGTATGTAAAATTAATAAAACAAAACAATTTGCTGTTAAAATGTATTATATGTTATATAAGTAATTATTTAATTGGACACAAGTATAGATTTGTTTTACAATCTTTAATGATATTAAACTGTTTTAGGTTGAAGCAAGTACAATGAAGTGATTATGAGCAGTTAAGGCCCGCAAGGCGAGAACGAATATGTTGCTGCCACTCGGCGGACCGCTAAAGACTAAACTTAAGTATCCTAAACTCCTAAAGGCAAGCCCTTTGCTGCCGCCCACGACTCCGGTTGCTATCCAGCCAAAGTGCTGACCCAGCGCCTCTTGAGTGGTGTTTATTGACGGCCGGCATCCGGTCGATCGGTCGCGCTGTTCGCGATCCCACAGATGATGAAAACTGCTTATTCGACAATAATGCAGAGTCCGCTCCATCCAGTGGCAGATTCAGTTAACTCTCGTTAACTACTCCCTCCCTCAAGACTTGACCGTCCTCGGTCAAGCTCAGGTTCTTCAACATCTGTTGAATTGCGATGGTGTTTCCCTTCTGCTGCCTGCGTCGCAACCACCAGAAAACGCCTATTAGAACGGCGCACACGGCCGCACCTACGACAGTAGACAGTATGGGACCGATCGTAAGGTTTGCATGACCCTCGGCCAGTTGCTGCAGATTTTCCTCATTCAACTTGTGGAGGTAAGGCAGGCTCAGTAGAGTCTCGTGGCTGGTGACGTTGATCCTCGGAGAATTTGCTACGCCTGGAATCCTCTTCGGCGCATTGTTGAAGTTGGTGTACTCTGTACCGTTGATGAGGGCGACCCGGTCAAAAGTCACTAGGTATGTTCCCGCAATGCTACGCTCGGGACCATCATCGGCGGCCACGGTGGCGATGGCGTCGTTGATTATTACAATACCCTCGTCCACCTCCAAGATCGGGGGTTGATTGTTAGGCTGCGTACCGCAGTGGGCCACATCACCAAAGTGCAGCTGTTGTGCGCAACTATTCGCTGGTGCCTCCTTGCAGAAGGCTAGTGATGGGGGCCCCATACACGATGAGACGGCGATGACTTTGTTGCCGCATTCTGCTATGATGGGCTCGGGTAACCGGATCGCTATGCCTTTGTGCGCGACTGGGAAGATGGTTATTTTCTTGCAAATGAACTTAGGTCTAGGTACTTCTATTACAAAAATTATTAATTCCTTATTAGCTAGTGCCCTCACATTTGCAGCGCCCAATAGTTGGGTTACGCTGATATCTGTGGAACCTTTTCTCAAAATCGCCTCTAGGTCATCACTGTCGATGATGGCTGGATTTACAATATTTATTTTTGCCAAGGTGGTGGCGATCATTATGTTCTGTAGTTCAAGCGTCAAAATTCTATTTCTGGTTAGAAGGTTCTCATATAGGTAGGAATTGTAAATTTCTTCATTTCTGTTTACTTTTAGCAATTTGTTTACGGCCTCGGTGAGGGTATTGATCTGTGTTTGAGTTCTCGAGTTGATAGTTATCTGTCTATTGTTGGCTTTAATTAGATCGTACTCAACCTGTCTCGTTTGCTGTAAGTCATCAAAGTCCGGAGTCCCTGCGATGACTTTCAGCGCTGACCCCAGGATGTTCAAGCTCCTCGCATGCCTGTGGTGAACTCCCAGTGCCGCAGTCAGTGTCAGTAGGTGTTTTGTATCTGTCTCTAAAATCTTTCTCATATGTGTCTGTGGGAAAATGTCCATTAATTCTATTGTCTCCTGAATGTACTGTTCATATTCCGTTAAGTTCGTGACATGTTTTATATAAAAGGTTTCGTTCCATATTGCTGTGCGTCCGTCAATAATAGGGATATAATCAGCGTGTGAATAGTCTGTCAGTTTTGAGACGGTCAAGGTTGTTAGCGGTAAGATTGCTAGGATGTAGAGATATCGAACGGGAGACCTATAAGAAACGAGAGGCACAGCACTTATTAATTATGTCGTACGGTTTTTCGTACTTTTACTACTAATTGTCCTTGAGGACCTGAACTTAACGCTACAAAACCCTTTTTTCTTGGGGTAGGTAAAGGAATCGTGCTTATCTACCTCAAATTGTCTTTGTGGACCACCCTCCCTTTAATAAGAACGGTGGTTCCTAGATCTGCTTCTACCCTTTGCTCCGTGCAGAGGGGAGTTAGCTTGTTTCCTAACCTCCTGTTAGTTTTTACTAGGACTTGTTCTCCCACATCGAAGGTCCTATTTTGTCTGTTTGGGTTGTTTCTACCAAGTTGCTCCTGCTGGGCCTTTACCAGTTTCAACATTATCTCTTCCCCAAGGTCGCAATTTGCGTGGACCACATCTATGGGTGTCTAGTTCGTGACGGAGTGGATGGTACGGTTGTATTCGATGGTCGCTAGAATGACTAGTTCGACCGTATCGTCAACTTGGCGCTGCAACTTCAAACACCTGGCAATTTCTAACATGGTGCTGTGGAAGCGCTCCACTTGTCCGTTTGATGTGCTGTGCAACGGCGGGGCATTTGCTACATCGACGTTGAATTGGTTCTTCAATAAGGACCGAATGGTCTCAGAATTGAAGGCTGGCTCATTGTCACAATAGATGGTCTTTATGGCTGGGAAGATGTTCACCAGTTGCAAAATTGGTATTTTAAGGTCTGTTATTGTGCGCGAAGCGACTTGTTGCGTTATTGCAAATTTTGAAAATTTGTCAATCGCGGTTAAGAAGTGTTTTCCTGCAGTGGAAAAAATGTCGATATGAATCAACTCGCCTACTCTTGCCGGTATCGGCGTCAACCCTAATTCTTGCTTTCTAGGGTGTCTGTCATACGTAGCTTTTTGGCATATCCTGCAGTTAGATACCACTTCTGATGCGATTCTTTCCATTTTTGGAAAGTAGTAATCGCGCACGACCTGTTTTACATTCTCCTGGGCTGCCCTGTGCGCCCGATTGTGCTCGGTGGTCACTATCTCCCTTCGTTCCCCATCGTTTGTAATGTCTGTCACTAGGGTCTTACAATACCGAAATTTTGTGTCCGGAAAGGCCTTCACAAGTTCATTCTGCACGAACGCCAAAATCGGTAGAGTGCAATAGATGGCGTTAACGACCCCAGGCTTTACCACCTCTTTTATAGATGCAAGAAGTGTGTCCCGACTGACGAAATCAATTTTGTGACGGGTTTTTTCAGCGAAGAGAATGTGAAGCTGCTTCGAGGTGGTGTCTGCCTCTTCCAGGATTATTTGATTCCTGAAGCAGTTCACTGGTTTGTCTGTGGCCTCAATTACATAAGTAAGCGAGGCTTCACTGTGAATTGTAGCTGCGTCGGATCGACTCTGGCTCTCTAAGGCATTAATATCTTGCCTCGATAGCGCATCCGCTACATGGTTGTCCCTGCCTGGTTTGTATAAGACTCTCGCGCCACACTCATCGATTCTCGCTTTCCAACGTTTTATTTTGGAATTTGGATTTCTATCCGAGACTGCGAATATCAATGGCTGATGGTCTGTGTAGATGTTAATGTTACTCTTTCCATATAGGTAGTGACGAAGCGAGTCTAGAGCCCAAACTATGGCCAACAGTTCTCTTTCATTGGTCGCGTAGTTTAGCTCTCTATCCTTCAGAGTCCTAGTTCATGGTTATGGGTCTATTGTCTTGCGACAGCACCGCCCCAATGCCACTGGCAGAGGCATCAGTGGTTAGGTCGAATGGCTGGTTAAAGTCTGGGTAGTGGAGAATAACGTCTTCCGATGAAAAAATATTCCTAAGTTTATCTAAGGCTTGTTTTTGTACCTCGTCAAACTGTATAGGAATAGACTTCGAGCGTTGCTAGCTGATTTTGCCGTTCTCTCCCTTTAAAATGCTGGAAATTGGCCTTGCTATCTGAGCGAAGTCTTTTATGAAGCACCTGTAGTAGCTGGCTAGACCCAAGAATGATCTTACCGCGAACAGGGTGGAGGGTTGTTTAAACTCCTGAATGGCAACCGGCAAAATGCATATTTACCTCCGTTTACCGAAAATGATGTTTTTTCGCGATCGCGTTCTAGTGTGATTTGGTGGTACCCTGACTTTAGGTCAAGGGTAGTGAAGTATCTTGCCATCCCCAGATTAGAAAGTATCATGAAGATACAAGGCATCGGGTACTTGTCTGGTATGGTCTTTGAGTTAAGCTTGCGGAAGTCTATGACTTGCCGTCTCTTGCTTGAACCCGAACTGTCAGTGCCTTTTTTTCCGACAACCCATATGGGGTTGTGGTCGGAGACCTAGATGGCCGAATGATCTTGTTCCTCAAAAGGTCTTTCACTTCGTCATTGACGAAGTCAGTGGCCCCTACAGGAAAAGGGTACATCTTTGAGTAGATCGGTTCGTCATCCTCGGTCCTAATTGTTGCTACTATTGCCGTATTAAAGGGCAGCATTTCAGTTGGATCTGCAAATGCCTTAATACGGTTGGACATCATTTTGAGAAATTCCTCCCTTACTGCTGGTGGAACTTCGATATCGTCTACTTTCGTGAAGTTGACGCTGGGGCACTTGTGGAATAAGATTTTTTCAGATTCATGCCCGAAGTGGAGTTTCTTTGTTTCCAAGTTTATATTGACGCCAGCCTTAGTCAGCGTGTCAAGTCCTATGATGCCATCAAAAGTAGATAGCTCTGGCAAGATGAAAAACGGGCTTCTAATGCCGAACATGGTTAGGAAACATTTTTGATTTACTTTGTTGAAGCCGTGTAGGGACTTTACAATGAATGCGGCTTCTACAGGGACAATTCCCTGAAGTTCTTTTAGTGGCTTTATGTAATTTTTCGCGGCCCCAGTATCTATTAAGATGTTTACTGTTCTCCCCGCAACTGTTCGCTTGACGAACGGGAGCAGGGATTCTCCCCTAAAAAATTAACGGTATCGCTTTCGTATCCCGCATTGTTCTCCTCATCGATCTCCTCCACCGCCTCAGACGCCAACTGATCGTACTTTTGTTCGTACTGATCTAGGTCCTCCTGAGCGATGTGATTAACCCGCTGTCTGCGTTGGTCAGAGAGTCTCTGGGATCCAGCCGGCCTCTTGAACGCACCCTGTTGGTGCCCGATATTACGGTTTGTCCTCGCCGGTGAGCCTAAATTGGTACCCAGTTGCTTTTGAAAATTAGTCGGTTGACGGAGTTTAGAGCAAGATGGGTCGACATCCATCATTTCCACCTTATCTTGGCCACGGTGACCAATTAGTTGGTGAGTGCCCTGATTATTCGTGTAGAAAGGGTTTTTTGATTGCCTTTTAAATTGATCGGGCTCATTTTGCCCACCCTGTTTGTATCTAATTCTGTTTTGGCCCTTGTTTTCTAACACTCTTGCGTAATTTGCCGCAAAGTCGTGCCTATCGTGATTGGCTTCAATTTCTTGCGCCATGGCTAGAGCTGATGGCAAATCTTTAGGCTGCGCCGCAAACAGTGTGTCCGTAACGCCTCTTCTTAGGCCTGAAATGAAGACACGGAGAGCGTCGGCCCTATACTTTTCATTAATGTATTGCGCCTGAGCGGCGTCTTGTGACATGATTGTTTTGTTTGTGAGGAGTGTGAGTTTCTTCTCAACCTCTTCATAGAATTGAGTGATGGGCATGCCACCCTGTCGGAGCGTGGCAAGCTCTTGTTCTAGTAGGTGCAGTGGACGCTTGTCCGCATACGTGAAATCGAGGCGATTTATGATTGCCTCAAAGTTCAACACTGTGTTGAATGATGAGTGAGTCAGCGGAGCCTCTAATCTTATTCCTGATTATCAGGACCGCTTGGTAATGTTTTGAGCTACCTACAAATCCGTCATATAGTTTATAGGCAGCCTCTGCTGCCTGGCGCCAGGAGACGTACTGTTCCTGGGCCCCATGGAACTCTGGCAGCGTTTTAATCGCATCCAGAGCCTCATCGCAACGTATGTTTCGATCTAGGGTAATCGGCTCGTAGGCCTGGGCTTCGGGAGCCTGAACTCTAATAGCCTGCAATTGGTCAGTTACCGCTTGCAAGCGTTCCTCAAAGTTGGTTCTCTGCGCAGCCAACGCAGCGGTGACCGCCGCAGATATGGCGGCTTCGATTTGTTCCGCATTCATTATTTCTATTACTTCTTCTGGTCCAATTTGAAAGTCTAAACTGAATTCTTCGAACAACTCTTCTAGCTCGTTGATGTTATTGTCAATGGACATATAAAAATTCCTTTCAGTTTTCCCCCTACCGCTTCTTTCAGTCTTTGTCTTAGGTTTATTTCAGCTGCCCCGGGCCGCTGTTATTGTTTGTTTATTTTAAGAGTCAAATTCGAGCTCCCTCAAACACAGATTTGTTTATTGTCCGCCTCCAGCGATGTATTTGTGGTGCGGTGTTATGTTTCCCACTTACACTTATCCCGACAAAAGGGGCAGGGAAGGAAAAAATATTCTGAGAAATTTTAACGTTTGAACGTTTTGGTACATATATGAACGTTTTATTTGTTTCTTTCTTTTCTTTTTATTATTTTATGATTTCGTTCTTTAGAATGATGTTTCGCTCTATGTAATTTTCTATACGTTTTTACTTTATTTTAAATTTGGCGATTGTTGAAAAAGGGTTTCACTTACATGTTCCTTTTTTTTTTCTATGCTTTTATTTGTTGTTGTTGTTCTGTAGCTCTTTCCAGTCGGGTTGGAGTTAATTCTTCCTTGTCTATCTTCGCCGCTGCCCAAAGCCGTCCGCTTTGGTGTAACAGTTTTTTGGGTTGATTAATTGCCTTTGTTTAAACTCAGGCTATGAGCTTCTTAGTGCAGCGATCTCTTGTAGATCTGCCACGGGCGTAGTTTGCGATTTTCTAATCTTGGAGCGGGCGTTGTCTCCGCGCTCTTTTGTTAGAATGGTTTAATGTTTTCTTTAAAGTTGTCTAATCTTGGAGCGGGCGTTGTCTCCGCGCTCTTTTGTTAGAATGGTTTAATGTTTTCTTTAATGTTGTCTAATCTTGGAGCGGGCGTTGTCTCCGCGCTCTTTTATTGATATTTTGTATATCGTTATTTTCACTTATCACTGTTCACTTATCACTTAGCGGGCGTTGTCTCCGCGCTAACTGATTTTATTACTTCTCGGGCTTGGTCCGATCGCGTTGGGCGCCAGTAATTATTTAATTGGACACAAGTATAGATTTGCTTTACAATCTTTAATGATATTAAACTGTTTTAGGTTGAAGCAAGTACAATGAAGTGATTATGAGTAGTTAAGGCCCGCAAGGCGAGAACGAATATGTTGCTGCCACTCGGCGGACCGCTAAAGACTAAACTTAAGTATCCTAAACTCCTAAAGGCAAGCCCTTCGCTGCCGCCCACGACTCCGGTTGCTATCCAGCCAAAGTGCTGACCCAGCGCCTCTTGAGTGGTGTTTATTGACGGCCGGCATCCGGTCGATCGGTCGCGCTGTTCGCGATCCCACAGATCACGAAAACTGCTTATTCGACAATAATGCAGAGTCCGCTCTATCCAGTGGCAGATTCAGTTAACTCTCGTTAACTTATATGTGTACTGTTTTGTATTGCCCAAAAAGATAGAAAACCAAACATATGTGTTCGTCTTCTGTGGAGTAAAAACTAACCTTCTGCGTGTTTCTGCGATATGTAATGTATGTGAAAATAAAGTAGAGAGTGTGTATTAAAAGTTAGTAATAATTTTGTTTGCGGCTTTTTGCGGCTCTTGTGGTATTTTGAACTTGTAGATCACATTGAGTTCTGTCATTCAACGCTGCTGGACGTATGGATCGACAGCGGTCGCAACTCTACCGTTCTTGCAAACTGGATATTTGGCCAATTGACGGAATGTTCGCTAACCCTTGAAAACATTAGTGAAATTAAAAAGAAAATTAAGAGCTTTGAAATTTACTTTACTTTGAATTTACAAAAGTGCAGCAGAAATATGCGCAAATTTCGAATAAAACATTCACAGTGGCTATCAATAAGCTTAAAAATTGGTTTGGACAATAAAGAAGATACGGACAGTCTTCGATTGGGTAGACCAAATCTAAATTATGATGAAGCAGGGCCCCGTCTTGCTGCTACAATGTCAGCCAGGAAATCAGTGACACTGCATTTGTGCTTAAAAATTTTAGTAATTCTGAATGCGAGGCTAATGAAGCTAAAAGAAAGCTCGGTATTGCAGAACCAATACCTTTAACAACAAATGAAGCTTTGGAATTCTTGATGGAAAACTCGATAAGCAAACGGTTATATAATGAAATTCGTCAAATAAGTAATGAGCATAATTGTGACATATATCCAAGCTACCAAAATGTCCAGGAAGTCAAATTGCAATTGAGACCTACGGGAATAACTGTTAGAGAAACAAAAAAAAATATTACAATTGAGGTACTTTATTTATATGTAGTTCTCACACTTTCCGTTGTGATCACGTATACGCATTGATGCCTTATATGGGCTATTGGGGTAGGCGTGATCTTTTTTGTGATCAGTGCTTTCGGCTGCTGCAGCGGGACCGCTCTGATGAAGAAGTTCAGTGCAGCTGCGATCACCAACAACCAATAAAACATTAGTTCATGAATTTAGTAAAACCAAATTAGTGCCTCATTAATTGAAACATTTGAATACAGGTAATATAGTTGATAAATACCTCTAACATTTTGGTGATCTAGAGTCTAAACCACGATTTAATATTTAAATTATCGTAATAGTTCGGGCAATTTATTATTCAGTCAAGCTGTTAGTGCAAAAATCGATACCAAGCACATAAAACACACACAACGAACACATGCAAAACGTACTGCAGTGATATTCAGTGACAATGTTCATTGCCGGCACTTGGTTGTTCGTTTACATGTACCATAGCTCTACATGTGTATGTATATGTATTTCTATACAGACTAAATCGGTCTCACAACTGAGTGAAAGAGCCCCGCCAAAAAACGGTTTGCGCGTGTATTAGTTCAAGCGCAGTGCAAAGCCCTCACAAGTTGAGGCAAAGGCAGAACGAAATCGAAACCGTTTGTTTGTCGTTTCTTGGTTTTTTGAGGCTTGCCGGCGAATACAGGGTGTTTTATTGTTTCCCTCGAAAACTTTCTTATAGTGCCCTCCCTTTTTTGTGTATAAGCCCTGATCTTGTGGCTTTGAAAAATGGCTGAAAATCATGATAGTCTTCATGCTCTGACGGCGGCGCCTAGTGATGTGGACTTTTACAAAACCAAAACGATGTCTATTCAGCGGCAGCTCGTTGAGATGAACAAATCACTAACGGAGGAGTCCATGATTCAGTTTGATAAATCTGGCCTGCGTGGGCAATTAAAGCACCACGAAACAATGTACTCCGAGTTCAACGCTGCACAGAGCAGCTTGGAAAGGCTCGATTTTACGGTGCTCGACGGTGAAGCGCGGTCCGAGTTCGCGAACGTGTACATTCAGATCGTTGTAACGCAAAATTGCGAGCTAGAAGCACATCAGAAGGTGATCAGCGCGAACTCAGCCACCATGCCTCATAATTTCGCTCTGGAAGGTTCGCTCAACACATCAAATCGGATTTCGATGCTGCCGCATCTAGTATTGGCTCGTTTTGGGGGAGACTACACAGACTTGCCAAACTTCTTCTCGATGTTTAAGACAATGTGGACAATGAGCAAGAGTTTCATCTAAATATCTGATTTGAACTATGGGATTGCTTTAAAACTGTTTACTAATCGTTTCAGACACACGTAAAGGCGATATATGGGTTACAAGGTGTTGAGATGGGATCTGCGAGGAGTCTTCGGCAACTTAGCGATAAGGTCAATGCTCACCTGCGTGCAATTCAGACTCATCTACTGAGGAAATTTTAGATGGATTTCTCATACACATGGTGACGCTTAGGCTGGACACTACGACCCGTGAAAAATGGGAAGAACATTTACCGTCCCACAAGCTGTTGACATGGAAATCCCTTGCTTCGTTGCTGGAGAAGCGATGCAGGATGATGGAGAATCAGGAAAATAATTTAGTAATCGAAACACCAAGCCATCAGGTGGGAGAAACAATACAGAAAGAAGAAGAAAATGCATCTCTACCTCAATTTTTTGTGCAAGGGCCACGGTTTGCAGCAGTGTGAATCTGGAAGCTGCAAGCAGTGTCGTATGAGACATCATACGTTGCTCCATAAGACTCAAAGCCCGGTTCCACCCGCAATCATTGCTGCAGACGAGAGTCTCCCGCACTCGCAATCATCAACCTTGGTTTCATGCTCAGCCTCTCCACCTTACCCTCCACCTATTAAAAATGTCTCGAACGATTACGTGTTGCAAGCTGCGGCCATCGTTTTGGTTAAAAATCGTGTTGGAACGCTTGACCCATGTCGGGCACCATTGGGTTCCGCATCGCAGCTCAATTTTATTACATCTCGTTTAGTTGGTTATTCGCAGCTATAACATCGGCACTCGCCCGTTTCGATGTCTGGCATTGGAGAATCGTCTTTTAGTTCGAATAAGGCTGTGGAAGTCGTCATGCAGTCTCAGTATGGCAGCTACAGTTCTTCATTCACGGCGGTCTTAACTAAGACTGACTATATCACTGACTATAGCTATCTGCAGAATGGGATTTACCGAAGAATATAAATTTAGTTGACCATTTTTTTTTTAGTTCTCAGCGATATGCTGTTAGGCGCTGTTATATTTTTTGATTTGCTCAGTGTTGGGCAGATGCATTTGGCTGATACGCTGCCATCACTCCAGAACACCAAACTTGGTCGGATTGTCTTTGGAGGGCTGGCTCACACCACTAACAATCGAGTCGCTCTGCATACGGCAACAGGAACCCACGCACCAAAAGAAGACGACGATTCTTTGTCGGATGCTGTAAAGCGTTTTTTGGAGATTGAAAATTGTTACTCGTCAGAGGCAGCTGCATCGAGTGAGAATCTACTCTACGAGCGTTTGTTCAAGGAAAACTCCTTTCGTTTGGAAAATTGTCAATTTTCCGTTCGACTCTTAGTTACTGCTTGTTTTGAGGCCCTTGGCGACTCATGCTGTCTCGCTCGTCGTCGTTTCAAAAGTCTGGGGATAAAGCTTTCAAGCTGTGTTGTTTTTGATAAATCTGCAAAGACCACATCTGGGCGCTCCCTTAATGACTTTTTGCTGAGTGGCCCAACGATTCAGCCAAAAATATTCAACATACTGCTTCGTTTTAGGTTCTTCAGGATTGCACTTTGTGGAGATATCTTCAAGATGTATAGCTGTGTACGGATGTTACCCGGATGAATATTTGGAATGTATTCTTTGGCACGAAAAGCCTACTGAAAAAATCAAGATTTACAAGCTAGAGACCGTTACGTATGGAACAAAGCCCGCTGCCTTCTTGGTAATTCGTGCCATGCACCAACTATATTACTATGAGGAAGCGTCATTTCCTATAGGAGCCCCTGTCGTGAGAAGGGATTTCTACGTAGACGATCTAATATCCGGCGGAGACACCATTGAGGAAGTTAATGTGATCCGTCGTCAAGTAAAAAGGCTCCTGCAAAGAGGACACTTTCCTATACGCACATGGTTTCCTCCAATGAGCCTGGAGTGCTTGAAGAGGAGCCTGCGGAAGAGAAAAGCAGGGAAAAGCTGCTTAAGTTCCATGATGGAACAGACATAGCGAAGGCATTGGGGCTTGTATGGGATGATCCCAGCTCGGATAACCTATTGTTCTATTTTTCGAAAATCATGCCAGAAGGCCCACCCACCAAGCGTACAGTCCTGTCTTCTATAGCCAGATTTTATGATCCGCTCGGTTTGATAGCACCTATTCTAGCCAAGGCCAAAATATTCTTGCAGAGTTTGTGGAAGGAGGACTTAGGATGGGATGATGCACTGCCAGAGCCTCTGCCTGGTTAAATTTCCTGGTTATGTCATGCTGCAAAACTCATCCTTCCAAGATCGAATATCAATGAGCATGTAGCATCTTGCTTGCTCTGCTCAAAGTCAAAGGTAGAGCCCTTAAAAACACTAACCATACCAAAGCTGGAATTGGCCGCGGCATTGCTCTTGGCTGAGCTCGTCGCAAACATTAAACAAAGTCTAGCATCTTCCTGTGATATCCACTGTGGGTCAGATTCAATTATTGCGTTATCTTGGATAGGTGAGGCCCCATCAAACTTGAACGTTTTTGTCTCCAACAGAATTGCGCAGATCCAGGAATTGACCAAGGAACCCAGCAGATGTCGTGTAGAGGGGATGCTCCACAAATTGTAGACCTACCGGAGCGCCGACAGAGTGCATTGGTTGGATCAGGTGTAAAGGACCTCTCATGTGACAGCAAGTACACAAACTCGTTTGACAAGCTACAACGTGTCTTTGGATACATTTATCGTTTTATCTCCCTTCGAAGGAGTACGTTCGGTCCGGTGCCATGCTCACTATACAAGACCTTGCCGGCGGCACTCGTCTTTTGATAAAAAGGAACCATCAAGCTAATTTCGCTAAGGAGCTCGCTGCACTCAAAGCCAACAGGGCACTTCCTGCCAAGAGCAATTTGCTTTCATTGCGCCCGATGCTCGGTGGTGACGGACTGCTTCGTGTAGGCGGACGGCTACAAAATTCAAATATGGTTTACGATGCAAAGCATCTAATATTGCTGCCAAAGGGTCATCCGGTTACGAAGGCAATTATAACTTTCTATCATGAAAGGTTTTTGCATGCTGGTCCACAGGCTTTACTTGCATCGCTTCGTCAAAAATATTGGCCCGTTGGAGGACGAAAGGCCGACTAGTTGCAAGCGTCACAAGCAAAAGCGTACGGTGCTTTCGGGCAAACCCAAACTTGGCTGAGCACGTGATGGGAGACAAAGGATCGCGACTAACCGCACCCCGCATTCCACACGACTGGAATCGATTTTTGTGGGCATTTCTATCATAAGGCTGATGTTTGAAGTAGACCACCCTGCAAATGTTACATTGCAATATTGGTTTGTTTTTCAACAAAGGCCATTTGAAGGTCGTCAAGGATCTAACCACAGCCTCATTTATGCAAGAGAGGAGCAAGTGGAGAGCCTCCACGTCAAACATAAGGCTTGAAAGCGAAAACTGGAAGCGAGATGAGAGCTCAGCAAAAGATTTTTCATTGACTATGGCTATCGTTTTGTTGTTGATCCAGCGATAAAGAAAACGATCACAGGGCCTGCCGCTGTACACGTAGAGAGAGAGAGAGAGACAGAGAGGGCGCTCTAGAACCTATAGCTCTATTGTTCTACACGTGAGGCTGAGATTGTAAATGTTCACACATTTTGGGTCTTCTTGCTTGTATTGGTTGTTTACGACGACGCTGTCGAAAAAACACCCGTTACTTTAGAAGTGATTAGAGATTACGTCTTAAAGGAAGACGCTTGTCCACAAAAGACAAAATTAATATTATGCTAAAATTAATATTTATGCTAATTTTATTTCATTTACTATAAATATAATTTAAGAATCTACATATTTACAAATACATAATGTATGTCATACATGACTTCACATTAGAATAATTGTCCTTAGGGTATTCAAAGTACGTCACGACAATAAGCAACGAGCACCACATTATTTTTGAGCTCAAGAACAAAACGAAAGCCGTAGTCAATGAAAAAAATTGTTTTCTCAGCTCTCATCTCGCTCCCAGTTTTCGGCTACCGCTCCACGGAGCGGAGCACATCATTTCATTTTGCTCTTTCTATAGCCGCAGTAAATAACGCGAATAAACTACGGCTACATCAGATCAAATACTTTTTTTTCTGCTATAGCTCTGCTACGGCTCTATTCAAGACAATATTTTCATTGCTCTTGCTGCTACGGAGTAGAAAATGCGAAGAGTGAATGAAACTGATTAAAAACTCAACGTATTTTAAAATTAAACTTTACACAGATTTGTATCTAATAAAAATACAAAAAATAATAAAAAATATAACACAGATAAATAAATAAAAATATGTATAAAATAAATTAAGACAAAAAAAAAACACAAAATGTTATAAATAATAAAAAATACAACTAAATAAATACAAAAATAAATAAATATAAGAAACCAATGTATTATCATTAAATTTTAAAACTTTAGTATTATACTGTAAAGCAAAACTAATTGGGAAAGTAAACAATATTATCAAATGTTTAAATTTAAAAACCAATGTATGTGTCGGGTCTTAGAATTGTTTGCGGTGTATTTTTGGTTATTCTCTGTCAGCTTGCTCGCTGAGTCCCTTTTCATGTCTTCTTTGCACGTTACCGTTGGTTATCGGTCACTGCTTGTCTCCTAACTTCAACGCTCCGTTTCAGACACGGGCTGATTCATGTTTGTATTAGTGTTATAGAGAGGGAGATGATGTGTAATGAGGAAGGGACGGAATTGAGAGAGAGGCGCATGAGCGTGTTACTCTGTAACTGGCCTGGGTAGATAATGAGAGAGAGATAAATTGAGAGAGGCTGTGTCGCAGATAATGAGAGGCTGAAAGTGCTTGCCTTCGATTCTTGCTACACACTTAGTTTTTGGAAGTTTGCCCGGGCAGTTGAGAACAGAGCAATTCGGCTGTTGGTGCGTCATCAGTGAACAAAAATCAAGACAATGAATACAGAAAATCCAGATGGGAACCGCAATTCCCCTTTTACCTCGACATCAGAAGTGGGATCTGTGCCTACTCCTACATTATCCGAGGAGCAGTGGCGTGTGGTGCTAGAATTGGCGAAAGTTATGCAGGCCTCAGCCCCCGCGCAGAACGTTGGCGTCACTTTGCCCAAGTTTAATCCGGAGGGTGCCTGCGACGACGCTGCGCAATGGTGTATGACTGCTGTTATCATTCTAGCAGAGCAGCCGCTAACTGGAAGTGGACTCATCATGGCGCTAAGCAATTGTATGGAGGGCAGTGCTTCAAAATGGCTAACCCAAGTGTGTTACGCTGGCATACAGTGGGAGCAGTTCAAGCAACTTTTCAAGCAGCGGTATGAGAGTGAGGAGACGTCGGCCGCCATTTTGTCGAACCTTTTTTCAAAGCCGCCCCTCTGCCGGTGAATGCTATTCAGTATATGCAAGCCGTATGGTGACTTTGCTGATGTCAAAATGGCGGAAGATGGAAATAGAAGAGATCGCAGTATCTACAGTGCTGGTGCATATGGCGAATATTGACAGTCGCCTGCAGCGAACTGTTTTCACTTCGAACATCACGACCCGAAGCAAACTACAGACGGAGCTGATGGCGTTTTCATTTGAGAACAAACGCAACGCTGGCGCCATGGATAGCAATGGACCTGACCTTAAGCGAACTAGATTTTCTGCAGTGGTATGCCATTTTTGTAAGAAGCCTGGACACAAGATGGCACACTGCCGAGCTAAGCCACGCCAGAGTGGAAGCAGTTTCAAAGGAGAGATGCAGCCGCAGAAAGAGAATGTGACCTGCTACCGGTGCGGACAACGTGGACATTTTGCCAACAAATGTTTAAGGGAGCCGACTGCTGCCAAATCTGGACCTATCCAACAGAAGATTATCAATCAGTGCTTTGTGTCAGAGCCGAAGGGAAGTATGACACAGCGAGGTATGATCTATCCGATTTGTTTTGATTCGGGAGCAGAATGTTCTCTGATTAGAGAGTGTATGGGTATCAAATTGTCAGGGAAGCGCATTAATAATATTGTAATGTTAAAGGGTATTGGTAATTCGGGTATATATAGTACATTGCAAATTCTCAGTGATGTCGTTATAAATGAAAACGCTATCGAAATATTATTCCATACAGTGCAGGACAAAGAGCTACAAAACGATATCATAATTGGCCGCGAAATTCTCACACAAGGTTTTAATGTTTTACTCTCGTGTGATAAGTTTGAAATCATAAGATCCAAAGAAGTCAATATATGTACAGCACTTGAAGTGCCATACCACCCCACTAATGTTAATACCGATTTAATTGATAAGAATAGAGATCAGTTAATTGAATTACTTGAACAGTATTCTACGGCTTTTATTAATGGAACACCTTGTACCACTGTGGGAACTGGTGAAATGAAAATAAGATTAATTGACCCTAACAAGACGGTGCAGAGGCGACCATATAGATTAGCCCCTGAAGAAAAAGAAATAGTTCGGTCACAGATAAGTGAGTTAATGAAATGTAACATCATTCGACCCAGTTGTTCACCGTATGCCAGTCCTATTTTGCTCGTGAAAAAGAAGAATGGTTCGGATCGACTCTGTGTTGATTATAGGGAACTCAACTTAAATACAGTATCCGACAAATACCCTTTGCCACTTATTGATGACCAGATTGCCAGATTGGGTGGTGCCAATTATTTTACATGTCTAGACATGGCTAGCAGATATCATCAAATACCTATTCATCCAGATTCTATAGAGTATACTGCTTTCGTAACGCCTGAAGGGCAATATGAGTTTTTGAAAATACCGTTCGGAATGAAGAACGCCCCTTCTGTTTTTCAGCGTGCAGTTATGAATGCGATTGGTATTCTTGCGCATTCCTACGTCATCATTTATATGGACGATATCATGGTGGTGTCACCTACAGTTGAGCTAGGTTTGGAGAGGTTGAGAAATGTTTTGGATGTTGTGAGTAAGGCCGGATTCTTGTTCAATATTAAAAAGTGTAGCTTTCTGAAAACGGCTGTACAGTATTTGGGATATGAAGTGAGTGCCGGGGAAATAAGGCCAAATCCAAGTAAGATCATGGCATTGAGCTCTTTGCCGCCACCAAGATCAGTTAGTAGTTTGAGACAATTCATTGGGTTGGCTTCATACTTTCGGAAGTTTGTGCCCAGATTTTCACAGATGATGAAACCACTTTATTCGCTAACATCGGATAAGGAAAACTTTGTTTGGAACGCAAAGTTAGAAGAGATTAGAAAGAATGTTATCACCATCCTCACTAGTGAGCCAGTTCTCGTTATCTTCAACCCAAAATATCCAATAGAATTGCATACCGATGCTAGTTCCAGTGGGTATGGAGCTATACTGCTACATAAAATCGATGGTAGTCCTCATGTGGTGGAATACTTTAGTAAGACAACCTCCTCCGCTGAATCAAGATATCATTCTTATGAACTAGAAACGTTAGCTGTAGTGGAAGCTATAAAGCGTTTCCGTCACTATCTGTTGGGCCGTGAGTTTGTGGTTTATACCGATTGTAATGCCTTAAAGGCTTCTCGCACTAAATTGGAATTGACTCCTCGAGTGCATCGCTGGTGGGCCTATCTGCAGTCTTTTAACTTTGACATTCAGTATCGGGAAGGGAAACGTATGGCTCACGTTGATTTCCTGTCAAGGAATCCTTTGCAAACCAAACCAGATCTAATAACAAGCAAGATCCCTGAAAAGAGAGTGAATTTGACGGAGGTATCTAGCGACTGGTTGTTGGCTGAGCAGCAACTTGATGCGGATTTGTTAAACATTGTTACTAAACTCAATGAAAGCGAGCTTTCGGATGAGTTGACGGGAACGTACGAGTTGAGAAAGGGTGTATTGTTTCGGAAAATTCAAAGGAATGGTAGAACTCGTTGGCTGCCAGTGGTACCCCGAGCGTTTAGATGGTCAGTAATCAACCAGGTCCATGAATCGATTATGCATTTAGGGTGGCAGAAGACACTTGATAAAGTTTATCAGTATTATTGGTTTGACAAAATGAACAAGTATGTTCGAAAATTCGTTGATAATTGTATCACTTGCAGGACTGTAAAAGGTTCCTCGGGGAAAGTTCAGGCAGAGCTCCATTCGATTCCAAAAGTAGATATACCTTGGCATACAGTACATATTGACATCACTGGAAAGCTGAGTGGTAAAAGCGATTTAAAGGAGTATCTTATTGTGCAGATTGACGGTTTCACTAAGTTTGTTTATTTGTTTCATACCCTCAAGTTAGATACTGATAGTTGTGTGGCAGCCATGAAGTCATCCATTTCATTGTTTGGAGTCCCGAATCGAATCATTGCCGATCAAGGTAGATGTTTTACTAGCTCAAGGTTTTCTGAGTTTTGTGTGTCTCAAAATATTAAGCTTCATTTGATTGCTACGGGTGCGAGTCGTGCTAACGGTCAAGTTGAGCGCGTTATGAGCGTACTGAAAAACTTGTTAACTGTGGTGGAATCAGGTCAAAGATCTTGGCAGGACGCTCTGGGAGAAACACAATTGGCTCTAAATTGTACAGTAAGCCGTGCAGCTGGAGTGAGTCCTTTAGAGCTCCTAATCGGCAAAGAGGCTCGTCCTATGGGTTTGGTTACACCATATGATACTGAAGATCAGATTGATGTGGAGAGTGTGAGAACTCAAGCATCCAAAACTATGAAGGAGTCGGCCAGTTATGACAAGTTCCGATTTGATAAGAATAAGGCAGCAGTTTGCAGACATAAAGTAGGCGATTATGTTTTATTGAAGAGTGAAGAAAGGCATCAGACTAAGTTGGATGCAAAGTTTAAAGGTCCGTTTCTCGTATGGGAGGTACTTGAAGGAGATCGTTATGTTCTGAAATCGCTAAGTAGTAAGCGAACATATAAGTATTGTCACGACGATATTCGTAAAATGCCAGAGGGGCGTATTCCCAATGAACTAGACTGTAATGAAGATGAGTTGCATCTGCCCAAGGGTCCAATGGTGACTGAATGTGAGTCGTCGGAAAAGGGAAAAGCGAATAACGATGAAAATATGTTGTATTTGGAGAGTGCCGTCTAGTTGAGACGATGAAAATATGTTGTATTTGGAGAGTGCCGTCTAGTTGAGACGATGAAAATATGTTGTATTTGGAGAGTGCCGTCTAGTTGAGACGATGAAAATATGTTGTATTTGGAGAGTGCCGTCTAGTTGAGACGATGAAAATATGTTGTATTTGGAGAGTGCCGTCTAGTTGAGACGATGAAAATATGTTATGTTTGGAGAGTGCCGTCTCTGTGAGACGATGAAATGATGATATGAAAAGAGTTCCGTCCAGGTGGGACGAAGAGTCAGTTGCGACTATAAAGAGTTCCGTCCAGGTGGGACGAAGAGTCAGTTGCGACTATAAAGAGTTCCGTCCAGGTGGGACGAAGAGTCAGTTGCGACTATAAAGAGTTCCGTCCAGGTGTGACGAAGAGTCCAGGTGGGACTTGAAAAATGAATGATGATTATCCGTCAGCCATGAGGTCTGAATTTAGTATCGGTCAAGGGTCTATAAGTTAGCAATTGTGGATTTGTAGTAACGTTGTTTTATGTTCTGGTAAAGATAAAAATGTGGAATGTAAGAAACAGGAAGAGTCGGTGCGACTGTGAGAAAGAAAAAGAAATGTAATTTGTATTGGATAAGAACTCACAAGAGAATAATGGAATGAAAAATGAAAAGGAAAAGAGATGAATAACGATTTATGTTCTAATAGTTTTAATGATATTATCGTAGCCAATAATTTCTAATGAATAGAGACAAACTGTATTATGCCATACAAAATCTATTTATTGCTGCATTGAAATGATTACACGAGGACGTGTAAGGTCAGGATGGCCGTGTCGGGTCTTAGAATTGTTTGCGGTGTATTTTTGGTTATTCTCTGTCAGCTTGCTCGCTGAGTCCCTTTTCATGTCTTCTTTGCACGTTACCGTTGGTTATCGGTCACTGCTTGTCTCCTAACTTCAACGCTCCGTTTCAGACACGGGCTGATTCATGTTTGTATTAGTGTTATAGAGAGGGAGATGATGTGTAATGAGGAAGGGACGGAATTGAGAGAGAGGCGCATGAGCGTGTTACTCTGTAACTGGCCTGGGTAGATAATGAGAGAGAGAGATAAATTGAGAGAGGCTGTGTCGCAGATAATGAGAGGCTGAAAGTGCTTGCCTTCGATTCTTGCTACACACTTAGTTTTTGGAAGTTTGCCCGGGCAGTTGAGAACAGAGCAATTCGGCTGTTGGTGCGTCATCAGTGAACAAAAATCAAGACAATGAATACAGAAAATCCAGATGGGAACCGCAATTCCCCTTTTACCTCGACATATGTATATTATAAAATTGAAATTTTGTGACTAGTGCCTTAATTATAATCTTTTAGCACTAGGATAATGACCAAGTGAATTAATAAAATGTTAACCACGTCAAAAAATCCTTGGGTCGATTTCTTGATCTGTGTATTCTAACGGATCCGACCATAGCGTTGTTAGCTCGAGTCCCTCGTCTCACTATACCTGAAGATGCTTACCATTCTACTTTCGAAGTGACGCTCGAAATACGACCAACTGTATTGGATCGGTCGGGGAGACTACCTCAATGGATACGCTGATGTCGTAGGACCGAGTTTGCGAAGCTTAAAACCCTCGTTAGGGAATTTGATTGGACACCTTTGCATTTGTTCACTGATGTTTCGATTGGCGCAAACATTTTCTATGATAAACTTGACTCACTCTTTGATTCTTGTGTCCCGCTTTCTTATCCTATTAGATCTGGGAAGCCCCTTGTTTCACCAAAGAGTTATCCAGTGTAAAAAACTTAAAATCAAGGCTTTATAAAAAATTTCAAGAAGTTGGTTCTCCTTCTCTTCTTTGCTATGTTGCTTCTCAGTTCTTCACGCTCAGTGCTATAAGAACTACCTATCTCAATGCAAGGTACGTTTTTCTCAGGACCCTAAACTGTTTTACAGCTTCGTAAACAGTAAGCGTAGAACGTCTGCACACCCATCCTCGCTATCATTCCTTAATTCGTCGGAATATAATGATAAGGTAATTGCCGAACTTTTTGCCCGTATTTTCCAAACTACCTATTCGCAAGAATTGCTACTCTGCTCAGACGTATTTATACGATTTACCGAAGTCGAACGGCATTTTCAGTACCTTGATAAATAAAAGCTCGTTGCTTCATGATCTTCGAATAGTTTAGCCAGTGTTTTCATCGGGTCCTGACGAAGTTCCCGGCTGTGTTCTCAGGTACTGCGCCGAATGTCTGCGTGAACCGTTGAATAACTGTTCAGCCTACCTATTAATTCTTCATGTTTCGCCTCAATCTGGAAAGATCCTCTGCATAAGAAAGGTAGCAAGTCTGATGCAAAAACCTAAAGTGGTATATCTAAGTTATCCGCTATTCCTAAAGTTTTTAAGAACATTTTAACTCCGCACCTGCAACACCTCTGCAGATCACTTATATCTCAAGCTCAGTATGGAATTATAAGGGAAGATTTATAAACAACCATACATTTTATGGAGTTCACATCCTTGTAAAGGGATACCCACCAGAGAACTGCAATAACCCTCTGCGCCTGCGGTGCACCGGGTAAATATAGGGTGTTATTGGCACCCTGGTGTTTTTAACCACCGCAAAAGTGAGTGCACTTACCATACAATAATGTATAAATGTTTGCGCATACAAGCAAAAAAGTGAGTAGGTAGTTTTTTGAATATGTGTGTAATTATGGCATGCGGTCGGCGCATCGACGTCGAAAGAAGGATAAGTAAAAAGTGAAGCACAAAAATTGAGACAAAAAATGTATAGAGTCAAATCAAATATAGAGTCAAAAAATATAATTAACATTTTGTATTTCTTCAGTTCGTTAACCATAGTCAAATAACATTAACATTTAAATATAATTTTTTTTGATATCTTCAGTGCATTTAATTTAATTCAATTATAATTTTTAATTTTTATAATAAGAATGTAGAAAGCAAATTGTCTACCGTTTTTGGCCCTAATCTATTTTTTTTTTTTTGTGATTAATTTCCCCGCTAAATACCCTTTCAGCTGCTGCACTGCTAGATGGTATTTCATTGAGTTCCAATACTTATTTCGAAAGAAGAGGATAACAATTTTCTTTAGCTTTCCACCACTCAATAAGTTCGAAGTCCTCGCTTAAAGATACTCTCTCATTACAATAACTTTCTATTACCTCTATGGGTGATTTATAATTGTTGTTTGCAGAGCTGCAAACCGGTCCGGAACCGAACCCCGTGGAACCGGTTCTCTGCGGGTTCTTTGCTATGTCGAACCGAACCCTGAACCGAACCCAAGAAATGTCTCGGAACCGCGAACCGAACCGGTTCCGTTTTTATTTAAGGGTTCGGTCCAAGAAAATATAAATATGAAATATGTATCCGATCGTCATGTATGGCTCATGATGTGAAAAATTGGCAGGGTGGGTGGGAGCACAGACAATATAAACACTAAGATATGCCGCGCCATACAAAATTTTCAGATCGATTCCTGACTGGCTGGAATTAACAAATATTCCAACTTGAAAAAGAGAGAGACAGATATACGGAGAGACAGAGAGAGCTTTAGTGACACACGTTCTGTACGTGAGGCTGATCTTTAACTGAATGTGTGTACATATTGTAGGGCTGCTTGTGTGTATTGGTTGTTGACGACGCCGCTGGCGAAGAAATCACCCATTACTTTAGCATACGATCGCATCATATACACACAATGCATACGTATTTATATGTATATATGTATGTATGCATGTATGAGTCGCAATGAAGCGATGTTGTCTCGTCTCCCTTTTGAGTTATATTCCGTCTGCTTTTAACGGACAGCTTCTTATTTTATCTATCCTCAGTCACAAGAAAAGCGTGTGACAGTGGGACAGCTTATAAATTCTATATAATTTTTTAATAATACTTAGTTCATAGCCATTTTGATTTATTTCACTATAGCAACCAATAACTAAATAAAATATTCCAAATCCTGATTCAATTACAAATTACTAACATTTTTTTTGTGTTTTTGGATGCAACCGCCCACTGTGCACATCATTGTGTTTTTTTTTAGGGTTGCCAAAAATCGTGAAATTTACTTGTTTTGTGTATCATTTGTATGGCTCAAATTTATGTAAGAAAAACGTCATATGGTGGCAACTCTTCGAATGGCGCCAGTGCCGTTGTAACGGGACAGCTTGCGCATGTAGCAATCTGGTTTGCATTATTTTTGGCATTAGAGAAGTGAAGGTTGTTTGACAATGAGTTCCATACGAGATTTTTTCGATTATAATGATCAGACTAAAGTAAGCCAGTGTAAAAACTGTAGTGTAAAATTAGTTGGCCGACATGCCACTAACTTAAAAAAACACGTTGAACGCAAGCACTCTGATGTTTACAAGCAGCTTACCGAAAGTGAAAAAATGAACAAAAAACAGCAACAGCCACCGATCAGCAAATTTTTTGAAGACTCCAACTTAAAAGTGAAGTTATCTAAAGATGAGATAACAAATGCATGTGTTGAGCTGGTCACCAAAAATGGGCGCCCACTAAAAATACTGGAAGATTCTGGGTTTAAAAAAATTTTAGATCCAATATGCAAGGCATTTCCAAAGCCTTTAACAATAAATCGGCAAAATATTCAAAGCCTCGTTCAATCTAAAGCAAAATCTATTCGAGAGAATATTAAAGAAATTTTATCCAATCGGTAAGTGAGTTTTTAATTAACCAAAATTTGTTTATGTGCATGTTAAAAGACAATATAAATACTAAGATGTGTAACACTCATACAATTCTGTTTTGTATGTAGTGAGAGACAAAATACGCGCTGTCTCGCTCGCACGAACTCAAGTGCTCTTGCGGATTTAAACATAGAATGAGCTTGCGTACAAGTGTGCGTACGCACAGAACTGCAAATACTAGAGCTCGCAAAAAACTGTTGACACTTTTTCGTTGCCTGCAAATAAGTGTCTTTCACTCACACAATAAAAAAGACTCAGACAGAAACTGTCTTTGTCGCGTCTGGCTTAGCTCGCTCGCGCTCTGAGCGAGACAGTTTTTTCTGTTTTCGTTTCGCTCAAGTCACTCACTGATCGTTTGGTTGAGTTAAATGAAGCAAATTGTCTTTTGCGTATGTATGGGTAAACACACGCGATTGTTGCGTTCTCTTTTACATTTATATGCATGTACGTATGCATGTATTTACATGCACACGAAGGCAAAGAACATTTCTGTTGAGTTTTTTAGTCAAACTGTCTTTTGCTGAGAGTCTTTGGGTAAGCGAAAATCGTATTACTCTTTACGCGACACTCATTTGAGAGCGTCACAAAAATGAGTCAATGCAAAGCGTTTGACCAAAACCGTTTCAAAGCAAAACAAAGAGAGCCGCTCAGAGCGAGATCGTGTCTGCAAAATCTTTTCGGTTATGTTACGAAACTGAGCACATAAGAAAAAACGATCAACTGTCATTTGCGAGCTCTGGCAAATACACATGTGTGTGTACGTGTCCTCTACCTCACGCACAGAGCGTTTGTCACTAGAACGCTCTCTGTCTCTCTCGTATCAGTGAAGATTGCGCGGAACTCCACGCCGATAAAATCGAGCTGAAAATGTTGTATGGAGTGACACATCTTAGGGCTTATATTAACTTTGGTATATGTACATATGTGCTATGTGTACATATGTTGTATAGCACATGCAACTAAAGTATTGTTGTTTATTTTTTAAAATTTTCCTTAATTTTTTTTAGATTGGTGTCGGTTAAAGTCGACTGCGTAAGCCGTTTGGAACGCTCTATTGTCGGCATCAATTGTCAACTATTTTATGGAGGAGAACTTCAAATTTATTCGCTTGCTATGAAGGAGGTTCACGTGCAGCAGACCAGCTCGAACCTGACGAACATAATTAAGGAGGTCCTTGACAGCTATAATTTATCGCTCCAGCAAATTTACACGATCACTATCGATAATGGAGCAAATATGGTTAGGGCCAGCGAGCTTCTGGATGAACAATGTAGGGCGGATTTGGACAACGACGATTCTAACGGCGACGCAGCTTGTGAGTGTGTACCGGAAGGTACAAATATTTTGGATAACGTTGATGAGATAGATGAGGGAATAATAACTGTTCGGTGTGCTGCGCACACTTTAAACCTTGTCGTCAACGATTTTTTTAAAGAAGTCAAGGTTGACATTTCGCGAATAAGATATGTTTGTAAAAAATTGCGCACGGTTACAATAATTAATCTTTTACGCCTGGAAAATTTAAAAAAAACCATTTTTAGACTGCGCCACTCGATGGAATTCCACGTTTCAAATGTGCGAGCGATTACTAACTCTAAAAGAGTTCTGTGTAAAGAGTAATTTAAAAGAATTGCAATTAAAATCATCTGAATGGAAGACCGTGGAAAATATTTGCAGTTTACTTCTACCAATTTATAAAACTTCATTGAAATTGCAAAATGCTAAGTTGTTGTCAAGTGACTTTTTTTATGCATGGTTCTCCTGCAAATCTAATCTAAAAAAGACTACTGCACAACATTCATCAATTCTGGCTAAATGTCTTGAAAAGAGGTCAGCAATTTTAAATGTAATTCCCATTATAACTGCAGTATATTTAGACCCCCGCTATCAAGCGCTACTTAGTTGTGAGGAAAAAAAGGCTGCAAGACAACATATAAGCCAGTTAAACAGCCGATTGCAATCTTTTGACGAAAGTCTTAACATTTCAGCAGTAAATGATTCTACTTCAGATTGTGAGGAGGAGACTTTTATGAAAAGCATTGTGGGAAACCAAGCCACAACGAAAAAATTCATTTCTACCTTCAATAAATCTTTTGAAGAAATTCCTCGAATGCATCCCCATGCAGACGTTTTAAAGTTTTGGGAAAATTACAGCCAAACTGATTTGAAAAAAGTTGCAATGGTTGTTTTGGCGGTTCCGGCAACTCAAACTTCTGTAGAGAGAGCATTTTCCTCCCTCAAATTTGTGTTGTCGGACAAAAGGGCATCAATTGATGAAAACCTCTTGGAGGATATTATGCTAATAAACTTAAATTGAATATGATTTATAAATGATTTATATGTATAAAAAATGGTTTGAACTAAGTTAAATTTAAATAGCTTTAAAATGCAACGAATGCAGTAAAATAAAATGATTTATTATTATTTGTTTTTTTGTTATTAATACCTTTGAAATGCAACGCATGCAGTAAAATAAAATGATTCTATTGTATAAAACATGGATGCTCTTTATTTTTTCATTTATTTTACTCTACGAACCCGGGTTTGGAACCGAACCCGAGGTTCCAAAATATTCAAAACCCGGTTATGGAACCTCTGCGAATTTTCAACATAGGGTTCGGAACCCGAACCGAACCCTGGCCGTTTTTTCAGGGGTTTGCAGCTCTGGTTGTTTGACTGAGCCACCAGTTGGCAGAAGAAAAATTTTGTTTTTGGAAAAAACGTTTGGCTGTTTGATTTAGTTGGAAATTGAAAACTTGGGCTTGCTGGACTTAATTCATTACTTGAAAAACTGTTTATTTTTCAATTTTTTTCAATACAGAAGTTTTTTATTTCTATAATATCCTCAAGTTCCATGATATCTGCAGGTGGATATAAGAAAAAGGCTGCTTTGTGCCAAATAAATAAATGTTCTTTCCAAATCGTGTTTATGTTAATTAAAATTCTTTCTTTAATAACCGAAATCGACGAAATGTCTTCAGAATTCGGTTCGCATAGCTTCTTTATTTTGGCAATCAAGGGAAATACAAAGCAATTCTTTAAAAAAAATTTCAAAATCTTGAAGAAGTATTAATATTATTATACCCGGTCCTCGAAGAGTATAAGAGTATATTCGATTTTTTGTGATAACGGATGTGTGTAACGCCCAGAACGAAGCATTTCCGACCCCTTATAGTATATATAGTATATATATTCTTGATCAGCATCAATATCCGAGTCAATATAGCAATTTCTGTCTGTCGGTCTAGATCTCAGAGACTAAGAGCAACCAAGTTTTGTATCCAGTCCTGTGTTATCACACTACTACAAGTGTACAAAGGACGAAAGTCTGTAGCATACACAATTTTAAAGATACGATAAAACTAAAAACGCAGAATCATAGATGATGGGCATTTCTATCAACCAAACTTTCTATCCAAGCTCCTGTGATATCACTTCAATACAAGTGTTATTCAAAAGTTTGACCCGCCCCCTTCCACCCACACAAGGGACGAAAATCTGTGGAATACACAATTTTTAAAATAAAAGAAAACCAAAAACGGAGAATCATTGAAAATTACCGTGTCTAACAGATTGCCGAATCTGGACCAGGTCGGATCATTATTATAGCCAGAAGGAACAAATTAAATTTCAGTGGCTACCCAACGACAGCCAAGCGATTCCCTCTCTCTCTCGCACACACTTCCATGTCTCTTGTATGTAGTTATACTTGTGTATGTAAAAATGTAGCAGCCGATGTAAAAATTATATGTAAATATAAATGGAAACAGATAACTTCTAAAATATAAAAATACAGCATAGGGTTCGACTTAATTTTTTGAAATTTTCCATTTTGGCCAAAATTTAATTCGTCTCTTTTGCGAACATAATTAAATAAATCGTAAGCTCATATGTACATATACATAAATACGTACATATATACTGACTGAGTACCGGGTATAAAGTAGAGCCGCGCCTTTGCCACGGCTCACAACGTTCCATCTCGTTTTATATTGGCTTCCTTATCGGTCACGAATTTAATATCATTTATGTTGTCCACATCTAATTGTTCAAAAATGGTTTTCATTTTGTTTCAAATGTTTTCACCCGGCGATCTTTCGAAATCCATCGATTTCAAGCCCGAAATTATATCGGCAATGGTTGCCGATACTCCACCATTATCCAGTGCATTTTTAACTTCATTGGAGGTTATCGTCCGCTTTTCTTCTGCATCTTTATTCGCATTTCAGGCAGCAGGTCGTCAATATCGACGTTCCACATGTAGAACCAATTTTTACAAAAAATTTCACCAGCTATTTTTCTGTCCAAGCTAGAAAATTTGTCCGTTGGCTGTCGTAAAGACACACAGCATTTTTGACGTGACAAATTCCAAATTTGGTTGCTAACATATGTTAGCACCTTGCCGCACTTATGACAATAAACCAAGCCTTCTGGGACAGTTTGGTCCTCTTGAAAAATGTTACATAATATTTATTACACTTTTTTTTGTTGCTTGCGCTTCTGTTTATGCTTCTGAAGAAAAACGTTCTCCGCCGATAAGCGAAGGAGCAGCAGCAACATATGATTCTTGCCTACATCTATTTATTGCGCGTTGCCTTTTTTTCACTTGCGCTTCTTCCTACATTCTTTTTGAGTGTGAGTGCGACCGGCACCCGCTGCCGAAAAGTGCCAGTGGCTGCATGAAAAAACAAAAGCGGGTATTGTATGAGCGAGTGCGTGATATTGCCGGTGCTCGCTGCACACACAAAACTTTTGTTAGGTGCGTGTCTTTGCTTTGCTTACGCGGTGATGGGTGGTCACAACATACATTTCATTGAGTGTGAGTAGGGAGGCAAGAGTGACACCCTTGTAGTTCTCTGGTACTCAAATTTACAATGCTAAACGTTAGGGAAGAAACGGGGGGCGAGCACAGAAGTGTCCCCATTTTACATTTTTACACGCTTTTTATTTTTATTATTTCCTAGACATAAGAATCCTATTATTTAGTTCTAAGAACAACGTAAAAATATAGAGGGTAAGGAGGAAAAGAGATAGTTACATATTATCAGCGGGTCCCAGCACCGACCACAAAAGCAAGCAGCACCCCGAAGATCCACAGCAGAAAGCAGCAGCACCGACCGCAAAGCAGCGCCCCGATGGCAAAGAGAGAGAGACCCGACAATACGCCGCAGAGAGCAGCAGCACCGATCACAAAGCAGTGCCCCGATGATCCACAGCAGAGAGCAGCAGCACCCCGACGCCAACGAGAAAAGCCGACCCCCGAAAACGAGCAAGAGGCGTCGAGGAACGATCGCCGCGCTCTATCTAACACCCACGCACGGCACCGCTAAGCGTAAGCACGCGACAAAAACGGATCAAGAAGTCGACAGAGAAGCAGTTTGGCACGCGCCGAAAATGCTGAGGAATTGCGAAGTGACCTCCAAGAGATGCGGTGCGGAAGTTAGGAGGAAGGGCCCAGGGTTCGAAAAAAGTAATAAAGTACTAAAACAACATTTGCGTTTATGAGTATTCCATAGTTGAATGGTTGAAAGTAGAAAATCCGTCCTTGTTCCACCTTTCCCCACACAATCTTTGGGAAAAAAACCGGTCTATGGCACTGTCCGGGGTATAGCACGGTGTCGGTCGATCAGATTAATTTCCTCTGTAGTGATTTCTCCTCAACTTTGGGGAAAACTAGCTAAGTGGTGCTGTCCACGGTATAGCACGGTATCCTCTGTCAGCACGGTATCCTCTCAAGTTTGTGCCTCTCCTCATGTTCCCTTATCAACTCCCTGGGGAAAGCGATCCATATCACTGTCTGCGGTATAGCACGGTGTCTTCGAGTGCGATTTTCCCACTTCTGGTAGAGATCTTTTCCTCGTAATCAGTCCTACGCAACACTGCACTATGGGCGATTTTGCATAACGGGCGGCATAAAGTCATAAAATTAATGGTGAAATTTTAAGAAAATGTTTTTATTTATGAATAGTAAACACTTCAGTTAGCTGGAAAACATTTTTTTTTTTTCGGGTGGCAATTCTCTTTTGGTGGCTTTCAAAACCAGCTGATCAGCTGAAGCTCTCAATTATATAAATTGGTGCGTAAAATTTTCTGCTGTTGTAAGTGCTCAAATTATCATTTGTTTCATTTAAATTAATAAGTGTAACATGGATAGCAAAGCTCAAGGTATTTTTAATCTATTATTTACGATAAATGTGCATAAATGTTCGTGGTGTTTTTAATGTCCAGTGTTACTGTTGATTGTATTTTTAGCAAAAATCGAACAATTTTAATTGTGTTTCGTGGAGTATTTTTTGAAAAGTGCATATCAAAACATGCAACTAAAAATGGTAAGTTACTAACCAAAAATGCACTTGAAGTTTTCTTTACGTTCAACAACAACACGCTTGTTGATATTTGGAACAACAACAATCGCAATGCTGATGCTGTCACAGCGTACATAACACTAGTCGACACGACTTTTCCGCTGTCGCCAAAAATGACTTTTTCTGATAGATTTGGATGTACAGCCGTTACAGCCGTTTGACCAAATTTTCATATGCCGAATTTCGCCGATAAATTCCGTTGGCCGACGTATAACCGTTTTTTTTTTCCTACAAAAATACCAAAAATCTGTGTTTGTAACAGTTTTTAACGGTAAAATGCATTTGGAATAGTGCCAAACGGCATCTGAAAATTTGGTCAAACGGGTAACTTAACCGTTTATTTTTATATTTTTATAAGCGATACCTTAAACGACGCCTAATTAATGTGTCTATATAAAACCAAAAATCAAGGCATTCAAATATTTTTTTTCGACTTTTCCTGAGTTTTCAAAGTCCAAATTTCGGGGAAAAATACCGAAAAAAATTATGAAATTTCAATTTGGAAGCTTAATATCTTCCAGACTTTAAGTTGCAGCTACAAAATGTATGCGGCGTATTTATAGCTGCATTTGTCAGCGTTTTTTAACTGCAAAGCTCAATACAACCAGTTATAGGAAACTTAAGTTATGTGAAAAATAGAAACACTACCTATGAAAAAAAAATAACAAATTTTTTAAAAATTCTTTAATAAAAAACTACTCCATAAAAATAAAAACCATAATTCTTTAAAAAATTTGAAATCTCCAAATCTATCAGAAAAAGTCATTTTTGGCCACAGCGGAAAAAAAAGTTGAATTTTGTCGAGTAGTGTAATGGAAGAAATAAATAGAGATAAAAATGCAAATTAAGGCAAAAGTGACTAATTTTGTATATTATATAAAACGTTACTTGCACCAATACAATCGAAATCTTGAGCGATTTAAGTCGATACACACAGAATGGTTGGCAAAATGTATGGAAATAAAAATTGATATGGAATATACTGCTAAGCCATCACCATCGAAGATGGGTCGTCCGAAAGTTGGATATGCCGAAGCCGGGCCTAGACTAAAAAGACAAATGGCTTCAGAAGTTGCCGTGCAGAATGACTACTCTACTGCCTTACTTTTGCATGCCGCCTCTGCATCTGCGCGTAAAAGTAATGATAATAAAGTGGTTGGCGTACTGCAAAATGTAATGAGTGAGGAATATGTTGAGGATCCCGAAATAACAAATCAATCGGGACCAGATCGCATCTCTAATATTGAAGCATTATCTTTTTTATTGGAGAAAAATTTCACAAAGCAGCAATATATCAACTTTACACAACTCTACAAGGCGCACGGCTGCAATATATGTCTTGGGTACGACTTGATAAGATTTACAAAGTTGCACTGTAGACCGTTAGGAATTAGTATTACAGAAACTGTGGCAAAAGTTTCTCTGCAGGATTTGCTAAACCACACAGCTGAAAGAATATTGACCTTACAAAATGATGTTTTAGAGAAAATGGAAAGTGTAACGGACTGCAGCCTTATTTTAAGCTATGGATTTGATGGATCGACGGGTCAAAGTTCGTATAAACAAAAATTTGATTCAGATGAACCCGATTTCTTAGATCAATCGCTCTTCGTATCAACTGTTATACCAATACGTCTAATTGATTCTTTAAATCGCGTAATATGGTTAAATAGAAGCCCACAGTCAGTTAGGTTTTGCAGGCCTTTAAAAATTGAATACGCGAAAGAGAGCTCCGCAAAAATCATATGCGAAAAAGAAAATGTAGATATGCAAGTAGCAAAATTGGAAAAGTTCAAATGGCAAACTAAAAATATTTCTGTGGTTTTTAAAACATATATGACATTAATTGATGGAAAGGTATTAAATGTCATAACTGGTACAAAATCCAATCAATGTTGCCCAATCTGTGCTATAAATCCTAAAAGGAAAAAAATCCTATCGAAATCACAGATTTTAATTCTGAAACCTTTCGACCTCAGCCTGACTCTTTAAAATACGGCGTAAGTCCATTAAATGCATGGATTCGATTTATGGAATTCGTCTTGAACATATCGTACCGTATGGATATAAATACCTGGCACATCAAAGGCGATGATAAAAATAAAATGATGATTAGAAAGAAGGAAATTCAGCAAACAGTATGGAACGAAATGGGTTTGCAAATTAGCATTCCGAAACAGAACAGAAGTGGTAACATCAATGATGGAAACACGGCGAGACGAATCTTTGCAAATACAAAACTATTTGCATCCATTACATTGTTTGATGAGGTCATTTTAAATAACTTTTACTGTATATTAATAGCAATATCGTGTGAATTCTCAATCAGCCCAAAAAAGTACCGACAATTTTGCAGACACTTTTAATCTTTATATGAAAACATATCCGTGGTACCCAATGTCTCCAACTGTACATAAAATATTAGTTCACGCAGCAGACATTATAGATTTGTGTATAGTTCCAGTTGGATGTTTAGGTGAGAATGCATCAGAAGCTCGTAACAAACATTATAAAATGGACCGACGTTCTCATGCCAGAAAAAATTGTAGATAAAATAATATGGCTGACGTTTTTAATAGAGCTATGGACTCATCTGATCCATTAATATCAAGCTACTATATAAACAACAATTTGGAAAAAAAAACCGCTTCCAATAGACGTTATAAACCGTTTAGATAGTCCAACATTAGAGCTGGGTTCATATAATTTTGTAAATGATGAAGACACAAAATCGGACAACGAAAATGATGAAAATCATGACAATTCTTTTCTTTTAGATGAAGAAGATAATTAGCTTTTTGTTTTATTAAGTTTAGAATATTGTTTAAATATATCTTAAAACGAGAGGGAACGTTGTGAGCCGCGGCAAAGGCCTCTCTACCTTATACCCGGTACTCAGTCAGTATATACATACATACATGCATACATTTATGAGCCTACGATTTATGAAATTTATTATACATATGTACATATGTTCGCAAAAGGGACGAATTACATTTTGGACAAAACGGAAAATTTCAAAAAATTAAGTCGAACATTATGCTGTATTTTTATATTTTAGAAGTTATCTGTTTCCATTTTTAATTACATATTATTTTTACATCGGCTGCAACATTTTTACAAACACATGTATAACTACATAAAAGAGACGTGGATGTATGCGAGAGAGAGAGGGAATGAGTAGACACTGGAATTTAATTTGTTCCTTCTGTCCGTAATAATAATCCGTCCTGATCCAGATTCGGCAATCTGTTGGTTGCTCTAGCTTTTATAGTCTCTGAGAACTAGGCGTCAAAAAATACGAATGGGCAAAGCAGATGGGGTCGCGTGTGAGAGAGAGCGAGAGGGAACGATGACTTTCGAAATAGTTTTCTTCATTGTGGCTTTAATAATAATGTGATCTGATCCAGATTCAACACTCTAATAGCAAAGGTTATTCTCTATGATTCGGCTTTTTTAGTTTTTTCGTAACTTTAAAATTGTGTACGCCACAGACTTTCGTCTTTTGTGTGGGTTGAAGGGGGCGGGGCGAAATTCTGAAATACACTTGGAGTAGTGTGATAACAAAGGAGACTGGATACAAAATTTTGTTGCTCTAGCTTTAATAGTCTCTGAGATATAAGCGCTAATGAAGACGGACGGACTTTGTTTTAATTTAATTTTTTTCCATCATAATTATAATAAAAATTGAAATTTTTGTAGCAGTGCCGGGCTTATAAAGGGGCGGAAAATAAAGGCGTGGCCCAATTGACTAAAAAAAAAATCCGAAATCAAAGTAAAATATAAGTAACACTTATAAAAAAAAATTAGCCTCCTAGCTCTTTTTTTTAGACTTTTTGCCGCCAAAATCAACAAATCGCCCATAGTGCACTGGGGAAAAAGGGCCGAAGGGTGCTGTCCGCGATACAGAACGTCACCCTCTGTCATGAAGTGTTTCGCCTCTCTAACTGGATGGCCGCGTGCCGGCTCCTACATCTGCTCGCGTCCGCGGCGGGAAATCTCTAGGTCCCCATATACAAATAGTTCTGGGCTCTGGACAGGCTGAGAGGCCTCAGCGAAATTTTCTTACATCCTCCATCATTAAAGGATTTCAAGATAATCTAAAGACGGATGTTATTAACATCGATTTCAATAAAGCGTTCGGCTCTGTAAAGCACTCTTTCTTGCACATAAACTTGAATTGTTAGGGCTTCCACCTAATATCATAAGATGAATTTCTAGCTACCTTGGTTCCAGGTCTTAAAGAGTACTCTTCAAATACTCCCTCTCTTCACCAGTTATGGTTACTTCGGGTGTACCACAGGGCAGTCATCTATCTAGACCGCTTACTCTTTACAATCTTCATAAATAACATGCCTTCTGTATTAACATACTCGTGTACTCATGTGTGCGGATGATGTTAAGCTCTGTGTCCATTATAAGGATGGTTCATTTCAATCTTGATTGTACAAAGCACACCAGAACAAAAAAAGAATCAGTCCAGTTGTTGAGTTCAATAAACTTCACGATTACTATTAGATACAATAGAATCAATAGAAACCGTTATTCCTTCCTTTTCGTAGATCGAATTATTCCTTGCATAAACCGTTTTGGGTCTTATAATCGGATTAAAATTCCCTCTACCATATTATATCAATTACTAATTCCCTTCCTCTTCTTAAAATAAAACTTAAACTAATGCTCCCAAACCTATCTCGTAATAAGAAATTAAGAAAAGCGGATGATATTTTGAATACATGCCTAGTTGTTAAATTATTTCTAATTTTAATTGACTAACATAACTTCTTTTGTCGCTGTCCGACCCTCGGAAACCGTAGACTCTGTATTCTGGGGGCTACCTTCAACACGGACATTTAGGAACTTTTCTTTCTGAATACATCCAAGTTACTGGATGCGGCTACCCTTAATCTGCAATTCTTTGCTTACTAAGGTTAGGCAGTAAGAAGGAGCTTGCGTCATCACAGCGGACCCTTAATAGGTCCAAGTGAGCTGTGGGAAGATCCTCTCCCCAGATACCACTTTAACCTAACCTACATTATAAGGTAATACGTTTCTTCACTAGCTGTTGCGATTTTTCATTTAAATAAAAGTTCGAGCGGTAAAAAGTAATAGTAGGTGCAGTTTATTGGGATATATGTAGACCGGTGAAGGTGTTTGGGCGAGGTGTGTACAAAATACCCATTAAGGACCAATGCAACGAATTTGTTATATTGTGAACGATTAGCTCCAGACTATATGTAGACCGTCGTATTGTGTATGTACATATATGTACATAAGTAGGTGAACTATAGATGCGATATAATAACGACGAAAGATGGTGTGATGGGCCGAAATGGGTCGAATTGCCCGTGTCCTAATGTAAGCGAGCGAGCGATGGATCGGGAGAGCGATAGCGAAAGATCAAGAGAGCTATAGAGAAGGCGAACGAACGTGAGAGAATGGTTGCACAGGCTTCTGCCGTTTTATTTGTATGTATTACAATGTTGTACAATGGGCAGCGCAAACAATAAACAATGATAAAAGAGATTTTACTTTACTGCTGAACCTCTGGATTCTCTAGATCCGATCAGGCTACACAGCCTCTGAAGAGAACATAAAACAAACAGGTTTTAGCAATTCTTAAAAACACAAAAACATAACTAAGCAAAAAAAAAAAACACAAATTTAAAAAAGAAATGTAAATTCTCAAATCTGTACGTCATAGCGGAATTTGAATTTTATATTGCAATGCACTCTCTTATAACACAGTCAGTAGCCGTGTCGTTTTTCTTTCCTAGAGCAGCGCGAACAAAAGTACCTTGATGTTGGGCATACGACTAACCTTTGTCAGCCACAATGAACGAAATGTGAAGCCTATAGAGCAAGGCCAAGAAACTATTCTGATTAGTTAAGCACAACTACAGGCTCAACATAGAAAGAAATCAATTCACAGGAATCTCCATACAAAATTGGGCTACTATAATTATGAACAAATATTTCGGATCCCGTCTTGAATTGAGCTAAACAAACAGAATCGTCGTGCTTTTGTAGTGTGCAATTCCTATACCTAAGCTTTCGCTATTCTTGCGCTTCTGTATCACATTGGGGTATAAAGCCCCATAATATACTGTATTAAACTGAACAATCGCCGACTTTTAATATATCGCAAACTACGCAAAACTTAATCTAGATCAAGCGGGAATATTTGGCATCCTCCTCTAAATAGTAATTGTTATGATTTTTTAATTCTTGTTTAATTCTGTAAGTCTGATAAGTTCTAAATTTCCTTGAATGTTAATCTAAAATCTATCTTTCCTGCATGTCCCCGATCGGTTTGGTTGACGAGTCACGCGTCATGCGGCAGCGCTTCTCGGCCGGTAGGGGCGGGAGGAGGGTTGATCTGGTCCGAACCATTTCCAGAAAGAGAGCACTTTCTGTTTTATTTGATCAGGGTCTGCGGCAGAAGCATAGCTCTACACTCAAAATGGTAGGGATGGTAAGCAAAAAAGAACCGTTTTACCCAAAAAGATATGCTAACGATGGTTAGAGCAATTGTGTCCTACAGTTACTATGTTTATGCTATGAATTTCATGAATTCTAGAATTCGTGAAATTAAAATAGCCCCTGTTTATCCGATGGAGACGAATGCATGCAATCATATCAGCAGAGTTGCCAGACGTGTAATTTGGCAACAATTTTGAAGTAAAATCTATCTAGCCTACCCAAAACATTCTCCTCCGCATTCTCCAGCGCAAGAAGGTCAGTTACCTCAGCATCAATCCAAAAGGCTCCTTTTGATTCCACATCAATTACACTCCTCGACAAAATTCAACTTTTTTTTTCCGCTGTCGCCAAAAATGACTTTCTGATAGATTTGGAGTTTTAAAATTTTTTAAAGAATTATGGATTTATGGTTTATGGTCAAACGGTTGCCGTTTATTTTTATATTCTTATAAGCGATACCTTAAACGACGCCTAATTAATATGTCTATCTGAAACCAAAAATTAAGGAATTCAAATATTTTTTTTCGACTTTTCCTGAGCTTTCAAAGTCAAAATTTCGGAGAAAAATACCGAAAAAAACGTCTTCCAGACGTTAAGTTGCAGCTACAAAGTGTCTGTGTCTGATTTATAACTGCGTTTGTCAGCTTTTTTAAACTGCAAAGTTCAATACAACCAGTTGTAGGAAACTTAAGTTATGTGAAAAATATAAGCACTACCTATGTCTGTCAAAAAATACCAAATTTTTAAAAAATTCTTTTAAAAAAACTACACCATGCAAAAAAAAAAAAAACATTCTTTAAAAATTTTTAAACATCCAAATCTATCAGAAAAAGTCATATTTGGCGACAACGGAAAAGTGATATAATGTATATATATACATTCCTACATATATATTATGTTATACATTATATATATATAATGTTATACTATATACGACTAGTGTTATAATTAATTTTCTTCGTCAATTGGCCTAATTTGTTTACTATTTTCGCCCGGCGTTGCCACCTCATTTGTCCATTTCACGCAATGAGGCTGAATTCGTAGTCAACTTTCGTGTGTTAACGAATACATGAAATAGTATTTATGGACACACTTTTTACCCATTTCATGAAATGATAACATGAAATGGACCTAGTATAAACACGGTTAGTGTTTCTGTGTGAACAGGTCGGATAGACCTCCTATGCACACAATAACAATGAACACATTGTAGAAACTATTATGCACATTTAAATCGATTTTCAGCCAAAAAAATGTGGCAAAAGTCAAAAAATTTTAATCGCTTTGGGTAAATTAAATATACGATCCAAAAGATAATTTTCTTGCGCTTGTTAAGTTTAGAAGATATAAATACTCAAAGTTGAAAATTGTTTCAGTTTCCAAAATTTGTTTTCTACTTTTATTCACATACTGCATCGTTCAGTAGGTATTACTAGTTACATATGTAGTACCTTTATTCATTGTTATCTATACTTAATAAAAACCTTATCAATTGCATAGAAAGTTCTGAAGAAAACCCTATTTTCCAAACAATCTCATTTGAGTGGTTTAGTGACTTGAAATTACAAAAATTAATGCCAAAATTGTTCCAAGTTTTTTTTTGTATTTGTTCTTATAATACTCAGCTCAAAGTTGAAAAACAGTTTGCAAATAGGTACTAATGAATCTATACATACAGGAACATTCAACCTTTTTATCATTTTCAATTTTTCATTGCCTAAATAATTATTACTGCATATGCAGGTTAATAGGAATAGGTAAACAGTTAAGTAGTTAGAATATTTCAGTCAGTCGCCCCGCCCGTTTCCGCCCCTAGAAAGGACGAAAATCTGTGGCACACAATTTTGAAGATACAAGAAAACTAAATACCGAGAATCATAGGAGGTGACCATTTCTATCAGAGTTTTAAATCTGAATCAGATCGGATTATTAATAAAGCCACAATGAAGAAAACCATTTCGAAAGTCATCGTTTTCCCTCGCTCTCTATCACACGCGACCCTGTCTGCTTTGCCTATTCATCCAAATGAGCGCCTAGATCTCAAAGACTATAAGAGCTAGAGCAACCAAACTTTCTATCCAAGCTCCTGTGATATCACTTCAATACATTTAGACATGTTGATGTAAAAATTATATGTAAACAAAAATGGAAATAATATATAAAAATCTAGCATACTTAGAATTTGACCTAATTTTTTGAAGTTTTCAATTTTGGCCAAAATTTAATTCGGCCCTTTTGCGAACATATAAATTACATAAATCGACAGAATACCGAGTATAAAGTACAGTAAAGTCACAACGTTCCCTCTCGTTCTAAATAGTATTTGTTTGCATTTTATAATTATTTTTCAACTTTGACTTGACTTGACAAAAATATATACCAACATCTCACCGAGGTTTGAGTTTTATCTGTTCTTTTATGTGCCGTTTACACATAGATTTAGCATAGGGCCCTAGTGGTGGCAAAAAGTTGCGTCGTTTTCCGACGCAGGTGCGTTTATTCGTTATATTTGATTGGTGTAGAATTTTCTTTGCGCATAACAGCAGTTTTCGTACTTTTCTGACTATCAGCGGAACTATCACCACTAATAACAACAAAAAACAGCAGAGCTAAGTAAAAAGGGGCAAGAATACATGTAATTCTTAGAAAAAATTGTTTAAACTAATTTTGGACAAACCGACACACCTATTGTGCGACATTCCGCAAACGATTTCAGACAATTTAGAGCTATGTCTATCCTGTTCACTTAAAGGATTGCCTGTCGAAAATTAGTGTCCCGTTTTCGGAGATTAGGCAGCAGTCCCACTAAAATGTCGAACGTACTCCTCTTCATGCGGAAGTTGTGTTTGAAGAATACATCGGAGTTGTTTACCACATCTGCCTCTCAAAGTGAACCAGATCGTGGCTATTGCAATTTAAAATACATTATTTAATTGAAAAGAGAACATTATCTTACAAGGGTCCAAACGCGAGGAGGATAACCCAGCCGCTTCCATGTACTTCAAAAGATTCTCCTCACTTTGCGCCAACGCAGGTAAAAGAATCAACTCTTTGTTTTTTTTCGTTGATTTTCGAACATTATTTACTTTGTTTACAAAATGTGTCTTCCTCTTTCAAAGACGCAAGGACTCTGTGGTGTAAACGCCCCTTCTGCTTCTCTGCGTCTTTTCCGATATCGATAGGTAATGCACCAAGTGTAAAACGCCTATTAATATTCCTTCAGTTAATCTTAAAAGCACATCTTAGTACTTCGGCTTCTAGATCGATTAAAGTGACGTAACTTCGCATGAAAACGGTCAAAATACGATTTTATATGGAATTTTATACCTGCTTTGAAAGCTCTGGAAACATCTATTAAACGCGTGTATTTATTTTATCCAAAGCGCTCATAAATTTCTTAGACTTTTGTCGTCGTCATTGTCTGCACACGAAATTTTATTTTCACAGGCCGGGTTTGCCCCTTAGTAAAAAAATATATTAAATACATTTTTGGAGCTAATACATACCTTTGTTCCACGAACCGACTCAGGATGCTTGGCGTGATACATGCAAAAATATTTACGATGTCCATTCAAAGCTATTACAGTTCCAACACAATTTCTTGGATTTACTTGCAATTTTTCGTTAGAACACAATGATAAACGAAGAAGTTCTGTATACCAAGACAATCCTTTTTCAATAAGCATATGCCCAAATAATAAAGTTTTCGTTTTCCGATATGGCCATACAGCTTTATGAAAATGGGGTAATAGTTTTGTCCGACTTTGAACATCTGTTATTAGCAATAAAGTTCGGCATCCAGGCTTAAGCAAACGAACCATTCCGTTATACTTTTCTGCTCTTAGTTCATATAGTTTCAGTTCCGGGCTTAGATGATTTGGTTTTCGGACTAGAAAAAAAATTAGAGTTAATATATTGTATATAGGTTATTCAAATTTCGTACACTGTAAAGTCGACACTGAGACAACTATAGTAGATTAACTAGTCGCGACCAATTGTATTAAAGACATTTTAAGCGTTAATAAAAAACCATGGTTAAACGCGGCAGATGCCGCGGCTCTACTTTTTACCCGGTACTCAGTCAGTATATATGTACAAATTAATTTGTTAGTATTCCCGACTTATGATACCGTGGCTCGGCCAACGGCAATGAAACACGCGGGAGTAAGTTTTATTATTTATTATCCGGCTCGACTGGCACGGTTCAACTTGAGAAATGAATCTGAATAATCTAAAGATACAAAAGTACAATTTTACTTAAAACTACCCAACCTCTCGGCACCGTCAGCGCCTCGTGCAGACCATCAGCTCCACAGCGGAGCTGCAGCGGCGAAAAATGATCCGCCGGCCACTCGAGTGCAGGCCAACGGCTCCTAAGCAGAAGCTCTTGCGACAATGTAGCCGCTGCCCCCACCCCTCGGGTGCGGCATCGGCATAATTCCGTTTCGAAATTCTGCCGATACTCTGCAGCTGGTGGGGAGTGTTAACTTACATATCGGAGTAAGGTTCTTATTTAAAAGCACATTGTGCCCTTCGTTTTCGTTATCCATTTTTGTCTATCCGTTGCCAAAGCACAGCAAGTCCCGTGTCGTTATCTCTTTTATTGGCTCTACGCACCGACTGACTGAACCGACTCTTTCGTCCTCTTTACCCGGCGCTTTTCTCGTTCGTCTTTTTTCTTATTTTCTTTTCTTCTCGCCCTTCTTGACACAACACTCTCACTCTCAGACTATGCTCTCAGCAACCTTTGGTCACACCAAACAAAATATCGATAGCTAGTATCGCTCGAATATCATTTATTTAACATTTCTTACTTAATTACCAACATAATAATTATTACTTCTCAATCTCCGACATACACATGTACACATATGAGCTTACGACTTATGCAATTTATTATATGTTCGCAAAAGGGACGAATTAAATTTTGGCCAAAATGGAAAATTTCAAAAAATTAAGTCGAACCCCATGCTGAAGTTTTATATTTTAGAAGTTATCTGTTTCCATTTTTATTTACATATAATTTTTACATCAGCTTCTAAATTTTTACATACACATGTATAACTACATAGAAGAGACGTGGATGTGTACGAGAGAGAGAGGAAATGAGTAAGCGCTTGAAAGCCGTTGCGTAGCGACTGAAATTTAATATGTTCCTTCTGGCTATAATAATGATCAGACCTAATCCAGATCATGGTGAAATAAGTAATAAGGTGGTGTATTCAGTTGTGGTGAGGACGTTAAATTTTTCAACTCGCTCTCTCGGCTCTCAGAGAGCAATTCGCTAGAAAGAGATAGCAAGCGTTTGCGTTCTGGACTCTTCGTTTATCAGCAGACAGAAAAAAAAAAATATTTTCGTGAATAAATAAAACGAAATAATTCAAATAATTCATATTATATTTTAATTAAATATCAAGGATTTTTTTAAAGAAATTAAATAATAATTTGTTAAATAAATGCCGAAAATGAAAAAAAAACGTGCGCAACATTACCTCTTTCGACAACGTTTGACAAACGACTGACAAATATAGCGTCCCCGAAAGAGAGCACGTGTGGTGAATACACCACCTTATTAGTAATTTCACCATGATCCAGATTAGGCAATCTGGTAGATACGGTCATTTCCTATTATTCTACATTAGTCGCTATTTTCGACGAATAGGCAAAACCGACAGGGTCGCGTGTAATAGAGAGCGAGAGGGAACGATGACTTTCGAAATGGTTTTCTTCATTGTAGCTATATTAATAATCAGATCTGATCCAGATTCAACACTCTGATAGATATGATTATTCTCTATGATTCTTAGTTTAGTTTTCTCATATCTTTAAAATTGTGCATGCCACAGATTTTCGTCTTTTGTGTGGTCGGAAAGAGGCGGTGCGAAATTTTGAAATATAGTGTGACAACACAGGAGACTGGATGCAAAAGTTGGTAGCGCTAGCTTTTATAGTCTCTGGATATAGGCGCAAATGAAGACGGACAGACGGACGGACGGACAGACAGACATGGCTATATCGACTCGGCTATTGATGCTGATCAAGAATATATATACTTTATGGGGTCGGAAGCGCTTCCTTCTGGACGTTACACACAACCGTTATCATCTAATATACCCCTGCACTCTTCGAGTACCGGGTATAAAAATGTAGTGTCAGTCGCTTCTAGTTTTTTTTTTTTAATGTTTAAAGTTTAACTTTTTTTAAGCCAAAAATCGATTGTTGTTGTTTTTCTGTTTTTTTGTGTTGCAAAGTCAGCTATTTTATAGCTCATTTGCAATTAAAACTATATTTTTATAATACTGCACAACCACTTTTATACATTCATGTCTCCCACAGGATTCTGAAACCGAGGACTAAACCCACAATTTACCGTTGCAATGGCCGTTGCAATGGCCATTTTCCATATCCGGAAAAAATTTTGTGAATATTGGAGAGGTTGTCAACGTTCTTATCATTTACCTAATATCGATATCAAGCTTGCCCAGAGGTTGGGAAAATTTCGTCGTGGCGATAGAAACAGGCGACAATCTGTTCTCGTTCGAAATTGTATAAATAAAAATACTAGAAAAAGTGTGAACAAAACAGGCTTCGCGCATCTGAATGCGCAGAGAACTAAATCGATTATAAAAAAATTGGTGAAGTGATCATTTTTATACCAGGCACTCCAAGATTATAGGGGTAAAGTTCGTTCGATCTCCTTTGTAGTGACCAGACGTGTTTTTGTTTTGCGCTCCGCTTATTTTCAACTCATTTTTCCTAAAAAGCCGGTGCTTTTTAAAAAATAGCCCCTCATAAATTCATAAATTAATCACCTACCATATTATCTATTCTTGATCGCGGGTGCATGCCTGTTTACTGTGAAAAACATAATTTAAATTACTCTTTTTTGCATCGCCTAATAGTGTGTTTTTGTAAGTGATTTTCGTAAGTACACACAACATCATAATTAGCCGCTCTCACCTAGTAGATTTGTTGCTTTATCACTCTCTCCCTATTACCCAAACTTGAATAACTGGTCTTCCTCTCTCGCTCTCGATACTTTCTGTGCAGTAGCGCTCTCTCTCTCTCTCTCAATTGTAGCTGCTGTAACCGCTCTCCTTCTTACTGATTCCTCTTTTGTCGATTATCTGGCACACTGGTCTGATATCTGTTTTTTTTTTAATGGAATTCTCTGTGGTCTGTGGCAAATAAACCTGCAAGAAGCAGATCACCCATGATCAGCCGAGTATCCCCTGCTGGCTCTGCGATAGCGTATTGCGCGCAAAATGCGCTGGGTTTTCCGGTCACGTGGATGATGCCATCTTCAAAGGGAATGGCTTGCATTTTAGTTGTGAGGCATCAGACGGCATGAGACGATTGAGAAAGGAATGGTAGTATTTATGGGGCAGACCCGAAAGGGCTTTAAGCAGCTGACCGTGGGCTTTAAACAGCAATAAGATCGGCTCCTAGCCATGGATTCTCAGTTCAGCGGTTTACAACTACTGACTGAGTCTCCCAGGCTCAAAAAGGTCCCCCGTCCAAAAAACTATTAAATTCTCTTTTAGTGACCTATCAGAATGTTCGAGGCTTACGTAGTAAGCTCAGCATTCTTTTCCAGGATAGTGTCGCATTTGTAACCCACGTTATTGTGTTCACCAAGACCTGGTTAAAGCCGGACATTCTTAGTTCCGAAGTTTTGGCAGGTCGGTACCAAACTTTTATAGAGGACCGTTCGTCTCGACGTGCAGGGGGGGTTCTAATTGCTGTGGAATTAAACTTCACGTCGGTACTTTTCACAACCCAGATAGTTTTCAGCAGGAACTGGCTACGATAAGCCCAAATATTATCTATAATGCACTGGACTCACTTTTTGATTCTTGTGTCCCACTTTCCTGTCCTATAAGATTGGGAAACCACCTTGGTTTATTAAGGAGCTATCCCGTCTAAAAAACGTAAAATCAAGTTTTTATACAAAATTTCAAGCAGTTGGCTCTCCTCTCTCTTGTTATGTAATGGCTCCGTCAAACTTTTTAGTTCTTAACCCTCAATGCTATAAGAACTACATATCTCGATGCAGCATACGTTTTTCTAAGGACCCTAAGCAGTTCTACAGCTTCGTAAACAGTAAGCGTAGAACGTCCGAACACCCATCCTCGCTATCCTTCCTTAATACTTCGGCAGATAATGATCAGGCAATTGCCGATCTTTTTGCCCGTTTTTTCCAAACTACCTATTCGCAGGATGTTAACTCTGGTCAACCATATCCATACGGTTTACCGAGGTCAAACGGCATTTTCAGTCCCTTGTTAAATGAAAGCTCATTGTTTCACGATCTACGAATAGTGAATCCGGTGTTTTCACTGGGTCCGGACGGAGTTCCCGGCTGTGTGACCAGGTACTGTGCCAAGTTTCTGTGTGGGCCGTTGCTGAAACTATTCACCCTGTCCATAAATTCTTTATGCTTCCCCCGATATGGAAGGAGTCCTTTATAATTCCTCTCAATAAGAAAGGTAGCAAGTCTGACGCTATGAACTATAGTCCTTTTCAAAAACTCCCTGCCCTCACCAATTGTGGTGACTTCGGGCGTACCACAGGGCAGCCATCTAGGCCCCTTACTCTTTACTCTCTTTATAAATGACCAGCCATCTGTATTAACATACAATTCAGGTTGCAATCCGATCTCGATAGATTTCAGTCTTGGTGTTGTGCAAATTTATTAAACCATAATACTTCAAAATGTAAAGTAATGTCTTTTCATCGCTCCAGCACCTTTCTGGTTCCTTACACCCTTTGTGGTGGTTCTCTTGATAGGATTACCCGCTTTGATGATCTTGGTGTTTTATTACATCCAAAGTTAACTTTTTTAGAACACATTTCTACCATCTAAATAAGGCTATGGGCGTGCTTTAGTTTATAAAGAGGTGGTCAAAAGAATTTGACGACCCCTATATAACTAAGACTCTCTACACCTCTCTGGTTCGTCCGATTTTAGAATACGGCTCTTGTGTATGGTGCCCTCAGTACAACGTACACCAGGACCGTATAGAATCAGTTCAGAAAAACTTTTTACTTTCTGCTCTGCGGGGCCTCAACTGGGATGCAGGTGTGAGATTGCCGTCTTACCCTAATAGATTGCTTTTAATAAACCTTCCAACCTTAGCTAATCGTAGGAAAATGCTTGGTGTGATTTTTGTGCACAACTTGATCAGGGGTAAACATTTGAGCCGCATAAACTTCACGATTCCTATTAAAAGCACTAGAAACTATATACCGCTTATTCCTTGCATGAAACGTTTAGGGTCCTATTCTCGGATTATAATTCCCTCTACCATATTATATCTACTACTAACTCACTTCCTAGTCTTAAATTACTGATCCTCTTATGTCTTTCTCGTAATTATAAATTGCTTAGTTTTTTAGTAAGATTAGTTCTACTTTTCCTCGAACACTAGTCTAACAGCTATCTTTCCTGCATGTCCGCGATCGGTTCGGTTAACGAGTCGCGCGTTATGCGGCAGCGCCCCTCGGTAAGTTGGGCGGGAGGTGGGATGTATTCTTGCTTGGGATCTGCGCGTAACAGCCATCTGCTGGTGTCTCTTGGGCCTGTTTATGGTGCAGTTATTGCATATCAACGTCCTAAAAAAAATATAAGATTTGTGGTGATTGTGTATGTGTGTAACACCCAAAAGGAAGCATTTTCGACCCCATAAAGTATATATATTCTTGATCAGCATCGGACTCGGCTGTGTCCATATAGTCTGTCTGTATGTCCGTCCGTCCATCTGTCAGTTCGTTCGTCTTAATTAGCCCATAGATTTCGGAATCTATAAAACTATAATAAACAAATTGTCTTGCCAGACTCCTGTGATATCACACTGTTCCAAGTGTGTTCAAATTTCGCCCCGCCCACTTCCGCCCACACTAAAGAGAAAAATCTATGGTATGCAACATTTTGAAAATACGAGAAAACTTAAAACTCAAAATTATGGAATATAACTGTCGATTTATGTAGAAGTAGAAATTTAGAAGACATGTAAAGAAAATATGTAAACAAAAATGGAAACGGGTAACATCTAAAATATAAAAATCTCCACAGAATTCGACTACATTTTTTAAAATTCAATTGGTTTATTTGGCGAACAGCGATACAAAACGACATATAAAATATAATTTACAGAAAACGTAAGCTCATATATGTATATACTAACTGAGTACTAGGTATAAAGTTGAGCCGCGGCCTTGGCGTGCCTCACAACGTTCCCCCTAATTTTAAAGTACGGTCTAATTTTCAAAGCGGTCAGGGAGGCGTAATTCCTTACTACTTCTGAAAAAATCATTAAAAAGATACCATGTTTTTGTTCAATTTTATTGCCTGGTGTAAGTTACGTTTGCATTGTATCAGACGCTAATTCTAAGCAAGGAGCTTTATAATTCTTTTGTATTCAGCTTTATCTTATCTAATGTATATACATGATTAGGGATAAATATAAATGTTTAAATTAAAAAATGCAACAAATATCTATGGTTGGCTGACATTTTTGATCATTTTTGATGCCGTTTTTTTAATAATATATATACATATTTGAGAACATGAATTATGGTGTCAGTAGAAAAAAAATTTTTCATCCAAAATGGAATATATTTTTTAATGAAGCTAAAGTACACTTACTTGTCACATCGTTAAGATGTCCTTGTGCCTTTAGGTGTTCTTCTTCAGCCCTAACGAAGTACATCAATATATATCCGACACCAAACATAAATCCAATGGTTCCTAATAGTGAAAAGGCAGCAAAAAGGTGCTCGTCTTCTACATTTTCAGATAAATAGTCAACCAAATATAGCAAGTGCGTTATCCATTTACTAAAAACTCCTTGAGAATGCTCGTCCAACAATTTCTGAAAATATTTAATTATGTGTAATTTATGTGAAAATTGTTACAGTAAAATACAATACCTGAACAAAAGCTTCATAGCTTAACGATTCAGATGCCTTTAATAGCTTTTGTATTTTATGGGTGAGTCCAGATATTGTTTTATTTATTATACTCTCAGTAGGCATAGAAGAAACAAGTGCAGAACCCTGTTTAGCATCAAATACCCATTCGTATTTCACCCGGGTATTATCCCGACGCCAGATAATAACAATTTGTAGAAGGTCTTTGGGAAATGAACCTTTTGATAGAGCATTTATAAAATTTTGCTGTCTTTCCTGCAAGAGGTCGATATATATTATTGGTCTTTTATGTATTATGTGTCTCTTTTCCTCATGCGAAATTTAGAAATAATTTTTATTGAAATAAGAAAAAATGGAAAAAGCAGTCTCCGAATAACAGAAACATGTATTAAAAGTCAATGCAAGAATTTAAAAATGACAAAAACCAACAAGGAAGCTAACTTTGGCGTGCCAAAGTTTATATTATATAAATCCTAAACACATCGAATAATTTGTAGCAAGAGGTTGGGGTTCTCTAGATCTTTTTTTTTCACGATATAATTTATATTAAATCTATTCATTTCTCTCATTGAATGATCGCGTCCCTCTCGCTACTTTCGCACCACAATATTAATAACAGTATGCATCGCATAAGACTCGAGGAGAATTATAACTTATCTGATTAAAATAAAATGATTGAATAATAAGATTTAATTAAAAACATAACTATTCTTTAAACTTTGAACATTGTTAATCAAAGTACTGCAAACGCCAACGTTCGGCAGTCTGCTCTGTAAAAGGGCACTCTGAAGCCGCCGCTTCGGCTCTAGCTTTGCTTCGCCGACGGTGCCCAAATTAGTTCTCTGCTAATCTCTCTACGCATTAGTTGCATATCATCTCATGTACATTTATCTGACCGCGCAAACAACGAGCAATTGTTTTTAAAACAACTCGTATCATTATTTAAAAAAAAAAAATAGTTGCCAAAAAAGCTTATCATCTTAAACAGCAGCCATTCAAAATATCGTAAAAATACATTTTTTAAATACGAGAAAGATATGTATGTGAAAATTATTAAATCAAAAAGAGGAATATAATGAGTAGGGGAGTGTAAGGTATCGTGGCGTGTAAGGTATGGTGCGGACCAGTCAAATCTGGAATGTAACGTCACATGTAAAACTTTTTATCACTGTGGACTATGTCTATTATCGTGCTGTCTTTTTATAGGCAGTAGTATTAATGAGGGGACGTATGCTTTGAACTCTAAGTGATTTTTAATAAAAAAAGTTGTGAAAAAAATGAAAAAATTGTTATTGGATATGTTTTAACAGTTCCAGAGTAAAGAATTTTGAAACTTGAGTCAGGTTAGTACATATGAGGAACGTATATTTAGACCTTGGCCAACAGTTTTTGGTATTTTAAATTTTTTTTTAATTGCGAAGTGTGACATGTTTCCACCAATAGCTTGTAAGGTATAGTGGCGGATCACTTTTTAGCACGAGTTTCAATTTGATTGGCCTTTTTGTGTACAAAAGTGTATAATTTAACACTTGGTAGCGAAGATAGGTATTTTGGGCACCGGGTTCTTGTCTTTAGAGCTTATTCAGCGGACTAAGTCCACTATAACAAGCAGCATAGCCGAGATGTTCTAGTTCGTACTTATCATTTAAAGAAACAGCACATAAAAAACAAGTAAGCTCTGGCTATAGCCGTAACCAGCGTCTTATCTAATTGTTGAACTGATCTTCCACCAGCAACATAGAGCAACACCATTTCGTGGAGGAGAGAGCGGGAAGGCAAATGTCCTACACTGAGCTTCGAAGGCGCTCTCTTCTCTTGTATTCTACTACGCCTATCGTCGTATACCTTATGGCATAATGGTCGTGGCGTTATCTCGAAAGCCAGTTGAGAGACACTTGCTATAACATATATGATCAAAAAATAATATATTCTGTGGCAATTTTGTTAGTTTTTTCGTGTTTTTTTAAATTTTGAAGATATGCCATCACATAAAGCGAAATTTGCAAAAAAAAAAAAAACGAGAGGGAACGTTGGGGCCATTGGCCTTTGCCGCGGTTCTACCTTTTACCAGTACTCAGTCAGAATATGTTCGCAAAAGGGACGAATTAAATTTTGGCCCAAATGGAAAATTTCAAAAAATTTTGTCGAGCCCTATGCTAGATTTTTATAAATTAAAAGTTATGTTTCCATTTTTGTTAACATATAGTTTTAACATCAGTTTCTACATTTCTAAATGTACATGTAAAACTTCTCATACGAGACGTGGAAGTGTGTGCAAGAGAGAGAGGAAATGAGAAAGCGCTTGGCAAGCGTTGAGTAGCGACTGAAATTTAATTTATTTCTTCTGACTGTAATAGTAGTTCAACCTGATCCAGATTCGGCAGTCTGTTAGACACGGTCATTTTCCATGATTTAGCGTTTTTGGTTTTCTCGTTCCTTAAAAATTGTAGATTCCACAGTTTTTCGTAATTTTGAGGACGGAAGAGGGCGTGTCAAAATTTTGAAATACACTTGTATTGAAGTGATATCACAGGAGCTTGGATAGAAAGTTTGGTTGCGTTAGCTCTTATAGTCTTTGAGATCTAGGCGCTCATTTGGACGAATGGGCAAAGCAGACAGGGTCGCGTGTGAGAGAAAGCGAGAGGGAACGATGACTTTCGAAATGGTTTTCATCATTGTGGCTATATTACCAATCCGATCGGATCCAGACTTAACACTCTGATAGAAATGGTCATCCTCTATGATTCTGCGTATTTAGTTTTCTTATTTTTTCAAAATTGTGAATGCCACAGACTTTTGTCTTTTGTAGGTGCGGAAAAGAGCGGGATGAAATTTTGAAACACTTTTGGAGTAGTGTGATAACACAGGAGACTGGCCGCGGCTCTACTTTATACCCGGTACTCAGTCAGAATATATCTTATGATTTATGTAGTTTATTAAATTAAATTTTGGCCAAAATGAAAAATTTTAAAAAATTAAGTCGAAAACCATGCTGTATTTTTATATTTTAGAAGTTATCTGTTTCCATTTTTATTTACATATAAATCGGCAGCTACATTTTTACGTACACATGTAAGAGAGAGGGAATGAGTAAGCGCTTGGCAGGCGTTGCGTAGCTACTGAAATTTAAGATTTAACCGTTGCACTATGGTCCAGATGAGGTTTTTTTTGGCATAAAGTCGAAAAATTGAGTCACATGGTTCAAACTTCGCATATTTTATTGTTATGGTATTACTAATTTTTAAACAAAAAGTTAGACCAGTGCGACCACGCCCACTCATGCCGCCCCTGCAAATTGATTGATAATAGAATTAGAAAATATATATTATTTCCTGTTCTATTTAATTACTTACTTATTTTTTAAATGCTATTATCTTCTTCATCCAACTTAATATTATAAATATCCTCATCGTCATCAGAATCGCTTTGCGATTCATTTTCATTGAAAACGGAAGATCCAAAGGTCTTAATACTTCTTTTGTGAAGATTTTTTTTTTTTCCTTTCCCTTTCCTTTAGACAAACACTCGACAGTGGAACCAAGCTCGAATTATTTTGGTAACCGTGAAAATTAGCGACATTTTTGCGAATTTATGTATAAGTTGTAAGAAATGGCGATTAAAATGACGTGAAATTTATTTAAAAGGTCTTCGCTGAAGTTGGTAATTGATGCTAGTAACTTAGTATTGGCAAAAGCTCTCCTTGCCGTATTACCATCGTTGCTATTGCCGTTTCAATTCTGCTTTGGCATGCTTATGCGTGGACCCATTTCGTTCCAAAACTTTTCTTGAACATATTTTTTCCGTTTGCTCATTTCAATCTTGTCATCACCTTTTATATGACATTTTTTAAATTATATTTTATATTATATGTTCAAGACAAATTCTACAAACCGGATACAGGCATGCAATGGACTTACTCCAAACTGCAAAGCTCCAGGCTTTGGGAAAAAATATTCAGAACTAAAATCTGTTATTTCTAAGATTTTTGTTGGAGTGACCTCACAGATTGGACAACATTGAGTAGATTAAGTTTCAGTTGTCGATAAGTCGATAAGTGTCATATGCATTTCAGAGGTAACTAATATTTTACGATTTTCATTTAGGCTATAAACAGTCGGCTTAAGATTGTTAATTTGAGAATCTAAAAAGTTCTTTTCCATCATTATGTGGACCGTAGTTTCTTTTACAAGTTCAATTTTCAGGGCCTGCAAAGTTAGTTTCAGAGTTACAAACATGGAGTGATCTAAAAACTGTTCATCAAGTGTTTCAGAGCGAACTTCTGCTTGTATATTGAATGATCCGTTGAGCCATCAAATCCATAGCTGCATATTAATTTCATTTCAGCACTTTTTGGAAACTGATCTAAAACATCGGCTCGCATTTTTATTATCCTGTTCGCAGTATGATCCAAAAGGATTTGCAACGATACTTGTGCTGCCGTTTCCATTACTTTTATATCCACAGGACGGCATTGTAATGTAGCTTCCATTACTAGATTATAGGTTGGATAAATATTACTGTGGCGACTTTTATTCATAAGTCTGTTGTTCACGTATTGCTGTTTTGTGAGTGAATTTTGGTGCATATCCAATCCGATACACATTTAATTTTTCGGTTGTTGCTGCGCCATATTTCGATAAGTTCGCTGTGACAAAACTCGAACGTTCCTATATATTAAAAAAATGTGCGAAAAGGGGGACGAACCGGGATGAATTTTTGGTTTGTGGCTAAAGACAACACTCACAAGTACAAACTGGACTAATAAGTTGCTTTCAGCATGGAACAGCTCATTAGTTATATTCCACGAAACACGGAGAACGCATGTTAATTTTCTAAAAAAAAACTACACATAAATTGGACATTACACAACACTAAATCACTAGAACTGAAATAGCAATATACATTAGATAGTCCATACCTTGAAGATTACTTTCCATAATTCACTTAAATTTTCTGGACCAATTTGACGAGTGTGGCACAACACAACGCAACAAAATATTTTGGCGCCAATTTCTATTGAGAAATCAGCTGATCGCTAGCTCACTTTTAAACAGAGCTCGCAAATAACTGTTGACACTTTTTCGTTGTCTGCAAATAAGTGTCTTTCACTCACACAATAAAAAAGACTCAGACAGAAACTGTTTTTGTCGCGTCTGGCTTAGCTCGCTCGCGCTCTGAGCGAGACAGTTATTTCTGTTTTCATTTCGCTCAAGTCAAACACTGATCGTTTGCTTGAGTTAAATGAAGCAAATTGTCTTTTGCTTATGTATGGGTAAACACACGCGACTGTTGCGTTCTCATTTACATTTATATGCATGTATGTATGTATGTATGTATTCTGCGTTTTTAGTTTTCTTGAATCTTAAAATTGTCGATTGCACAGATTTTCGTCCTTTGTGGGGGCGGAAGGGGGCGTGTCAAAATTTTGAAATATTGAAGTGATATCACAGGAGCTCGGATAGAAAGTTTGGTTGCCCTGACTCTTATAGTCTCCGAGATCTAGCAGCTCATTTCGACGAATAGGCAAAACAGCCAGGTTCGCGTGTGTGAGAGCGAGAGGGAACGATGACTTTCGAAATGGTTTTCTTCACAGTTAAATATATTAATAATCAGATCTAAGCCAGATTCAACACTCTGATAGCTATGATCATTCTCTATGATTCTTAGTTTAGTTTTCTCGTACCTTTAAAATTGTGTATGCCACAGACTTTCGTTCTTTTGTGTGGCCGGAAAGGGGCGGGGAGAAATTTTGAAATTTACTTAGAGTAGTGTGATAACAGAAAAGACCGAATACAAAATTTGGTTGCTCTAGCTTTAATAGTCTTTGAGATATAGGCGTTAATGAAGACGGACAGACGGACGGACAGACAGACGGACGAATGGACAGACAGACATGGCTATATCGACTCGGCTTTTGATGCTGATCAAGAATATATATACTTTAAGGGGTCGGAAACGCTTCCTTCTGGGCGTTACACACAACCGTTATCGCCACAAATCTAATATACCCCTATGTTCAGAGCAGCCGCAAACTTCTGCAGCGCACTGTGGAGAGCGCTCCGCGCCCGACTCACTCTCTCGCGCTCGTGCACATGGCACCCAGGAAAGCCGCCCGGAGCTTGGGCGGCCACTAGCTTGAGCGGGAGTTAGGCAGTTTCGCTCGCACCCCCGCTACGATTGGTTTCGAACCACACACCCACGTTACGCTAAAATTACGATTATACATAACATACATACATATTACACATAAACATACGAGAAATACATATTGTATGGTACATATTGAAATACATCCAAGTGTTTAGTGATTGTGATCCGCCCCCTACAAACATTGGTCCTTCGAGCCGGATTTTCACCAAGAAGGAGAAGCGCACCCCAGCAAGCATAGGCGGATCACTCTACCAGGAGGACCAAAATAAGTACATATGACTCATCCAACATCAGCATAAGTGCCGTGATCTTGTTTTTTCCGTCCAAGTGCAAGCGGCTATTCTGTCCGTTCTCCGATATTCCGTTCCTTCTAACTCCGTACATCCGTACACACAATCCCCAGATTTAACTGCATATTCTTGCCGGCACTTGTCCATGTATACATGTACATATACACATATATTGGCTGCATATTCTTGCGTACATATATGTATGTACTAATCCGCAATTAAACGCACCACACATACATATGTACCGACCGCATAACCTTGCGCATTATATATAGATCTGTATCCGAAACATATATATATAACACTGCATATTCTTGCACCCATATGTCCCATCCGCATATCCTTGCGCATCATATATATATATATATATATATATATCCGAAATATATATACCTTAAACTGCATATTCTTGCAAAAATATATTCAAGCATACATATTTTACCAATCTACATCCGCATCCCAGTATATATGTATGTAGGAAATGAAGGAAAGAGAGAGACACGAAGCGGCTGTAGTTTTGTCGCGTCGTCTGCATTCAGCGGCCATCGGCTCTAAGAGAGCCGAAAGAAGAAGGAAAGATCAGTCGGTACTCAGCTCTGTTCAGCCACGCATCAAAAGTACAAGCGCATAATTATACATGAACATAAGGGACACAAATGTAAACTTGGAGCTAATTAATATTAAGATATTCAATAAATAATATCTATTGCTGGTTGGTAAGCAATATAAAATAACCACAAATTGGGGGCTCGTCCGAGAAAAAGCCCAAGACAACAACACCAAAATTTGTGACTGTGTGCGTTTATTCGACGAAATTTGGCGAACAAGAGACTGCGTGGACTGGAGATCGGCGGCTGTGCGATATTGAAACGGAGTCTGGCCTGCAAGTTCGAGAGGGACAAAACATCAGTTGTCAAGAAGAAGCATTAGTGTTGGCAGATATTTAAAAGGCACGAGAAGCGTCGGAAAGGCTGGATCTAGAGTCTAGATTCTAGAGGGAGACAAACGGCACGGAGACGACAATCTGAGCGCGTTCGTTCCAAAGAGAGCAGCGAAAAGTAACGGTAGACGGCAGCAAACAGCAAAATCTGAAACTATTGTTGTTGTTGTGCATTGCGTCTGAGAGGCTAGAGCTACAAGGAGACAAACGGCACGGAGACGACAATCTGAGCGCGTTCGTTCCAAAGAGAGCAGCGAAACGTAACGGTAGACGGCAGCAAACACAGCAAAATCTGAAACCATTGTTGTTGTTGTGCATTGCGTCTGAGAGGCTAGAGCTACAAGGAGACAACGGCACGGAGACGAAAATCTGAGCGCGTTCGTTCCAAAGAGAGCAGCGAAAAGTAACGGTAGACGGCAGCAAACACAGCAAAATCTGAAACCATTGTTGTTGTTGTGCATTGCGTCTGAGAGGCTAGAGCTACAAGGAAACACACGGCACGGAGACGACAATCTGAGCGCGCGTTCGATCCAAAGAGAGCAGAAGCGACAAAACGGCGAGAGACAGTCGAAGGCAAGGCAGAATCAAAGAACATTGGTTTTGTTATTGTCTATTGTCAAGTTTAAATTCATAACATTTTCCTAGATATAAAATATCATCATGACACTGACAGTCGCAGATTTGCGAGAGAAGTTAAGAGGGCTTGCGTTGCAGACGGCGGGACGAAAGCGCGAGTTGCAAGATAGACTCTTAGTTCATTTCGGGTTTCAAGTTGAGGAAGAAGAAGAGTCAGAGAATGAGTCTGTAAGCACAGCTATAGACGATACCGTAGCAGTTCAACAATGTACGCGGCCGACAGAGAATAAATCATGGTTCACTCTAAAAGACGTGGAAGGTAGCGTGTCGCATTTTTCTGGTTCTAATAGCCCCGACATTAATCAATGGATAGTGGAATTAGAGGAGTGCGCGGTTACTGTTCAGTGGAGTCAATTGCAATTATTCGTTTATGCCAAACAGCTGTTGGCTGGTGCCGCAAAATCGTTTGTTCGTAGTTTGCGTGATGTTCGTATCTGGAATTCGTTAAAGACAGCTCTGTTGGAGGAGTTTAGCGTAAATTTGTCATCTGTTGAAGTGCATAGAATGTTACAGAAACTTCAGCAGAAAAAAGGAGAGTCGTTGCATGAGTTTTTGTATGCGTTGATGGAGATAGCCAAGCCAATTAAACTAGATCATGAGAGTTTAATCGAATATTTTGTGGATGGTATCCCAGATGCTAGGGCAAATAAGGCAATGTTGTACCAAGCTAGAAACATAAAGGAGCTTAAATTTCAGATCGACGTGAACCAGAAAGCAAGAGGCGGATCCAAGCCAATGAACAATAAGTGGTCGCAGGGTAACAAAAGTGAGGGTTCGGTAAAAGGGTCGACAGCAGAAAATTTCAAGAAATGTTTTAAGTGTGGAGACAAATCGCATCTGAGGAAAGATTGTCCTAAGAATGATTTTTGTTGTTTCAAATGTGGCCAACCAGGGCACCGTGCTGCAAACTGTAATGTCAAAGTCGAGACTGGACAAGAAAAGCGGGTGAATACGAATATTATTCGAGATAAGGACGTCGTTGTTAAGCCGACAGGTATTTTTACTCCATCAGGTTTGGAACTAAAGGATATAAAGTATGGTAATTTTGTATTTCAAGGTTTAATTGACACAGGGGCAGATTTATGTTTAATTCGTAGAGGTGTATTCTTGAAATTCGGAAATCTTGAACTGATAGGTCGTCAGAAATGTTTAACAGGTATTGGAGATAGTCAAGTTGTAACGTTTGGTAGCTTTTCGATACCAGTGAAAGTTGATGATATTGAAATGGTGGTAGAGTTTCATGTCATTTCAGACGAGGATATTGGTTTTGAAGCCATTTTAGGAAGGACTATCCTAAATCATGTTGATATGCAAGTTTCCAAGACAGGAACAAAATTTGTTCGTAGAATGTGTGAGGAGGATAAAGATAAAAAATCGGATACGGTAGCATCGTCCTCATGTGTGGAATTGTGTAATGAGTTTAGAGGCATTTGCATGTCAAGCATTGACGAAGTTGAGAAGAAGTCTACTATTGATGTTTCGCAGCTCAGTGAGGCGCATGCCAGAGATGTTAGGAATATGGTAAAAGAATACCAGCCTCAGAGAAATGTTGAGGCACCGATTAAAATGAAAATTGTTTTAGTGGATGAAATGCCAGTTTTTCAGCATCCAAGACGTTTAGCGCTGTGTGAACAGGAAATTGTAGACAAGCAAGTGGAAGAGTGATTAGCTGAAAAGATTATAAAGCCAAGTACATCAGAATATGCTTCGCCAGTAGTGTTGGTATCCAAAAAGAATGGTAGCAAGCGATTGTGCTGTGACTACCGAAAGCTAAATGAGAAAATAATTCGCGATAACTTTCCCATGGCACATATGGATACAGTATTGGAGAAACTGCAAGGTGCAAAGTACTTCACGACATTGGATTTAACAAATGGTTTTTTCCATGTGCCGGTAGAAGTGGAGTCTCAAAAATATACGTCTTTTGTGACTCAGAATGGTCAGTTCGAATTTTTATTTGTACCATTCGGAATTTCAAACTCCCCAGCGGTATTTACAAGATTTATAATGGCAGTGTTGAGAGATGTGGTAAAGAATAACGAAGCAGCAGTCTATATGGATGACGTTATTATTTGGAGTCAAGATATAGACCCTCTTGTTAAAGCTCAGAAAAGTGTTGAAGGTCTCAGAACTAAATGGACTACGTATAAATTGGAGCAAGTGTCAGCTGTTGCAACAGAAAGTTAGTTTCCTAGGGTATGTAGTAGAAAATAACACGATAAAACCAAGTGATGAAAAAACGAGAGCGGTCGAGAAATTCCCATTGCCAGTTGATAAGAAGGCAATACAACGTTTAATTGGATTGACTTATTTTCGAAGGTTTATTGAGGGTTATGCTGCTATTGCACAACCGTTGACAGATCTTTTGCGGAAGGATGTTAACTTTGAATTTAAGGAGATCCATCAAGTTGCGTTTGAACAATTGAAAGTAGCATTGACTAGTAGGCCTGTTTTAATAATGTATAATCCGAAATTGGAGACAGAAATCCACACTGATGCATCAAAATGGGGATATGGAGCCGTGTTGTTGCAAAAGGGTTTGGAAGACAGCCAATTCCACCCAGTTCAATATATGAGTCGCAGAACTAAGCCATGTGAAGAGAAATATCCTGCTTATGATCTCGAGGTTCTGGCAATTATCGAAGCCTTAGTGAAATGGCGAGTATACGTTTTAGGTATTAGATTCAAAATTGTCACAGATTGTAATGTATTTACAATGACCATGAAAAAGAAAGATGTTCCTTTAAGAGTAGCACGTTGGGCTATGTACCTACAAGATTTCAATTATGTTATTGAACACCGCTTAGGGACAAAGATGAGGCACGTCGACGCGTTAAGTCGTGTAGCTTGTTATATGTTAACTGAAACTATAGTTCATCGTTTAAAAGAGGCTCAGCTAACCGACGATTGGGTGAAAGCCGTTAAAGGTATTGTGGAGGTCAAGGATTATGAGGATTATTATATTCAGAATCAGATATTGTTTAAGGATCCAGATAAGGAGCTCATTGTAGTACCAGCTCAGTTGGAAAATGAGATTATATCGATAGCACATAAGCAAGGGCATTTTTCGGCGAAAAAGACACAAGACATAATTGAGAAGTCGTATTTTATTCCGAAATTGAAAGATAAGGTATCGCGTGTAGTAAATAGTTGCGTCGAGTGTATCATAGTTAATGAAAAGACGGGGAAACGTGAAGGTTATTTGCAACCAATAGACAAGGGCGACCGTCCGTTGCTAACATATCATATTGATCACGTTGGACCAATGGAGATGACTAAAAAGCAGTACAATTACAAACTGGTTGTCGTTGATGGGTTTTCTAAATTTGTTTGGTTATATTCTACACGTAGTACAGGCGTTGAAGAAGTCGTTAAGTGTTTGGAAATTCAAGCAACTAGTTTTGGTAATCCGCATAGAATAGTGACAGATAGAGGTGCAGCATTTACGTCTAATTTGTTTCGAGAGTATTGCGAGAGGCAGAAAATTCAGCATTTAATGATTGCCACAGGAGTTCCACGTGGGAATGGGCAAGTCGAAAGGATGCACAAGATAGTAGTACCTATGTTGTCAAAGTTTTGTCAGGGTAATTCCGGTAATTGGCACAAGCATCTAGGAAAGGTACAGCAAATGATAAATAGTGTTGAGCCACGAAGTACAAAGGTAACTCCTTTTAAGATATTGACTGGACTAGACATGCGTGTACCAATTGACCTGAACATAAAAGAAATATTGGAGCAATCGCTTATCGAAGAGTTTGATAAAGAGAGAGAAAAGATCAGAAAGGAAGTAGTTGAGAACATCACACGGATACAGCAGGAAAACAAAAGGGGTTTTGATTCAAACAGGAAAGAAGACAGACAGTATCAGGTTAATGATTTAGTAGCTATCAAACGAACGCAGTATGGTACTAGATTAAAGCTAAAAGGAAAGTACCTAGGGCCGTATAAAGTAGCTAAGATAATGAATCATGGAAGGTATGAAGTCGAGAAGATTGGTGATACTGAGGGACCCTGTAAGACTTCTACAGTTTCAGAATATATGAAACCTTGGCTAGACCCATCCGAGGCGAATGGTCCGTCAGGACAGCCGAATGTAGGAAATGAAGGAAAGAGAGAGACACGAAGCGGCTGTAGTTTTGTCGCGTCGTCTGCATTCAGCGGCCATCGGCTCTAAGAGAGCCGAAAGAAGAAGGAAAGATCAGTCGGTACTCAGCTCTGTTCAGCCACGCATCAAAAGTACAAGCGCATAATTATACATGAACATAAGGGACACAAATGTAAACTTGGAGCTAATTAATATTAAGATATTCAATAAATAATATCTATTGCTGGTTGGTAAGCAATATAAAATAACCACATGTATAAACCATCTATCCGAATCAACACTTATTTTTTTCCATATCTGCATACATACATACATACATCGTTCGTTTCTCTTTGTAGAATACAGACGTGTTTTTGTTTTGCGCTCCGCGTACTTTCTGCCTTTTTGCTTAAACAACCGGTGTTTTTATTGAAAATAACCTTTAAAAATTCATAAATTAACAACCCACTAAATCATCTATCACTTAATCGCGAGTGCATGCCTGTTAACGTGAAAAACATAACTTAAATTATTTGCTTTTGCATCGTCTAACAGTGTGTTTTTGTTTGTGCTTTTCGTAAGTACACGCATTATCATATTTAGCCGCTCTCACCTATTAGTTTTGCTGATCTATCACTCTCTCTCTATTACCCACACTTTAAATAACTGTTCTTCCTCTCTCGCTCTCAGTATTTTCTGTGCAGTAGCGCTCTCTCTCTCTCAATTGTAGCTACTGTAACTGCTCTCATTTTTACCTATTCCTCTTTTGGCGTTTATCTGGCACATTGGTCTGAACCCAATTTTTTTTTAAAGAAAAAAAAAATAAAATACAAATTACAAAAATAAAATTAAAATGGAATTCTCTGTGGTCTGCGATAAAAAAACTTGCAAGAAGCAGATCACCCATGACCAGCCGAGTATCCCCTGCTGGCTCTGTGATAGCGTAGTGCACGCTAAATGCGCCGGGTTATCCGGTCTCGTGGGTGATGCCATCTCAAAAAGGAATGGCCTGCATTTCAGCTGTGAGGCATGCCGTCCGGTTGAGAGGGAGATGGCAGCGTTTATGCGGCAGACCCGGAAGGGCTTTATGGAGCTGACCGTGGGCTTTAAAGAGCAATATGATCGGCTCCTAGCCATGGAGTCTCAGTTTAGTGGTTTCAAACTACTGACTGAGTCTCCTAGGCGTAAAAAGGTCACTCCGAGGGATCTGCATGTGCCGGCTGCCCCTCGACCGTCCGATGCTGACAAGTTGACTCCGACCACTCCAATAGTGCAGCAGTTGATCTCGTTCGCCACTCCGAAGGCAACGACAGCTGCTGGCGATGAAAATTCGGTAGCCGAATTTATCGCGTCGGAGGGCATGCAGCCAAAATCATCCGTAGCGTCCGCGTCCGTACTGTCCGCAAGCTCATTGACTGTCCCCTCAATTCCGACCCCACCAGTGAACATACGTCCCGGACCACCGGGTATTACCATCACAGGTGATAGGCCTGTGGTGCCAAGATTGGTGGGGATCCCACCAAAGAGACAAGTTTTTGTCTCACGGCTTGCCCCTGACTCCACAATTAAAGATGTGACGGCTTACATTCAAAGCCAAATAAAAGCCGTCGATGTTAAGGTGGAAAAGTTTAACTTTTCGTATGCCAGGGAGATAGCTTCCTTTAAAATAGGTGTCTCTCAAGCTCATTTTAACACCATCTGTTCTGCCAAATTTTGGCCGGAGCATTTGGTGGTGAAGGAGTTTAAGGCAAAGAAGAAGACTAGGCCCCCGATAACTTTGCCAACAAATCAGACCAGTGCTCCATCGTCATCTTCCCGCTCCACTTCCACCCGTCCAAAAAACTAGCAAACTCTCTTTTAGTGACCTATCAGAATGTTCGAGGTTTGCGTAGCAAGCTCAGCATTCTTTTCCAGGATAGTGTCGCATTTGCATCCCACGTTATTGTGTTTACCGAAACCTGGTTAAAGCCGGACATTCTTAGTTCCGAAGTTTTGGCAGATCGGTACACAACTTATAGAAAGGATCGTTCGTCTCGACGTGCAGGAGGGGTTCTGATTGCTGTGGACTCAAACTTCACGTCGGAACTTTTCACAGTCCAGATCGAGCAGGAACTGGAATTTCTGTGTGTAAGACTGATTCTTCCCGCTTTCTCAGTTTTCATAACTTGCTCGTATATTCCACCTTCTTCGGAAATCGCAATTTACGAGCAGCATTTGTCCGCCTTAACCGCTATTTCTTCCTCGCTATCTGACAAAGATCACATGATAGTTCTTGGTGACTTCAACCTGCCAGGAATTGATTGGTCTTCGGCAAATGAGTCTAATTGCCTGGTACCCATGGCACGACATGACTTTGTTGACGGCTTGATTGACCTGTCTCTGTCTCAAGTTAACCATGTTAAAAATTCCTTGGGTCGATTTCTTGATCTGTGCTTTGCAACGGATCCGACCTTAGCGTTGTTAACTCGAGTCCCCCCGCTCAGTATACCTGAAGATGCCTACCATCCTACATTCGAAGTGACGCTCGACCTAGGACGAACTGTATTGAATCGGTCGGGTAGACTACCCCAATGTGTCCGCTGCTTCCGTAAGGCCGAGTTTACGAAGCTTAATAACCTCATTAGGGATTTTGATTGGTCCGCTTTATACTTGTGCAGTGACATTACGACAGGCACAAACATTTTTTATGATGCACTGGACTCACTTTTTGTCTCTTGTGTCCCACTTTCGTGTCCGATTAGATCAGGAAAACCCCCTTGGTTTACCAAGGAGTTATCCCATCTAAAAAACGTAAAATCCAGACTGTATAAAAAATTTCAAGAAGTTGGCTCTCCTTCTTCTCTTTCTCACTATGTAATAGCTCGGTCAAATTTTTCAGTTCTTAACGCTCAATGCTATCAGAACTACCTATCTCGATGCAGGATAAGTTTCTCTAAGGACCCCAAACAGTTCTACGGCTTCGTAAACACTAAGCGTAGAACGTCCGCACACCCATCCTCGCTATCATTCCTTAATACGTCGGCAGATAATGATCAGGCAATTGCCGATCTTTTTGCCCGTTTCTTCCAAACTACCTATTCGCAGGACGTCTACTCTGGTCAGCCGTATCCATACGGCTTACCGAGGTCGAACGGCATTTTCAGTCCTTTGCTAAATGAACGCTCGTTGCTTCATGATCTACGAACAGTAAAGCCGGTGTTCTCACCGGGTCCGGACGGAGTTCCCGGCTGTGTACTCAGGTACTGTGCCGAGTCTCTGTGTGGGCCGTTGCTTAAACTGTTCAACCTCTCTATAAATTCTTCATGCTTTCCCCCGATATGGAAGGAGTCCTTTATAATTCCCCTCCATAAGAAAGGTAGCAAATCTGACGCGAACAACTATAGAGGTATATCTAAGTTATCCGCTATTCCTAAAGTGTTTGAGAAAATTTTAACTCCGCACCTGCAGCACCTATGCAGATCACTTATATCTCCGGCTCAACATGGATTTATAAGGCGGAGATCAACCACTACAAACTTATTGGAGTTCACCTCCTTTATAATTAAAGGCTTTCAAGGAAATTTACAGACGGATGTTGTTTACACCGATTTCAGTAAAGCGTTCGACTCTGTAAACCACTCCCTCCTTGCACAAAAACTTGACCTTTTAGGGTTCCCGCCCAATCTCCTTAGGTGGATCGCTAGTTACCTGTGTTCTAGGTCTCAAAGAGTCCTTTTCAAAAACTCCCTGTCCTCACCAGTTTTGGTGACTTCGGGTGTACCTCAGGGGAGCCATCTAGGCCCCTTACTCTTTACACTCTTTATAAATGACCTGCCTTCTGTATTAACATACTCTCGAGTACTTATGTATGCGGATGATGTTAAGCTCTGTGTCCAGTATAAGGACATTTCCTTCCAATCCAGGTTGCAGTCCGATCTCGATAGATTTCAGTCTTGGTGTTGTGCAAATCTGTTAAACCTTAATGCTTCAAAATGTAAAGTAATGACTTTTCATCGTTCCAGCGCCTTTCTGGTTCCTTACACCCTTTGTGGTGGTTCTCTTGAGAGAATTACCCGGGTTGATGATCTTGGTGTTCTATTAGATCCCAAGTTAAAGTTTTCAGAACACATTTCTACCATGGTGAACAAGGCCATGGGCGTGCTTGGGTTTATAAAGAGGTGGTCAAAGGAATTTGATGACCCCTATATAACAAAGACTCTCTACACCTCTCTGGTTCGTCCGATTTTAGAATACGGTTCTTGTGTATGGTGCCCTCAGTACAACGTACACCAGGACCGTATAGAATCAGTTCAGAAAAACTTTTTACTTTTTGCTTTACGCGGCCTCAACTGGGATGCAGGTGTGAGACTGCCGTCTTACCCTAATAGATTGCTTTTAATAAACCTTCCAACCTTAGCTAATCGTAGGAAAATGCTTGGTGTGATTTTTGTGCACAACTTGATCAGGGGTGACGTAGACAGCCCTGACCTGTTGAGCCGCATAAACTTCACGATTCCTATTAGAAGCACTAGGAATTATACACCCTTGTTTCTTCCGCTTTGTAGATCGAATTACGCCTTGCATGAACCATTTAGAGTCCTATGCTCTGATTATAATTCCCTCTACCATATTATCTCTACTACTAACTCCCTTCCTAGTCTGAAATTATTGATACTCTTATATCTTTCTCGAAATTAGCAATTGCTTAGTTTTTAGCTAAATTAGTTCTACTTTTCCTCGAACACTAGTCTAACAGCTATCTTTCCTGCATGTCCGCGATCGGTTCGGTTAACGAGTCGCGCGTTATGCGGCAGCGCCCCTCGGTCGGTTGGGCGGGAGGTGGGCTGCGTTATTGCCTGGGATCCGCGCGTAACAGCCATCGGCTGGTGTCGCTTGGGCCACTTGATGGTGCAGTCATTGCATATCAACGTCCTAAAGAATACCTATTAGCTGCATATTCTTGCGGCTGTATATCCCCACAGCTCCCCGCACCTACATCCATACATACAAGCAGCAATAACGGTGCTCGCTTTTGATCGTTTTTGCGTTCGCCTCTCCACCGTTGCGCGCGTTGTTTTCGTTGGGAGAGCAGATTATCGGTGCCGCTCTTGCGCATACGGAGCGCCAAGTGACGCGCTACCCTGTATTTTGAGGGTGTATTGTTTTCGGTGGTGGCTTGTCCAGTGACGCGCTACCCTACTTTCGGCGGGTATATTGGGTATCACTTGCCACCGACTCCCAATATTAGTGCCTGATCGCCGTAGTATCCCCAAGCGCCTCCGATTTGGCAACCGATTGTTACCACAGGGTTCTCGGCCCCCTTTTCTTTCGTGTCCATCCGTCCGACGCTTCCGCTTCCGTGTCGTTGTTCTCAGCGGGTGAGGTCAGACCATGCCCACTGGTGACGAGGACAGCAAAAAACTTTTGCCAGTGCCCGCTCCAGGTAGTAGGACAACACGCAGTCGTTCCGCTCCAGGAACACCTACCTCGATGACTAAACCGATAAGGTTCCCCGCTACGCCTAAGCCGAGTACGAGTTCCGCGGCAAAGTGCAAATCAATCCTGTTCCCTTCACCAGTCACGCTAAAGGTGCCAGTTCTTCCACCTACCAGCCCCATCATGTCTCACACAGCACTCAGCGCCGCACGTGCGAAATTGGTGGCAGCCATTGGCAGGCTGACCTGTTTACAGGATCGATTTACTGCTTCCGGTACCAGCACACCACCCCCCGCTATTGCGCAGACTCGTAAAGACCAATTACGGAGCATGTGGGCGAAGGTAGATGCGGAGTTCGAGGCCTGCTCTATAGCGGCGATTGACGAAGATCCGGACACCCAACAAGAGATCCAAGCCCTGTATGGCAGGTGCTATGACGACTATGAACGGTGCCTAGGTGACCTTACGGTCCAATCGGCCAGCCCAGTAGTCCGTCCTTCTCCCCAGCCGGACTATCACGGCGGTTGTCGACTGCCACCCTGTGACATAGAAATTTTCTCTGGGGATTACGTCCGTTGCCCTACCTTCCGGGATCTGTTTACCGCGATCTACATCCAAAATCCCAGGCTGTCTCCGGTGGAGAAGCTGTACTACCTCGCCACTAAGACCAGTGGAGATCCAAAGGCCATCGTTGAGAAATCCCCGCTGACCAACGACGGCTTTGAGGCGGCATGGGATGCCCTTCGTGATCGATATGAGAACCGACGGCTTCTGGTGACCAACCAGATTCACCTTCTCCTCTCTTTGTCTCACATCGGATCCGATTCGAGTCGTGCTCTGAAAGAGCTCCAAAGTACGATCCAGGGGGTTCTAGCCGCACTCGCCCACTCCAAGGTCTCCACTGAAAATTGGGATAGCTTGCTCGTGACCATTTGCGCTTCAAAGTTGCCGAGATTAACCCGCGCCTTGTGGGAAGAGTCCATAACCGACAAGAAAGAAATGCCGTCATGGAAGGAAATGGACTCCTTCCTCAGTCAGCGGTATCTGACGCTAGAGGCGATCGAGAGCCACCCTTCCAATCCACATAGTTCGAAAGGCGATCCGAATCCGCCACCTACTAAAAATAACCCGTTCCGGTCCCAAGGGAGTCCTGTTCCTAGGAGGATTCACTCGTTTGAGACAACAGTGAATCCGCAGAGAAGGACATGTGATCTCTGCGCCAAAGAGCATCATCCAATCCGTGATTGTCCTCGCTTCCTCCACATGACCGTTGATGCTCGTTCCACCTACATTAAACAGAAACAGCTATGCCTGAACTGCTTCGCACGAGGACATCAGATCCGAGAATACCAAAGCGCCCACAACTGCGTCACTTGTGGGGAACGGCTCCACACACTGCTGCACCGCGGCAACCCAAGTTCCAGCGAGCCAACTTCCACATCCGTACAACATCCGAGCTCTTCCGAATCCTTGTCTAACGTTCAGGCTTATTTCGCTTCCGGAACAAGTGCGGTTCTTTTGAGCACGGCCATGATTTATATTTGCCATCTGGGGACCAATTTTCGCGCTCGCGCTTTGATCGACTCTGGCTCCGAGGCCACGTTCATTACGGAACGTCTAGTCAGCATGATCAAACTGCCATTCCAACCCATCCAGGCACAGGTCTCCGGCATCAATCATACTGTATCCGCTCATTCGAAGAAGCTCTGCAATTTTTCCATCCGCTCTCCGACTAAGTCGGGTTTACAATTAAACGTTACAGCTTACGTTATTCCGGAGGTAGCAGCGAACATTCCCTCGCATCCGATCTCTCAAATTTTGCTGAGAGACTTGCCTAGCCTTCCGTTGGCGGATCCTACATTTTTTGAAAGCTCACCAATCGATGTCCTGATTGGAGCTGACCTTCTACTATCCGTACTGTTAAGCGGCTTACAGACGAACATATGTGGCTCTCTCCTCGGGCTAGAAACAGTTTTCGGTTGAGTACCTAGAGTACCTATCCAAAGGGTAAGAGACTCGAGTTCACGAGTCTACACAAGCAATCCCCTTCCGGCCATCTCTGCAGAGTTGCTAGGACGGTCTCCTACGGTTGAGCGACGGAAAGATATCCGTAATAATCACGGTCTTGGCGAGCAGAACTCCGTGCCAAGTTCAAGCCCAAGCTTGAACTCAGTTCAATGTAACCATGCGACAATGTCCAATGGCCAAGGTGGGCCTTTAACCCGTTACAACTTTCGTACTAATGCTTCGTCGACACCTTCATCTCATCCTAGATTTCCGCATCCAGCCTTGGGCCCACATTCCAGCGCCGACCATAACATTGAGCGCCGACGCGCTTGCGGTCTGAACTCCTACCGATGCCGAGTCTGCCCAGGAGTGCATCCGCTACGGACCTGTCCGACTTCCTCCGGTTGAGCCCTGTGAAGAGGCTCAAAGCCGTACTTATAAATAAGTATTGCGCAAACTGCCTGGCTCATCAGCATTCCGGCAGTGATTGTCGCAGTGGCGGGCTGTGCAGGGAGTGTGGCAAGGATCACCACACGCTACTTCACACACCCGCGTCTCGTCGTGCAGCCCGTTCCGCCTCAGCATCTTCGCCGCCATCTCCTGCGTCCCGAGCTGAATGTCGCCCTCGAAGCTCCGCCAGCCGGCCTGTTAGAGGAACCGTAGAACCTTCGCCGTCGAGTTCGCCATCCCGAGCTGAACGCCGCAGCGCGCCTTTAGCTTCAACATCCCAGCATCCAAAGACACCGCCGCCATCCGTAGACTCCCGTCTATCATCCCGGACCTTCCATTATACTTTGCAGTCCTGCAAGGGGGGGGGAGGATGTTCAGAGCAGCCGCAAACTTCTGCAGCGCACTGTGGAGAGCGCTCCGCGCCCGACTCACTCTCTCGCGCTCGTGCACATGGCACCCAGGAAAGCCGCCCGGAGCTTGGGCGGCCACTAGCTTGAGCGGGAGTTAGGCAGTTTCGCTCGCACCCCCGCTACGATTGGTTTCGAACCACACACCCACGTTACGCTAAAATTACGATTATACATAACATACATACATATTACACATAAACATACGAGAAATACATATTGTATGGTACATATTGAAATACATCCAAGTGTTTAGTGATTGTGATTCGCCCCCTACAAACACCCTATACTCTTCGAGTACCGGGTATAAAAATAGCATTACGAGGAGAAAAATAGAGGCAGGAAAATAACCCATTACAAATAAAAATTCAAAAAGAAAAAGAAAAATAATATTAGCAAATACAATAATTACAGAGAATCAGAAGATAATAACGGGAACATTGAACCGAAAAATGATTAGATCAACGATTATCCTCATGTTAGCGATTCCATTGACAAGTGGACAAAACTTTGAAATAAATTCAATAAAATCCCCGTATGGATTTCTCATATTCAATACTGGAACAATAAACGAACCAATTAATTACGAATATCCCTACCTTACAATAAATGTAACAAAAACTGAGGAAACTTATGCAAGCCTTATAATTCAAATAAAGTATTTAGTAGACAAGCTCATAAGTAAGAGGTGACTAATAAACATAGTCGGTACAGCCTATAAATACTTATTCAGAACATTAGATCAAGAAGATAAGAAAGAACTAGAAGGCAAAATAGACAGCCTAGCCAAAAATAGTATCCAAACCAATTAGTTAAACCTAGTAATAGAAATCATAAACAAGGGACTTGAGGCCATAAATAATTTAAACGAAGAAAAAAATAAAAATCAACAAGTAGAAATTTTGATTTTTAACCTCTAAAACTTGACAGAATACATTAAGGACATAGAGTTGGGAATGCAGCTATCTAGATTTGGTATATTCAACACAAAAAGGTTAAAACAAGATAAATTGAAACATATAAATTCTGAGAAAATACTAAACATTAAAATTTCAACATGGCTAAAAGTAGATTCTAACGAAATATTAATAATTTCCAATATTCCAAGCGAAAGCACTAACTTATAGCCGAAATTCCATCTCTATACCCAAAGGTAGACGCCTGAGGACAGGCTAATGAGAACCACAACCAAATTGAATCATAGATACCCAAGTAAACAAATTCGGCTCCCACACTCCAATCTAATAAACAAGTGACCAGCCCAGATGAAAGATGGATCATCAGATGCAGTCAACCCTTTCATCAATGCCGACAATTCACTGATAGCCATCCATACGTTGGCCAACGCACTTAGGCCAACGCACCGAGAACCAAAGCTACGATCAACCGAAATGCAACCAAAGAAGAAAGCTGCAGCCAAAGATCAAAGATCAAAGCTTGGGACCAAAGCTCAAAAGCTTCCCAAGCGAGACCTATTGGGAAATAGATTCAGAAATAAGAATTAGTTCCGTTTGAGACTTTCAAAATCAAGGTCGGGGATAACTCATTAATAACCCATTGTTTTTAAAAGTAACTTTAGATTAAATAAAAATTAATTTTTTTTTTAAAACTAAACTTCATCAGTGGAATTCTTATTATATAATTACTAGTTCTCATTTTTTCCACAGAATGCGCATGCTGCACAGCAATATTTTTATCTCAAACCTATAGTGGGGAGCAAAAGTGAGTGCTAAACAAATAAAGCAGAGCATTTTGATCACCACCGATCAACTAATGACAAGTTTTTCACCAATGGTACGTGTCGAACAGCCACTATCAGTAATAGCCTACTCCCACAAGCGACCATGCACCATAAATTTCAGGGATGGTTTTGCCGTTCCAAAATTTTCTCAGTTAGAAAAATTTCAGAAACTTTGGCATTCACTGACTGACTGACAGAAATAAATAAATACCGCTTCTACATAAAATTTCACTTGGAGAGCAATATACTTAAAACTATCCGAACCCTTTTTGGCCAACTTTCATTGAAATAATTTAGCATTGCAAAAAAATTCTTAGCTATCGAAATCATTTATTTGTTGAACGCCCCCATACATTTTTGCAAGAGCATTTGTTTCTGTTAAACTACAGTCGAAAAAATAATTACGTTTTCCATTTTTGTTGTAAAATGTTGACAAAAATCAGAGCACAAATTTTTTGTTTGTTGTTGTTAGCTTTGCTGTCTGTTGGAATTGAGGTTTCACACCGTTCCAAAACTGGAACATTGCTCCGAAAAATGTACTTTCGAAAAAAAGCAAAGTACATCGACAAAGTATATCGACTCGGTTATTGATTCTGTTCAAAAATATATATACTTTAAAAAGTCGTAATGCTTAAAAAGAAATTATGTTTAAAGTACTAGGCTTATATAAAGAATTTATACAGATAAAATAAATTGCGATTAGCGTAAAATACGTTACCTTAAAAATATATGCAAATCGAACTCTCTCCGCACTGTATCTACTGTGTAATGCAATTTCTCTCATTATACCCCTTACCACATTGTGTTCATCGGAGTTTTCAGAGATCAGAATTACGCACAAACGTTTTCTAGGTCGGTTCCATTCAGCCGGGCATACACCTTAAATGAAATTAAGTACTTATTTAGATATACCTAGCATTATTTAACAAAAACAAAAGAATTAACAAATTAATCGTGTTCGGAGCAGAGGAAGATATTATATACATATAATCTCTTCTTACAACGTCTATCCAACCACTGTGCACCATATATTTTGTGCACTGATTTATTGTATCACAATTAAGACTTTTTCTTTGCAATAGCGTCAAAGAGCGAAGAACTAGCCAATCAGAGCAATTAAGAGCAATATTAAAGTAAAAACCAGGGAATTGTGATTTTTATACCCGGTACTCAGTCAGTATATACAGTATATAGTCAGTATATATATGTATGTATACATATGAACTTACGATTTATGTAATTTATTATATGTTCCTAAAAGCGACGGCTGCTACATTTTTTCATATACATGTACATATAACTACATACAAGAGACGTGGATGTGTACGAGAGAGAGAGAGGAAATGATTAATCGCTTGGCAGGCGTTGCATAGCGACTGAAATTTAATTTGTTCCTTCTGGCTATAATCATGATCAGACCTGATCCAGATTCAGCAGTCTGTTAGACACGGTCATTTTCCATGATTTAGCGTTTTTGGTTTTTGTCATTTTGAGCACGGAAGAGGGCGTGTCAAAATTTTGAAATACACTTGTATTGAAGTGATATCACAGGAGCTTGGATAGAAAGTTTGGTTGCTCTAGCTCTTATAGTCTCTGAGATCTAGGCGCTCAGTTGGACGAATGGGCAAAGCAGACAGGGTCGCGTGTGAGAGAGAGCGAGAGGGAACGATGAATTTCGATATGGTTTTCTTCATAGTAACTATATAGTAACAACCAGATCTGATCCAGATTCAACACTCTGATAGATATGATCATTCTCTATAATTCTTCGTTTTTAGTTTGCTCGTATCTTTAAAATTATGCATGCCACAGATTTTCGTTTTTTGTGTGGGCGGAAAAGGGCGGGGCGATTTTGAAATATATTTGGACTAGTGTGATAACACAAAAGACTGAATACAAAATTTGGCTGCTCTAGCTTTAATAGTCTTTGAGATATAGGCGTTAATGAAGACGGACGGAAGGACGGACGGACGGACGGACAGACGGACGGACAGACAGACAGCTATTGATGCTGATCAAGAATATATATACTTTATGGGGTCGGAAACGCTTCCTTCTGGGCTTTTCACACATCCGTTATCACCACAAATCTAATATACCCCTATACTATTCGAGACCCGGGTATATTTAGTGCCGAATAGTTAATGGTTAGTTGGATCAAAATTTTGTTAATGGATCGACATATCGATACATCGTTACGGACGGTCGTGCTATACCTCGCTTGCGCTTAAACAATTGCTAAAAATAATAAATCTTCTTTCATAGGAAAGTAATTTGTGTTTTTACCTTGTTCTGGTGTTCCTAACCGATCGTGCAGTGTGTTCGATTCTAGTGCAAACGTATTACGCGTACTTTTGTGTATTTATTTTCAATTTCTCAATTTTCTTTTCCTATTGTGCTTTCTGTACTTCTCTGCACTTTCTTAATCGCAGCTGTTTTTGTTGCTATCTACTGCTCTCTCTGAATCGCTCTCTGGTTCTATCTACTCTCAGCTTATCAGCTCTCATTCCAACACACACGCACCGCGTTGGCCGCTGCTTTGTGCTTGTCTCTCTGATCTTTCTATCGTCTCTCTGTGTCTCTTGTATACTTGCCGTTATTGCGTTTGTTTTGTTCGGTCTTGCGCGCGCAATTGTGAAACACAAGCTAACGACAATATCACTGTGTCACACCGACTTATATTTTACCCTTCTTTTCTTTCATTTTCATATTTATTTTTTTTATTGTTTTTAATAATAAAAAAATGAGCGCCTGCTGTGCCAAGCGTTGTGACGGCCACCGTTCGGTTGCCACTCGCCAAACGTTCATCTTCTGCTGGCTGTGCGACAACACGGCTCATTCTAGCTGCGCGGGTTTTGGTCATATAGGTGGTCGCGTTGTCGATCTGATTAAGACCCGCTGCGGCCTCAACTGGACTTGTTGGGACTGCAGGGCAGTGGAAGCCGACATGCGAACGTTTATGAGGCAGACTCATAACGAATTCGCCGCTGTCCACGCCGAATTTAGAAAGCTTCAGGATAAGTTCAACTCTATGGAAACTCATTTTCGAAATCTTAAAATTCTAAATGAGTCTCCAAAGAGAAGAAACGTTTCATCCAATCTGCCTAGTGTTCACTGTTCCAATTCTCTTGCAGCCAATGACTCTCACGCTCCTCCAAATAGTTCGCCAGCCTTGATTGATTTTGGCGCCAGGGAAACCGATGTTTACCCATCTACATCGAAGAAGACGGCTGGCTCTTCACTCGCCGGCTGTTCACCTGTGCCCGTGTCTGCCAAGGATACCCAACTGGACAGTAATGAACATACCGTGCCTGTGATTGCCCAGGCTGTCCAACCGGACATTACTGATCAGCCAGTTGTAGGCATTACCGTGCCCCCTAAGGAAGTCGTCGACACTGCTGACAGCATGGAGGTTGAAGTAGTCCCCTCCACACCGGCTTGCACTGGCTCCTCAGCTAGAGCTATCCCATCCGGATCACCCCCTCGGGCTGAACCCGCCTCTGCCTCACCCAAAAATCATGTGACCCCTCTAGACCGATCTACTCTATTTGCTGTCGCTCCTCTTAAATCTATATTTGTCTCTCGTCTTATGGAATCGGCTACGGATGTCATGGTTCGGGATTATATCTTCTCCAAACTTAATATCAATAGCTCCTCTGGCATTGTTGTTACTAAATTCATCTTCAAGGAAAAACGTAGCATTTCCTCCTTTAAAATTCTTGTCCCGGAGAAGTTTGTAAAGTATGTGTTAGAACCCTCTTTCTGGCCCGAACACACTATCTGTCACATCTTCAGCAGCCGATCTCGACCTTCACAATCCGCTCCTCGGGTAGGAATTCTTCCTACACCATCTAATGCACTACCATCTCTCTCAAAAAACTGAATTCTTCCCCTCCTCTAAAGATCACTTATCAGAATGTACGAGGTCTGTGCAGTAAGCTCACCAAATTACATGCTGATAGTGCAACTTTTGATTCCGACATTATTGCCTTCTCGGAAACGTGGCTCAATCCCTCAATCTCGGATTCCGAGATTTTTGTTGACAATTTTACCATATATAGATCTGATCGACCATCTCGAGGTGGCGGCGTTCTAATTGCTGTTCGTTCTGACTTAACTTCCCATCTCTTCCCCATCGATGAGCTCATCACTATTGAAATTATCGTTGTTAAAATCCGTCTGTGCTCTTATAATTTATTCATATCATGCTCCTACATCCCACCGTCCTCTGAATTTACTACTTATATGCTACACGTTGACTATCTTCAGTCTGTTCTGTCTCAGCTCAATGATTTAGATCGTCTTATTGTCCTCGGCGACTTTAATCTCCCAAACGTCACTTGGTCTCCATCCAATGACTCAAACTTAATGTTCCCATCTATGCAGCATGATTTCGTTGATTGTCTGTCCGATACATCTTTAGGCCAGGTAAATGGCATACGTAATAGCATGAGCAGGACCCTTGATCTTGTCTTCACTAATGATGCTTCGAGCACGTTGGTATGTCGAGGATCGCCTTTATCACTCCCTAAAGACCCATACCATCCCACACTATCAATTGATTTCCTGTTGCCTTCCTCAAGCCACACAAAATCCTTTATAATGCCCTCGAATATATATTGCATTAAGAAGGCTGATTTTCTCTCCTTGAATACCTACCTATCCCAGTCGGATTGGTCATTCCTTGACGATTTCCAAGATATTGAATCTGCTACTAATGCATTCTATAGCTTTATTTTTTCCATTTTTCCCATGCATGTTCCTTTAGCCATACCCTCCAGAAATCTTTCTGGCCCTATCTGGTTCACCCCCAGATTAATAAATCTGAAGAATTTAAAATCCCGTATGTACAAAAGGTTTAAAAAATCCGGTTTACAATCTGACTTTTCGAAGTACTCGATTGCAAAATCTAGATTTTCCTTATTTAATACTTTGTGCTATAATAGATACTTGATCAAATGCAAGCTTAATTTCAAACGCGACCCTAAACAATTCTTCAGGTTTGTTAATTCTAAGCGTAAATCTTCCCAATTTCCTTCTTCTCTACACTTTAATGGTCGATATGCTGATAGGGATTGTGACATTGCCGATCTCTTCGCCTCCTTTTTTCAACGTTGCTACTCTGTCCCCTCTTCTAACCTTCCCTCTAACCTAGCCTCATCGAACGACTTTAGCAGTAGTTACTCATATCCTATCCCTTTAAATAGTTCTAACTGTATCCTTCCCCCCTTCATCGACTATGATGGACTCTTAACACATTTAAAATCGTGCAAGTTTTCGTTCAGTTCTGGGCCAGACTCTGTTCCGAGCGCAGTTCTTAAACTTTGTGCAGAATCCCTTTGCGTGCCTCTCCTAAAACTTTTTAATTTGTCTCTCGAAACTGGTGTCTTTCCCTCCGTCTGGAAAGAATCCTATATAGTTCCCTTTCATAAAAAGGGATCTAAATCGGATGTATCCAACTACCGCTGTATTTCCAACTTATCTGCCATTCCTAAACTTTTCGAAAAAATCATTACTTCTCAGCTTCAACATTTTTGTAGGTCTATATTCTCTGAATCACAGCATGGATTCATTAAACGACGCTCTGTCTCTACTAACTTACTTGAATTTTCCACCTTTGTAACTTCGGGATTTGCTAAACAGTGTCAAACTGATGTCGTTTACACTGACTTTAGTAAAGCCTTCGACTCCGTTAATCATAATCTACTAATTCATAAACTGTCCCTTTTAGGGTTTCCGACAACGCTTCTATACTGGACCGATTCTTACCTTAGTAACCGTTCTCAACGTGTCATCTTTAACTCCTCTTTCTCTATACCTGTTACTGTCTCTTCGGGGGTTCCTCAAGGTAGTCATCTGGGTCCCTTACTATTTAACCTATTTATTAACGATCTTCCTCAAATGTTAGTTCATTCCCGTTTCCTAATGTATGCTGATGACGTTAAGTTATGTTTTTCCTACAGTGACCCTTTGTCACCACTATCTTTGCAATCTGATCTGGATGCTCTTAATAACTGGTGCTTAATCAACTTTCTACCTCTTAATATTTCTAAATGCAATATAATGACGTTTCATCGTAATAAGCCATACCTCTTCGACTACTCTATCAATAACATTATCCTACAACGCCTCTTCAAAGTTAATGACTTGGGCATTACCTTTGTACCTAATCTATGTTTCAACTCTCATATCTCTACTATCTCTAACAAAGCCAAAGGAGTCCTGGGATTTGTCAAAAGATGGTCTAAGGAATTCACTGATCCGTATACCACAAAACTCTTGTATGTTTCCCTGGTTCGGCCTATTTTGGAATATGGTTCTTGTGTTTGGTCTCCTCACTACCAAAAATTTCAGGATATGCTCGAATCAGTTCAAAAGCAGTTTTTGATCTTTGCTCTCCGCGGACTCAATTGGGACCCCTCTACACATCTCCCTTCTTATGAAAGTAGGTTGCGCTTAATTAACCACCACTCTCTTAAATCCCGTAGAACCTGCCAAGGAGTTCTCTTCCTCCATAAGCTTCTCTCTGGTGAGGTTGAATCGACTGCCCTCATCAGCCTTATCAGTATTAATGTTCCTTTCCGCCCGACTAGGCATTACTTTCCTCTCCATCTCCAACTCTGTCTTTCTAACTACTTGGATTATGAATCTTTCCGTAGCCTTTGCCGCAACTATAACAAATTTTTCTGTTTTCCTTTGATACTAGTTCTAATATGGTCAAAATAATATTAACAAATAACTTAATGTAATTTAAATAGCTGTAATTGTAAATTGTTCGGCTACCGGCTTATCTCTAACCTAAATTTGGCTGTTGGTGGGACCCTTTAGGCCATTGAGCCGTTAATCAGCCCCACCAGGTCTGAGTATTTGCTTTTGCCCTTTACCTTTAATCAGAGCTGCAAACCGGTCCGGAACCGAACCCCGTGGAACCGGTTCTCTGCGGGTTCTTTGCTATGTCGAACCGAACCCTGAACCGAACCCAAGAAATGTCTCGGAACCGCGAACCGAACCGGTTCCGTTTTTATTTAAGGGTTCGGTCCAAGAAAATATAAATATGAAATATGTATCCGATCGTCATGTATGGCTCATGATGTGAAAAATTGGCAGGGTGGGTGGGAGCAAAGACAATATAAACACTAAGATATGCCGCGCCATACAAAATTTTCAGATCGATTCCTGACTGGCTGGAATTAACAAATATTCCAACTTGAAAAAGAGAGAGACAGATATACGGAGAGACAGAGAGAGCTTTAGTGACACACGTTCTGTACGTGAGGCTGATCTTTAACTGAATGTGTGTACATATTGTAGGGCTGCTTGTGTGTATTGGTTGTTGACGACGCCGCTGTCGAAGAAATCACCCATTACTTTAGCATACGATCGCATCATATACACCAGAGGCCGGCACGCAATACACTCACATGTTTTGTGCGTTTGTGTGCGAAGGCAAGAGACACGAAGCAATACGAAGGCAAAACGTTTCTTGCTTTGCACTGAAAGAAATGAATCCAGATAAGGAAAAATGTTTTGCGCTATGTGATGTTTCAATTTTGGGTGCAACATATATTAGAAAATATTTCGCTTTCAGTTCTAATAATTTCGTGGCACGCTCAGCCCCTACAAGTCCCTTGAACCGGGAATGCTTAATATCATAGTGCCTCTCAATAAAAAATAGTGCGCATCAACTTGCTACATATTTGCAAATCATTTTTTTATTTTCTAAAAAGAAAAAATTATGTTTCCACATTACATTAAACATTTTTGTCAGTGTACAATTTAATTTGCGCTGAAAAAAATTCATCTCTGTTCTCGCAACGCTGACGAACAGAATACCGAAGCAGCATGTGCATAGGCCCGAAGACATACGACTCATTTTCTCTGCCGCCGCGGGACCCGAGCAGTAAGGCCGACGCTACACGAAGTTTTTACACTATGTGTGTGCCGACTGCGCTGCCCCGCGGCCGTTTTCCTATGCACATGGGATAGGACGCTGCCGGCCTCTGATATACACACAATGCATACGTATTTATATGTATATATGTATGTATGCATGTATGAGTCGCAATGAAGCGATGTTGTCTCGTCTCCCTTTTGAGTTATATTCCGTCTGCTTTTAACGGACAGCTTCTTATTTTATCTATCCTCAGTCACAAGAAAAGCGTGTGACAGTGGGACAGCTTATAAATTCTATATCATTTTTTAATAATACTTAGTTCATAGCCATTTTGATTTATTTCACTATAGCAACCAATAACTAAATAAAATATTCCATATCCTGATTCAATTACAAATTACTAACATTTTTTTTGTGTTTTTGGATGCAACCGCCCACTGTGCACATCATTATGTTTTTTTTTAGGGTTGCCAAAAATCGTGAAATTTACTTGTTTTGTGTATCATTTGTATGGCTCAAATTTATGTAAGAAAAACGTCATATGGTGGCAACTCTTCGAATGGCTCCAGTGCCGTTGTAACGGGACAGCTTGCGCATGTAGCAATCTGGTTTGCATTATTTTTGGCATTAGAGAAGTTGTTTGACAATGAGTTCCATACGAGATTTTTTCGATTATAATGATCAGACTAAAGTAAGCCAGTGTAAAAACTGTAGTGTACAATTAGTTGGCCGACATGCCACTAACTTAAAAAAACACGTTGAACGCAAGCACTCTGATGTTTACAAGCAGCTTACCGAAAGTGAAAAAATGAACAAAAAACAGCAACAGCCACCGATCAGCAAATTTTTTGAAGACTCCAACTTAAAAGTGAAGTTATCTAAAGATGAGATAACAAATGCATGTGTTGAGCTGGTCACCAAAAATGGGCGCCCACTAAAAATACTGGAAGATTCTGGGTTTAAAAAAATTTTAGATCCAATATGCAAGGCATTTCCAAAGCAATTAAAATCATCTGAATGGAAGACCGTGGAAAATATTTGCAGTTTACTTCTACCAATTTATAAAACTTCATTGAAATTGCAAAATGCTAAGTTGTTGTCAAGTGACTTTTTTTATGCATGGTTCTCCTGCAAATCTAATCTAAAAAAGACTACTGCACAACATTCATCAATTCTGGCTAAATGTCTTGAAAAGAGGTCAGCAATTTTAAATGTAATTCCCATTATAACTGCAGTATATTTAGACCCCCGCTATCAAGCGCTACTTAGTTGTGAGGAAAAAAAGGCTGCAAGACAACATATAAGCCAGTTAAACAGCCGATTGCAATCTTTTGACGAAAGTCTTAACGTTTCAGCAGTAAATGATTCTACTTCAGATTGTGAGGAGGAGACTTTTATGAAAAGCATTGTGGGAAACCAAGCCACAACGAAAAAATTCATTTCTACCTTCAATAAATCTTTTGAAGAAATTCCTCGAATGCATCCCCATGCAGACGTTTTAAAGTTTTGGGAAAATTACAGCCAAACTGATTTGAAAAAAGTTGCAATGGTTGTTTTGGCGGTTCCGGCAACTCAAACTTCTGTAGAGAGAGCATTTTCCTCCCTCAAATTTGTGTTGTCGGACAAAAGGGCATCAATTGATGAAAACCTCTTGGAGGATATTATGCTAATAAACTTAAATTGAATATGATTTATAAATGATTTATATGTATAAAAAATGGTTTGAACTAAGTTAAATTTAAATAGCTTTAAAATGCAACGAATGCAGTAAAATAAAATGATTTATTATTATTTGTTTTTTTGTTATTAATACCTTTGAAATGCAACGCATGCAGTAAAATAAAATGATTCTATTGTATAAAACATGGATGCTCTTTATTTTTTCATTTATTTTACTCTACGAACCCGGGTTTGGAACCGAACCCGAGGTTCCAAAATATTCAAAACCCGGTTATGGAACCTCTGCGAATTTTCAACATAGGGTTCGGAACCCGAACCGAACCCTGGCCGTTTTTTCAGGGGTTTGCAGCTCTGCCTTTAATTATTGATTTGTAATTTCCTTAACCTGACAGTTTAACTGTACATTGTTAAACTTTAAACAAAATAAACAAAATACCAAAATAGTTAATGGAATGTGTAATAACCCGATAGCGTAGTTTGTTTCCCAAAATAACAACACTTTTAGGTCCGGTGTAATGTTTGTACTTTTATTTCGAGACCGGCACTGTTGGTCCTTCCACCATCTTTACTCGTCTAACTCCTTTCTCAACGACTCAATTATGCGTTGTCGTTGGAGTCGACGTCGCCGCTCTCGTTGCTCTTCGCTGCCGGTTCCCACATCCCTCTTTTTTTCACAAGACGCAGTTTCAATCCTGGATCGGTAGTGGGGCTTCCTTCTCAGATACATCTCCTGGGAGGACTCCCATCAAATCTGTATTCATGGAAGCTTCTTGAATGGTCGACGATACCTGTGGAAGAATACCTAAATCTTGACTACTGAGTGGCGGGCCCCTACCTAATATCTTCTTTAAATGACTTATATTTCTCATTAGCACTCGGCCATCTCCTGAAAATTTCGCTATATTCCCTTTACGCTCCATCACAACATATTCAGAGGGATCAAAACTTGGCGTCAGCTTGTGTGGGAAAACAACATTTTTAACCAGCACCTTATCACCAATCCCGATGTCACTTTCCTTTGCCCCTCTTCTTTTATCAGCCAATTCTTTTCCTTTTTGTTTAGTAACACAGTCTCGGTCCCTTTCAGCCGAATCTAAAACATCCCCCCATAAATCCAGGATTCCTGGCATTTTATCACGGATTACACGGTTAAACATTAGTTGTGTTGGAGCCGTGCCAGTGCTACTGTGTGGTGTTACATTATACATAAGTACAAATTTACCAATGACTTGTTCATATTTTCCACTTCTCCGTTGGCTTGAGGCCAATACGGTGGAGTTTTGATCTGATCTATCCCGCAGACCTTACAATATTCTCTGAACTCCGCACTGACATATTGCCGTCCATTGTCCGTCCGTAAGTATTTTGGGAACCCTAGTCTACAAAAGATTTCTTTCATTGCCTCGATAATATTTGTTGACGTTATTGACCGTAGAAATTTAAACGCCATATACCTCGAATAATAATCTATCAGGACAAGTACAAATTCGTTATTTGGTAGTGGACCCAATAAATCAGTCGCTACACAGACCCAAGGACCCGTCGGAAAAGGAGTTCTGTCCATTGGTGCTGGATTATTTGCTTGTGATACTAAAATGCAGTCTTTGCAAGACTTCACAAATTTCACAGCATCGCGATCTATCTGAGGCCACCATACTTTGGACCTTAAACGGCGTTTTATTGCAGACTCTCCTGGATGGCCCTCATGTGATAGTTCTAGTGCCTTCTGCCGTAAAGTCGAGGGCATGACTATACGATTTCCTCTTAACAGGATCGATCCAATCACGGAAAGTTTAAATCGGAATGATTGAATTGGACCGTCCCAAGAATCATTGCTGAGGCAGGTTAACGCGTCAACAATTTCTTCGTCAAGAATGCTTTTTTCGGCCACTTCAGATATGCTCATTGATTCAGGGATAGACTTTTCCACAACGTGCAGAATGCTTGAATACTTGACTCTTGAGTCGAAATCCTTTGTCGATGATAAGTCGCACAACCACGATAACACATCTGAGATTTTTTCCTTTCCCGCTTTGTAAATGACTTTGAACTTATACATTTGCAGGCGAAGGAGCCATCTTTCGATTCGAGCTGGGGGTTTAGACGCCGGGTTAAAAATAGTTTCAAGTGGCTTGTGTTCGATGACTAGTTCGAATTCCAATCCAGCCAGATAATAGTAAAATTTTTCCACCGCCCATACCAAGGCTAAACTCTCCTTCTCAGTTTGAGAATACCGTTTCTCGACGTCTGATAAGCTCCTACTGGCAAATGAAATGATGTGAGGGTCATTATCGCTTGAGAACTGTAGCAGAACTGCTCTGAGAGCCACAGGACTGGCGTCAGCAATCAGGCGTGTTCTGTTTCCTGCGTTGAAATACGAAAGCTTTGGAATGTTGGCCAACCGAGTTTTTAAATCTTCGAACGCTTTCTTCTCCTTAGTGCCCCATATGAATTTATTATCTTTCCGCAACAATTGTCTTATGGCTCTGTGCCATCGGCCAAATCCGGTATAAATTTTCACTCGTAATTTATTAAGCCCAGAAAACTTCGAGTCTCCTCCTTGTTCTTTGGGTCACCGAACGATGTGATGACCGTCACCTTGTCCGGATCGACATTAATCCCTTTATCGGATAATATGTGACCAAGAAATTTCATTCTAACAGTTTTCCATACACATTTCAAATCATTCAATATAACATTATTTTCTTGGAATATTCTGCAAACTTTCTTGACAGACTCGTCGTGGTCCTTTTCAGTTGATCCGAAAATGATGACATCATCTATGTAATTTAAAACATTTGGACACGACGCCAACAATTCTTCAAGCCCCCGTTGAAAAATTTTTACGCCACACATTAATCGTTTATATCGGAAAAGGCCTCGGGGCGTTATGAAAGTTGTAATTGAACGGCTCAACTCATCCAGCTCTAATTGATGATATGCATCTTTTAAATCTAGACGCGAGAAGTATTTTGCGTCTTTTAATTTGGTCATAAACGATTCAAAGGTGGGCAGCGGGTAGTTCTCCCTCTTGATCGCCTTATTAGTTAGGCGCATATCCACACACAAACGGATATCGCCATTTTCTTTGAACGCTATTACTATGGGCGAGATCCACGGACTGTGTCCCCTCACTGGTTCTATTATGTCCCTATTCAGAGCCTCCTCCAGTTTCGATAGGACCTTTTCTTCGATGGCAACAGGGATACGTCTCATGGGCTGTTGTATTGGTCGTACATCTGGATCGATAGACAGCTTGACAGCTTGACTTCCATTTGATTAACCTGCAGTCCTAATTTCAGAACATTCCATTTTATAGCGGTTTCTCGGCCCAATAATGATTGTCTCCCATTCTCGATCACATAGAATGACGCAATTACCTCTCGGTTCCCCCCGACCGATATCGGAGCCTCGAAGACGCAAATTACATTAAGCAATTGGTTTGAGGCATAGCCCCGAAACTGCCTTTGCGAGTTAGATCGTATATTGAAGACTACGGCTTTCCTTTGATGCAACGATACCCAATCGGTTTGACTAATCAAGTTAAAACGGAATTCCGAGTCAATTATAAGAACGGAAATTTGACCGCCAATTAAACACTCTATTATTTCCTCCTGCTCGTCGTCACTACAGACCTTAAAACAATGTTCCTTTGTAACTGTCCTCTCTGGATATGTGAATTCTTCTTCCATCCGATGCACATCTGCCCGTGATCGTTTGGAACCTCCGTTGTTGGTCTGAGTGCACTGACGCTTGAGATTTGTTCGACATTTGCGAGCGAAATGACCGAAACGCGTGCATTTATTGCATTTTACCTGCCGCGCCGGGCAAGTCAGACTATCATCCCGGTGTCCCTTACGACCACATCTGTTGCATTCCGCATCTCTGTAGGATTTCCGATCTGTGATTTTACTTACTGACTCTTTGTCCGATCTACACAGCATCGATTCCGATTGTTTACGTATTTCTTCGTCCACCTGACAAGCCTCAATTATCTCGTTTAATGTATGCTCTTTCTCCAAAAGCTTCTTCTTCAAATCTACCGAAGTATAGGAGTCCATTATTTTGTCCTTCAAGCAGATCTCTTCGATTTCTTTTTTAGTTGAACCAAAAGAACACTTTTGCATCTGTTGCCGTAGACGCACTACGAATTTTGAAAAGCCTTCACCCTCCAAGGAGAAAAATTTTCTAAACAAATGCCTCTCAAAAGTGGAATTCTGCTTTGGCGTGAAATATTCGTTTAACTTGTCTACCAATACCTTGAACACATCGATTTCATCATCTATCTCCGGGTCTATCAGAGCATCTGGCAAAGAGTACTCAACTGTTTGTAGCTGGACGCCCCCCAAGTGGAGTAGCTTGTTCCTCTTTCTCTTCGCTGTCTGGATGTCCTCTGCTTCGACGTAAATGTTAAATGCTCGGAGCCATTTTTCCCATTCACTCCGTAGCAGTGATTTGTCGATAGCCTCGCACAAAAATGGTTTAATTATTTCTCCCATTGCTCATTCCAACCCTGAAAAATATTTAACACAACATTTGATAATTTATTAACTTGGCGAACTGCCTCTGGTCATGTCAATTTATTATATGGCTAACTGCCTCTGACAATGTCAGCTGATTATTTGGCTAACTGCCTCTGTACTACACAGATCATTTATTTATTCCTTCTTCGACTTGTAACCAACTGTTACTCAGTCCTCTTGTTTTTCTTTTCTTTATTTGACTTGCAACTAACTGTTACTCAGTCCTCTTGTTTTTCTTTTCTTTATTTGACTTGCAACTAACTGTTACTCAGTCCTCTTGTTTTTCTTTTCTTTATTTGACTTGCAACTAACTGTTACTCAGTCCTCTTGTTTTTCTTTTCTTTATTTGACTTGCAACTAACTGTTACTCAGTCCTTTTGTTTTTCCTTTCTTTATTTGACTTGCAACTAACTGTTACTCAGCCTCTCTCTTAATTTCATCCAACTGTTCTCTTTTTACTTCACTTGACTTGACTTGTAACTAACTGTTACTCGGTCTTGTTATTTTTTTCGAAATTGATCTGGCATCACTCCTCATATTCGCACCGCTCTCTCAATCTCCCACTCCTCCATTCTCGTGCCATCCGTATTGCACATCAGCATATCTTACAACAACAAACCACACAAACGGCAAAAGAAACGAAACGAAGATACCGAAAGAGAGAGAGAGAATGAGCGAATGAATGAATGTACCGCAATTTCCTCGAAATTGTTTTAACGCATTCAACTTTCTTAAGTAAAATCTTATATCATTTTGTTATTTTACTTTGGTTTTTTACCTCGTCGCCAATGTAATAACCCGATAGCGTAGTTTGTTTTCTAAAATAACAAGACTTTTAGGTCCGGTATAATGTTTGTACTTTTATTTCGAGACCAGCACTGTTGGTCCTTCCACCATCTTTACTCGACTAACTCTACTCTCAACGACTCAATTATGCGTTGACGTTGGAGTCGACGTCGCGCTCTCGTTCCTCTTTGCTGCCGGTTCCCACAGAATGGTTAAAATAAGTATAAATATTAAGAAAAAAGGTGACTTAATTATTTTTAGCTTTTTTTGCCTTCTCCGAACCAAATAGATTTTTTCTGATCGAATTGGAGATTTAAACATTTTCAAAGCATTGTGGTTTTATAGTTTAGTTTTTTTTTTTTTTTAATTTTTGAAATGTGGGATTTTGTTATGTTTGCATGTTTGGCATTCTCTAAAAATTGTATTTTTACTAAATAGTATGTTTTTCTTTCAGCGTTTCAAGTGCCGCGTTGCCTCGAGCTTCACAGAACACTTCCTACTTTTGAATACTTTTTAGATATATATATTTCATATATAAGTAAGATTTTCAGATGATGTATTGGATAGCAGAAAGAATTCTTACACGGAATTTCGCGAAAAAAATAAATATTGAGATGGGGGTAGCGGATTGTTCAACGATGGAAATAAAGCATGAAAATTATTTTCCAATGCAGCTTTGAGTTCCTAACTTACTGGAATTGATAAAAGTATGTATGGCTCATATATATATGTGCAACATTATTGCAGACCACGGCATCGGGATACCGCTAAAAATATGATAATTGCATGTCCATGGTACTATTCGCCGGCTACCGCCCATAAGGTTAAAAATAAATATTGAGATGGAAGTAGCGGATCGTTCAACAATGGAAATAAAGCATGAAAATTATTATTAATTATTTTAAGACCATTGGTAAAACGTTTCAGATCGCTATCTAGAATTAGAGAATTTTTGGCCACTGAACTACTCAGCGAAATAAGTGCGGGTTGCAACACTCATTTCAATTACGCTCTCAGTGCATACACGCACATTTACGCTCTCAGTGCATACACACACGCACATATGTACATTCACATGTAACATTCGTATTGCATGTATTGCATTGCTCTCAGTAAAAATTGTCTTGGAATGTACAGCATCACAGGCAAGTTCTTATTATAATTATGTTATAGAATAAACATATAGACTGATTTTATTCACACTCTATTCTATTCTATACACACAAGAGCTGTATTCTAAAATCGGGCAAGCTTGCGAGATATAGATAATCTTTGTTAGATTAGGGTCATACAAATTTCTTTGATCTCCTCTTTATAAACCCAAGCACACATATGGCCTTATTCACCATGGCAGAAATATGTCCTGAATGCTTTAATTTGGGATCTAATGAAGATCAAAATCATCAATTAAAATAATTCTCTTAAGAAAGCCACTACATAGGGTGTAAGAAACCAGAAAGGCGCATGAATTATGAAAAGTCATTACTTTACATTGCGAAGCATTAAAGTGTAAAAAACCCCATGGGATTCAACCGAAATTGAAATTAAGTGTTTTTATACTGGACACAGAGCTTAACGTCATCCGCATACATACATAAGTACTTGAGAGTATGTTAATACCGAACGCTGGTCGGTTAAAATAAATATAAATATTAAGAAAAAAGGGGACTTAAATTATTTTTAGCTTTTTTTTGCCCTCTGCGAACCAAATCGATTTTTTCTAATAGAATTGGAGATAAAGTATAAGAGATGAATATAAAAAGTAAGGGGCCTAATAGATGGCTGCCCTGTTGTGCACCTGGAGTAACCATAACTCCAACAAATTAGTAGTGGTTGATCTCCCCCTTATAAATCCATGTTGAGCTATAGATATAAGTGATTTGCTTAGATGTTGCAAATGCGGAGTTAACATTTTCACAAACACATTGTTGAGCTACTGAGCTTCTTCAGCAGCGTATTTCCCAGACATTTAATTAAAACGCAACGGGGTTGATTTCAATGTAATATCATGTATGTTCGATTTATTTTTTCGGTTTACTTTGTAATGCGAGAGATGCAACAATAACAAACAGGTCACAGTGCCAACAAAAAACGAAATTAACGAAACGACGTTTGTTCACGAAGACGATCAAATTGCAAGTGACTTCTGCTCTGCTGATGAGCCTCCCTCACAGCTCTTGTCGGACGACGAATTTAGGGAAAGGGCGATGTAGCGATTAAGAGCGTAGGGCGTAGGGCAGCAGCAGCAACGATGCATTGATAGTGATGTTTTGCAAAGAGAGTAAGCTATGCCTTTGTGCTGCCATGGGCATGAAAATACATATACATATGTACATACATATATGCACTTGTATGTGTGTACATTCTCTGCTCACATTGGCTGCTATCTGCTTCATTACTTGGTGGACCGAGCGGGCGAATTATATGCATAATTTAAAGTGCATATGTTCTAAAGGGCGGCCCCACCGTGCCGCATCACAGATTCCATCTCTAGACTCCTCTCCCAGCTGATTACATCCACTCGAGCTTCCAGGTTCCATGTTCCAGTTTTATGATCTATAGCCTCAACCCGAACCGACCCGGTTCTGGGCAACGCCATTCACACGCAAACTTTTATTGCATTGACAAAGTGGTGCTTCTCGGTATTTTCCTTGTCCGCCAGCTACTGTGGGAAATGGAGCGGAAAATATGTGCGAAAGAGAGCTCTCCTCCACCACCCACCCACTGCAGGATATGCGGGTACACATATGAATTTCCCTCTTTCTTTTTTGCGGGCCACCAAAAGGAAATTAAAATATTTCCGCAGCTTCCAGGTGGAAGTTCTTCGGGGATGAAAATCGATGGGTCGCTGGGGCTTGGGGCCTGGTGGTGGTGCCAAGTTCTAGCTAAGCCCAGGTGCGATAATTGATGTCAAATGCTCCTCACATTTGTCTCTCTCTCTCTCTATCTCTCTCTCTCTCTCTTCATGTGTGTGTATGTGTGTGTGTGTGTGCAACAGTTGTCAAATTGTCAACTTGTCAAATTGTCAATTTTAAATTTTTTTATTTTGTTCTGTGGCGGTTACCCATCGACCCACATCCGACCACCGCCATCCGCCAGGTGGAAGTTCTTCGGGGATGAAAATCGATGGGTCGCTTGGACTTGGGGCCTGGTGGTGGTGCCAGGTTGTAGCTAAGCCCAGGTGCGATAATTAATGTCAAATGCTCCTCACATTTGTCAAAAAAATGAAGGTGAAGCAGCACTATCCAGCGCAAGGAGCTGCAAACACTTCTCCGAGCCAATCCCAGAACCAGCCCGATTTCAGTTCATTTCCTTGACAAGGAAGCAGCAGGACCGGGAACTAGGGCGGGAGTGCTCTGCCAATTTCGTGGCCTACTCGGAAATTTCCAAAAGTGCTAAAATCAGCACAAAGAGCAGCAGAAAAAGTGAACGAAGTGGAGGAACACTCGGAGCAGGAGAGCGAAAACTGCTGAAAATGCAAAGCTTGGCGGAATTTATTAAAAGGCCAATCCAAAGAAATTGTAAAATTGCTTTTGATAAAAAACGAAACCCACGAGCAACTCCGAAGTCTGGTTTAGAGCACTAACCTGGGCGAGGAGCCCTGGAAGGCGTAATCCCAGTGCCAAGTGCCAATAAGTCGGTTATAAATTTAAGCAAGCGGCCAGGACGGGCTGCAGCCCGACAAATTGCTTGCAAGGACTCGTCGCTATCCTTGCCACAGTGTGCCTCACATGAGGACGTGGCTGAGAGCGAGCGAAACAGCTGGAGCTGCAGCATGTTAGCGTAACGATGTCGATGCCAAACGAGAGCACACACTCAGAGGCAGATTGAGAGAGATAGAAAGAGGAAGAGATGGAGCGGTGGAAGACGTGCGAAGTGATGTGCTTTCCACACCCGCATGTACGTATCTCCGCCTGAGGTACCTGAAAATATGTTCTTTACTTATATTTTGGGCATACAGCAAGTGCTCCCCGAGCCTTCCTCAAGCAGCACACAAATATTTGCGGCAAGCCAGCCCGACAAATTGCTCGCAAGGACTCGCCGCTATCCTTGCCACAGTGTGCCTCACATGCGGACGTGGCTGAGAGCGAGCGAAACAGCCGTTCCTTGGGCATCGCGCATGCACCATGCTGCACGTGTGTGAAAGTTGTTTGAGGCAGTTTAATAATGCCACAATTTATTGATTAAAGTTGAAACAGTAGAGGGACTAGGTCACGACATAATCTTACTATATGTATGCTAGCTCGACTCGGTCTTCCTCCACTCCTTCCCTCTTTTTCCCTTCGATCCTGCCTGACAAATAGTTCTCGGTCTAGGTCTGGCATATTTATGACGTTGTCCAGGGTCAAAAAGTTCTATTTACACTTTCTGTTAGTCATTTCTTTTTATCGATTCGATACACTGCTTGGCAATGGCAGTGGCTCAGCAAGTTTATTTTCCGAAAGTTTCTGCTGTTGGAAATCGGAAATGCCGTACAAATTACATAATTATGTATGGACATGGACATGAAAGAACAATTTTAGATTCTGGCTGGCGCTCGAATAACTACTGTCGGGACAGCAGTCTGGGAAAGCTTTCAGCTGATTGACTAGACTTTGCTTGCAGCGAAACCATGGCGCACCCGCAGGGATCTTCTGGACATCCTAATCGAATAAAGCTGCAAGCTCTATGAAAGCCCAGGCATTCTATCTATATTTGCTGCCCTCGCTTTCCTTTGTTTGCTCCAAATCGCTGCGATTTGCTTTGTCCTTCTTGAAGGACCAGCTCTTCCCTTTTTGTCTTTAGTGGCATTAGCGCTTCCTTGGAAATGGATGCGGCAATTAAAAGCTATGGAATAGTTTGCACTTTCCCCTTCTTTTTATCACTCTGCAAAAAGAGTGACCATCAAAGTTGCGTATCAGAAATTTCCAAAGATGGCGTCTCATTCGACTCATTCGGTTGCTGTGCAACCCACCTGTTGTGTGCAGTGACAGTGAACTACAAATTGAATGACAATTCTAAATCTCTGATAAAGTGGAAAGTGCTATTAACTGATCAAATTTTTGCTATGAATTTAAATCAGTTGAACTTGTACTACGTGTTAGTGAAATTTAATTGTGGTGTCTTCGTAGTTGTATGTTAAAGTGAGTCATTAAAAATTAACCTAACCTAATGAAAACTCATTTTTGAAAAGATATAAAAAGTTAGTCCCACCTTAAAACCTATTGTGTGCCGTAGATAATAAATCCTTGAATAAATTTATATAGTGAGAAATTCAATATTTGACGAAATTTTTTGAAATTTGACTTAATAGATCATAACCTCAAATGTATCAAATTTGAAAGCTAAATAATTTTTAGGCGGTATGCTGAAACCTATTAAAGCTTGGTATCCAGCACCGCGGAAACTAAAAATTACTCTCAAACTCCACATAAAAAAAACTGTGCCAGGAATTTTTCGTTTGTGTTTTCCTGGCCTCAGTATCCAGTAAAGTAAACGAAATTCAAGAATTCTTATCGATAGTTGGTCTATCGACACGATTGTGGACTGAGAGAACAGCTGACATAGAGACCAGGAATATATATGTGACATTATTATTGAAGTGATTTATTTGAAAGATGGAAGCAAAAAATGGGCGCAAAAAAAGGGAAATCAATTTTCAAAGAGAAGAGAAGATAGCGTTAATAAAAGCTGTCGAGGCAAGACCATGTCTTTGCCGGATTACCGAAAAGAAACATTTCGACCATATTTCGGTGAAAAGTGCGTTGGAAAGTGTTGGTGCCGAGATAAACAAGAAAGGTAAGATATATGTTAATTTGTTCACAGTTATTGAAATAATTAATGATAATTATGCTTTGTAGGGAATGAATGTAAGACGGCATGGACATCTCTGCGGGACAGCCTTCGATACCATCGCAGCAAGCTCGCCAAAAGTGGCAGCGCGGGAGGCGTCGCGTTGGGTCAGCCAAGGGTCAGCGAAACTTTGGCGGATCATGGAAAACAAGGATTTAGATCATTTTGACACTTTGGTGCCGCTGACTGCGGTGTACTTCTACTTCCTATTTTTTGGCAACAATATATGCTGCCACCAACACATTCCCTTCATCGACAGAGTTATTTTTTTTCCTTTTTTTAATATCAGTTGAATTTTCAAAATTGGCGCTGTTTACAAAAAACAGCTGATTCATGAGAGTGGCAAATCACTTTTTAGGTTATTGGTCACACTATTTCAGTTAAGTTCCACACAACCGAAATAAAGAGCAGATTCCTGTCAGTAATTTTCCGCGGTGCTGGAGACAGGCCTTAAGCCTAATTAAGTCCTATTTATAGATGCTGTTCGGTCAAACTTCGTCCACCCAACTAATTAAGAAGTAGTTAAACACCTCTCGTAGTCAAAGCGTACTCTCATAATTGTACGCTCTCACTATTCTCGCTTATTCTCGGTGCTCATGCACTAAGAGCCAATAAAGTAGTCGTTGACTGATACTCAACAGCACCTCATCGTCTTGTCGTTATTATTATTTCTTGCAATTCGGTTTTAATTCGCTCGCTTTGGATTTGACACACAACTAAACAAATAAATATCTACAAGAAAAACGCTTCTTGTCCAAACATTTTGGCGTCCAACGTGGGGCTCGTGTGTTGATTGTTGGTGAACAATTAAAATACTCGCATTTATGTACATTCGTTACTAAAACTTTTCGTCGGTACATAATTTGCAAATACAACAACTGCAGTATTCGTTTAGTTTTGCATCTGCCGTCGAAATTGCCGGAAACCCATTATCTATCGTCTCGATTGCCTCATCACCCTCGCTTTGCTCTCGCGGTTCTCTGTTAATTCTATCATTCGCTTGTCACCCACAACGTAAGCAACGGCGCTTGCACTCCTTTGCTGCTACCTGCTCTGGTCCAGAGATCAACGCATTTATCTTTTGGAATTCCACCGCTTCGTTTCGTTGCGCTTTCTTTCCCGCCGTCGGAATTGTCGCTGACTCTCTCTCCCTTAGAACAACTGCACTCAACCCTTTGCTGCCGCCTTCGCTTCCACCGTTGGTTCCTGGCTGACATTGAAGACCTTAACCCAAATGATGAAAGACGGGCAGACTTGGAGGATAAAGGACAAATTGGAAGGTGACTTAAACACCAGTATAGTTGCGCCAGACTATCACCCACCGCCAGTGAGATCATCATTACCAAGGTTGTCGTTGCCCACCTTTGACGGAACTTATGCGAATTAGAAAAACTTTATCAATTCGTTTGAATAACTTGTCGTACGTGAGTCTGGATTGTCCAATATTGAAAAGCTTAATTACTTGCTGGGCTGCCTCAAGGGGCCGGCGTTAGACACCATTCAGGTCGGAGGACATCGCTCCATCCATGCTGATATACATTGTGATGGACAAGTGTGTTCAGCTAACTCGGAAAAAGTGGAAGGAATCACTGGACTACCAAAAGCTATCGACCTGGCTAGCATGCACACAGCTTGTGGAACGCCACTGTCAATTTCTTCATTCGTATGGAGCCTCATTTGGTACTCCGACGCAACGAAAGAGTGAAAACAATAAGTCCAATCGGCATTATAATCAACAAATAAACTCGTCGTTTGCCATTACTAACTCGTCTTGTACACTTTGTTCTAGTTCTGGCCATAAAATAACTAACTGTACGCAGTTCAAGGCAATGAACAGCAGCCAACGGTTCGAAAATGTAAAACGCCTCGGTCTCTGCATCAATTGTCTTGGGAACGGCCAATGTCCATCGACTCATCGTTACCAAACCTGTAATCGGATTCATCATTCAACTTTGCATCACTAGCAGCCGCAACAGCCATCCCAATCATCAGCAGGACAATCCTCAAAACCGGAACCGATAAGTCGACCGTGGGAGCCCTCTTGGCATACAGCTGATATTCATTCGTATCAAGCTGCGTCACATTCGCATATGGAAAGGATGCATCAGGTGAATACAAACTTGGTAGAGCGTTGCTTGATTCATGTTTCCAGGTTAACTTTGTAACTGAAACTTTTGCGCAAAAACTTCGCCTTCGTCGTGAAAGACACCACATCGGAATTCGTAGCATAGGAGACACCCTTACTAATTTGAAGGCTCGTACGACGACCTCCATTAAGTCACGTACGTCTAGCTACCAGCTCACCTCCCAGTTCGGAATTACATCCCACATTGCATACCAGCCAGATAGCGAGATCGACATATCGAACTAGAACCTGCCTGCCAATACTCCAGTGGCCGATGAATCGTTTTACATGACTAGGCGTATTGATCTTCTGCTGGGAACCAAAGCCTTCTATGGAGCACTAGCTGTTGGACAGATGCGCATTGGCCCGAACCTTCCCACTCTACAAAAGACGCTGTTTGGTTGGGTTGTTGCTGGGAGGTACCAGCGCCAACGTAACAGACAGCCACCATTGTGCTTGGCGACTGTAGAAGAGTCAATCGATGAAAACTTGCAACAACTATGGAAAGTTGACTCTATTGTCGACCGACCTGAGTCAATTCTTCCAAATCATCATCGCTGTGAGGAACATTACAGGGTTACAACACATAAGGATGCCAGTGGCCGAATTGTCGTTCGCTTGCCATTCCAAGAAGACCCAGGATGCCATTGAGAGACGGCTCTCTCGTCTACCGGACATTCGATTGCAGTATATATCATTCATGCAGGAGTATGAAAGTCTCGGCCATATGTCCCTCGTATCGAGTCCTAACTTGGAGGAACCTCATTATTATATTCTTCACCATTTCGTTCTCAAACCAACCAGTACCTCGACGAAGCTCAGAGTCGTCTTTGATGCATTGCCGTACGTCATCTCAAAGGTCTCTTAACGATCTACTCTTAGTTTGCCCTACCATCCAGGATGAGTTTTATTTGCAATTACTACGTTTTCGAATGTATAGGTTTGGCATCACGGCTGACGTCACAAAAATGTACAGACAGGTACTTGTCGGTGAGGAGGATCGAAAGTTCCAGTACATTCTGTGGCGAGCGTCCCCAGATGCTGACCTTCAAACCTACCAACTCAATACCGTAACATATGGGATTGCGATTGCCCCGTTTCTTGCAACTCGTAGTTTGCATTTCTTAGCTGAGTGTAAGGATGAGTGGCCCTTATGAGCCGCAGCAGTTAAGACTGCGTTTTATATTGATGATCTATTGTGTGGGGCTGATGACATAGACACACTTCTCAAACTGAAAAAAGAAATCACATCGACTCTAGCTTGTGGTCATTTTCCATTATGCAAATGGCATTCAAATCATCCAGGTGTAATGGAAGATGAATCGTCTTAGGAAATAAACATTTCAGAAAACTCGATTAGTAGCACAATCGGCGTGATTTGGCATCAAAAAAGTGATGCATTTAGTTTCACTTTCACACCCAAGGAAGTCTACCCTTCTACCACAAAACAGACAATTTTGTCTACTGCGTCATCGCTATTCGATCCCATCGGTCTGCTGTCACCGTTAGTCATTGTCTCTAAGATCATTTTCCACGAGTTGCGGCTTTTGAAACTTGACTGGGACGAGTCTGTTCCCCAAAATCTAAACTGCGCATGGAACACTTGTTTTGATTCGTTGAACTCACTATCGTCACTAGCGGTATCTCGTTTCTGTTTGCAGCCCGACGGTAGGAGTATTGAAATACACGGATTTTGCGACACATCGATTCGGGCCTATGGCTGCTGTCTTTATGTGCGTACTAAGAATTCGTTTGTAAAGGTTTCAGTGAAATTGTTCACGTCCAAGTCCCGAGTAGCACCTGTGAAGAAGCAGTATCTCCCGAAGCTGGAACTATGCGGCTCACATCTACTTGCCCAACTGTACAGCAAAATCAAGGCCATCTTCAAAAAACACACCGTCACGACTTATTTTTGGAGCGACTCACAGCTTGTATTGCATTGGTTGAAACAACACTCAGTCACTTTATCGATTTTTGTTGGAAACAGAGTGTCCGATATTCAGACTTTGACTTCGGATGGAAGGGTGCGCTACGTGCCAACACATCAAAAACCGGCTGATCTTCTGTCGCGAGCCTGCAACGTGAACGAGATGATTCAATTTACATGGTTTTCAGGTCCTTCATTTTACTCGAGGATTCGCTTAACTGGCCCGCCACAAATGAACGACAAGACATTGACGTAGTCAACTCGGAGAAACGAAAAAGTATTTTTACTTCCGTACAGGAGACAAACTACATCCTCAAGATCGTCGATAACATCAGTTCGTATTCACATAGCCTTCGTCTGATTGCTTGGATGATAAGATTAATGCAGATATGTAGGAAGCAAGCGACATTTACCACAACCTCGCCGACACCCGATGAACTTCGTTTTGCTTCGCATTGCCTTATTTGGAATATTCAACAAATCCATTTTGCAGAGGATATTCGCTTACTTCAGAAGCAAAAATATTTAAGGAGCAGCTTAAAGTTTCTTACTCCCTTTCTGGATAATGGGAACGGATTTGAACTCATCAAAGTAGGCTGACGATTGGAACACTCAGCCCTACCAGACGGCCAAAAACATCCGTTGCTGTTGCCTAGTCAGTCTCAATTTGTTTGGGGTTATGTTCGCCATTTGCATCTTCAGAATTATCACGCTGGACCAAAAGCTTTAGTCGCATTCATTCGCTTGGAGTATTGGATTGTTAACGCCAGAGACTTGGCACGTCGAGTTGTCCGCTCCTGTGTACACTGCATTCGCTACAGACCAAAGTTGCTGCAACAACTCATGCACCCACTCAACTTTCTCCTGCTCGACCTTTTGAGCAGTGCAGTGCCACAAATTTTGAAGGGGCATCGAATGAAATGCAGGAATTGAAAGGTTTTTTCAAATTTTCAAAGGACTGCTAAGTCGTACGCTGGATAGCACCAGATTCACCTTTGAAGAACTGAGCACTGTCGTCGTCGAAATAGAAGCAATCCTCAACTCACGACCACTATCACCGGTTTCGTCAGACCCAAACGACTATAGAGCTCTCATGGCTGGTCATCTCTTGGTTGGTGAATCATTACGATCACTACCTGAGAGATCTCTGGAACACATCAAGCTGACAAATTTGGACCACTACGATATGATTGCGGCCGTCAAGCAACGCTCGCTTTGGATTTGACACACACCTAAACAAATAAATATCTATAAGAAAAACAAATGCAGTTGAATACAACCAGATGTGAGATACTTGAGGTATGTAAAAAAAGGTAGCACTGAAAAAAACATTAAAATAAAATATACAATTTTAAAAATTAAAAAAAAAAAATCTTTTCAAAAAATCAAAATGAAAAAATCAATAATTTTTAAAATATTTGTAAGTATCTTCGGAGACTTGGCCAACGACCTCCCGACTTGCTGACCGTCGGAGCGCATCCGTCACGGCTTCAGCGAGGGATCAAGCATTAACGCGAAAGAAGTAAACCCTCAAAGTCATCGTTTGCGAAAGTATAAGGGAGGAATAAGAACGGGAAGCTGAAGGGGAAGATCAGAACCCAGACGCGGAACATGGCAAACGCTAAGTTAACATCGAAGCCCTCTAAAGCGAAGGCACCTGAGGAACCGACTTGCCGAGAGCCAAGGTTCACACGTCTGAGGACGTATGATTCCACTAAAGCTTCCGTGCCAAGACCACAGGATATTCTGGCCATCCTTGTATTGACGCCTGATCTACAGGTAGCCATCATCGACCACGGTCACCCAGAGGGTAAGATCTCGGACGTAAACTGGCTGGATGAACGCCCATCACTCCCCTTGGAGTACGGCCACGAACTTTAAGGGAGAGGTCATAAATCGTGTTGTGTGCAACCCTGGAGACCACCCCACACCTGCAGAGGTTTTAGATATAACCCTGACCTCGAAAAGCGGATCCCTCGCCATTGGAGATTAGCATGTGTCATGTAAATTATCCTTCTTGGATCACTACAGGATACAATATAAAATGGGAAAGAGAGAAGGTCAAGGTCTACCGATATCCCATACGGACGGACCCGTTTGCTTAAAACCGTGAAGAAGGCGCTACTCGACCACGAAGGGGACATCCTCCAGGCGGGACTCCTGAAAGAAGCGGCAGAGAATGTCTCTGCAGAAGCCGTCTACTGCGTAACCAATTCCTAGAGCTCCTAGTGAAAATGTGTTGAACTGGTGCTGTTCTCACGAATATATACATAAGATACCGATATAAACCACCCGTTATTAGGAAACGACACTCAAACCTTAATGCTTCAAAATGTAAAGTAATGACTTTTCATCGCCCCAGTTATGCAAAAAAATCACAACAAGCATTTTCCTACGATTAGCTAAGGTTGGAAGGTTTATTTAAAGCAATCTATTAGGGTAAAACAGAAATCTCACATCTGCATCCCATTGGAGGCCGCGCAGAGCAATAAGTTATTCTGAACTGATTCTATACACCATACCCAAAGCCGTATTCTAAAAAACGGACGAACTTGTGATGTGTAGAGAATCATCGTTATACAGGGGTCGTCAAATTCCCTTGACCACCTCTTTATAAACCCAAGCACGCCTATGGCTTTATTTACCATAGTAGAAATGTGTTCTGGAAAAATTTTAACTTGGGATACCAAGATCAATAACCCGGGTTAGTGCATTTAAAAATTATTTCATTCGTATCGTTTTTCAATCTGCAATTAGCGCATTTTTCAATCATAATATTGTTTGAGATATATTGTTACAGTAGTACGCTTTCAAAATTGACGCTCGTGTTAGCACGCGCACCAAATTACAGCGCAACTGCTGCGTGGCGTGTTTCGTTTTGCTGAAAACATTAAATCAAACAAAAAAGCAAAGAACATAAATTATAACTTCGCCTACTTTCTTGATAATGTAAATGACAATACCTTTCTGCGCTAATTCACCTATGTAAATTCCGATCTCCGCATGTTTTTATTTTCTGCTGCTTATATCGCTTCGCTCTCTTGTAATACAGTACTTCAATAATTCGTCAAAGCGCAACATCGCGGCTCAGCAACAGTGGTATACAACTCGTGCTTAACGCAGTTGTCCGCTAGACCGCTTCAACGGTTCTATCTTTCGCATCTTGAAAATTTGTAAAAATACTAAAAAAAACACGAAGTTTACGGCCACGGCCTCTTATATTTAAAATAAAATATCGAATAATAAACACAACTTTGTGCAGAATCTCTTTGTGTGCCCCTCTTAAAGGCCTGTATCCAGCACCGCGAAATTTTACTAACAGGAATCTGCTCTTTATTTCGGTTCTGTGGAACTTAAGTGAAATAGTGTGACCAAGAACATAAAAAAGGTTGGTCACTCTCATGAATCAGCTGTGTTTTGTAAAGAGCGCCAATTTTGAAAATGAAACTAAAATTAAAAAAAGGAAGAAAAGTAATTCTGACGATGAAGTGATTGTGTTGGTAGCGGCACATATTGTTGTAAGAAGAAGTACAGCATAGTCGGAGGCGCCAAAATTATCAAAATGCTTGTTTTCCGGGATCCGCCAAAAACATGGTCTTGCCTCAACTGCTTTTATTAAAGCAATCTTTTCCTCATTTTAAAAATTTGAATCTCTTTTTGGTTTTGCGCACATATTTTGCCTCCACCTCTCACTTGTACTTCAGTAATAATGTGCACATATATTTTCCTGGCACCCCCATCATCTGTTCTCACAGTCCACATTCGTGTGGATATCGATACTATCGATAAGAATTCGTGGATTCCGTTTACGTTGCTGGATACTGGATCTAGGAAAACACAAACGAAAAATTACTGGCCCAGTTTTTTTTATATGAAGTTTGGCAGTAATTTTTCGTTTCCGCGGTGCTGGATACCCAGCTTAAAACTTTTTAACTTGTCTTTTCCCACCGTCTGGAAAGAATCCTATGTAGTTCCTTTTCATAAAAAAGGATCTAAATCTGATGTCTCTCACTACCGCTGTATTTCCAATCTATCTGCCACTCCTAAACTCTTCGATAAAATCATCACTTCCTAGCTCCAACATTTTTGTAGTTCCGTATTCTCTGAATCTCAGCTTGTAAAACGTCGTGTCTATCAACCTTCTTGAATTTCCCACATTTGCTAAACAGTGTCAAACTGATGTAGTTTATACTGACTTGAGTAAGGCTTTCGACTCCGTTAATCACAATCATCTTATTCATAAATTATCTCTCCTAATTCTAACTAATTCTAACCTTTGTAATCATTCTTAGCGTGTCAGCTTTAACTCCTCTCTCTCTGTAAACCTGTTATAGTCTTATCAGCTACCTCATGGTAGCCATCTGGGTCCCTTGTTATTAAGCCTGTTTATCAACGATCTTCCCCAAGTTTCATCTCACTCCCGTGTCCTAATGTATGCTGATTATGTAAAGCAATCGGATCAACAATTGGTGTCTAATTAACGTTCTCTAAATGCAATGTCATGAATTTTCATCTTATAAGCCATACTTTTTTGATTACTCAATCAATAACATTATTTTACAACGCCTGTTTAAAGTTAACGACTTGGGCATACCTTTGTACCTAATCTATGTTTTAACTCTCATATTTCTACTATCTCTAACAAAGGCAAAGGACTCCTAGAATTTTTCAAAAGATTGTCTTAGGAATTTACTAAATTTACTACCACTAAAATTCTGTATGTTTCTCTGGTCCGGCGTATCTTGGAATATGATTCATGTGACTGGTATCCTAACTACCAAAAATTTCAAGTTATGCTCGAATCGGTTCAAAAACTATTCCTCATCTTTGCTCTCCGTTGACTCAATTCGATCCAGGTTGGGTCAAACGGCTGCAAGTGAGCGACTTTTCGACTTTCGACTTTTCCTGAGTTTTCAAAGTCAAAATTTCAGGGAAAAATACCGAAATTTTTTTGAAATTTGAATTTGAAAGCTTAGTATCTTTCAGACGTTAAGTTGCAGCTACGAAGTGTCTGGATCGGATTTATTGCTTCATTTGTCGGCTTTTTAAAATTGCAAAGTTCAATACAACCAGTTGGAGGAAACTTAAGTTGTGTAAAAAGTTAAGTTGTGCGTCGGGGGCCTTTGCCGCGGCTCTACTTTATACCCGGTACTCAGTTAGTATATATGAGCTTAAGATTTATGCAATTTATTAAATGTTCGCAAAAGGGACGAATAAAATTTTGGGCAATAAATAATATTTCAAAAAACGAAGTCAAACCATTTTTTAATTTTTGTTCATGTTTCCATTTTGGTTAAGATATGACTTTTACATCTGCTTCTAAATTTCTACATGACGTATATAAATACATATTGGAGAAGTACAAGTGTTTGCGAGAAAGAGAGAGAAGTTGAATGAGTAAGCCTTTGGCAGGCGTTGCGTAGCCACTGAAATTTAATTAGTTCCTTCTGGCTATAATAATGATCCGACCTGATCCTGATTCGGCAGTCTGTTGGACACGGTCATTTTCCATGATTCTGCGTTTTTGGTTTTCTCGTATTTTCATGGTTGGTTGCTCTAGCTTAAATAGTCTTTGAGATATAGGCGCTAATGAAGACGGACGGACGGACGGACGGACGGACAGACCGACATGGCTATATCGACTCGGCTATTGATGCCGATCAAGAATATATATACTTTATGGGGTCGGAAACGCTTCCTTCTGGGCGTTACACACAACCGTTATCACCACAAATCTAATATACCCCTATACTCTTCGAGTACCGGGTATAAAAAGTATTTTGGGCGACAGCGGAAAAAAAGTTAAATTTTGTCGAGTATTGTTATTATTGAGGACTGTTCTACAGCGGAAGTTGGGTAAGCGCTCTCAGTCCGCGCATTGTTCCCCGTTTAGAGTGAATCCAACCGAATCCCCATCCATTGTATACATGGCAAATCGATGGCGCCTGCCACAGCTGCAGCTGCTCAAGTTTAGCGGAGAGTTTACGGAGTGGACTAGGTTCTATTATATATTCACAACGGTCATCGATAGTGAAGCGGAGCTTATTTCTATCGAGAAGCTACAGCATTTGTGGTCCTGTTTCAACGAAGTGGCCTTAGACACCATCAGTTCGTTGGAAATTATCGAGGATAACTACTGCACAGCTTTCGACATTCTGAAAATCTGATTTGATAATAAACGTCACATTCTACAGGCACACACCAAAGCGGTGTTTGGGCTTTTCTGGATTACAGATTTCGTACCCTTTAAGGCATTCATCACGCCATAAAAGGGCGAAATTCTCAGGTTGGCAAGGCGAAACATAAAAAGGCGTTCGTAGCATTGAGCGGCCACACTCCGGTTTCTTGTGTGGTGTGCGAGGGCACGAGCCATACAATTGCAAATTATGCGCCGCTATCAAGGTATTAACTGTCGTCGTTCTCGTCAAAAACAGCACTTGACCCTTGTCATGCACTTTTGGATTTGGGATCTTAATTGCATTTTGTAATCAGTCGTCTAGCTAATCAGCTTCAACTTTGAAAAACTACATCGTTCATCGCAGTCTCTGGCATAGGAGACGTTAGACGCTTTCACAACCGAAAATATCTCGGTGGATCTTGTTATGAGATCTCGGATTTTAAAGTTCACCACTAGCATCAGAAGATTACCGATCATCAACCTTGCTCGTCGATTAGCAGAGCGTACTAGCACGGCGTATGCCGTCGCATATCCGGCTTGCTGACCTTTCTGACCCATCTGCTTATCGAAGCCAGACTTTTCTTCTAGCTGCTCTGTGGGGGACCAATTCAATTGGTGTCAGGATTACCTTTGCAACAGAAGACCCATTTCGTATGGCAGTGCCGGGCACTCGGCCCCCATTCTCTCGTCGTTCATCGCAACCCAATCTTCGGATGACATCGATCACAGTACTCGGCTCGATGAATGGGTTCGTTAATTTTGATAAGTCAAGCACATCTTTAGGCCGATCGCTAGGGCAACAAAGGAGGAGCTTCATTGCGAGGAGCATTTCGCTAGCACTCACACTCGTTTACCCTCAGGGGAGTACTCAGTCCGCTTGCCTTTAAAGCGAAGTGTGGAGTCCCTTCGCGATTCCTATTTGCAAGCATAGCGGCGTCTGGAAAACTGGGAGCGCAAATTCGTGCGTAATCCAATTCTTTACGCATAATATTTGGCTTTCATGAAAAAGTACCGGTCCCTCAATCATATTTCTTGGTGCCCAACAAAGATAGGACAGCTCCACCACAAAGCTGAGGGTAGTATTCGACGGTTCGTCAGTCACCACATCTGGTCTTTCGTTCAATGATCTGCTCATGTCAGGTCCCACCATTCAAGCCAAGCTATTTCACACACTCGTTCGTTTTTGTACAGTTTCCATTGCTCTTACTGGTGATTTGGGTAAAATGTATAGGTGTGTTTGTGTCTCAATGCCTGACACCATGCTCCAATGCATATTACGACGAGACTCTCTTGACGAAGACATAGTAATCTTCAAATTAAACACAGTCACCTATGGGACTAATCCTGCATCCATTTTAGCTATTCGAGCTATCACTGTCCGTGGTATCGGAAACCATTCTATGTGACTTTGGATGACATGATATCTGGAGGACCTCGCCACTGTGGGTCACGCTAAATTTCCTCGCTACGTACTTAAGCCTAAGGCAAGGTTTGAATTGCATTTTATGATTACACCCTCCACAGGCCTATGGAGCTTGTATTTATGCTCGTTTGTTTACGGATGCAGCGAGGTTCCTTTGTTTTATTCGAATACAGAGGGTATTTCCACTGAAAACCCTCACGGCTCCTAAGCTTGAGATATTAGCCAATTTACTCCGCAAAATAAGGAAAACCGATACCTTCGAATGCTCTTAAGTCACCAATATAAATTTCGCTTTCCGTTCCTGCACACACGCATGTTTTTATTTTCTGCTGCTTATATTGCAATGCTTCACTCTCTTCTAATACAGTACGTCAACAACATTGGTATACAACTTGCACCTAACGCAATTGTCCGTAAGACCACTACAACGGTTCTTTCTTTCGCATACTAAAAATTGGTAAAAATGCTGAAATCAAAAATTTTAATATTGAAAATAAAACATCGAAAAATAAACACAAAACTAAACCCAAAAACAACGGAGAATTATTATTTGTAAATGTGGAGTCAGAGTTTCCGAAGAAGCACGGAAGCTTCCAACAGACGGTTTTGATGATAGCACTAGTCAACAAAATTGAACATTTTTCTCGCTGCGGCTCAAAATGACTTTTCTGGTAGGTTTGGTGATACAATTTTTTTTTAAATAAAATGTTTTGTTTTGTTTGATCAGGTATTTTTAAAATTTTTATAATTTTTTTGCGGTATATTGTCCCGAAACTTTGATTTTAAAAACTCGTGAAAAGATTTCTTGTACTTTTTAAGATAGGTATATTAATTAGGCTAACGAATTAAACGGCCAAATGCGGCATTGGAGACTGTGGTCAAGCGGATGTAACTTAGCCTTTTATCCGTAGATTTTTAAAAAAGATACCTACCTACATACATAGATACCTACCTATCTTTAAAAAAAACTAGAGTCCAAAAAAGTCATTTAATTACAAATTGAATTCAAAATTCTTCCACTAAAAACGAAAATATTTACAAACAAGTAAAACAACCTATGTATGCCGGGTCAAGCAGCATAAACCATCCTATTGTAGCACATCTCGATGTCAATTATTGCAATGCCCACTATTTAAAATCTGTTAAAATCTGTCTGTTACCGCATATGCCTACGCACGGCAGCGGCTTTCTTTCTCATACTTATGTATAAGCATTCTTTGTACTCGGCCCGAACTGCTCTAGCTCTCTAATAATCGCACTCTCTCCCGCTCGTTAAGCGTTGCCTCATAGGGCACGGCAATTACGCCGTCAGCCCTTGAATTTCAGTCTTGAGCTTATATTCGTAGCCATAAGATCATTGTCCGTTCTTACACAAATACCTACATATGTACATACATCGAAACAACCCCGCTAACTTAATAAATTTGCTATTAAATGTGCATATATACATATATACCGAAAATATTCGTAACCCTTTTCTGAACATCAACAGCTAGCTAAAAGGCGCACTAGCTTAAATACCTATTTATTTTCTAATGGAAAGTATGAAAACTACCAATATCTTGAAAATTGTTTTATGTACTTTATCAACTTTATGCTTAATTTTTTCCAGGGACCGTTACGATTATAGTTTTTATAAAAAAAATAAGAACTAAGAATTATTTTTTCATTAAAAAAAAAGAAAATTGTTTATAACTATAAAATTTAAATTTTATGACACAGTTGCAATCCAAAGCTCAAAGACGTGTAACTACACAGCACTTAACAAACACCCACAGCAGCAAACGCTTATCAGCAAACCGCAATTCGGTGACAAACAAACAAGTGCACAAAGAAGACACAAAAGAATTCACACAAACAAAAATAAGAATAGTTCCCGTACAACGAAAACCAGGGGCTCGCTCCCGTGAGTTAAGATGATCCCACCCGACAAAAACAAACTATTTACAAAAAACGTTAACTCCCTTAATGATCAAAAATTTATGATAATTAACAGAAGTGACAAACAATCATTTGAAAATGTAAACTCATTTATAATAAAAAAATCTATTGATTACATCTGCGGAGGTGCAGTTGAAACATGCAAAAAAACAAAAGCCGGTACATTATTAATACAAACAAAAAATTCACTTCAAGCTACAAAAATATTAAAAATAACTAAAATCGGAGATCAGGATGTTACCGCAAGCGAACATAAGAATTACACGAATTACAGACATTAAACTCCTCAAAAGGCCTAATCAAATCAAGAGAACTCATTAGCATTTCAGAAAGCGAAATACTAAACGAGCTAAAATCCCAAAAAGTTGTAGAAGTATACAAATGGAAAAGGTTTGTAAACAATGTAGGAACTATAACCGGGCAAATAACCTTGACGTTCGCTACCCCTAATCTCCCCGATAAAATAATGATTGGCTATGAAGTAGTACGTGTAATACCTTACATACCACAACCTCTACGCTGCAAAAAAAGTCTTCGATTCGGATACCCAACACCCGCTTGCAAACAAGAAGAACCCACATGCAACAAGTGCTCAAAATCACACACATATCCGGAAGAAGCATGCGACGTAGAACTCAACTGCATCAACTGCAATAACAGCCACATCTCCACAGACCGTACATGCCCAGCCTACAAAAAACAATATGAACTAACAACTATTAAAATCTTAGAAAAAGTCGACCATAAAACAGCACTCACAATATATAACAACCGCATAACACAATTAATTAACCAATCAACATTTGCACACACACTGACCAACCCACAGCGTAACAATCTTGCAACCAACAAAGAAACAAACGAACCGAAAAAACCAGCCATCACCATCAAGACAACCGAAACAACACCACAACATCCTTCCAACGCCGAACTAAATACTCCCGGGACCTCAAAAAAACCATACAGGACACCCATAACCTACGACATAGACGACATTTTAATGGACACACAAACCAACAGCGAACCCAGTCAACACAGCTCAACCGCATCAGACCGTATACTTCGTAGCCATAACAAAGAAAAAACCAACACATTAATCAAACCACTAAAAGCTAAGGACAACATTCAAAGCAACCCCAGCAAAACACTTACAAAACAATTTAAACAAAAATTAAACAACATAAATCTATAATCTATTAAAACACCCCCAACCACAACCAACAACATAAATTACATATGACAATAAAAGTAATACAATGAAACATAAAAGGTTATGTAAACAACTACAACCAACTACTTATCATAATTAAAAAACATTCCCCACACATTATATCCCTCCAAGAAACACACATACAATACAAAAACCACCTACCCATACCAATTAATTACAAATTAATCTCAAACACCGCGTCGAACACTACAACATACACAGAGAAATATAAATGATGACTTTGAAATAATAGCTGCTGAAATCAAATCTAAACAAAATTTTACAATCTACTCAATATATATACCACCCAACAAAACCATCTTACGAAACAACCTCAACAACATTATAAACAGCAACAACAACACAATATTAGTAACAGGTGATCTCAATGGATGGCATCCCAATTGGGGATCCCCGATTCCCAACAGAAGAGGAAAAACTATAGCCAAATTTATAGAGCAATCACAGCTCACACTTCTGAATGACAAATCTCCCACACACTTTACCACACACAACACTTTCACACACATCGACCTAACCTTCTGATCCCCCTCTTTGATACCCTTCGCAAGCTGGAACATCTTTAACGACCTTTGCGGAAGCGACCACTTCCCAATCCTCACCTCCCTTTTCCCTACTGATCCCCACAACAACTACGACAAACCTCACTTCAAAATAAAAGAAGCAAACTGGGAAAAATTCCAAAACCTAAACACCCTCATTAACACCGCACACCCCCCAAGTACCAACATCAACAAGGAAGCCGCTACAATCAACAAAATTTGAATACAAAGTGCCCACCATAGCATCCCACAAACAACACCTAACACACATACACACAGGGTCCCTTGGTGGAACAAAACGCTACAAATATTCCATCAAAACAAAAGAAAGGCATGGAAAACTCTAAACAGAGACATAACACAAACAAACATCATCAACTATAGAAAAGCTAATGCCATTTTAAAAAGAGAAATAAAAATAAGAAAAAAAGAAGCAACAAACACCTTTACATCCACCATTCAAACTAACACACCAACAAATACAATCTGGGCCAACATACGTAGACTCTGTGGTCTTAATCCAATAAAACAGATTCATTGCCTAACAAATCCACCCAACAACATAACTAACCCAAAGGAAATAGCCAAAACTCTTGCAAAACACTGGTCTGATCTCTCCAAAGACTACAACTTCAGCACAAACTTCCAAACTCACAAATACAAAGACACAGTCATAAACAACACCATATCCAAATCAGCAGAAGAAATTGAAAAATTAATTACAAAAACAGAATTTCACATAGCTTTACATTCTCTAAAAGGCTCAACACCAGGACTCAACAGAATCTCCTACTCCATGATAAAAAACAGCAATCCAATAATTCAAGCTCGAATTATCAATCTTTTCAACCAAATCTTCGACAACTACATACATACCACAGTCATACAAAACAAGTCTCGTCATACCCATACTGAAACCTAAAAAGGATAAAACGGATATCTCTTCCTACAGACCCATTTCGCTAAACTGTTGCATTGGAAAAGTGCTGGATAAAATCATTGCTAAAAGATTGTGGTGGTTTCTAACCCATAATAAACTTCTACACCCAAACCAATTTGGATTCAAGAAAGGAAAATCGACTTCAGATAGTCTACTTTACGTAGACCATCTTATCACGAAGTCACTCAACGCAAAAAAACATATCTCACTGAACTCTCTTGACTTTGCAAGAGCATTTGATCGAGTAGGTACACACTCAATAATAGATCAACTTTTGGAATGGAAATGCGGGGAAAAAATAATTAAATACATCCAAAACTTTATGAAAAACAGAAAAATTACAGTGAAAACAGGAAAAAACACATCGGCTATACATCCTCTTGAAAACGGAATACCACGGGGCTGTATCTGTAGTACTATTTCTTATAGCATTCAATAAGTTGACCAATACTATCGCACTTCACAAGGAAATTAACTTCAGCGCATACGCAGATGATTTCTTTTTAATCCTAAACCTAAGCAAAATCAAAAATACAAATTTCAAGCTACAACCACTCTTCACAGACATAAAAAATTGGTGCACCTACTCAGGAGCATCCCTCTCACCAACAAAATGTCAACATTTACACATATGCAGAAAGCGGAACTGCAACTGTTTAGTTACCTGCAACAATAGCACCAACATAACCAACACAACATCACTCAAAATACTCGGACTGTGGATCAACAATAAATATAACTGGAACTCACACATGAACGCCCTCATCCCAGCGCTCTCAAACAAATTAAACATTATAAAATGTCTAGCCAGCCCACGTTTCAACTGCATCTACAACCTACTGTACGAAACCAACACACCAACAATAGAACAAAAACGAGATCACTTAACAGCAAAACTCTTTAAATCTCTAATACATTCCAAAGACACCCCAATACATAAATTCATAAAAGCGAAAACTTACAGAAAAAAATAGACCTCAACTATACAGCTTGCAATAAAAGTATGCCAATATTATAACATACCCTACCATCCCCAAAAAAACCTCAAACTAAAACCACCATGGCAGTTACCAAAAAACTTAATAGACACATCATTGCACATCCACAAAAAAAATAACACACCACCCGATATATACCAAAAACTATTTTACGAACTAAAACACAAACTAAATAACCACAAATTTATTTACACCGACGGATCCCAACAAAACTCGATTAGAACTTTCGCAGTCACCTCAGAAACAGACATATCAAAATACGGTAGTCTACCAACATACTCTTCAATACAAACAGCCGAAATTATAAGCATACTTGAAGCAGCAAAATTAACAGCAAAAAAAAGGGGCAAGCTTATAATATGCTCAGACTCCCTTAACTCTGTAGTCGATGGCCCTAGCAGCTAGCACGATATATGATCTCATGCCGGACTTAGCTTTGCAAGCTTTTTCTGACATCAAATAAATAAATAAAATAAAATAAATTTTATGACAAAAATTAATTCATTACTTTTATTTTCAATTTTTTATACCCGGTACTCGAAAAGTATAGGGCAACCAAACTTTCTATCCAAGCTCCTGTGGTATCACTTCAAAACAAGTGTATTTCGAAATTTTGACACGCCCCCACAAATGACGAAAATCTGTGCTATCCGCAATTTTTAAGATATGAGAAAACTAAAAACGCAGAATCATGGAAAATAACCGTATCTACCAGATTGCTGAATCTTGATCAGGTCGAACCATTATGATAGCCAGAAGGAACAAATTTAATTTCAGTCGCTACGCAACGCCGGCCAAGCGCTTACTCATTCCCTCTCTCTCTCTCTCTCGCACACACTTCCACGTCTCGTATGAGTAGATCTACATGAACATGTAGAAGCTGAAGTAAAAAGTATATGTAAACAAAAATGGAAACATAGCTTTTAATATCTAGCATAAGGTTCGAACTAATTTTTTTAAATTTTTAATTTTTTAAAAGCTATTTTTCGGTTTTTATCAGAGCTCGCAAATGACAGTTGATCGTTTTTTCTTATGTGCTCAGTTTCGTAACATAACCGAAAAGATTTTGCAGACACGATCTCGCTCTGAGCGGCTCTCTTTGCTTTGCTTCGAAACGGTTTTGGTCAAACGCTTTGCATTGACTCATTCGTGTGACGCTCTCAAATGAGTGTCACTTAAAGAGTAATACGATTTTCGCTCACACAAAGACTCTCAGCAAAAGACAATTTGACTAAAAAACTCAACAGAAATGATCTTTGCCTTCGTGTGCATGTAAACACATACATACATACATCCATATAAATGTAAATGAGAACGCAACAATCGCGTGTGTTTACCCATACATACGCAAAAGACAATTTGCTTCATTTAACTCAACCAAACGATCAGTGAGTGACTTGAGCGAACCGAAAACAGAAAAAACTGTCTCGCTCAGAGCGCGAGCGAGCTAAGCCAGACGCGACAAAGACAGTTTCTGTCTGAGTCTTTTTTATTGTGTGAGTGAAAGACACTTATTTGCAGACAACGAAAAAGTGTCAACAGTTATTTGCAAGCTCTGGTTTTTATTATAAAATTTTAAAATAAAAATTATTTTTCAATTTTTATTATATAATTTTAAAATAAAATTGAATTCAAATATCTTTTGAACCGAACGAGCCAGCTCACCTAACAGAAATGCAGACATGTATGTAAAGTCGTTAGAAACAGAAGTTATTTAACTTGGAGACTTGTACTGGAATTGGAGGATCACGAAAAACAAAACAAAAAATGTTCTGCTTGTATTCCGATTGACGAGAGTAAAGAGAGTGGGAGGGAGAGTGCAGTATGTAGCTTTTACGACTGAATTAGAGATTATTAAGAAAAAGTTTTGAACTTCTATATAACTTGATCGTAGTGGGAGTTCCTGCCAGTAGCTTTGTCGATTGTTCCGTTGTGGTGGATAGGTGAGGGGTCGGCTTCTTGCTTTCAAAGTTTGTGGCTATCGGTCGTGCGTAGGCCGATCAAACAGACAAAAAAGTGCGTGCTTCGTTTTTCAGTTTATTTCTCAGACTAAAATATATACAAGAAGCTTAAATCTAAAACACCGCTTCGCCGCTCTGCAACATTGCCCTTGAGCTTTCTGTGTGAAGTTGATGTTGCTGTTGGTTGGAGTTTGGGTGGGCGCATGGTGCATGCTTTTCGGCATGAACATCCTCCCCCCTTGCAATATAATTGCAACAAAAGGTTGTGCGCCCAGAAACGGGGGGAGAGAATGTGGGTTGCATTTATGCAGTACTGCATGTGCCTGAGAGGATCCACCCGAAACCGTGTTCTGCGCCATTGGGAAGCCTTCGGTGCTGGGGATCACTCCTGGCAGAAGGATTTTGTGGTACACATCTGCCCCCAGCACCAATGACACGGTGCTCGGCCGATGGAAGTTCTTGTCCGCCAAGACCATATTGGCGAAGTGCTCCATCACATGGTCGCCCACGTGTCGTTCGGGAGTACTTATCAGGAGCTGAGGCTGCACGCTCAGCACAACCTCCAGCCTGACATCGCTCCTGTCCCTCGACTGGATGAAGGCGGTACAGGCACCTTCCGCACCAACGCGAGTGACGGAAAGCTCGAAGGCCGTTGCCAATGATGCGTTGATGCGACTGGTTGGGCTGTACGGATCGATGAGTGCACCCACCTCGAAGGTCTTGTGGCCTGTGTCGATCACGACCCATGCCGTTGGCAGAATGCTGGTGCTCCTGGACTGCAGGAGCGATGCCAGCGTTGTCGAAGGAGCAGCGGATCGGAAGGTCGATCTCGCTGGTGGCGAGGATGCCCTAGATGGTAAAGAGCGGGGCTTCGGGCGTGAGGATCGGTGCTTTCCTCCCATGTGGAGAAGGGTATGGTGGTTCTGCCCGCACACTCCACACGTGTCGCCGCTTCGGCACGAGCGCCCGGAGTATTGGTGAGCAAGGCAGTTGTGGCAGTTCTTATTTATGAGTACTGCCCGTAGTCGCTTATCCACCTTGAGCTGCAGAAAAAGCTGGCATTTTCGCAATGAGTGGACTCCGCGGCAGACCCGACAGCGGAAGCTGTTGGTTCCCCGCGGATGGCTGTGCTCTACTGGACGTTAGCGAGGTGTCATGCTTGGAAAGAAAAAGAACGTGGCTATTAGTAATTGGATCATATTCACCGAAAGACAAAAAACATATGGGTTAGTTGGACACTTGGACGTGGACAGCAAATTTACACTGGGGTGATACTGCACCCATCTTGGTATACGAATTTCATGGAGAGCAGGATAGCTAAGGAGAAATTCCTGCCATCTCTTCAGGAGGTCTGTTGGCAAAGAGTCATCCCACTCTAGCTATTTAAGCCAGATTTCTTGCATAAAGATTTTCGCTCGGACTATGAATGGAGCGAACCATCCTGCTGGATCGAATAGTTTGGACATTTGGGATAGGACTTTCCTTTTTGTGTAAGAGGAACTTAAGGCTACCTCGGATGGTTTGAAAAGAAATTTATCACTATCCGCTTGCCATCGGATACCCAACGTCTTTGCTGAACTAGCGTCCTCCATTTCAAGGAAATCGGCACATAGTAAATGCTCCTTAGGAATATCCACAAGGACTTGCTTCGCGTTGGAAGTCCATTTCCTTAAAGGAAAGCCCGCACCCTCTAGAGTAGCACGAAGCTCCTTTATCGCTGTGATTGCATCTTGTATTGTGTGAGCCCCAGCAAGTACATCGTCAACATACATTGAATTGGATATGATGTCACTTGCCAGTGGGAATTGCTTTAGGACATCTTTTGCAAGTTCTTTTAGCACACGGATGGCCAAGAATGGAGCACAATTTACCCCGAACGTGACAGTGGTAAGCTCACATTCACAGAGCTCGCCATTTACGTTTCTGAAAAGGATCCTTTGAAATCTTGTGTGTGAAGGATCCAAGGTAATCTGCCGATACATTTTTGTGATGTCCGCATTAAAAACATATTGGTAGAACCGCCATTTGAGAATCTGAATCGTCAGGTCTGATTGAAGAACCGGTCCTGGATAGAGAATGTCGTTCAGACTCTTGCCATTTGAGGACGGACTGGAGGCATTAAAAACTACCCGTAGCTTTGTAGTGGTGCTGTCCGGTTTTTGAACAGCATGATGGGGCAGATAGAAATTATCGGAATCGTTACTTGGAGCTACTTGTCGCATATGACCTAAGTCCAAGTACTCCTGGAGGACGCGATCATACTGCTCTTTCAATGGAACGTTCCGTTTTAAACGACATTCGTTTTTAAGGAATTGAGCTAGTGCGATTGATCTTGAATGACCTAAGTTGATGCCTTCAGGATTCCGAAAAGGCAAAGATACCATATATCTGCCCTTTGGATCTCTACGGGTGGTTCGAATGAAATTGTCTTAACAGACAGACAGACTCAGAAGAATCTTCTACCAGCTTGGCTGGAAGATCCTCCAACTCCCAAAACTTTGTTAGAAGTTTTTCTAAACGCTGCTCGGAGCTGACGTTTATCCTTGTCGTAAAGGAAGAAATTGAGGTGCGAGTCGAATCGGCTACAGGTCCAGTGAGAATCCATCCAAAGATGGTCTCCTGGCCAAGTAGTGATCCACAAATATTGGGAAGAGAGCCGCCTAGTAAAATGGATGGAAGGATGTCTGCACCTAAAAGTACATCTATCTGCGAGCTCTTATGGAAAGAAGGGTCAGTCAGAGGAATATTTGGCAGGTCCTTTAAAAAATCTTGAGAAATTGGATACGAGGGTAAGGTGCCTGCCACATTTGGAAGAACAAAGGCCGAGGTTTCTATGTGTATTCTCGGCTTTGTTGGGGAGCCTATTTGGAAGTGGCATATCTTCTGAGGCCTTGCAGCTATTGCTTGGTTCAAGCCCGATACTTGCACTTGAACTGGATTGAAAGGAAGTTTGATGATTCTGAACAAGCGTTCAGAGATGAACGTTGCTTCCGACCCAGAATCGATCAATGCACGTGCTTTATAGCTAGTTCAGTTCAGTTCCCTCGAATCCAAATCCAAGTCCAACAATACAGTCCACTTCATCCTCTAATGTCCAAAACTATTTTACAGCAAGCACACAGGGTGTTCTGCTAGGCACGGCTATTATAAATATATGCCATTTGGTCACTAGCTATAAAGCACGTGCATTGATCGATTCTGGGTCGGAAGCAACGTTCATCTCTGAACGCTTGTTCAGAATCATCAAACTTCCTTTCAATCCAGTTCAAGTGCAAGTATCGGGCTTGAACCAAGCAATAGCTGCAAGGCCTCAGAAGATATGCCACTTCCAAATAGGCTCCCCAACAAAGCCGAGAATACACATAGAAACCTCGGCCTTTGTTCTTCCAAATGTGGCAGGCACCTTACCCTCGTATCCAATTTCTCAAGATTTTTTAAAGGACCTGCCAAATATTCCTCTGACTGACCCTTCTTTCCATAAGAGCTCGCAGATAGATGTACTTTTAGGTGCAGACATCCTTCCATCCATTTTACTAGGCGGCTCTCTTCCCAATATTTGTGGATCACTACTTGGCCAGGAGACCATCTTTGGATGGATTCTCACTGGACCTGTAGCCGATTCGACTCGCACCTCAATTTCTTCCTTTACGACAAGGATAAACGTCAGCTCCGAGCAGCGTTTAGAAAAACTTCTAACAAAGTTTTGGGAGTTGGAGGATCTTCCAGCCAAGCTGGTAGAAGATTCTTCTGAGTCTGTCTGTCTGTTAAGACAATTTCATTCGAACCACCCGTAGAGATCCAAAGGGCAGATATATGGTATCTTTGCCTTTTCGGAATCCTGAAGGCATCAACTTAGGTCATTCAAGATCAATCGCACTAGCTCAATTCCTTAAAAACGAATGTCGTTTAAAACGGAACGTTCCATTGAAAGAGCAGTATGATCGCGTCCTCTAGGAGTACTTGGACTTAGGTCATATGCGACAAGTAGCTCCAAGTAACGATTCCGATAATTTCTATCTGCCCCATCATGCTGTTCAAAAACCGGACAGCACCACTACAAAGCTACGGGTAGTTTTTAATGCCTCCAGTCCGTCCTCAAATGGCAAGAGTCTGAACGACATTCTCTATCCAGGACCGGTTCTTCAATCAGACCTGACGATTCAGATTCTCAAATGGCGGTTCTACCAATATGTTTTTAATGCGGACATCACAAAAATGTATCGGCAGATTACCTTGGATCCTTCACACACAAGATTTCAAAGGATCCTTTTCAGAAACGTAAATGGCGAGCTCTGTGAATGTGAGCTTACCACTGTCACGTTCGGGGTAAATTGTGCTCCATTCTTGGCCATCCGTGTGCTAAAAGAACTTGCAAAAGATGTCCTAAAGCAATTCCCACTGGCAAGTGACATCATATCCAATTCAATGTATGTTGACGATGTACTTGCTGGGGCTCACACAATACAAGATGCAATCACAGCGATAAAGGAGCTTCGTGCTACTCTAGAGGGTGCGGGCTTTCCTTTAAGGAAATGGACTTCCAACGCGAAGCAAGTCCTTGTGGATATTCCTAAGGAGCATTTACTATGTGCCGATTTCCTTGAAATGGAGGACGCTAGTTCAGCAAAGACGTTGGGTATCCGATGGCAAGCGGATAGTGATAAATTTCTTTTCAAACCATCCGAGGTAGCCTTAAGTTCCTCTTACACAAAAAGGAAAGTCCTATCCCAAATGTCCAAACTATTCGATCCAGCAGGATGGTTCGCTCCATTCATAGTCCGAGCGAAAATCTTTATGCAAGAAATCTGGCTTAAATAGCTAGAGTGGGATGACTCTTTGCCAACAGGCCTCCTGAAGAGATGGCAGGAATTTCTCCTTAGCTATCCTGCTCTCCATGAAATTCGTATACCAAGATGGGTGCAGTAGGGCTCTGGAGGGGGGTGACCACGGTGCAGAAGTGTGTGGTGGCGCCCCTTGCACGTGAAGCAGTTATGCTGACTGGTGCAGTCTTTAATTTGATGCCCCCTCGCAAAACAGTTCATACATAACTTTTGTTGCTTTATGTAGTTGGACCTATCATAAGCAGTAATTTTTAGAAAGCGTGGACATTGACGCACGGGATGAGGTTCATTTAAGCAAAGGTTGCATGTTCGCGTTTTGATGCTGACCTTTGCTTCAAAGGAATTAACCTTCTTGGAAGAGGTTTCTTTCCTTTCAGATCTGGAAAGCAAAAACATGGAGGTACCTGCATCCTCAATCGCTTCGAGGGATTTTCAGCTGGCTGTTGACCAGCGTTCGCTTGTTCTCAAAACGCTCTTTGAGGGCGGTCCATGCGGACTCAAAACCCTCATTTGTGAGCGGAGCCTTCTCCACGATAGCTTTTGCTTCCCCGCGAGTCTTATGGCTCAGGTGATAAAGCTTTTCCACTTGCGATAAATTCGGATTGGTCACGTAGATTGCAGTGAATAGGTCCCGGAAAGTGGGCCATTTCAGATAATCTCCGGAGAACACCTCGGTTTCAAGGGGTGGGAGTCTGCAACCTCGTTGCTGGAAATTCGGTACTGATACCGGAGCTGGGTTCGTCCCGTTCTCGATTCGCTTCTGCAGAGCGGACGCGCATCTTTCATACACTGCATAGCAGTGATCGTATTTAGCGCTCATGGATTGGATCGTCTCACCATCAGGTTCAGCCAGATTGAGAGCCTTGGTGCAGTTTTCACATTCCAACCGCACTTTGTCCCATAAGGTCTTTACCTCTTCCAGGCGAATTTTGAGCGTGAAGAGCGAGACCTCTACGGAGGATGGAGCGTTGATTTTTGCCTCGAATTTATTGAAACGGTCGGATGCAGCTATAAAATCATCCAAAGCCATTTTTTTTGACTCGGAGATCTTCTGTGTAACGGTACGAGTGGTACGTGAAACAGGACTTTTTCGTCCTTTAGAATACCCGTGTTCCGAAGCCGAAGGGGCTTCTTCTACGGAGGGCGATAAAGGTAATGAGCCTGGAACTGTAAGAAGATTCTCTGCCTCGCGATCACTTGACATAATAGTCTGCCCTTGAGCTTTCTGTGTGAAGTTGATGTTGCTGTTGGTTGGAGTTTGGGTGGGCGCATGGTGCATGCTTTTCGGCATGAACATAACTATAGAATAAAACACACTCATACACTGTCACACATTATCTACGATGCGAGATCTGGCTACTCTTGTTAGGCGTAGTGACGATATTTGGTATTTAAGCTGGGTATCCAGCACCGCGGAAACGAAAATTACTGCCAAACTTCATATAAAAAAAACTGGGCCAGTAATTTTTCGTTTGTGTTTTCCTGGAGTCAGTATCCAGCAACGTAAACGGAATCCACGAATTCATATCGATAGTATCGATATCCACACGAATGTGGACTGTGAGAACAGCTGATGAGGGTGCCAGGAAAATATATGTGCACATTATTACTGAAGTACAAGTGAGAAGTTTCAAAAATGGAGGGAAAACAAAGTCGCAAATTTACCAAGAGGGACTCCAATTTTCAACGAGAGGAGAAGATCGCATTAATTAAAGCAGTTGAGGCAAGACCACGTTTTTGACGTTTTGGCGCCTCCGACTGCGCTGTACTTCTTCTTACAACAATATGTGCCGCTACCAACACAATCACTTCATCGTCAGAATTACTTTTCTTCCTTTTTTAATTTTAGTTTTATTTTCAAAATTGGCGCTGTTTAAAAAGCACAGCTGATTCATGAGAGTGGCCAACCTTTTTTTATGTTCTTGGTCACACTATTTCACTTAAGTTCCACAGAACCGAAATAAAGAGCAGATTCCTGTCAGTAAAATTTCGCGGTGCTGGATACAGGCCTTAAAGGCAAATCCCACTTGTACATCGTCGGTCGGCATCATTTCTTGTATTCGCATATTTTAGTCGCATTCTTTTATACGGAATGCTAGTGGATCGATGCAGCGACCACAGACTCCTAAGGAAAGTGGGTCACAAGGTAGAAATCCGAGTGTTAATGTACAACCTGACGGATCAGGCCAGAGCACAACCCCCATACGCGGCCAAGTTTCGGCGCTAATGGTGAAGATCTCAACCTTGAGAAAGGAACTGGAAAAGGCAAGTGAAGGACGAAAGGAAGCATCCGATAAATTCTTTGGACGAAGTTAGCAGAATTGGAGTGAGCGGTGTGGCGAATACCCCGCCATGTTTGAATAAAGAGCCAAGTCAGATATTGAGTTAGATTTTGCCGATGGGAGGCGCCAATAGAACCGTTGGAAACTCAATGAGCGGTATTGGAGTGAGTGGTGCGTCAACTACGTCGCCATGGCAGATATTGAGTTGAAGTTTGCTGCGAGATTCGTCTGAGAGAGTGACGAACAGTCGCCGCCAAAATTTGGCAACAGTCCTAACAAGTTGCACTGCAAGTGAAGACCCTGAAGTAAGAAGCGCCAGATTTAGTCAACTTGCTACTCATACAACCGGTCAACTAGACATCCGGAACAGCTGTTACGTAGCCAGCTGCAAAGCGTGCTAGATGCGTGCCCATTCAAGAACACAACATTCATAAGATCGTGCCTTATAGATGAAACGTGAGCGTTTCTAAGGGGAATCGCGAAAGCAGAACAGCGCGTAGGGAATCCCTCTCTGATGAAGGAGCTAATCGCCAAGTTGCCCTTTAATAAAAGGCTTGCCTGGGCTAGCCATGCAGCCACCATAGGATCCCACCCAGGGATTGTGCTCCAGACTTGTACGAAGTGACAATGATGTTCGGAGCCACGTTTATTTCGTTACAGGGTCAGGGTCCGCCGGTTTATCCGACGCTGCCGATGATAGCGCGACGAGCTCGAAGCACCGAATGCGCCGATGGAGAGCGCATCATGTTTAATAGGGCGTAATGTGAGGCCTTTCGTTGAGGAGACGTAAGGGGAAGGCTAAGAGCAGCGAATTGCGAGGGCTCTGACTTTGACGACGATGGAGCTATACATGCGCGTGGAAGAATCGATGCATAACATTCAGCGCGCGGCATCCAATCATAATGTCGCACAAGCACGCACTGACTGAGATGATTGTCCGTCGCTACCACGTAAAGATGCGGCATCAAAATATAGATGCGACCATAAGCGAGATCCGGACGTAGTTCTGGATCATCAACCTGCGAAGATTTCTGCGGAGGGGGGGTAAACAATTGCCACATATGCAAGCTCCGGAGAGCTCAATACCGGCCTGGACTATTTGGGGCCATTGTTTGTGACGATTAGACGTCGCACTATTCACCTGCCTAACCGCAAGGACCATCGACTTTGAGATGTCGCATGATTCGTCCACATATTTGTGCATCATAGCCATCCGGAATTTCATGTGTCGTGACAAGATCTTCGTCGGAGCCAATCGAGAGGCTAGAAAATTTAATGAACTCTTCGAACCAGAGAGGATCCAGGTTCAAAGTAGTGGAATGTATTTTCAACTCTCCGGCGAACACAGGTAAAGGCGACGTCTGGGAGAGAGCAGTCCAGTGCGTCAAGAAGGTGCTGGAGCATATTATGAAGGAGGTCGCGCTAAAGGAGCACGTACTTGGAAGCTTCCTGAATGAGGCAGAGAACATTCTCAATTCGCGTCCGCTTACGCACCTGCCAGTTTTAGTTTATCAGGAGGCCCTTTCACACCAAACGACCTGTTGAAAGGAGCAGCCGATTTGCCGAACCACCCAGGTCAACAACCGTCAGCAACCTGAGAAGTGCGCAAGAAAACAGTGGCATGAGAGAGTGGATGAGAAACAGATTCTAGAAAAAATGAGTACATGACCTAAAGTAATGATGCGTCCCATCTCTAAGTTAGCTGTTATGAATGTGTTGAATGAAGCGGCTTCACGGGGGCCAGGATGTCGCGGAACGGATCGGCTCGATGCCAAAGTCAAGCCATGACTGAATTATAGGTTAGGTTAGGTTAGGTTTCCTACCGGGTTACGACGACTCACGGGGGCTCTCATAGACCAGAATGGCCCTTAGCTATCCGGATTTCGTATGGACCTTTACGAGGGTGTTTTTGAGGTTTTCAAGTCCCCTAGAATCGAGGTGTTTTTGGCAGAGGCAAGCAGTTTCCCTGGCGACCTCTTGGAGGTATCATCCAGTGATCCCAGCGTCCCAGCTGTCTCAGTTGGTGATGCTTAGCTTGACTGCATGCGAAGCAGCCAGGCAGTGACTTGTTTGTATACCCACTAGCAGTCTGCAATCCTTTCGTTGAAGGTGTAGTAGATAGTAGCGGAGTTTATCATTGCGTTCTTGCACATGATTTTCGAGATTCTACAGGTGGTGTTTTTTTTTCTAGTTGATTCCCGTCTTCAGTTCGGCCTGCTTTTCCAAGTGGCTTTGTAGCGTTCTAAGGGAGACATGCACGTTTTCGGTTCCTTCGTTCACCAGCCCGACGCCTTCCTTAACCAGAACGTCAGCCGTTTCGTTTCCCGACTCAATTAAAGATAAACAAGAAAATCTATTGAACCTCCTACAGAATAAAACACAACCCGGAAAAAAAACCAGCCCTGTTGCCAAAAATGTTTCTGGGCGCCTTATATTTTCTATGGAGTAAAAAACTGTAGCATTGAAGATTGGGTGATAACTGATTACAGTCGCGCTGCACATTTTGGACATTACCTTGGATTCCTTTTTTTATCACAAATTGTACTGCAAAGTAGCGGCAATAGTAAATAAAGCCAAGGGTTCTAATTTTCATCAAGCATTGGTTCAAGAAGTTTGACGACCAGCATGTGACCAAAAAACTGGACGTTTTCTTAGTACAACCAATATTTGAGTATTGTTCTAGTGTATGGAGCCCGCAGTATAAAAAGAGCAACGAGCGTCCTCGAATCAGTGCGAAAACAATTTATAATATGTGCCGTTCGTAATTTAAACTGGGAGTCTGGTATAATTTTGGTTACAAATTATAGACCTACCTTCACTACACAATCGCAGAATATGCAATGCGGTAATGTTCATGCTCCTTCTCGAGATGGTGGACTCCCAAACACTTTTGAGTTAGATCGACTTTGCGGTTTCCTCTCGACTTAACCGTATCTTTCGGCCTATCAAATTATCCTTATGTAGGTCAAACTACACCCAGCATGAACCTTTAAGGATTTTATGCCATAATTTGAATACCATTTACATCATCTTATCTCTGGATTATCCTTTAACAGAATAGTACTTAATATGTACCAGTCTCTGAATACAGCTAATCTGTAATTTTTTTTGACTTCCTACCTTTTTCATATTTGCTGTTAGTGTCTTTTTAATTATTCTACTCGACAAAATTCAATTTTTTTTTTTGCTCTCGCCAAAAATGACTTTTTCTGATGGATTTGGAGACTAAAAATTTGGTTTTTTTTTTCATAGGTAGTATTTTTATTTTTCACATAACTAAAGTTTCCTTTAACTGGTTGTATTGAACAGTTGCAGTTTTAAAAAGCTGACAAGTACAGCTATAAATGTTATAAATAAAATTTGAATTTGAAATCTTAATATCTTCCAGCCGTTAAGCTGCAGCTACAAAGTGTCTGGGTCAGATTTTTAGCTGCATTTTTCAAAACTGCAAAGTTTAATACAACTAGTTGAAGGAAACTTAAGTTATGTGAAAAATAGAAGCATTACCTATAAAATACAAAATTTTTAAATAATTCTTAAAAAAAAAAAACCTTGAAAAAAAAAACATCCAAATTTATCAGAAAAAGTAATTTTGGGCGACAGCGGAAAAATCGTGTCGACTATTGTTATTATGCCTTTTTTTAATAGAAATAGAATAGAATAATAGAATAGAAATAATAGTAATTAAATAAATAAATAAAAATATTTTAACATTTATATTTTCTATATGGTAAGTTTGTTTTTCAATCTATATGTTTAAGTTTAAAAGCTTATTTCTAACTTCGCATAGTAGTTATTCAGAATAAAAAGTTGAACAAATAAAAATGTTTTTCATAGGTTAAACTTCTAAAATTGTTATTTATATAAAAAATACTTACTTTCTAGCATGTCTTGCGATGATAACCTTGGTAACGTTAAAAATTGATTTGTAGTAATCATATTAGTCAATATTTGAGTTGAAATGTCCGGCAGAGAAATTCTGGCTATAGATCTTGTAGAATCTTCATTAAATATAAGGAGCGTGTCCAAGCTTGTATTTACGTTCAACCTATTGATTATTGTCTGTGAGCTCTTTTTAGTGAGGTCAACAAATCTGAAATAAGAATGTGTAAATATGAAATAGTTTAAAACAGCGAAATAATGTATCAATAACCTACAAAGAAAGATTAAAAACATATATTTACGCCCAAGCGTACTTTCGCAAGAAATTTCCAAAAATTGGTGCTCAGATTTTCGTTAAACGCAAATTTTATTGGTTTTCAAAATGAAAACACATTTTTTTTAAAGACAGGCAAGCTTATGTTGAGACTCTCGCAAATCCCATAATAACCATATGACTAAAATAATCAATATTGATGAAATTTTCTTGTATTTTTTTTTTCGATCAATTGTTTATTTCTAACTTCGACGCCAGAAAGAGGGAGGGAAAGATTTTTTTTGTTGAAATAAGCCCTTTTTTTTTGTTCCTAAAGAATTACCAAAAACAGAGTTTGTGCGAAGCGGCAAAGGTCGCTTCTCTTATTTATACATATGTATGTGAACTTATGTATCTTAACTTATGATTTTTTTAATTTATGCAATATATTTATGTCGACACGACATTTCAGCTGTGGCCCAAAAGGACTTTTACTGGTAGATTTGTAAATTTTAATATTATAGTTTTTTGTCTGGGTTTAGTTTTTTAAGATTTTTAAAAATTTGTCATGCTTTTTCCATATGCAGTGCTTTTTCTTATATCTGGCTGATAAATCGCACCCAATTAACTTTTACTTTCAGCTTTCGTTTGACCAAACCGTTAAATGTTAGCGGTTTCCTCTACCATATTATAGATACTACTAATTACCTTCCTCTTCTTAAATTAAAAATATTCACATACCTTTTTCGTAATTAGAAATTGTAGTTGTATGATATTTGAAATACATGCTTAGTTCTTTTAGTCAGATTAGCTCTAATTTTTGTATGATAAAATTAGCTTAATGTATTGGTTTTAACAATTATATGTATATTTGTACGGTTTTCCTCAGACATAATTCTTACGCGCCAAATTTTAAATTTTGAGATGCCCTTTTTTTTTAACTAATGGTGAAAGTTCCCACGACTGGCAAACCGTGTCATGGTGCCTTTCAAATCTAGCGCGAACTCTGTCATGCGAAACGGTAATAGGGCGGTTGAAAGATCAAGCAGCCAAGGAAGTATACCGGCTGTACTCGTATGTACGCTCTAGTTACAGGCCCCCCTACTTAAACTTGGACAGCATCAGAATTCACTGATCTGAATACATCAATTCGTGTAGTTTTTGTGAGCATTATAAAAAAATTTGCAATAAAAAAAACAATTTTATTGTTTTCAAATTGCGATTTTTCAACAAAGTAGTGTGTTTTTCTTTCCAGTGGTTTCAAAATATTTAGTGTTTTATCGTCGATTTGTCCAAAATGTATGTATATATTTTTTATCAGCATTAATAACCGAGTCAATAAAAATACCCACGTCTGTCTCAGAGAAAAACAGATAACACTAATCGACAAAATTTAACTTTTTTTTTCTTCTGTCGCCAAAAATTACTTGTTCTGGATTTGGATGTTTAAAATTGTTTTAAAGAATTATGGTTTTTTTTCATGGTGTAGTTTTTTTTAAAAGAATTTTTAAAAAGTTTGGTATTTTTTGTCAAAGGTTTTGCTTTTACTTTTCACATAACTTAAGTTTCCTACAACTGGTTATATTGAACTTTGCAGTTTTAAAAAGCTGACAAATGAAGCTATCCGATCCAGACACTTTGTAGCTGCAACTTAACGTCTGCAAGATAATAAGCTTCCAAATTGAAATTTTATTATTTTTTTCGTTATTTTCCCCCGAAATTTTGACTTTAAAAGCTCAGGAAAAGTAGAAAAAAAATATTTGAAAGCCTTGATTTTTGGTTTTAGATAGACACATTAGGCGTCGTTTATAAGAATCGATGGATAAACGGCTAAGTTACAACCGTGTGACCAAAACTTACTGCACTGGTGGTTCGCCGCAGTTATTGCGCGGTCTTTTTGGTGGCATCCAGAATGAAGTCAGGGGACTCCCTGGTTCGGTATGGCTCGCTGAAGAAAACATTGTTTATCACCATTTTTCTTACAGTTTGGCTCAGCAGATTTCAAGCTGCAGTGCAGTGTTTGAGATTTAGCTGTAGTATTTTCATCATTGAGGCTGCATGCTGGACCCACCAGTCGGTGGAAACCTTTGCAACCTACATATGTACATAGGTGTTAGTTTCCAGGCTTTTGCAGATGAAGAAGCTTGAGCGAGTCAGGCAGGTTTCTGCTTTGTGCCCACTTGCGCCACAGGCAGCATTCGGTACGATCCACCGCGCTCTTGCACCTGATTTCTAGGTGTCAATTCACACTTGTGACAGGCACACAACTGCCAGGCTTTCAATGGAGCTGGTGTCCACTGTGGATCCGTCAAACATTGCTGCTATCGCTGCTGCAATGTCCTCCTTCGTGACTAAACTGTCAAGATCATTGGGACCTGGGACTGCCCATTATCGTCCCAATGACGAAGTTCCAAATCCTCCTTGAGTTTTGAAGTTTTAGATTTGTTCGTGCCGTTTTAATCGAGAAACAGTTCGCCTTTTGCCGTCCTGTGGATTCTTTTCACGAAACTTGCGCAGCTAACTTTTGCCGGTTTGAGGCGGCTTCGTAGTTGTTTGGGTGCCAATAGTGGCCGTACCGGTGGAAGCGGTGTGCAGCTTGATGTGCTAATTTAGACGTTGTGTTCTATTACTGGTCATCGCTCGGAGTACTCTATAATCATTTTGAGCAAAGGACTTCAGTCTCAAGACGTACCTACCTAACACTTTCGCCATCTATGGCTACGCGGTTCGTCTCGTTGATGCTCGTGTGTACATCTATAATGTGCACGTGGTTAAATTTTTTTTAAATGGACTCCACTCTCTCAGAGTTATTGCTAGAAGAATATTTGATTTTTTGTGAAAGTGGATGAGTCTAATGCCCGGAAGGAAGCGTTTCCGAGCCCATAAAAAAAATACTATTCTTCATCAGCATCCATAGTCGAATCGATATAGTCATGCTTAGCTGTCCGTCCTGTAAGCGCATAGATGTAAGCTTCCGTTCTATGTAGCCTAAGTATGCTAAACTTCGTTTTTAAGAACTTAACAATTCTAAAAAGCTAATGATAGCAGCTATCAACGTGTCCTATAAATTTTGTATCTTAAGCTTACGGTTTGGGAAAGAATATTAAACTTTCAAATGAAATATTTACATTTTTTCGGTATAAAGTATTAATTCAACAGACAGATAAAAAATAAATATATATATATATATATTCTTACCCAAAGGCAACACGATGAAAAAAAGCAAAGGCGGTTACCAGATATCGTAGCCGAATTAAGCTCCTGGGTTCTAAAATTAATACGCGAACTCTGTTGTCCATCCATCCGCCAAGAAAGTCATCAATATTGTCATCATATACGCGCTGAACTATTTTGTACGGCAATTTTTTTCGTATGAATTCTGTATTATATATAGAAAAAATTGGTAAATATAGTTATTATAATTTATACAGCTTTTAGCAGTAGAAAGCAGTCCGTGACGGAATATTTGAAAAAGAATTGTGGTGATAGTGGATGTATGTAACGCCCAGAAGCAAGCGTTTCCGACAACTTAAAGTATATATATTCTTCTGTGTGATCGAACTACTCCAAGTGTGTTTCAAAATTTCGTCCCGCTCCCTTCCAACCGCACAAAGGAGGAAAGTCTATGGCATACACAATTTTGCAGATACGAGAAAACTAACGCAGAATCATAGAGAATGACCATTTCTATAAGAGTGTTGAATCTGGATCAGATCGGATCATTATTGTAGCCACAATGAAGAAAACTATTTCGAAAACCATCGTTCCCTCTCGCTCTCTCTCACACGCGACCCAGGCTGTTTTGCCTATTCGTCCAAATGAGCGCCTAGATATCAAAGACTATAAGAGCTAGGGCAACCAAATTTTCTATCCAATCTCCTGTGATATCACTTCAATACAAGTGTATTTCAAAATTTCGTCCCGCCCCCTACCAACCACACAAAGGACGAAAGTCTATGGCATACACAATTTTGCAGATACGAGAAAACTAACGCAGAATCATAGAGAATGATCATTTCTATAAGAGTGTTGAATCTGGATCAGATCGGATCATTATTGTAGCTACAATGAAGAAAACTATTTCGAAAGTCATCGTTCCCTCTCGCTCTCTCTCACTCGCAACCCAGTCTGTTTTGCCTATTCGTCCAAATGAGCGCCTAGATATCAAAGACAATAAGAGCGAGAGCAACCAAACTTTCTATCCAATCTCCTGTGATATCACTTCAATACAAGTGTATTTCAAAATTCCATCCCGCCCCTTTCCGCCGACACAAAGGACGAAAATCTGTGGCATGCACAATTTTGAAGATACGAGAAAACCAAATAAGCAGAATCATAGAGGATAGCCATTTCTATCAGAGTGTTGAAACTGGATAAGATCTGATTATTAAAATAGCCACAATGAAGAAAACCATTTCGAAAGGCATCGTTCCCTCTAGCTCTCTCTCACAAGCGACCCTGTCTGCTTTGCCTATTAGTCCAAATGAGCGCCTAGATCTCAGAGACAATAAGAGCGAGAGCAACCAAACTTTCTATCCAAGCTCCTGTGATATCACTTCAATACAAGTGTATTTCGAAATTTGGACACGCTCCCTAACTACCAGATTAACAAATCTGGATTAGGTCAGATCATTTTTATGGCCAGAAGGAACAAATTAAATTTCAACACCTGCCAAGCGCTTACTCATTTCCTCTCTCTCTCTCTTGCACACTACCAGGAACCGTGTATACAATGCAAAGTCGCATTTGTAGATTTGAAATGTAGAGTAGACAGATGTAAAAAACATATGAAACCAAAAATGGAAATAGACATAATATATGTAAATTATGCCTTTCCGCTTCTCTCAGCGTTCCCGTTCGTTTTTTATGGAAAGTGTTACTTAGAAAGCTTTCCCCGACTTTCGGATTTATAAAAACAGAAGACGCCAGTACTAGAGTCTTGAACGAATCCATTTGAAACAGGAAAGAAGCAAGTATAATTTTCATAATTGCGAGTTCGAGTAGCTTGCACAGGCTTGAAATTACGGTACATACAAAAACGTGCGAAAGAAACACCAAGAACAACTTGGTACTGGCGATACCGAGTACCATTCGAATGGACTTTGTTCAAACATGAACACATTATTTTACTTAAAGAATACACATTCACGGAGATAAATACAAAACCAATCAGTTCTAAGTAAAAAACATACATAAAGTATAAAATTTATGACTGTTAGGGTACGATCTGTCAACTCATAAGCAAGACACGACACACCAAAGTCAAGTGCAGTAAGCACTTAAGACCCTAATTTAGTCTAAAATTACTGATGCTTGCATGCATTCAGTTGGTCACTCACAGCAGCGTTGCAGCCGATCCGTGGGTCTAGCGATAAGAATAGAATACAAAATTGTCCCCATCCCACATTGTAAAAGTATATATAAGGCACGACGTTGAAGAAATAAACTCAGATTGAATTTACAACTCATCTCGCAAGTGTTTAGATTTTTCTTGTAAGGTCTAAACATTTTGGTACTTCGAGACTCTCCGGTGTTTCCCTTCTGTGGTAAGAGCACGGAGTTAAACCAGCTCCTTAAAGATGGCAGAAGTGTCTAGTACACCTACAGCTAAAGGTAGCGAAAATAAAAAAAAAAAACTCGAGTTTTCCCTCCTGAAGTAAGAAGACCGAGTATAATATTAATGAAACAAAAGTTTCAATAAATAAGCAAAAATACATGCTATACAGGCAGTATTTTTGTAATAGATATCAACAAAATATCTATAGTGCGTGAAAAATTTACGCGGCGGTGGCGTATTCGAGGCCGAAACATCGGATAAAAAATAAAAATTTCCCAACATCGAAAAAGTGTGAAAAGTGAAGGCCAGCAAGAAATAAATAAAGCGGCCCAATAAAAAAAAAAAAAATTTCTGACAAAAACTGAAGATAAAAAAGTTAGTGTGTGTTCAAAAAAAAAAAAAACCCCACGACAACTGATCGTTGGAGCAAATATCATTGTATAAAGAAAAGCAAAAGTGCAGTTCTCATCCGATCAGCAAAATTAAGCAGCATCAACGGCAGTGGCAACACAGTGTTATCAACAGCAGCAGCTATCAGCCGCCACAACAACAGCAACAACGGCGGAAGACATCAGCAGCAGTAACAGCTATCAGCCGCGACATCAACAGCAATAACGGCGGAAGACATCAGCAGCAGTAACAGCAACACAAACAGCAGCAGCAACAACGGAAAACAGCAGCAGCAGCATCAGATAAGTCAGAAATTTAAGTTTTTATTAAATAATTAGCACAAGATGATGGAATACACGATAAAGCTACTAGAGGCTCAAGTCGCAGTAGCAAATGAAATAAAATCGATTGAAGCTGGTATATTGACCAGCGACGTAATCTGTAGGCTAAGAGAGCTAAAGATAGTTTTAACAGCAAATAATTCAAAATTAATGGGTTGTGGAGTAGTCGATCATGACTACTTCAATAAAAAGCAGTTCCAACAAATTTTAAAAAATATAGACGACATAGAAAGAAGCTATGTCGAAGTAAAGTCTGCAGAAACTATAAATGTGCAGGTGGAGACTGGAACATTGAAGAGAGACTTGGAGCCAAAAGTTGACCAAAGTCTTGAAGAAGTAGTTGAGGATTTCGGCAGATTAGAAGACTATTTGAGATCTCATTTAGAACAAGCTCAAAAGGAGTTAGAACAGGCTGGCTGGTGCGAGTGCCAAATAAGAAAAGATAGGATGGAATACCTTAGGAAAAAACTCCGTAAAAATGTTACGGAGTATTATAAAAAGTATGAGTCAAACTTCAAATTCGACGATGAGGTCGCCGATTTGGAGTTTGAGTTTCAGTGCTTGTTAAGAGCCATAAACACGAGGATGCAAGATATTACTAATGAAAAAAGTAGCGTCAGTAAAGAGGCAGGAATTAAGAAAGAAAATGAAGATTTTCCAGTTCTTCCAAAGGCAGAAGTACCCACATTCTCAGGATTAGATAAAGAGTGGGACGGTTTTTCACAATTATTTAGTGAGATTATACATAATAGAGATGGTCTGAGTACATCTCTAAAATTTACATATTTAAAAATGGCTATAAAGGGTGAAGCAAGGAGTATGGTTGCTCACCTATTGACAGGTCCAGTCGAAAATTATAATGCCGCTTGGGAATTGCTGACCAAGCGGTATGAAAATAAGCGGAAAATATTTTCGGATCAGCTGAATCGTGTGCTAGATTTACCAATACTAGACAACAATTCAGCAAAACAAATTAAGATGTTTTCGGACTCGATAAATGGGGCGATTCATCTCATCAAATTAATGTCACAATTAACGGAAGAAGTTGATGTGATATTTGCCCACATTATATTGAAAAAATTCAATAAAATGCATTACAATTATATGAAAGTCATATAAAAAAAACTAAGGAAATTCAAAGATTGCCCGATGTAATGGAATTTCTAAAACAACGGTACACTTCTCTTTACTCATCGCAGGAGGAAGAGAAGAAGCCGTTGAAAAAAGGAGTGCCATATAATAGCAGTATTAAAGAAAGTTGTCCGCTTTGTAAAATGGCAGGCCATAGAATAATGCAATGCTATAGGTTTAAGAGAATGAGTCCGATAGAAAGAGGCCAGACTATACAAAAACACCGCCTATGCAATAGATGCTGTAGGCATGATATGTATAAGAAATGCTCATCGGAATGTTTTGTGGGATTTGTAAAAAACCCCATCATACGATGCTACATATTCCCTACGAAAAAAGGGAAAATGTTAATACTTGTTTGACAAAAAAACAAGCGTTCTTAGCCACGGCAATTATTAAAGTAAGAGCTGTAAATGGTGGCTATGAAAATCTTAGAGCATTAATTGATTGTGGTTCGCAATGTACCATAATTTCAGAGGAAGCAGCGCAAGCATTAAAATTAGCGCGAAAAAGAGTCAACACCGAGGTTAGTGGAGTGTCATCTACAGACTCTTGCACTTCTAAATACAAGGTTAATTTGTGTGCAAACTCGGGATGTTGGTAAAAAACCTCTAAATATTGAAGCAATAATTCTCCCTAAACTAATGAAAGCTTTACCTATAAAGTCGTTCAATATAGACAAAACAAAATGGCAAAATTATGTGTTGGCTGACCCTAACTTTAATAAACCAAGTAGGGTAGATATAGTTATTGGGGTAGATCTGTACGCCCATGTGGTAAAAGACGGAGTAGTAAAAATAGACTACTTGGTCAGAATACTGAATTCGGATGGATTATATCCGGTTGCAACAAATCAAAGGGTGATAAATTGATTGTGGCAACAACAATTGAAGTAGGGGACTTAGAGCGGTTCTGGGAAGTAGAAAGCGACAGTTCTGATGAGGAAGAAGATGTTTGCGAGAAGCACTTCTTGGAAACCACAAAAAGAGAGGAAAATGGAAGATATGTGGTAAAAATACCATTTAAAAAAGATAAGGATCTCGGAGATTCAAAAGCACAAGATATGGCGCGATTTTATAATTTGGAAAAGAAACTCAGCAAAAATGAAAAATTAAAAGAAAATTATATAAAATTCATGCATGAATATATCAATTTAGGACATATGGTAGAGTCAAAAAAAGAGGGAAAATATTATTTGCCCCATCAAGGAGTCATAAGAGATTCCAGTCTAACGACAAAACTCAGAGTGGTTTTTGATGCATCAGCAAAAACCACAAATAACAAAAGTCTAAATGATGTCATGTGGGTTGGACCAAGAGTCCAAAAAGACATCTTCGATATTATAGTGAAATGGCGAAAGTGGCCATATGTAGTATCTGCGGACATTGAAAAAATGTACCGGCAAATTAAAGTTGATGAAGAAGATCAACATTATTTACAGATAATCTGGAGAGAGGCTCCAAACGAAAAATTAAAAGAATATAAACTTACAACCGTTATGTACGGTACAGCTTCAGCACCCTACTTAGCGACTAGAGTGCTTGTTGCAATAGCTGATAATTGCAAAAATGAAGCAATTAAAGAAATCATAAAAAATGATTTTTATATGGACGACCTGATGACAGGTGCCGATTCCATATTAGATGCCAAAAAACATGTAAAGGAAGTTACCGAGGAGTTTGATAAGGTTGGGTTTAACTTAAGAAAGTGGATAACAAATATCCCAGAGATTGTTGAGGGCGTTAAAGATAATGAAGAAAATAAAGTATTAACCATTGAGGAGAATGAATCCGTCAAAACATTAGGACTTAAATGGGAGCCAGTTAGAGACGAGTTTAGGTTCAATTTCCATTATGGACCTGTTAAGAAAACTAACAAGAGAATAGTTCTATCCACCTTAGCTAAAATGTACGACCCCTTAGGCTGATTGTCTCCAGTTACAATTGTCGGGAAATTATTTATGCAAAAACTTTGGCTATCAGACAAAAATTGGGATGAAGAACTATCAGATCAGGATACTCGTGAATGGAATGCATTTAAAGAAAATTTAACGGCGCTAGAGAGCATTCGGATGCCAAGATGGCTTAATTCTCAGCATGCTAATCCGATGCAAATTCATGGGTTTGCCGATGCATCCGAAAAAGCTTATGCTGCCGTAGTGTATGCCAAGGTAGATGGTGCTTCAATTATAATAGCCAGCAAAAGCAAGGTTAATCCGAAAAAGAATGGAAAACCATTCCCAAGTTAGAACTTTGTGCGGGTCATCTTCTAGCGAAATTGATGGAACGAATAAAATTAGCGGTTGGAAGTGAGGCAGAAAGTTACGCTTGGAGTAATTCTACGATCACTCTAGCTTGGATAAAAAACGGAGACAATAAAGACAAGTTTATTAGACGTCGAACGGACGAAATTAGGAAAGTTAAAGAAATTAAATGGAGACATGTCAAGTCTGAAGACAATCCAGCAGATGTAGCGTCAAGGGGAATTAGTGCAGAGAAGCTGAACGATTTTGAAATTTGGTGGAAGGGTCCTCAATGGTTGGTAAAATCTAGGGAAGATTGGCCAAAAGAGGAAATTGAAGAAAAAAGAGTTGTTGGCACAACGTTTATAATCGATAAAGCTAACATAATTAAAGAGTTATTGCATAAATACTCGTGTATGCATAAACTAGAGAGAGTCATTGCATATGTATTAAGGTTTATTCAAATCAAAACCAAAAATACACAATTCTCACCACATTTGACGGTCAATGAAATTAAGATCGCTAAAATATTAGTATTGAAAAAACAACAAGCTTTTCAATTCAGTGCGGAAATAGCTAGCCTAATTAATAAAAAAGAAATAGAAACAAAAAGTAAGATATTAGGCTTGAATCCATTTTTAGATAAAGATGGATTACTGCGAGTTGGAGGTAGATTACAAAACTCCAACGCAGAATTTGAGGTTAAGCACCCATTGATTTTAAATAAATGTCACTTGACGTCCTTAATTATCAATGATGCACATAAAGAAACATTGCACGGTGGAATTAATCTGATGCGGAATTATATCCAGCGAAAGTATTGGATATTTGGGCTTAAAAACTGTTTGAAGCAAAAGCTTAAAGAGTGTGTTACCTGCGCTAGGTACAGGCAGAATACAGCAGAACAAATTATGGGAAGCCTGCCGAAACATAGAGCAACTATGTCGCACCCTTTTACAAATACAGGGGTAGACTTTGCCGGACCTTACCAAATCCGGTGCTCTAGAAACCGTGGGCAAAAATCGTATACAACATAGCGACAAAAGCTATTCATTTGAAAGTCGTCAGTGATCTAACTTCAGACGCCTTTCTAGCTGCACTTAGAAGATTTTTTTCAAGAAGAGGAAAATGTGCAAAAATCTTTTCCGATAATGGAACCAATTTTGTTGGAGCTTCGCGAAAATTAGACGAAGAATATCAGAGAGCCCTTAAGGACAATATAAAAGTGATTCCAATATTAGAAAGAGAACATATAGAGTGCACTTTATCCCCCCGGCAGGACCTCACTTTAGAGGTATTTGGGAAGCTGGGGTAAAATCGGTAAAATATCACTTGAAAAGAGTGATTGGGGATAATAATTTAACCTATGAGGAAATGGCAACCCTCTTATGTCAAATTGAAGCTGTACTAAATTCACGACCGTTGTATACAGCTACAAATGATATTGACGATTTGGATGTATTAACACCAGGTCATTTTATTATTGGAAGGCCAATATATGGCCTCATAGAAACAATATCAGATGAAAGAATTGGAAATCTAGATAGATGGAAATTAATTCAAAAAATGAAGAGAGAATTTTGGATTAAATGGAACAATGATTATTTACACACTCTGCAACAAAGAAATAAATGGAAAAAAGGAATGCAGAATATTAAAAAAGGACAGATAGTATTAATAAAAGATGAAAACTGTCATCCAGCTAGATGGCCTCTGGGGAAGATAGAAGAAATACATAAAGGTAGGGACGATAGAGTCAGAGTAGTCACTATTAAACATCAAGACGGGTCAATCAAACGACCTATTACTAAAATTTGTCCATTAGCTGGAATTGAGTCTGAAGAAAATGATTCAGAAAAGCCTCCAATAGAAACCAGAAGTAGTCGCGGCACACCTCGAATACCAAAGCTAGGTCTCATGGCAGTAATGTTAACGCTTATGTTTTTTTGCCAAGCATCAAGTGCAAACATAGCTGCCAGAAGAACAGAGAAGTGGTCAATTGAAAAAATGAACAGTTCCACGTCAATATATTTGGACCCGTTGGGGGACGTAGAAATAATAGCCTCATCTTGGGATCTAATTGTCTATTATAATATGGACCCATATTTTCAAATGATAAAAAAGGGGAAAGAATTAGTTGGGAAAATGATAGTTGTGTGCGGTAAACTTTACACCTTTGAAGAACAATGCAATAATTTTTTAGATAACACTGACAGACAAATTGCAGATCTAGAGGAAAATAATAAATTGTTTATGGCTCAGGACAACAAAAGACAGAAACGAGCACCATTTGAGTTTATGGGGTCACTTTATCATATATTATTCGGAATAATGGACGCCGAAGATAGGGAAACTTTGGAAGGATATATGAAAAATCTATTAGAAAACCAACATAATCTAGACGATTTAATTAAAAGACAAACGTCAGTGGTAGAGTCAACAGTAAATATTCTCAAAAGAACTACTGAGGAAATAAATGTCAACTTTAAAAGTATGAGCACCAGAGTAGAGAACATAACGGAGGCTTTAAAAGAAAGTTATTATGTATACAAAGAATCTATTAACTTCTTTATGGTAACAAAGCAACTAAGTTCAATGATTGACGAGTGCGATAAAATCCAAGCAGGAGTAATAAGTCTCTTGATAGATATTAATCATGGTAGACTAAATCCAAATATTTTAAAACCGATACAACTAAAAGCAGAAATTACAAAATTAAAGGATAGTTTATTAGAAACACTAGTTCTTCCAGGAAAAAGAACAGGGACGGAATTGAAGGAAATTTACAGCCTATTAACCGCAAAAGGAATTTTCGTAGATAACAAGTTAATCTTAAATGTGAAGATCCCACTGTTTGGTAGACAAGGGAGTTGATCAAGGTAGATTTAAGCTTTAGGTACTTAGTATACAATTTCGAAATTGATTCCTATCATTCGATGATTGAAGCTACTTTGAACAAATGCCAAAAATGGCAAACGAATAAAAGAGTATGTGAAGGTAATTGGCCTTGGAGTAGCGCCAATGATAATGCTTGTGAGATAGCCCCGTTTAAACCCAATAGTCATTCAACTTGTGTCTATAAAAAAATGCCAGAAACAGGGTCATTTTGGGTCGAATTAGAAAAGAAAGTTAGTTGGCTCTTCAAAGTTCCAGTAAACACTAATGCCAGAATTCAATGCATTAATTCAAATCAAGAAATAATTGATCTACCTCAGCAAGGAATTTTAACAATAATGAATGGTTGCACTGCGCGAACAGATGATAAAATATTAATTCCTCATCACAGTATTCATTCAGAAGACTATAAGACAATTTCATCCTCTTATATAAGTAATATAAATAAAATACCGAAAATTGTTTGGAATCCAATATCTGTACCGTTAATTAACCATACGAATGAAATTAATAAATTACAAAACGAATTAACAATGTTAAAAGAAGGTCATCATGAATTAAAAGGACTTAAGTTCCACCATGTGTCTGGACATGCTGCTTTGATTATCGGAATAATAATTATGTTAATATTAATAATATATACCATAAGAAGAATTAAGGTAGCTCGAAGACTGCAAGCAATAGCACTTCCCTATTCATTGTAATATACCTTAATCATCGACATAGATAATCATCGACAAAAAAAATGTACAAATAAAAACTAAGCCATGCCACTTTTGGCCCTTTGCAGAAGGTTCAAACATGAACACATTATTGTACTTAAAGAATACACATTCACGGAGATAAATACAAAACCAATCAGTTCTAAGTAAAAAACATACATAAAGTATAAAATTTATGACTGTTAGGGTACGATCTGTCAACTCATAAGCAAGACACAACACACCAAAGTCAAGTGCAGTAAGCACTTAAGACCCTAATTTAGTCTAAAATTACTGATGCTTGCATGCATTCAGTTGGTCACTCACAGCAGCGTTGCAGCCGATCCGTGGGTCTAGCGATAAGAATAGAATACAAAATTGTCCCCATCCCACATTGTAAAAGTATATATAAGGCACGACGTTGAAGAAATAAACTCAGATTGAATTTACAACTCATCTCGCAAGTGTTTAGATTTTTCTTGTAAGGTCTAAACATTTTGGTACTTCGAGACTCTCCGGTGTTTCCCTTCTGTGGTAAGAGCACGGAGTTAAACCAGCTCCTTAAAGATGGCAGAAGTGTCTAGTACACCTACAGCTAAAGGTAGCGAAAATAAAAAAAAAAAACTCGAGTTTTCCCTCCTGAAGTAAGAAGACCGAGTATAATATTAATGAAACAAAAGTTTCAATAAATAAGCAAAAATACATGCTATACAGGCAGTATTTTTGTAATAGATATCAACAAAATATCTATAGTGCGTGAAAAATTTACGCGACGGTGGCGTATTCGAGGCCGAAACATCGGATAAAAAATAAAAATTTCCCAACATCGAAAAAGTGTGAAAAGTGAAGGCCAGCAAGAAACAAATAAAGCGGCCCAATAAAAATAAAAAAAATTTCTGACAAAAACTGAAGATAAAAAAGTTAGTGTGTGTTCAACAAAAAAAAAAAACCCCACGACAACTGATCGTTGGAGCAAATATCATTGTATAAAGAAAAGCAAAAGTGCAGTTCTCATCCGATCAGCAAAATTAAGCAGCATCAACGGCAGTGGCAACACAGTGTTATCAACAGCAGCAGCTATCAGCCGCCACAACAACAGCAACAACGGCGGAAGACATCAGCAGCAGTAACAGCTATCAGCCGCGACATCAACAGCAATAACGGCGGAAGACATCAGCAGCAGTAACAGCAACACAAACAGCAGCAGCAACAACGGAAAACAGCAGCAGCAGCATCAGATAAGTCAGAAATTTAAGTTTTTATTAAATAATTAGCACAAGATGATGGAATACACGATAAAGCTACTAGAGGCTCAAGTCGCAGTAGCAAATGAAATAAAATCGATTGAAGCTGGTATATTGACCAGCGACGTAATCTGTAGGCTAAGAGAGCTAAAGATAGTTTTAACAGCAAATAATTCAAAATTAATGGGTTGTGGAGTAGTCGATCATGACTACTTCAATAAAAAGCAGTTCCAACAAATTTTAAAAAATATAGACGACATAGAAAGAAGCTATGTCGAAGTAAAGTCTGCAGAAACTATAAATGTGCAGGTGGAGACTGGAACATTGAAGAGAGACTTGGAGCCAAAAGTTGACCAAAGTCTTGAAGAAGTAGTTGAGGATTTCGGCAGATTAGAAGACTATTTGAGATCTCATTTAGAACAAGCTCAAAAGGAGTTAGAACAGGCTGGCTGGTGCGAGTGCCAAATAAGAAAAGATAGGATGGAATACCTTAGAAAAAAACTCCGTAAAAATGTTACGGAGTATTATAAAAAGTATGAGTCAAACTTCAAATTCGACGATGAGGTCGCCGATTTGGAGTTTGAGTTTCAGTGCTTGTTAAGAGCCATAAACACGAGGATGCAAGATATTACTAATGAAAAAAGTAGCGTCAGTAAAGAGGCAGGAATTAAGAAAGAAAATGAAGATTTTCCAGTTCTTCCAAAGGCAGAAGTACCCACATTCTCAGGATTAGATAAAGAGTGGGACGGTTTTTCACAATTATTTAGTGAGATTATACATAATAGAGATGGTCTGAGTACATCTCTAAAATTTACATATTTAAAAATGGCTATAAAGGGTGAAGCAAGGAGTATGGTTGCTCACCTATTGACAGGTCCAGTCGAAAATTATAATGCCGCTTGGGAATTGCTGACCAAGCGGTATGAAAATAAGCGGAAAATATTTTCGGATCAGCTGAATCGTGTGCTAGATTTACCAATACTAGACAACAATTCAGCAAAACAAATTAAGATGTTTTCGGACTCGATAAATGGGGCGATTCATCTCATCAAATTAATGTCACAATTAACGGAAGAAGTTGATGTGATATTTGCCCACATTATATTGAAAAAATTCAATAAAATGCATTACAATTATATGAAAGTCATATAAAAAAAACTAAGGAAATTCAAAGATTGCCCGATGTAATGGAATTTCTAAAACAACGGTACACTTCTCTTTACTCATCGCAGGAGGAAGAGAAGAAGCCGTTGAAAAAAGGAGTGCCATATAATAGCAGTATTAAAGAAAGTTGTCCGCTTTGTAAAATGGCAGGCCATAGAATAATGCAATGCTATAGGTTTAAGAGAATGAGTCCGATAGAAAGAGGCCAGACTATACAAAAACACCGCCTATGCAATAGATGCTGTAGGCATGATATGTATAAGAAATGCTCATCGGAATGTTTTGTGGGATTTGTAAAAAACCCCATCATACGATGCTACATATTCCCTACGAAAAAAGGGAAAATGTTAATACTTGTTTGACAAAAAAACAAGCGTTCTTAGCCACGGCAATTATTAAAGTAAGAGCTGTAAATGGTGGCTATGAAAATCTTAGAGCATTAATTGATTGTGGTTCGCAATGTACCATAATTTCAGAGGAAGCAGCGCAAGCATTAAAATTAGCGCGAAAAAGAGTCAACACCGAGGTTAGTGGAGTGTCATCTACAGAATCTTGCACTTCTAAGTACAAGGTTAATTTAACTGTGCAAACTCGGGATGTTGGTAAAAAACCTCTAAATATTGAAGCAATAATTCTCTCTAAACTAATGAAAGCTTTACCTATAAAGTCGTTCAATATAGACAAAACACTGTGCGAACAGATGATAAAATATTAATTCCTCATCACAGTATTCATTCAGAAGACTATAAGACAATTTCATCCTCTTATATAAGTAATATAAATAAAATACCGAAAATTGTTTGGAATCCAATATCTGTACCGTTAATTAACCATACGAATGAAATTAATAAATTACAAAACGAATTAACAATGTTAAAAGAAGGTCATCATGAATTAAAAGGACTTAAGTTCCACCATGTGTCTGGACATGCTGCTTTGATTATCGGAATAATAATTATGTTAATATTAATAATATATACCATAAGAAGAATTAAGGTAGCTCGAAGACTGCAAGCAATAGCACTTCCCTATTCATTGTAATATACCTTAATCATCGACATAGATAATCATCGACAAAAAAAATGTACAAATAAAAACTAAGCCATGCCACTTTTGGCCCTTTGCAGAAGGTTCAAACATGAACACATTATTGTACTTAAAGAATACACATTCACGGAGATAAATACAAAACCAATCAGTTCTAAGTAAAAAACATACATAAAGTATAAAATTTATGACTGTTAGGGTACGATCTGTCAACTCATAAGCAAGACACGACACACCAAAGTCAAGTGCAGTAAGCACTTAAGACCCTAATTTAGTCTAAAATTACTGATGCTTTATTACTGATAAGAATAGAATACAAAATTGTCCCCATCCCACATTGTAAAAGTATATATAAGGCACGACGTTGAAGAAATAAACTCAGATTGAATTTACAACTCATCTCGCAAGTGTTTAGATTTTTCTTGTAAGGTCTAAACATTTTGGTACTTCGAGACTCTCCGGTGTTTCCCTTCTGTGGTAAGAGCACGGAGTTAAACCAGCTCCTTAAAGATGGCAGAAGTGTCTAGTACACCTACAGCTAAAGGTAGCGAAAATAAAAAAAAAAAACTCGAGCTTTCCCTCCTGAAGTAAGAAGACCGAGTATAATATTAATGAAACAAAAGTTTCAATAAATAAGCAAAAATACATGCTATACAGGCAGTATTTTTGTAATAGATATCAACAAAATATCTATAGTGCGTGAAAAATTTACGCGGCGGTGGCGTATTCGAGGCCGAAACATCGGATAAAAAATAAAAATTTCCCAACATCGAAAAAGTGTGAAAAGTGAAGGCCAGCAAGAAATAAATAAAGCGGCCCAATAAAAAAAAAAAAATTTCTGACAAAAACTGAAGATAAAAAAGTTAGTGTGTGTTCAAAAAAAAAAAAAATATCATTGTAAAAAGAAAAGCAAAAGTGCAGTTCTCATCCGATCAGCAAAATTAAGCAGCATCAACGGCAGTGGCAACACAGTGTTATCAACAGCAGCAGCTATCAGCCGCCACAACAACAGCAACAACGGCGGAAGACATCAGCAGCAGTAACAGCTATCAGCCGCGACATCAACAGCAATAACGGCGGAAGACATCAGCAGCAATAACAGCAACACAAACAGCAGCAGCAACAACGGAAAACAGCAGCAGCAGCATCAGATAAGTCAGAAATTTAAGTTTTTATTAAATAATTAGCACAAGATGATGGAATACACGATAAAGCTACTAGAGGCTCAAGTCGCAGTAGCAAATGAAATAAAATCGATTGAAGCTGGTATATTGACCAGCGACGTAATCTGTAGGCTAAGAGAGCTAAAGATAGTTTTAACAGCAAATAATTCAAAATTAATGGGTTGTGGAGTAGTCGATCATGACTACTTCAATAAAAAGCAGTTCCAACAAATTTTAAAAAATATAGACGACATAGAAAGAAGCTATGTCGAAGTAAAGTCTGCAGAAACTATAAATGTGCAGGTGGAGACTGGAACATTGAAGAGAGACTTGGAGCCAAAAGTTGACCAAAGTCTTGAAGAAGTAGTTGAGGATTTCGGCAGATTAGAAGACTATTTGAGATCTCATTTAGAACAAGCTCAAAAGGAGTTAGAACAGGCTGGCTGGTGCGAGTGCCAAATAAGAAAAGATAGGATGGAATACCTTAGGAAAAAACTCCGTAAAAATGTTACGGAGTATTATAAAAAGTATGAGTCAAACTTCAAATTCGACGATGAGGTCGCCGATTTGGAGTTTGAGTTTCAGTGCTTGTTAAGAGCCATAAACACGAGGATGCAAGATATTACTAATGAAAAAAGTAGCGTCAGTAAAGAGGCAGGAATTAAGAAAGAAAATGAAGATTTTCCAGTTCTTCCAAAGGCAGAAGTACCCACATTCTCAGGATTAGATAAAGAGTGGGACGGTTTTTCACAATTATTTAGTGAGATTATACATAATAGAGATGGTCTGAGTACATCTCTAAAATTTACATATTTAAAAATGGCTATAAAGGGTGAAGCAAGGAGTATGGTTGCTCACCTATTGACAGGTCCAGTCGAAAATTATAATGCCGCTTGGGAATTGCTGACCAAGCGGTATGAAAATAAGCGGAAAATATTTTCGGATCAGCTGAATCGTGTGCTAGATTTACCAATACTAGACAACAATTCAGCAAAACAAATTAAGATGTTTTCGGACTCGATAAATGGGGCGATTCATCTCATCAAATTAATGTCACAATTAACGGAAGAAGTTGATGTGATATTTGCCCACATTATATTGAAAAAATTCAATAAAATGCATTACAATTATATGAAAGTCATATAAAAAAAACTAAGGAAATTCAAAGATTGCCCGATGTAATGGAATTTCTAAAACAACGGTACACTTCTCTTTACTCATCGCAGGAGGAAGAGAAGAAGCCGTTGAAAAAAGGAGTGCCATATAATAGCAGTATTAAAGAAAGTTGTCCGCTTTGTAAAATGGCAGGCCATAGAATAATGCAATGCTATAGGTTTAAGAGAATGAGTCCGATAGAAAGAGGCCAGACTATACAAAAACACCGCCTATGCAATAGATGCTGTAGGCATGATATGTATAAGAAATGCTCATCGGAATGTTTTGTGGGATTTGTAAAAAACCCCATCATACGATGCTACATATTCCCTACGAAAAAAGGGAAAATGTTAATACTTGTTTGACAAAAAAACAAGCGTTCTTAGCCACGGCAATTATTAAAGTAAGAGCTGTAAATGGTGGCTATGAAAATCTTAGAGCATTAATTGATTGTGGTTCGCAATGTACCATAATTTCAGAGGAAGCAGCGCAAGCATTAAAATTAGCGCGAAAAAGAGTCAACACCGAGGTTAGTGGAGTGTCATCTACAGAATCTTGCACTTCTAAGTACAAGGTTAATTTAACTGTGCAAACTCGGGATGTTGGTAAAAAACCTCTAAATATTGAAGCAATAATTCTCTCTAAACTAATGAAAGCTTTACCTATAAAGTCGTTCAATATAGACAAAACACTGTGCGAACAGATGATAAAATATTAATTCCTCATCACAGTATTCATTCAGAAGACTATAAGACAATTTCATCCTCTTATATAAGTAATATAAATAAAATACCGAAAATTGTTTGGAATCCAATATCTGTACCGTTAATTAACCATACGAATGAAATTAATAAATTACAAAACGAATTAACAATGTTAAAAGAAGGTCATCATGAATTAAAAGGACTTAAGTTCCACCATGTGTCTGGACATGCTGCTTTGATTATCGGAATAATAATTATGTTAATATTAATAATATATACCATAAGAAGAATTAAGGTAGCTCGAAGACTGCAAGCAATAGCACTTCCCTATTCATTGTAATATACCTTAATCATCGACATAGATAATCATCGACAAAAAAAATGTACAAATAAAAACTAAGCCATGCCACTTTTGGCCCTTTGCAGAAGGTTCAAACATGAACACATTATTGTACTTAAAGAATACACATTCACGGAGATAAATACAAAACCAATCAGTTCTAAGTAAAAAACATACATAAAGTATAAAATTTATGACTGTTAGGGTACGATCTGTCAACTCATAAGCAAGACACGACACACCAAAGTCAAGTGCAGTAAGCACTTAAGACCCTAATTTAGTCTAAAATTACTGATGCTTTATTACTGATAAGAATAGAATACAAAATTGTCCCCATCCCACATTGTAAAAGTATATATAAGGCACGACGTTGAAGAAATAAACTCAGATTGAATTTACAACTCATCTCGCAAGTGTTTAGATTTTTCTTGTAAGGTCTAAACATTTTGGTACTTCGAGACTCTCCGGTGTTTCCCTTCTGTGGTAAGAGCACGGAGTTAAACCAGCTCCTTAAAGATGGCAGAAGTGTCTAGTACACCTACAGCTAAAGGTAGCGAAAATAAAAAAAAAAAACTCGAGCTTTCCCTCCTGAAGTAAGAAGACCGAGTATAATATTAATGAAACAAAAGTTTCAATAAATAAGCAAAAATACATGCTATACAGGCATTATTTTTGTAATAGATATCAACAAAATATCTATAGTGCGTGAAAAATTTACGCGGCGGTGGCGTATTCGAGGCCGAAACATCGGATTTCGTTATCGATACATCGTTACGGACGGTCGTGCTATACCTCGCTCGCGCTTAAATAACTGCTAAAAATTATAAATCTTCTTTCATAGGAAAGTAATTTGTGTTTTTACCTTGTTCTGGTGTTCCTAACCGATCGTGCAGTGTGTTCGATTCTAGTGCAAACGTATTACGCGTACTTTTGTGTATTTATTTTCAATTTCTCAATTTTCTTTTCCTATTGTGCTTTCTGTACTTCTCTGCACTTTCTTAATCGCAGCTGTTTTTGTTGCTATCTACTGCTCTCTCTGAATCGCTCTCTGGTTCTATCTACGCTCAGCTTATCAGCTCTCATTCCAACACACACGCACCGCGTTGGCCGGTGCTTTGTGCTTGTCTCTCTGATCTTTCTATCGTCTCTCTGTGTCTCTTGTATACTTGCCGTTATTGCGTTTGTTTTGTTCGGTCTTGCGCGCGCAATTGTGAAACATAAGCTAACGACAATATCACTGTGTCACACCGACTTATATTTTACCCTTCTTTTCTTTCATTTTCATATTTATTTTTTTTATTGTTTTTAATAATAAAAAATGAGCGCCTGCTGTGCTAAGCGTTGTGACGGCCACCGTTCGGTTGCCACTCGCCAAACGTTCATCTTCTGCTGGCTGTGCGACAACACGGCTCATTCTAGCTGCGCGGGTTTTGGTCATATAGGTGGTCGCGTTGTCGATCTGATTAAGACCCGCTGCGGCCTCAACTGGACTTGTTGGGACTGCAGGGCAGTGGAAGCCGACATGCGAACGTTTATGAGGCAGACTCATAACGAATTCGCCGCTGTCCACGCCGAATTTAGAAAGCTTCAGGATAAGTTCAACTCTATGGAAACTCATTTTCGAAATCTTAAAATTCTAAATGAGTCTCCAAAGAGAAGAAAGGTTTCATCCAATCTGCCTAGTGTTCACTGTTCCAATTCTCTTGCAGCCAATGACTCTCACGCTCCTCCTAATAGTTCGCCAGCCTTGATTGATTTTGGCGCCAGGGAAACCGATGTTTACCCATCTACATCGAAGAAGACGGCTGGCTCTTCAATCGCCGGCTGTTCACCTGTGCCCGTGTCTGCCAAGGATACCCAACTGGACAGTAATGAACATACCGTGCCTGTGATTGCCCAGGCTGTCCAACCGGACATTACTGATCAGCCAGTTGTAGGCATTACCGTGCCCCCTAAGGAAGTCGTCGACACTGCTGACAGCATGGAGGTTGAAGTAGTCCCCTCCACACCGGCTTGCACTGGCTCCTCAGCTAGAGCTATCCCATCCGGATCTCCCCCTCGGGCTGAACCCGCCTCTGCCTCACCCAAAAATCATGTGACCCCTCTAGACCGATCTACTCTATTTGCTGTCGCTCCTCTTAAATCTATATTTGTCTCTCGTCTTATGGAATCGGCTACGGATGTCATGGTTCGGGATTATATCTTCTCCAAACTTAATATCAATAGCTCCTCTGGCATTGTTGTTACTAAATTCATCTTCAAGGAAAAACGTAGCATTTCCTCCTTTAAAATTCTTGTCCCGGAGAAGTTTGTAAAGTATGTGTTAGAACCCTCTTTCTGGCCCGAACACACTATCTGTCACATCTTCAGCAGCCGATCTCGACCTTCACAATCCGCTCCTCGGGTAGGAATTCTTCCTACACCATCTAATGCACTACCATCTCTCTCAAAAAACTGAATTCTTCCCCTCCTCTTAAGATCACTTATCAGAATGTACGAGGTCTGTGCAGTAAGCTCACCAAATTACATGCTGATAGTGCAACTTTTGATTCCGACATTATTGCCTTCTCGGAAACGTGGCTCAATCCCTCAATCTCGGATTCCGAGATTTTTGTTGACAATTTTACCATATATAGATCTGATCGACCAACTCGAGGTGGCGGCGTTCTAATTGCTGTTCGTTCTGACTTAACTTCCCATCTCTTCCCCATCGATGAGCCCATCACTATTGAAATTATCGTTGTTAAAATCCGTCTGCGCTCTTATAATTTATTCATATCATGCTCCTACATCCCACCGTCCTCTGAATTTACTACTTATATGCTACACGTTGACTATCTTCAGTCTGTTCTGTCTCAGCTCAATGATTTAGATCGTCTTATTGTCCTCGGCGACTTTAATCTCCCAAACGTCACTTGGTCTCCATCCAATGACTCAAACTTAATGTTTCCATCTATGCAGCATGATTTCGTTGATTGTCTGTCCGATACATCTTTAGGCCAGGTAAATGGCATACGTAATAGCATGAGCAGGACCCTTGATCTTGTCTTCACTAATGATGCTTCGAGCACGTTGGTATGTCGAGGATCGCCTCTATCACTCCCTGAAGACCCATACCATCCCACACTATCAATTGATTTCCTGTTGCCTTCCTCAAGCCACACAAAACCCTTTATAAAGCCCTCGAATATATTTTGCTTTAAGAAGGCTGATTTTCTCTCCTTGAATACCTACCTATCCCAGTCGGATTGGTCATTCCTTGACGATTTCCAAGATATTGAATCTGCTACTAATGCATTCTATAGCTTTATTTTTTCCATTTTTCCCATGCATGTTCCTGTAGCCATACCCTCCAGAAATCTTTCTGGCCCTATCTGGTTCACCCCCAGATTAACAAATCTGAAGAATTTAAAATCCCGTATGTACAAAAGGTTTAAAAAATCCGGTTTACAATCTGACTTTTCGAAGTACTCGATTGCAAAATCTAGATTTTCCTTATTTAATACTTTGTGCTATAATAGATACTTGACCAAATGCAAGCTTAACTTCAAACGCGACCCTAAACAATTCTTCAGGTTTGTTAATTCTAAGCGTAAATCTTCCCAATTTCCTTCTTCTCTACACTTTAATGGTCGATATGCTGATAGGGATTGTGACATTGCCGATCTCTTCGCTTCCTTTTTTCAACGTTGCTACTCTGTCCCCTCTTCTAACCTTCCCTCTAACCTAGCCTCATCGAACGACTTTAGCAGTAGTTACTCATATCCTATCCCTTTAAATAGTTCTAACTGTATCCTTCCCCCCTTCATCGACTATGATGGACTCTTAACACATTTAAAATCGTGCAAGTTTTCGTTCAGTTCTGGGCCAGACTCTGTTCCGAGCGCAGTTCTAAAACTTTGTGCAGAATCCCTTTGCGTGCCTCTCCTAAAACTTTTTAATTTGTCTCTCGAAACTGGTGTCTTTCCCTCCGTCTGGAAAGAATCCTATATAGTTCCCTTTCATAAAAAGGGATCTAAATCGGATGTATCCAACTACCGCTGTATTTCCAACTTATCTGCCATTCCTAAACTTTTCGAAAAAATCATTACTTCTCAGCTCCAACATTTTTGTAGGTCTATATTCTCTGAATCACAGCATGGATTCATTAAACGACGCTCTGTCTCTACTAACTTACTTGAATTTTCCACCTTTGTAACTTCGGGATTTGCTAAACAGTTTCAAACTGATGTCGTTTACACTGACTTTAGTAAAGCCTTCGACTCCGTTAATCATAATCTACTAATTCATAAACTGTCCCTTTTAGGGTTTCCGACAACGCTTCTATACTGGACCGATTCTTACCTTAGTAACCGTTCTCAACGTGTCATCTTTAACTCCTCTCTCTCTATACCTGTTACTGTCTCTTCGGGGGTTCCTCAAGGTAGTCATCTGGGTCCCTTACTATTTAACCTATTTATTAACGATCTTCCTCAAATGTTAGTTCATTCCCGTGTCCTAATGTATGCTGATGACGTTAAGTTATGTTTTTCCTACAGTGACCCTTTGTCACCACTATCTTTGCAATCTGATCTGGATGCTCTTAATAACTGGTGCTTAATCAACTTTCTACCTCTTAATATTTCTAAATGCAATATAATGACGTTTCATCGTAATAAGCCATACCTCTTCGACTACTCTATCAATAACATTATCCTACAACGCCTCTTCAAAGTTAATGACTTGGGCATTACCTTTGTACCTAATCTATGTTTCAACTCTCATATCTCTACTATCTCTAACAAAGCCAAAGGAGTCCTTGGATTTGTCAAAAGATGGTCTAAGGAATTCACTGATCCGTATACCACAAAACTCTTGTATGTTTCCCTGGTTCGGCCTATTTTGGAATATGGTTCTTGTGTTTGGTCTCCTCACTACCAAAAATTTCAGGATATGCTCGAATCAGTTCAAAAGCAGTTTTTGATCTTTGCTCTCCGCGGACTCAATTGGGACCCCTCTACACATCTCCCTTCGTATGAAAGTAGATTGCGCTTAATTAACCTCCACTCTCTTAAATCCCGTAGAACCTGCCAAGGAGTTCTCTTCCTCCATAAGCTTCTCTCTGGTGAGGTTGAATCGACTGCCCTCATCAGCCTTATCAGTATTAATGTTCCTTTCCGCCCGACTAGGCATTACTTTCCTCTCCATCTCCAACTCTGTCTTTCTAACTACTTGGATTATGAATCTTTCCGTAGCCTTTGCCGCAACTATAACAAATTTTTCTATCTGTTTTCCTTTGATACTAGCTCTAATATGGTCAAAATAATATTAACAAATAACTTAATGTAATTTAAATAGCTGTAATTGTAAATTGTTCGGCTACCGGCTTATCTCTAACCTAAATTTGGCTGTTGGTGGGACCCTTTAGGCCCTTGAGCCGTTAATCAGCCCCACCAGGTCTGAGTATTTGCTTTTGCCCTTTACCTTTAATTATTGATTTGTAATTTCCTTACCCTGACAGTTTAACTGTACATTGTTAAACTTTAAACAAAATAAACAAAATAAACAAAAAATAAAAATTTCCCAACATCGAAAAAGTGTGAAAAGTGAAGGCCAGCAAGAAATAAATAAAGCGGCCCAATAAAAAAAAAAAAAATTTCTGACAAAAACTGAAGATAAAAAAGTTAGTGTGTGTTCAAAAAAAAAAAAATATCATTGTATAAAGAAAAGCAAAAGTGCAGTTCTCATCCGATCAGCAAAATTAAGCAGCATCAACGGCAGTGGCAACACAGTGTTATCAACAGCAGCAGCTATCAGCCGCCACAACAACAGCAACAACGGCGGAAGACATCAGCAGCAGTAACAGCTATCAGCCGCGACATCAACAGCAATAACGGCGGAAGACATCAGCAGCAATAACAGCAACACAAACAGCAGCAGCAACAACGGAAAACAGCAGCAGCAGCATCAGATAAGTCAGAAATTTAAGTTTTTATTAAATAATTAGCACAAGATGATGGAATACACGATAAAGCTACTAGAGGCTCAAGTCGCAGTAGCAAATGAAATAAAATCGATTGAAGCTGGTATATTGACCAGCGACGTAATCTGTAGGCTAAGAGAGCTAAAGATAGTTTTAACAGCAAATAATTCAAAATTAATGGGTTGTGGAGTAGTCGATCATGACTACTTCAATAAAAAGCAGTTCCAACAAATTTTAAAAAATATAGACGACATAGAAAGAAGCTATGTCGAAGTAAAGTCTGCAGAAACTATAAATGTGCAGGTGGAGACTGGAACATTGAAGAGAGACTTGGAGCCAAAAGTTGACCAAAGTCTTGAAGAAGTAGTTGAGGATTTCGGCAGATTAGAAGACTATTTGAGATCTCATTTAGAACAAGCTCAAAAGGAGTTAGAACAGGCTGGCTGGTGCGAGTGCCAAATAAGAAAAGATAGGATGGAATACCTTAGGAAAAAACTCCGTAAAAATGTTACGGAGTATTATAAAAAGTATGAGTCAAACTTCAAATTCGACGATGAGGTCGCCGATTTGGAGTTTGAGTTTCAGTGCTTGTTAAGAGCCATAAACACGAGGATGCAAGATATTACTAATGAAAAAAGTAGCGTCAGTAAAGAGGCAGGAATTAAGAAAGAAAATGAAGATTTTCCAGTTCTTCCAAAGGCAGAAGTACCCACATTCTCAGGATTAGATAAAGAGTGGGACGGTTTTTCACAATTATTTAGTGAGATTATACATAATAGAGATGGTCTGAGTACATCTCTAAAATTTACATATTTAAAAATGGCTATAAAGGGTGAAGCAAGGAGTATGGTTGCTCACCTATTGACAGGTCCAGTCGAAAATTATAATGCCGCTTGGGAATTGCTGACCAAGCGGTATGAAAATAAGCGGAAAATATTTTCGGATCAGCTGAATCGTGTGCTAGATTTACCAATACTAGACAACAATTCAGCAAAACAAATTAAGATGTTTTCGGACTCGATAAATGAGGCGATTCATCTCATCAAATTAAAGTCACAATTAACGGAAGAAGTTAATGTGATATTTGCCCACATTATATTGAAAAAATTCAATAAAATGCATTACAATTATATGAAAGTCATATAAAAAAAACTAAGGAAATTCAAAGATTGCCCGATGTAATGGAATTTCTAAAACAACGGTACACTTCTCTTTACTCATCGCAGGAGGAAGAGAAGAAGCCGTTGAAAAAAGGAGTGCCATATAATAGCAGTATTAAAGAAAGTTGTCCGCTTTGTAAAATGGCAGGCCATAGAATAATGCAATGCTATAGGTTTAAGAGAATGAGTCCGATAGAAAGAGGCCAGACTATACAAAAACACCGCCTATGCAATAGATGCTGTAGGCATGATATGTATAAGAAATGCTCATCGGAATGTTTTGTGGGATTTGTAAAAAACCCCATCATACGATGCTACATATTCCCTACGAAAAAAGGGAAAATGTTAATACTTGTTTGACAAAAAAACAAGCGTTCTTAGCCACGGCAATTATTAAAGTAAGAGCTGTAAATGGTGGCTATGAAAATCTTAGAGCATTAATTGATTGTGGTTCGCAATGTACCATAATTTCAGAGGAAGCAGCGCAAGCATTAAAATTAGCGCGAAAAAGAGTCAACACCGAGGTTAGTGGAGTGTCATCTACAGACTCTTGCACTTCTAAGTACAAGGTTAATTTAACTGTGCAAACTCGGGATGTTGGTAAAAAACCTCTAAATATTGAAGCAATAATTCTCCCTAAACTAATGAAAGCTTTACCTATAAAGTCGTTCAATATAGACAAAACACTGTGCGAACAGATGATAAAATATTAATTCCTCATCACAGTATTCATTCAGAAGACTATAAGACAATTTCATCCTCTTATATAAGTAATATAAATAAAATACCGAAAATTGTTTGGAATCCAATATCTGTATCGTTAATTAACCATACGAATGAAATTAATAAATTACAAAACGAATTAACAATGTTAAAAGAAGGTCATCATGAATTAAAAGGACTTAAGTTCCACCATGTGTCTGGACATGCTGCTTTGATTATCGGAATAATAATTATGTTAATATTAATAATATATACCATAAGAAGAATTAAGGTAGCTCGAAGACTGCAAGCAATAGCACTTCCCTATTCATTGTAATATACCTTAATCATCGACATAGATAATCATCGACAAAAATAATGTACAAATAAAAACTAAGCCATGCCACTTTTTGGCCCTTTGCAGAAGGTTCAAACATGAACACATTATTGTACTTAAAGAATACACATTCACGGAGATAAATACAAAACCAATCAGTTCTAAGTAAAAAACATACATAAAGTATAAAATTTATGACTGTTAGGGTACGATCTGTCAACTCATAAGCAAGACACGACACACCAAAGTCAAGTGCAGTAAGCACTTAAGACCCTAATTTAGTCTAAAATTACTGATGCTTGCATGCATTCAGTTGGTCACTCACAGCAGCGTTGCAGCCGATCCGTGGGTCTAGCGATAAGAACAGAATACAAAATTGTCCCCATCCCACATTGTAAAAGTATATATAAGGCACGACGTTGAAGAAATAAACTCAGATTGAATTTACAACTCATCTCGCAAGTGTTTAGATTTTTCTTGTAAGGTCTAAACATTTTGGTACTTCGAGACTCTCCGGTGTTTCCCTTCTGTGGTAAGAGCACGGAGTTAAACCAGCTCCTTAAAGATGGCAGAAGTGTCTAGTACACCTACAGCTAAAGGTAGCGAAAATAAAAAAAAAAAACTCGAGCTTTCCCTCCTGAAGTAAGAAGACCGAGTATAATATTAATGAAACAAAAGTTTCAATAAATAAGCAAAAATACATGCTATACAGGCAGTATTTTTGTAATAGATATCAACAAAATATCTATAGTGCGTGAAAAATTTACGCGGCGGTGGCGTATTCGAGGCCGAAACATCGGATAAAAAATAAAAATTTCCCAACATCGAAAAAGTGTGAAAAGTGAAGGCCAGCAAGAAATAAATAAAGCGGCCCAATAAAAAAAAAAAAATTTCTGACAAAAACTGAAGATAAAAAAGTTAGTGTGTGTTCAAAAAAAAAAAAAAATATCATTGTATAAAGAAAAGCAAAAGTGCAGTTCTCATCCGATCAGCAAAATTAAGCAGCATCAACGGCAGTGGCAACACAGTGTTATCAACAGCAGCAGCTATCAGCCGCCACAACAACAGCAACAACGGCGGAAGACATCAGCAGCAGTAACAGCTATCAGCCGCGACATCAACAGCAATAACGGCGGAAGACATCAGCAGCAATAACAGCAACACAAACAGCAGCAGCAACAACGGAAAACAGCAGCAGCAGCATCAGATAAGTCAGAAATTTAAGTTTTTATTAAATAATTAGCACAAGATGATGGAATACACGATAAAGCTACTAGAGGCTCAAGTCGCAGTAGCAAATGAAATAAAATCGATTGAAGCTGGTATATTGACCAGCGACGTAATCTGTAGGCTAAGAGAGCTAAAGATAGTTTTAACAGCAAATAATTCAAAATTAATGGGTTGTGGAGTAGTCGATCATGACTACTTCAATAAAAAGCAGTTCCAACAAATTTTAAAAAATATAGACGACATAGAAAGAAGCTATGTCGAAGTAAAGTCTGCAGAAACTATAAATGTGCAGGTGGAGACTGGAACATTGAAGAGAGACTTGGAGCCAAAAGTTGACCAAAGTCTTGAAGAAGTAGTTGAGGATTTCGGCAGATTAGAAGACTATTTGAGATCTCATTTAGAACAAGCTCAAAAGGAGTTAGAACAGGCTGGCTGGTGCGAGTGCCAAATAAGAAAAGATAGGATGGAATACCTTAGGAAAAAACTCCGTAAAAATGTTACGGAGTATTATAAAAAGTATGAGTCAAACTTCAAATTCGACGATGAGGTCGCCGATTTGGAGTTTGAGTTTCAGTGCTTGTTAAGAGCCATAAACACGAGGATGCAAGATATTACTAATGAAAAAAGTAGCGTCAGTAAAGAGGCAGGAATTAAGAAAGAAAATGAAGATTTTCCAGTTCTTCCAAAGGCAGAAGTACCCACATTCTCAGGATTAGATAAAGAGTGGGACGGTTTTTCACAATTATTTAGTGAGATTATACATAATAGAGATGGTCTGAGTACATCTCTAAAATTTACATATTTAAAAATGGCTATAAAGGGTGAAGCAAGGAGTATGGTTGCTCACCTATTGACAGGTCCAGTCGAAAATTATAATGCCGCTTGGGAATTGCTGACCAAGCGGTATGAAAATAAGCGGAAAATATTTTCGGATCAGCTGAATCGTGTGCTAGATTTACCAATACTAGACAACAATTCAGCAAAACAAATTAAGATGTTTTCGGACTCGATAAATGAGGCGATTCATCTCATCAAATTAATGTCACAATTAACGGAAGAAGTTGATGTGATATTTGCCCACATTATATTGAAAAAATTCAATAAAATGCATTACAATTATATGAAAGTCATATAAAAAAAACTAAGGAAATTCAAAGATTGCCCGATGTAATGGAATTTCTAAAACAACGGTACACTTCTCTTTACTCATCGCAGGAGGAAGAGAAGAAGCCGTTGAAAAAAGGAGTGCCATATAATAGCAGTATTAAAGAAAGTTGTCCGCTTTGTAAAATGGCAGGCCATAGAATAATGCAATGCTATAGGTTTAAGAGAATGAGTCCGATAGAAAGAGGCCAGACTATACAAAAACACCGCCTATGCAATAGATGCTGTAGGCATGATATGTATAAGAAATGCTCATCGGAATGTTTTGTGGGATTTGTAAAAAACCCCATCATACGATGCTACATATTCCCTACGAAAAGAGGGAAAATGTTAATACTTGTTTGACAAAAAAACAAGCGTTCTTAGCCACGGCAATTATTAAAGTAAGAGCTGTTAAATGGTGGCTATGAAAATCTTAGAGCATTAATTGATTGTGGTTCGCAATGTACCATAATTTCAGAGGAAGCAGCGCAAGCATTAAAATTAGCGCGAAAAAGAGTCAACACCGAGGTTAGTGGAGTGTCATCTACAGACTCTTGCACTTCTAAGTACAAGGTTAATTTAACTGTGCAAACTCGGGATGTTGGTAAAAAACCTCTAAATATTGAAGCAATAATTCTCCCTAAACTAATGAAAGCTTTACCTATAAAGTCGTTCAATATAGACAAAACACTGTGCGAACAGATGATAAAATATTAATTCCTCATCACAGTATTCATTCAGAAGACTATAAGACAATTTCATCCTCTTATATAAGTAATATAAATAAAATACCGAAAATTGTTTGGAATCCAATATCTGTACCGTTAATTAACCATACGAATGAAATTAATAAATTACAAAACGAATTAACAATGTTAAAAGAAGGTCATCATGAATTAAAAGGACTTAAGTTCCACCATGTGTCTGGACATGCTGCTTTGATTATCGGAATAATAATTATGTTAATATTAATAATATATACCATAAGAAGAATTAAGGTAGCTCGAAGACTGCAAGCAATAGCACTTCCCTATTCATTGTAATATACCTTAATCATCGACATAGATAATCATCGACAAAAAAAATGTACAAATAAAAACTAAGCCATGCCACTTTTGGCCCTTTGCAGAAGGTTCAAACATGAACACATTATTGTACTTAAAGAATACACATTCACGGAGATAAATACAAAACCAATCAGTTCTAAGTAAAAAACATACATAAAGTATAAAATTTATGACTGTTAGGGTACGATCTGTCAACTCATAAGCAAGACACGACACACCAAAGTCAAGTGCAGTAAGCACTTAAGACCCTAATTTAGTCTAAAATTACTGATGCTTGCATGCATTCAGTTGGTCACTCACAGCAGCGTTGCAGCCGATCCGTGGGTCTAGCGATAAGAATAGAATACAAAATTGTCCCCATCCCACATTGTAAAAGTATATATAAGGCACGACGTTGAAGAAATAAACTCAGATTGAATTTACAACTCATCTCGCAAGTGTTTAGATTTTTCTTGTAAGGTCTAAACATTTTGGTACTTCGAGACTCTCCGGTGTTTCCCTTCTGTGGTAAGAGCACGGAGTTAAACCAGCTCCTTAAAGATGGCAGAAGTGTCTAGTACACCTACAGCTAAAGGTAGCGAAAATAAAAAAAAAAACTCGAGCTTTCCCTCCTGAAGTAAGAAGACCGAGTATAATATTAATGAAACAAAAGTTTCAATAAATAAGCAAAAATACATGCTATACAGGCAGTATTTTTGTAATAGATATCAACAAAATATCTATAGTGCGTGAAAAATTTACGCGGCGGTGGCGTATTCGAGGCCGAAACATCGGATAAAAAATAAAAATTTCCCAACATCGAAAAAGTGTGAAAAGTGAAGGCCAGCAAGAAATAAATAAAGCGGCCCAATAAAAAAAAAAAAAATTTCTGACAAAAACTGAAGATAAAAAAGTTAGTGTGTGTTCAAAAAAAAAAAATATCATTGTATAAAGAAAAGCAAAAGTGCAGTTCTCATCCGATCAGCAAAATTAAGCAGCATCAACGGCAGTGGCAACACAGTGTTATCAACAGCAGCAGCTATCAGCCGCCACAACAACAGCAACAACGGCGGAAGACATCAGCAGCAGTAACAGCTATCAGCCGCGACATCAACAGCAATAACGGCGGAAGACATCAGCAGCAATAACAGCAACACAAACAGCAGCAGCAACAACGGAAAACAGCAGCAGCAGCATCAGATAAGTCAGAAATTTAAGTTTTTATTAAATAATTAGCACAAGATGATGGAATACACGATAAAGCTACTAGAGGCTCAAGTCGCAGTAGCAAATGAAATAAAATCGATTGAAGCTGGTATATTGACCAGCGACGTAATCTGTAGGCTAAGAGAGCTAAAGATAGTTTTAACAGCAAATAATTCAAAATTAATGGGTTGTGGAGTAGTCGATCATGACTACTTCAATAAAAAGCAGTTCCAACAAATTTTAAAAAATATAGACGACATAGAAAGAAGCTATGTCGAAGTAAAGTCTGCAGAAACTATAAATGTGCAGGTGGAGACTGGAACATTGAAGAGAGACTTGGAGCCAAAAGTTGACCAAAGTCTTGAAGAAGTAGTTGAGGATTTCGGCAGATTAGAAGACTATTTGAGATCTCATTTAGAACAAGCTCAAAAGGAGTTAGAACAGGCTGGCTGGTGCGAGTGCCAAATAAGAAAAGATAGGATGGAATACCTTAGGAAAAAACTCCGTAAAAATGTTACGGAGTATTATAAAAAGTATGAGTCAAACTTCAAATTCGACGATGAGGTCGCCGATTTGGAGTTTGAGTTTCAGTGCTTGTTAAGAGCCATAAACACGAGGATGCAAGATATTACTAATGAAAAAAGTAGCGTCAGTAAAGAGGCAGGAATTAAGAAAGAAAATGAAGATTTTCCAGTTCTTCCAAAGGCAGAAGTACCCACATTCTCAGGATTAGATAAAGAGTGGGACGGTTTTTCACAATTATTTAGTGAGATTATACATAATAGAGATGGTCTGAGTACATCTCTAAAATTTACATATTTAAAAATGGCTATAAAGGGTGAAGCAAGGAGTATGGTTGCTCACCTATTGACAGGTCCAGTCGAAAATTATAATGCCGCTTGGGAATTGCTGACCAAGCGGTATGAAAATAAGCGGAAAATATTTTCGGATCAGCTGAATCGTGTGCTAGATTTACCAATACTAGACAACAATTCAGCAAAACAAATTAAGATGTTTTCGGACTCGATAAATGGGGCGATTCATCTCATCAAATTAATGTCACAATTAACGGAAGAAGTTGATGTGATATTTGCCCACATTATATTGAAAAAATTCAATAAAATGCATTACAATTATATGAAAGTCATATAAAAAAAACTAAGGAAATTCAAAGATTGCCCGATGTAATGGAATTTCTAAAACAACGGTACACTTCTCTTTACTCATCGCAGGAGGAAGAGAAGAAGCCGTTGAAAAAAGGAGTGCCATATAATAGCAGTATTAAAGAAAGTTGTCCGCTTTGTAAAATGGCAGGCCATAGAATAATGCAATGCTATAGGTTTAAGAGAATGAGTCCGATAGAAAGAGGCCAGACTATACAAAAACACCGCCTATGCAATAGATGCTGTAGGCATGATATGTATAAGAAATGCTCATCGGAATGTTTTGTGGGATTTGTAAAAAACCCCATCATACGATGCTACATATTCCCTACGAAAAAAGGGAAAATGTTAATACTTGTTTGACAAAAAAACAAGCGTTCTTAGCCACGGCAATTATTAAAGTAAGAGCTGTAAATGGTGGCTATGAAAATCTTAGAGCATTAATTGATTGTGGTTCGCAATGTACCATAATTTCAGAGGAAGCAGCGCAAGCATTAAAATTAGCGCGAAAAAGAGTCAACACCGAGGTTAGTGGAGTGTCATCTACAGACTCTTGCACTTCTAAGTACAAGGTTAATTTAACTGTGCAAACTCGGGATGTTGGTAAAAAACCTCTAAATATTGAAGCAATAATTCTCCCTAAACTAATGAAAGCTTTACCTATAAAGTCGTTCAATATAGACAAAACACTGTGCGAACAGATGATAAAATATTAATTCCTCATCACAGTATTCATTCAGAAGACTATAAGACAATTTCATCCTCTTATATAAGTAATATAAATAAAATACCGAAAATTGTTTGGAATCCAATATCTGTACCGTTAATTAACCATACGAATGAAATTAATAAATTACAAAACGAATTAACAATGTTAAAAGAAGGTCATCATGAATTAAAAGGACTTAAGTTCCACCATGTGTCTGGACATGCTGCTTTGATTATCGGAATAATAATTATGTTAATATTAATAATATATACCATAAGAAGAATTAAGGTAGCTCGAAGACTGCAAGCAATAGCACTTCCCTATTCATTGTAATATACCTTAATCATCGACATAGATAATCATCGACAAAAAAAATGTACAAATAAAAACTAAGCCATGCCACTTTTGGCCCTTTGCAGAAGGTTCAAACATGAACACATTATTGTACTTAAAGAATACACATTCACGGAGATAAATACAAAACCAATCAGTTCTAAGTAAAAAACATACATAAAGTATAAAATTTATGACTGTTAGGGTACGATCTGTCAACTCATAAGCAAGACACGACACACCAAAGTCAAGTGCAGTAAGCACTTAAGACCCTAATTTAGTCTAAAATTACTGATGCTTTATTACTGATAAGAATAGAATACAAAATTGTCCCCATCCCACATTGTAAAAGTATATATAAGGCACGACGTTGAAGAAATAAACTCAGATTGAATTTACAACTCATCTCGCAAGTGTTTAGATTTTTCTTGTAAGGTCTAAACATTTTGGTACTTCGAGACTCTCCGGTGTTTCCCTTCTGTGGTAAGAGCACGGAGTTAAACCAGCTCCTTAAAGATGGCAGAAGTGTCTAGTACACCTACAGCTAAAGGTAGCGAAAATAAAAAAAAAAACTCGAGCTTTCCCTCCTGAAGTAAGAAGACCGAGTATAATATTAATGAAACAAAAGTTTCAATAAATAAGCAAAAATACATGCTATACAGGCAGTATTTTTGTAATAGATATCAACAAAATATCTATAGTGCGTGAAAAATTTACGCGGCGGTGGCGTATTCGAGGCCGAAACATCGGATAAAAAATAAAAATTTCCCAACATCGAAAAAGTGTGAAAAGTGAAGGCCAGCAAGAAATAAATAAAGCGGCCCAATAAAAAAAAAAAAAATTTCTGACAAAAACTGAAGATAAAAAAGTTAGTGTGTGTTCAAAAAAAAAAAAAACCCCACGACAACTGATCGTTGGAGCAAATATCATTGTATAAAGAAAAGCAAAAGTGCAGTTCTCATCCGATCAGCAAAATTAAGCAGCATCAACGGCAGTGGCAACACAGTGTTATCAACAGCAGCAGCTATCAGCCGCCACAACAACAGCAACAACGGCGGAAGACATCAGCAGCAGTAACAGCTATCAGCCGCGACATCAACAGCAATAACGGCGGAAGACATCAGCAGCAGTAACAGCAACACAAACAGCAGCAGCAACAACGGAAAACAGCAGCAGCAGCATCAGATAAGTCAGAAATTTAAGTTTTTATTAAATAATTAGCACAAGATGATGGAATACACGATAAAGCTACTAGAGGCTCAAGTCGCAGTAGCAAATGAAATAAAATCGATTGAAGCTGGTATATTGACCAGCGACGTAATCTGTAGGCTAAGAGAGCTAAAGATAGTTTTAACAGCAAATAATTCAAAATTAATGGGTTGTGGAGTAGTCGATCATGACTACTTCAATAAAAAGCAGTTCCAACAAATTTTAAAAAATATAGACGACATAGAAAGAAGCTATGTCGAAGTAAAGTCTGCAGAAACTATAAATGTGCAGGTGGAGACTGGAACATTGAAGAGAGACTTGGAGCCAAAAGTTGACCAAAGTCTAGAAAAAGTTGTTGAGGATTTCGGCAGATTAGAAGACTATTTGAAATCTCATTTAGAACAAGCTCAAAAGGAGTTAGATCAGGCTGGCTGGTGCGAGTGCCAAATAAGAAAAGATAGGATGGAATACCTTAGGAAAAAACTCCGTAAAAATGTTATGGAGTATTATAAAAATTATGAGTCAAACTTCAAATTCGACGATGAGGTCGCCGATTTGGAGTTTGAGTTTCAGTGCTTGTTAAGAGCCATAAACACGAGGATGCAAGATATTACTAATGAAAAAAGTAGCGTCAGTAAAGAGGCAGGAATTAAGAAAGAAAATGAAGATTTTCCAGTTCTTCCAAAGGCAGAAGTACCCACATTCTCAGGATTAGATAAAGAGTGGGACGGTTTTTCACAATTATTTAGTGAGATTATACATAATAGAGATGGTCTGAGTACATCTCTAAAATTTACATATTTAAAAATGGCTATAAAGGGTGAAGCAAGGAGTATGGTTGCTCACCTATTGACAGGTCCAGTCGAAAATTATAATGCCGCTTGGGAATTGCTGACCAAGCGGTATGAAAATAAGCGGAAAATATTTTCGGATCAGCTGAATCGTGTGCTAGATTTACCAATACTAGACAACAATTCAGCAAAACAAATTAAGATGTTTTCGGACTCGATAAATGGGGCGATTCATCTCATCAAATTAATGTCACAATTAACGGAAGAAGTTGATGTGATATTTGCCCACATTATATTGAAAAAATTCAATAAAATGCATTACAATTATATGAAAGTCATATAAAAAAAACTAAGGAAATTCAAAGATTGCCCGATGTAATGGAATTTCTAAAACAACGGTACACTTCTCTTTACTCATCGCAGGAGGAAGAGAAGAAGCCGTTGAAAAAAGGAGTGCCATATAATAGCAGTATTAAAGAAAGTTGTCCGCTTTGTAAAATGGCAGGCCATAGAATAATGCAATGCTATAGGTTTAAGAGAATGAGTCCGATAGAAAGAGGCCAGACTATACAAAAACACCGCCTATGCAATAGATGCTGTAGGCATGATATGTATAAGAAATGCTCATCGGAATGTTTTGTGGGATTTGTAAAAAACCCCATCATACGATGCTACATATTCCCTACGAAAAAAGGGAAAATGTTAATACTTGTTTGACAAAAAAACAAGCGTTCTTAGCCACGGCAATTATTAAAGTAAGAGCTGTAAATGGTGGCTATGAAAATCTTAGAGCATTAATTGATTGTGGTTCGCAATGTACCATAATTTCAGAGGAAGCAGCGCAAGCATTAAAATTAGCGCGAAAAAGAGTCAACACCGAGGTTAGTGGAGTGTCATCTACAGACTCTTGCACTTCTAAATACAAGGTTAATTTGTGTGCAAACTCGGGATGTTGGTAAAAAACCTCTAAATATTGAAGCAATAATTCTCCCTAAACTAATGAAAGCTTTACCTATAAAGTCGTTCAATATAGACAAAACAAAATGGCAAAATTATGTGTTGGCTGACCCTAACTTTAATAAACCAAGTAGGGTAGATATAGTTATTGGGGTAGATCTGTACGCCCATGTGGTAAAAGACGGAGTAGTAAAAATAGACTACTTGGTCAGAATACTGAATTCGGATGGATTATATCCGGTTGCAACAAATCAAAGGGTGATAAATTGATTGTGGCAACAACAATTGAAGTAGGGGACTTAGAGCGGTTCTGGGAAGTAGAAAGCGACAGTTCTGATGAGGAAGAAGATGTTTGCGAGAAGCACTTCTTGGAAACCACAAAAAGAGAGGAAAATGGAAGATATGTGGTAAAAATACCATTTTAAAAAGATAAGGATCTCGGAGATTTAAAAGCACAAGATATGGCGCGATTTTATAATTTGGAAAAGAAACTCAGCAAAAATGAAAAATTAAAAGAAAATTATATAAAATTCATGCATGAATATATCAATTTAGGACATATGGTAGAGTCAAAAAAAGAGGGAAAATATTATTTGCCCCATCAAGGAGTCATAAGAGATTCCAGTCTAACGACAAAACTCAGAGTGGTTTTTGATGCATCAGCAAAAACCACAAATAACAAAAGTCTAAATGATGTCATGTGGGTTGGACCAAGAGTCCAAAAAGACATCTTCGATATTATAGTGAAATGGCGAAAGTGGCCATATGTAGTATCTGCGGACATTGAAAAAATGTACCGGCAAATTAAAGTTGATGAAGAAGATCAACATTATTTACAGATAATCTGGAGAGAGGCTCCAAACGAAAAATTAAAAGAATATAAACTTACAACCGTTACGTACGGTACAGCTTCAGCACCCTACTTAGCGACTAGAGTGCTTGTTGCAATAGCTGATAATTGCAAAAATGAAGCAATTAAAGAAATCATAAAAAATGATTTTTATATGGACGACCTGATGACAGGTGCCGATTCCATATTAGATGCCAAAAAACATGTAAAGGAAGTTACCGAGGAGTTTGATAAGGTTGGGTTTAACTTAAGAAAGTGGATAACAAATATCCCAGAGATTGTTGAGGGCGTTAAAGATAATGAAGAAAATAAAGTATTAACCATTGAGGAGAATGAATCCGTCAAAACATTAGGACTTAAATGGGAGCCAGTTAGAGACGAGTTTAGGTTCAATTTCCATTATGGACCTGTTAAGAAAACTAACAAGAGAATAGTTCTATCCACCTTAGCTAAAATGTACGACCCCTTAGGCTGATTGTCTCCAGTTACAATTGTCGGGAAATTATTTATGCAAAAACTTTGGCTATCAGACAAAAATTGGGATGAAGAACTATCAGATCAGGATACTCGTGAATGGAATGCATTTAAAGAAAATTTAACGGCGCTAGAGAGCATTCGGATGCCAAGATGGCTTAATTCTCAGCATGCTAATCCGATGCAAATTCATGGGTTTGCCGATGCATCCGAAAAAGCTTATGCTGCCGTAGTGTATGCCAAGGTAGATGGTGCTTCAATTATAATAGCCAGCAAAAGCAAGGTTAATCCGAAAAAGAATGGAAAACCATTCCCAAGTTAGAACTTTGTGCGGGTCATCTTCTAGCGAAATTGATGGAACGAATAAAAATAGCGGTTGGAAGTGAGGCAGAAAGTTACGCTTGGAGTAATTCTACGATCACTCTAGCTTGGATAAAAAACGGAGACAATAAAGACAAGTTTATTAGACGTCGAACGGACGAAATTAGGAAAGTTAAAGAAATTAAATGGAGACATGTCAAGTCTGAAGACAATCCAGCAGATGTAGCGTCAAGGGGAATTAGTGCAGAGAAGCTGAAAGATTTTGAAATTTGGTGGAAGGGTCCTCAATGGTTGGTAAAATCTAGGGAAGATTGGCCAAAAGAGGAAATTGAAGAAAAAAGAGTTGTTGGCACAACGTTTATAATCGATAAAGCTAACATAATTAAAGAGTTATTGCATAAATACTCGTGTATGCATAAACTAGAGAGAGTCATTGCATATGTATTAAGGTTTATTCAAATCAAAACCAAAAATACACAATTCTCACCACATTTGACGGTCAATGAAATTAAGATCGCTAAAATATTAGTATTGAAAAAACAACAAGCTTTTCAATTCAGTGCGGAAATAGCTAGCCTAATTAATAAAAAAGAAATAGAAACAAAAAGTAAGATATTAGGCTTGAATCCATTTTTAAATAAAGATGGATTACTGCGAGTTGGAGGTAGATTACAAAACTCCAACGCAGAATTTGAGGTTAAGCACCCATTGATTTTAAATAAATGTCACTTGACGTCCTTAATTATCAATGATGCACATAAAGAAACATTGCACGGTGGAATTAATCTGATGCGGAATTATATCCAGCGAAAGTATTGGATATTTGGGCTTAAAAACTGTTTGAAGCAAAAGCTTAAAGAGTGTGTTACCTGCGCTAGGTACAGGCAGAATACAGCAGAACAAATTATGGGAAGCCTGCCGAAACATAGAGCAACTATGTCGCACCCTTTTACAAATACAGGGGTAGACTTTGCCGGACCTTACCAAATCCGGTGCTCTAGAAACCGTGGGCAAAAATCGTATAAGGGATATATTGCCGTATTTGTGTGCATGGCGACAAAAGCTATTCATTTGGAAGTCGTCAGTGATCTAACTTCAGACGCCTTTCTAGCTGCACTTAGAAGATTTTTTTCAAGAAGAGGAAAATGTGCAAAAATCTTTTCCGATAATGGAACCAATTTTGTTGGAGCTTCGCGAAAATTAGACGAAGAATATCAGAGAGCCCTTAAGGACAATATAAAAGTGATTCCAATATTAGAAAGAGAACATATAGAGTGCACTTTATCCCCCCGGCAGGACCTCACTTTAGAGGTATTTGGGAAGCTGGGGTAAAATCGGTAAAATATCACTTGAAAAGAGTGATTGGGGATAATAATTTAACCTATGAGGAAATGGCAACCCTCTTATGTCAAATTGAAGCTGTACTAAATTCACGACCGTTGTATACAGCTACAAATGATATTGACGATTTGGATGTATTAACACCAGGTCATTTTATTATTGGAAGGCCAATATATGGCCTCATAGAAACAATATCAGATGAAAGAATTGGAAATCTAGATAGATGGAAATTAATTCAAAAAATGAAGAGAGAATTTTGGATTAAATGGAACAATGATTATTTACACACTCTGCAACAAAGAAATAAATGGAAAAAAGGAATGCAGAATATTAAAAAAGGACAGATAGTATTAATAAAAGATGAAAACTGTCATCCAGCTAGATGGCCTCTGGGGAAGATAGAAGAAATACATAAAGGTAGGGACGATAGAGTCAGAGTAGTCACTATTAAACATCAAGACGGGTCAATCAAACGACCTATTACTAAAATTTGTCCATTAGCTGGAATTGAGTCTGAAGAAAATGATTCAGAAAAGCCTCCAATAGAAACCAGAAGTAGTCGCGGCACACCTCGAATACCAAAGCTAGGTCTCATGGCAGTAATGTTAACGCTTATGTTTTTTTGCCAAGCATCAAGTGCAAACATAGCTGCCAGAAGAACAGAGAAGTGGTCAATTGAAAAAATGAACAGTTCCACGTCAATATATTTGGACCCGTTGGGGGACGTAGAAATAATAGCCTCATCTTGGGATCTAATTGTCTATTATAATATGGACCCATATTTTCAAATGATAAAAAAGGGGAAAGAATTAGTTGGGAAAATGATAGTTGTGTGCGGTAAACTTTACACCTTTGAAGAACAATGCAATAATTTTTTAGATAACACTGACAGACAAATTGCAGATCTAGAGGAAAATAATAAATTGTTTATGGCTCAGGACAACAAAAGACAGAAACGAGCACCATTTGAGTTTATGGGGTCACTTTATCATATATTATTCGGAATAATGGACGCCGAAGATAGAGAAACTTTGGAAGGATATATGAAAAATCTATTAGAAAACCAACATAATCTAGACGATTTAATTAAAAGACAAACGTCAGTGGTAGAGTCAACAGTAAATATTCTCAAAAGAACTACTGAAGAAATAAATGTCAACTTTAAAAGTATGAGCACCAGAGTAGAGAACATAACGGAGGCTTTAAAAGAAAGTTATTATTTATACAAAGAATCTATTAACTTCTTTATGGTAACAAAGCAACTAAGTTCAATGATTGACGAGTGCGATAAAATCCAAGCAGGAGTAATAAGTCTCTTGATAGATATTAATCATGGTAGACTAAATCCAAATATTTTAAAACCGATACAACTAAAAGCAGAAATTACAAAATTAAAGGATAGTTTATTAGAAACACTAGTTCTTCCAGGAAAAAGAACAGGGACGGAATTGAAGGAAATTTACAGCCTATTAACCGCAAAAGGAATTTTCGTAGATAACAAGTTAATCTTAAATGTGAAGATCCCACTGTTTGGTAGACAAGGGAGTTGATCAAGGTAGATTTAAGCTTTAGGTACTTAGTATACAATTTCGAAATTGATTCCTATCATTCGATGATTGAAGCTACTTTGAACAAATGCCAAAAATGGCAAACGAATAAAAGAGTATGTGAAGGTAATTGGCCTTGGAGTAGCGCCAATGATAATGCTTGTGAGATAGCCCCGTTTAAACCCAATAGTCATTCAACTTGTGTCTATAAAAAAATGCCAGAAACAGGGTCATTTTGGGTCGAATTAGAAAAGAAAGTTAGTTGGCTCTTCAAAGTTCCAGTAAACACTAATGCCAGAATTCAATGCATTAATTCAAATCAAGAAATAATTGATCTACCTCAGCAAGGAATTTTAACAATAATGAATGGTTGCACTGTGCGAACAGATGATAAAATATTAATTCCTCATCACAGTATTCATTCAGAAGACTATAAGACAATTTCATCCTCTTATATAAGTAATATAAATAAAATACCGAAAATTGTTTGGAATCCAATATCTGTACCGTTAATTAACCATACGAATGAAATTAATAAATTACAAAACGAATTAACAATGTTAAAAGAAGGTCATCATGAATTAAAAGGACTTAAGTTCCACCATGTGTCTGGACATGCTGCTTTGATTATCGGAATAATAATTATGTTAATATTAATAATATATACCATAAGAAGAATTAAGGTAGCTCGAAGACTGCAAGCAATAGCACTTCCCTATTCATTGTAATATACCTTAATCATCGACATAGATAATCATCGACAAAAAAAATGTACAAATAAAAACTAAGCCATGCCACTTTTGGCCCTTTGCAGAAGGTTCAAACATGAACACATTATTGTACTTAAAGAATACACATTCACGGAGATAAATACAAAACCAATCAGTTCTAAGTAAAAAACATACATAAAGTATAAAATTTATGACTGTTAGGGTACGATCTGTCAACTCATAAGCAAGACACGACACACCAAAGTCAAGTGCAGTAAGCACTTAAGACCCTAATTTAGTCTAAAATTACTGATGCTTGCATGCATTCAGTTGGTCACTCACAGCAGCGTTGCAGCCGATCCGTGGGTCTAGCGATAAGAATAGAATACAAAATTGTCCCCATCCCACATTGTAAAAGTATATATAAGGCACGACGTTGAAGAAATAAACTCAGATTGAATTTACAACTCATCTCGCAAGTGTTTAGATTTTTCTTGTAAGGTCTAAACATTTTGGTACTTCGAGACTCTCCGGTGTTTCCCTTCTGTGGTAAGAGCACGGAGTTAAACCAGCTCCTTAAAGATGGCAGAAGTGTCTAGTACACCTACAGCTAAAGGTAGCGAAAATAAAAAAAAAAACTCGAGCTTTCCCTCCTGAAGTAAGAAGACCGAGTATAATATTAATGAAACAAAAGTTTCAATAAATAAGCAAAAATACATGCTATACAGGCAGTATTTTTGTAATAGATATCAACAAAATATCTATAGTGCGTGAAAAATTTACGCGGCGGTGGCGTATTCGAGGCCGAAACATCGGATAAAAAATAAAAATTTCCCAACATCGAAAAAGTGTGAAAAGTGAAGGCCAGCAAGAAATAAATAAAGCGGCCCAATAAAAAAAAAAAAAATTTCTGACAAAAACTGAAGATAAAAAAGTTAGTGTGTGTTCAAAAAAAAAAAAATATCATTGTATAAAGAAAAGCAAAAGTGCAGTTCTCATCCGATCAGCAAAATTAAGCAGCATCAACGGCAGTGGCAACACAGTGTTATCAACAGCAGCAGCTATCAGCCGCCACAACAACAGCAACAACGGCGGAAGACATCAGCAGCAGTAACAGCTATCAGCCGCGACATCAACAGCAATAACGGCGGAAGACATCAGCAGCAATAACAGCAACACAAACAGCAGCAGCAACAACGGAAAACAGCAGCAGCAGCATCAGATAAGTCAGAAATTTAAGTTTTTATTAAATAATTAGCACAAGATGATGGAATACACGATAAAGCTACTAGAGGCTCAAGTCGCAGTAGCAAATGAAATAAAATCGATTGAAGCTGGTATATTGACCAGCGACGTAATCTGTAGGCTAAGAGAGCTAAAGATAGTTTTAACAGCAAATAATTCAAAATTAATGGGTTGTGGAGTAGTCGATCATGACTACTTCAATAAAAAGCAGTTCCAACAAATTTTAAAAAATATAGACGACATGGAAAGAAGCTATGTCGAAGTAAAGTCTGCAGAAACTATAAATGTGCAGGTGGAGACTGGAACATTGAAGAGAGACTTGGAGCCAAAAGTTGACCAAAGTCTTGAAGAAGTAGTTGAGGATTTCGGCAGATTAGAAGACTATTTGAGATCTCATTTAGAACAAGCTCAAAAGGAGTTAGAACAGGCTGGCTGGTGCGAGTGCCAAATAAGAAAAGATAGGATGGAATACCTTAGGAAAAAACTCCGTAAAAATGTTACGGAGTATTATAAAAAGTATGAGTCAAACTTCAAATTCGACGATGAGGTCGCCGATTTGGAGTTTGAGTTTCAGTGCTTGTTAAGAGCCATAAACACGAGGATGCAAGATATTACTAATGAAAAAAGTAGCGTCAGTAAAGAGGCAGGAATTAAGAAAGAAAATGAAGATTTTCCAGTTCTTCCAAAGGCAGAAGTACCCACATTCTCAGGATTAGATAAAGAGTGGGACGGTTTTTCACAATTATTTAGTGAGATTATACATAATAGAGATGGTCTGAGTACATCTCTAAAATTTACATATTTAAAAATGGCTATAAAGGGTGAAGCAAGGAGTATGGTTGCTCACCTATTGACAGGTCCAGTCGAAAATTATAATGCCGCTTGGGAATTGCTGACCAAGCGGTATGAAAATAAGCGGAAAATATTTTCGGATCAGCTGAATCGTGTGCTAGATTTACCAATACTAGACAACAATTCAGCAAAACAAATTAAGATGTTTTCGGACTCGATAAATGAGGCGATTCATCTCATCAAATTAAAGTCACAATTAACGGAAGAAGTTAATGTGATATTTGCCCACATTATATTGAAAAAATTCAATAAAATGCATTACAATTATATGAAAGTCATATAAAAAAAACTAAGGAAATTCAAAGATTGCCCGATGTAATGGAATTTCTAAAACAACGGTACACTTCTCTTTACTCATCGCAGGAGGAAGAGAAGAAGCCGTTGAAAAAAGGAGTGCCATATAATAGCAGTATTAAAGAAAGTTGTCCGCTTTGTAAAATGGCAGGCCATAGAATAATGCAATGCTATAGGTTTAAGAGAATGAGTCCGATAGAAAGAGGCCAGACTATACAAAAACACCGCCTATGCAATAGATGCTGTAGGCATGATATGTATAAGAAATGCTCATCGGAATGTTTTGTGGGATTTGTAAAAAACCCCATCATACGATGCTACATATTCCCTACGAAAAAAGGGAAAATGTTAATACTTGTTTGACAAAAAAACAAGCGTTCTTAGCCACGGCAATTATTAAAGTAAGAGCTGTAAATGGTGGCTATGAAAATCTTAGAGCATTAATTGATTGTGGTTCGCAATGTACCATAATTTCAGAGGAAGCAGCGCAAGCATTAAAATTAGCGCGAAAAAGAGTCAACACCGAGGTTAGTGGAGTGTCATCTACAGACTCTTGCACTTCTAAGTACAAGGTTAATTTAACTGTGCAAACTCGGGATGTTGGTAAAAAACCTCTAAATATTGAAGCATTAATTCTCCCTAAACTAATGAAAGCTTTACCTATAAAGTCGTTCAATATAGACAAAACACTGTGCGAACAGATGATAAAATATTAATTCCTCATCACAGTATTCATTCAGAAGACTATAAGACAATTTCATCCTCTTATATAAGTAATATAAATAAAATACCGAAAATTGTTTGGAATCCAATATCTGTACCGTTAATTAACCATACGAATGAAATTAATAAATTACAAAACGAATTAACAATGTTAAAAGAAGGTCATCATGAATTAAAAGGACTTAAGTTCCACCATGTGTCTGGACATGCTGCTTTGATTATCGGAATAATAATTATGTTAATATTAATAATATATACCATAAGAAGAATTAAGGTAGCTCGAAGACTGCAAGCAATAGCACTTCCCTATTCATTGTAATATACCTTAATCATCGACATAGATAATCATCGACAAAAAAAATGTACAAATAAAAACTAAGCCATGCCACTTTTGGCCCTTTGCAGAAGGTTCAAACATGAACACATTATTGTACTTAAAGAATACACATTCACGGAGATAAATACAAAACCAATCAGTTCTAAGTAAAAAACATACATAAAGTATAAAATTTATGACTGTTAGGGTACGATCTGTCAACTCATAAGCAAGACACGACACACCAAAGTCAAGTGCAGTAAGCACTTAAGACCCTAATTTAGTCTAAAATTACTGATGCTTGCATGCATTCAGTTGGTCACTCACAGCAGCGTTGCAGCCGATCCGTGGGTCTAGCGATAAGAATAGAATACAAAATTGTCCCCATCCTACATTGTAAAAGTACATATAGGGCACTACGTTGAAGAAATAAACTCAGATTGAATTTACAACTCATCTCGCAAGTGTTTAGATTTTTCTTGTAAGGTCTAAACAGACTTATTCGCTGCACAAAAACATACATACATATACACACCCATATATATACAAAGTATATGCAAATTAATTTGTTATTGTTCCCGTCTACCGATACCGTGGCTTGGCCAATGACTATGAAAGTCGCGGGTGTTAGTTAAGACATTTATTTTCCGGCTCGACTGGCTCGGTTGAAAGTGAAAATAAATGTAAAGATGCAAAATGAAATATAAAATGATATGCTTAAATCTGCCTACCCTTGCGGATGTTTATGCAGCAGCGAAATATGATCCGCTAGCCACTCGAGTTCAGGCGACAATGTAGTCGCTGCCTCCACCTCTCGAGTGCGGTATCAAAATTCTTCCATTTCGGAATTCTGCCGATACCCTGTAGCTGGTGGGGACTGTTAACTACTCCCCCTCTCAAAGAACGGCCGTCCTCGTCGCTCGCAACTTCTCGATTATCGCGTAGATTTGGCTCCCGTTTCGCCTCCTTCTTAGATGAGCTCGGAGAAATACGACGCCTTCAATGGCAGGAATCAGGAGCCGTTGATGGTTGCGAAGTCGTTGAATGTGACCAACTGCGTTCCGGAGGTTGTGATCAATGTGTCCGAGTCATAGCTGATCGTGGCTTGACTGTTATTGATAATAACCATCTTGTCGTCAGCGAGGATGATGGGCTCCAGGTGGCTTGGTTGAGAGAGGCAAGGAGCAGTGCCACCAGAGTGTAATCCCTGCGCGCAGGATCCCCTCACCTCCTTCTTGCAGAAGGTGGTCATGGTTGTGGAGACTCAAGCTGTGAGCGCCCACACTTCGTTGCCGCATTCAGCCACGGTATTTTCTGTTAATTGTAGTATCGCTCCGCTGTGCTCAACCAGGAATACCGTTACCTTTTTACATGGTAAGCTATTCTGGATACTTCTAACAAATTTGATATCGTGACCCCTGTGAATTGTTCAGCGAGTACAGATTCTATGTCAGCGTGGTCTAAAATGGATGGGCTCACTATATTGGCTTTTGCCAGGGTGATCGTGAGCATGAGGACAGAAATAGGACTGTTATAACAATTCTATTTCTGGCTAATAAGGTTTCATAAAGATGTTCTGAATTTATTATTTCTCTCTTTTCTATACTGAGGATCTTAGTTACCGCCCCGCGCCACGACCTTAAGGGCCGTCCCTAAAAAGTCTAGGCTTCTAGTCAGTCGGTGGTGAGCACCGATATCGGACAACTTGTTTCTAATGTGATTGCAGTCGGCCTCTAGTAACTGTATCATGTGGGATCTTGGAAAAAGATCAGTAATTTTCGCGGTCTCGTCAGCAATACGACCGTATTCGGTCAAGTTTGCTGTGTGCGTCAAGACCGTTCCAAATCAGTACAGTCCCGTCCGTGATTGGTATGTAGTTCGAGTGGGAGTTAATCGGTAAAAATACGTAAAAAAATATAAATGAAAAAAAAAACTAAAAAAATACCGCCACCAAAGTGTCTTTCTTAACCTAGTCGGTGTAGTTACCTAAGGTTGTCCTTATGGACCACCCTCCCTATAATTAGGAATGTTGTCGCCAAGTCCGCAAACCTTTCTACTGTTTCCTTTACACGAGCTTTTTGCACTTTGTTTTAAATTTTCTTGTTCGTATCCGCCGCTACAGCATGCAGAACGTCGATCGGTATTTTGTTGGTGACCGAGTGCACTGATCTATTGTACTCCGCTGTCGCTTGGAGGAAGAGCTCGACTGTATCGGTAACTCCTCCACCCATTTTGAGGCATCTTGCAATTTCTACAAGAGTGCTATAGAATCTCTCCACTTGTCCATTTGAGGTACTGTGGAAGGGCGGAACATTAACAATGGGTACCCCGAAGTTGTTTCAGAGGAGATCTGATGGTTTCTGAACTCATCGATGGTTCATTGCCGCAATAAATTTGGATAGATATTCAAGAGCTGCAATAGTGGAGTCTTGATGTCTGCTATGGTGCGGGAATCTATCGGTTGCACAATGGCAAATTTCGAGAATTTGTCCACGGAATTTAGGAAATACTTCTTCTCTGTAGAAAATATATATACATGAAACATCTCTCCCGTGAACGAAGAGACCGGTGTCGGCCAAATTCCTGTTTCTTGGGATGCCTATCGTATTTCGCCTTAGAGCATATTTTGCAATTCATGACAACCTCGTTTGCGAGCTTAGTCATTTTTGAGAAGTAATAATTTTTCATGATCTGTTTGACGTTTTCCTGGGCGGCCCTATGGGCCCGATTGTGTTCAATGGTGACTATTTCTTTTCTCTCATTCTCATCGAAAATGTCAGCGACAGGATTTTTGGTTTGTAGAAGAGTTTAGCACCGATCTCGTCGATGCGTGCCGTCCAACGGTTGATTTTTGCATTGGGGTTTCCCTCAGAAACCACGAATGTGAGTGGCTGGTGGTCAGTGAACACGTTTATGTCCTTGACGCCATAAATGTAAGGCCCATACAATTGCCAAAAAGCTCCCGCTCGTTATTAGCGTAGCTTAGCTCGTTGTCTTTTAGTGTCCTAGAGATCATTGTTATTGGGCGTCCCCCTTGTGAAAGGACAGCTCCAATGCCATAGGCAGACGCGTCGGTTGTCAAGTCGAAAGGCCTTTTTGTAGTCTGGATACATCAGCATTACATTTTCTGATGCCAGAATGTTCCTTAGTTTTTGAGAGGCGTATCTTTGAACCTCGAACCTTTGCACCTTTGAACGTGTTCGTCCTGAGACTTGGAAAATATAATTACGTCATCAACACAGACGTAACATGTTTTACGATCGATTTCCCTCTGGAAAATGCTACCAGCATTTCTTAGCCCAAAGGGCAGTCGGCAAAACTTATACTTCCCTCCATTTACGGAAAAGGAAGTTTTTTTCCTGTCGCGTTCCGCACAAAGTTATTTGGTGGTATCCGGATTTCAGGTCAATAGTTGTGAAGTACTTGGCGGTACCCAGGTTTGCCAAGATCATTGCGATGCTAGGCATGGGGTATTTATCAGCCACTGTCTTCTGATTTAGCTTCTGAAAGTCCATTAAGAGACGTTTCTTTCTATTGCCTTTTTCAGTGCCTTTTCTGTCGACTACCCATATAGTATTGTTATACGGCAATCTCGACTTCTGGATGATGTTGTCTTTTAAGAGGCTCTTAACCTCGGATCCGACAAAATGGGCTACACCCATAGGATAGGGATAGAGCTAGGAATAAATTGGTTCGTCGTCCACCGTGCGAATGGTGGCCACGACCGAAGTGTTGTAAAGCAGTGACCCGTTAGGGTCGGCGAACGCCTTATTTCTCTTCTTCAGCATCTGCATGAAGCTTGCCCTTACGGCTGGAGATGCGTCGACGTCAATAACATTAGTATGGTTGACGTCTGTGCATTTGTGGAACTTGATCGTTTCGGTTGTGCTACTGACTGTGAGTGTTCCGCTTTCTAGGAACAATGTAGCCCTAACCCGTGTTGGCAGGTCAAGCCAATAATGCCGTCAAACGTTGTTATGGTTTTTAAAAGAAAAAAACGGCGTGGTTTTGCCTAAAATTGACAAGGACACTTTTCTGTGATCTTGTTGGATCCGTTAATTGAGAAAACGATGAACCCGTGTCGATGATAAATTTAAGAGTGACTATGCTTTTTTTCGCCATATGAATGGCAGGAGTGATCTTCCCCTAAAAAATTAACCGAATCGCTCTCGTAGTCAATTTCGGCGTCGGCTTCTATTTTGGCGACTGCCTCGGTAGCGGCCTCGTTGTATGCCGACGGTGATCGGTTGCTAGCGGTGGCAATATGCTTTACACTTTGTCGGCAATTCCCGAAGGAGTTGTCGCGTTTGCCAGTACCGAACGATTTCTGGTACGCCGAGGGCTGGCTCAATATAGAGGATGAAGGGTCTACCTCCTCATGGGTCTGGCCCTGAGATTTGGGCTGAGGATTTCTCCTCCATGACCTTGGCTTAGTGTGCAGCCCAAGCGCTGCGGTCTTCGCTGGATTCAGCCGATTGGGCAAGAGCCAGAGCTGTCTCCAAATCATTCGGTCTTGCCTGGAAGACGGCCGCCTTTAGAGGCCTTCTCAAACCCGAGATGAAAACCTCTAAGGCGTATTTCCTGACTTTCTGGTTAAGCACACTCGCTGCCTCTGCAGTGTGTACCACTATGTTTTTATTTGTAATGAGGGAAAGCTGTATCTCGATCTCATCGTAGTATTATGTCAATGGTAAGTTACCCTGCCGCATGGTCATCAACCTTTGCCGTATTACGCCCACCGGCGTTTTGTCCAAATAAGAGCAATAGAGCCTGTTAATAATGGCTTTGAAATTGAAGGCGACAAAGTGTTATTTGCGGCCCCTTTTACCTTGTTCCTTATTATCCCTGTGGCCATGAAGTGATTGCTACTATCTCAGATGGCTCAAAAGGTTCGAATGCAGCCAGCACTGCCTGGCGCCAACCAACATAATCCATCTGTTTTCCATCAAAATCTGGGACTGACTTGACCATGATGATCGAATACGACTCCGGGAATAATTTCTACTTTCTTAAATACTTCTACTTTAGGCACAGATTGTGCGCGGGCATAGTCAAATTCAGCCCGTGACCGCTGGTTTGCAATCGTTGTATTTCGGTCTGAAATGACGCAGCCTGACTCGCCAAAGCGAACTCTAATGTCTGCCCGAACTGTTCTAGATTCATTTTATTTTCTATGTGGTGGTCGTCTCTCCAAATGGAGGCCTTCTAGCAGGGAACTTACGCTATCGTCGCTATCTTCTCTATAGCTCATGAGGTGCGATCTGGCTTGACAAGCACCACCCCCTGCTATTTCTACCCTTTTTCTACTTCTTTTATCAAACGTGAGTGCAACAGATCTAGTCTGTTTCGTACAGACAAAAGGAATATTTTATCTTATTTCGTTGATTGTTAAAATTATTTCCCTTTAAAATCGTATTTTCCTAATCAAATCTGACATAATTTATGTTGTCGTTGATTCCGGTTGAGCGGGGTTGGGCGGAAACTCTGTTCGGCTGTTCGATGATTTCCTGACGATGTTGACGTTTTGATGTCGATGTTTGATGTTCGATGATTTTGTTTTATTTTTTCCTGTTGCGTAGCGACTCAAATTTAATTAGTTCCTTCTGGCTATAATAATGATCCGACCTGATCCTGATTCGGCAGTCTGCAGTCGGCAGTCATTTTCCATTGTTTAAGCCTAGAAGTAGGCAGCGATCCGGGGCGACAAACCCACCACTCCTTGGCAACATCTTGCTAGAGATAAGTTAGGTGCTAAGAACATTTCTGTAAATATGCATGGCAATTGAAAATATAGTGCGAATCGAAGTAGACGCGACAATACGTTTTTTTTTGTTGATAACGAAGTCCACGCCAGGAAAACCAACCCCCTCCAGAACATTGGTCCTTCGAGCCGGATACTCGCTCTGATTTTAAGATCACGGATACTCTTCCCCCCAATCCGCTCGCCCCAGCAATCATCGTTGGAATTCCGCAATCCAAAGGAGAAAAAGCCCAGATAAGTAATATACACTCCTGATATACTACTGCACATTGCCAAGTGGCAACTCCTGTGCAAATATCTGTATTTATCCTTGGTGCTTTCCCCTCCGAACACTCCGTTCAAATATATAATTTGTTTCCTACAGTCCGATCCATATCCAGCCGCCATATCTGCACTTTTGTATACATATGTATGCAAACCTGTCCGCACATAGGCTTGTACATAAGGCGCCATATTGTGGAAACATATGTCCAAATATTTTTCAATGAATATCCAAATACTTTCCAATACATATAATTTCCCAATCCTCCCAATAAAAAGTTCAGGTTATTGTTGATATTCGTTCCTTTGTTAATCATTTATTGGTGAATTCTTGTACTTATATATGTACATGAACATGCATGCCGGCACTTGAGCGTACATACACTTGTACAGACATACATACATACATTGTTGCTGACATATGCACGGCACATTTTACAAGAAACTTCCAACATATATAAGACTAATTAAACAGAGTTCACGCCACCAAATATAACAGATAACACAACATATACCTAAACCAAAATTTCTGCACATGCCCACAGTCACAAGTGTATTCAAAAATATAAAGTGTCACACGAATCTATTTACATACACTTTATTTACACATCCAAAAACACGGCGGTCAAAGCAATCGTACCACAACTCCAATCACGTACGCATTGCCTGCATTTAATAATAAAACACCACAACATAAACACGAATCACTATATTAATTTATTTTATTAAACATAAAAAATAAAACACAAAATCTCCAATTACTTGTTTATTATACACCCATACATACATACTCATTACATATCGATATCGATACCACCGCACTAGCAGAAAAATACTCAAAGAATATTCTAGACGGTCCCACCGTCTAGCATCACATCTGCATCCGCATCCAATATCACATCACATCTGCATCCGCATCTACTAGCACATCATTCATAAACTAGTATTTTTTCTTGGCCTAGCTATTGTTATTATTAGAATATAAAAAGCAATACTTGTTTTGTGGTCCGTGCCGCTTATATTAAATAATTATTAATATTTATCTATTATTTGGTCGGTCCATTCCACTGTTCCGAACTGTCCTGTTCCCACTGGTTTATCGGTCCCAAGAATATTTTCCGCGAGTCTTCGTGGCTGCCTAAGATCCTAGCATGCCAATAGACCCTGCAAAAAATAAACCTAAGCTCCTTTCCGATCCAAGTCAAGCCGTTGATCCGCGTTCACCCGTTACTAGATCGGTCGGTCAGACCCTTAAAATAAAAGGTATGGCTTCGCTTACTGCTTTCATTTCGGTGACCGATCGCCTCACTCAGTTTGAGTCCAAATTTGTCTCCAATGCCGAAGTGTCACTGCACACGCTCAAGGTCCGACAGGATCAGATTCGGAGCTTGTGGGACAAGGTCGAACAAGAGTTCGAGCGCTGTTCCAAGGCGCTCGCTGAGTCTGCGGACCGGAGCGGCGAAACAGACACGGTCACCCTTCACGCCAAGTATGACCACTGCTACGCGGCATACGAACGGTGTGCGTCCATGCTAAGCGAGCAGATCGAGCTCCTTACAGTTCCACGGGCGCTTCCAAATGTGGCACAGCAGCCAAGAGGCTGCCGGGTACCACCTGTTGACACCGAAGTCTTTGCCGGAGACTATTTGAAATGGCCCACGTTCCGGGACATCTTCACCGCGGTGTACATCAACCATCCTGGCCTGACCCAAGTGGAGAAGCTCTTCCATTTAAATGCAAAGACGAGTGGCGATGCCAAAGCTATTGTCTCCAAGTCCCCGCTTACCAACGATGGGTTTGCGTCCGCATGGCAAGCCCTCGTCAGCAGATTCGAAAATAAACGACTGCTAGTAAACAGCCAACTCCGAATCCTCTTTAATGTGCAACCCATCTCTCATGAGTCGGGGACTGCATTAAAAGATTTACAGAGCACCATCCAAGGGTGCCTATCGGCTCTGGAGCTATCCAATATCTCCACTGAGAATTGGGATTGTCTCCTCGTGTTCATGTGTTCCTCCAAACTTCCAAAGATCACCCTATCCCTATGGGAGCAATCGCTCCAAAGTAAGGTTGATATTCCGACTTGGAAGGAACTAAACACGTTCCTACTGGAGCGGTATCGAACTCTAGAGGCAATCGAGGATGTAAGGCCACATGTAGTTCCACCGCTGGCGGTTAAGGCAACCAGACGGGAACCTCCATCCAACCGACTGAACTCCTTTGAGGCCAAGGTCACGGCCAAGATTCAGACTTGCCGACTTTGCGCCAAGGAGAACCATCCATTTCGAACATGCCCGAAATTCCTGCGAATGTCCGTCCATGAGCGATCCGACACCATCAAACAACATAAATTGTGTTTAAATTGCTTTGCCAGAGGTCATAACCTGAGGGACTGCACTAGCGCGCATAATTGCCACACCTGCAAGGGTCGTCACCACACTCTCCTACATCGTCCGACGAATACCCAAGCGGGTGATCCTGGAGTAGTTTTGGATTCCTCCGTCAATATACAGTCCACTCCTCTCCCACAACCAACGGTCCAAAACTATTTCTCGGAAAGCACGCATAGCGTCCTCCTCGGCACGGCAATAATCCATGTATGTTCCTTAGGGAACAAATATACAGCGCGTGCATTGGTTGACTCTGGGTCGGAAGCAACCTTCATTTCCGAACGGCTGTTCAAATTGATATGACCCCAGTATCAGTCGGTTGACGCTCAAGTCTCAGGGCTCAATGGAACCATTGCAGCCCAGCCTCAGCGACTATGCCAGTTCCATATTGGCTCTCCTATTAAGCCGAGGATCCAAATAGAGACTTCGGGTTTCGTTCTTCCAAAGCTGGCAGGAAATCTGCCCTCCTATACAATTCCACAAAGTGCTTTGGAAGATCTTCCCGATCTGCAACTGGCAGATCCGGAATTCTACAAGAGTTCCCAGATAGATATCCTACTGGGAGCCGACATCCTTCCCTCCATTCTGCTAAAGGGGTCCTGTACCAATATCTGTGGTACCCTTTTAGGACAGGAAACGATCTTTGGCTGGACCATCACGGGTCCCGTTTCCAACACTGGCGCCAAGGCCATATCATCTTTCGCCACTCGCATCACGCTCAACGAGGAAGTGAGATTGGAAAAACTTCTCACAAAGTTTTGGGAGGTGGAGGATATCCCAGTTAAACTGGTTAAAGAGTCCGACGCAGCTTGTGAGAGGTTGTTTCAGCAGACGCTCACAAGGAACGAGAGGGGCAGATATGTGGTCACCCTTCCTTTCAAGAATCCTGATTCCATTGACCTTGGTCATTCAAGATCTATCGCACTAGCTCAGCTCCTACGTAATGAGAATCGCTTGAAAAAGGACTCATCCCTGAAAGAGCAGTACGATAAGGTCCTTCAAGAGTACTCGGACCTTGGCCACATGAGACCAGTTCCGTCCACAAACGGCCCAAACAATTTTTATCTCCCTCATCATGCGGTCCATAAGCCAGAGAGTACCACCACAAAGCTTCGCGTTGTGTTTAACGCCTCCAGTCCGTCCTCAAACGGCAAAAGCCTCAACGACGTCCTACATCCGGGACCCGTTCTCCAATCGGATCTGACTACGCAGATCTTAAAGTGGCGCGTTTTCCGATACGTGTTCAATGCTGACATCAATAAGATGTATCGCCAGATTCTGGTGGCGCCTCAACATGCCCCGTATCAGCGCATCCTCTTCCGCGATCCTGCCGGAGATGTGCGTGACTATGAGCTCAATACGGTCACTTTCGGAGTCAACTGCGCGCCGTACCTCGCCATTCGGGTCCTACGACAGCTCGCACAAGATGTGCGCTCCGAATTTCCACTGGCCAGTGACATTCTGGCCAATTATATGTACGTAGATGACGTATTGGCGGGTGCGCACACTCAGGCTCAGGCAGTCTCCGCCATTACAGAGCTACGACAAGCCCTCAAATCAGCAGGGTTTCCCCTCCGAAAGTGGACCGCCAACCAGAAGGGCGTTCTGCGCGACATTCCAGTCGACCACCGATTACGAGCTGACTTCCTAGAGCTCGAAGAGAGCAGCATTGCGAAGACCTTGGGGATCCGATGGCAAGCCAGTGCCGACGAGTTCTTTTTCGTCTCCCCCGAATTAGTCACTCAGGCGTCCTGCACGAAGCGCAATGTTCTGTCCCAAATTGCGAAGCTATTCGATCCAGCAGGATGGCTTGCCCCCTTCGTCATTCAAGCGAAGATGTTCATGCAGGAAATTTGGTTGAGAGAAATAGGTTGGGATGACGTCCTCCCGAGCGACCTATCTCAAACATGGGAGAATTTCCTGCAGAGCTTTCCGGCCGTTCAGGCGATCCACATACCCAGGTGGTTACACGTCTGCCCGGCAGCCAAGGTGCAGATTCATGGATTCTGCGATGCGTCCCAGCGCGCCTATGGGGCAGCGATCTACATCCGAGTAGAGCAGCCCCAGGGTACATTCTGCAACCTCCTGACCGCTAAAACCCGCGTAGCACCCGTGAAGACGGTCTCCCTACCCCGACTCGAGCTGTGCGGGGCGGTCCTTCTGGCAGAACTCTCCTCTGCCATCCTTCCACAGATGCCGTTCGACACCAGCCAGGTATCGTTTTGGACCGACTCCACCATTGTGTTGGCCTGGCTGAACAGGCCGGCGTGCGACTGGACCACGTTTGTGGGAAATCGAGTCGCCAAAATAGCGCGGTGCAGCCCCAACGTACGATGGAGCCATGTCCGATCCGAGGACAATCCGGCAGACCTGGCCAGCCGAGGTCTAGGACCCAAGGACCTCAGCACAAACGACATGTGGTGGCACGGCCCTGCCTGGTTGCGATGTCCTCCATCCGAGTGGCCTTGTCCTCTGGCCATATCCCCTGAGACGGACCTGGAGAGACGAACCATCAAGGTACACCACGCCAGCAGCAGCGCCACTGACATCCTCAGCCGCTTCTCCGATCTCGGGCGCGCTCTACGCGTGCTTGCCTACGTAAGGCGGTTCGCTCGACGATGCAGAAGGGAGTCGATCCATCCCGATAAGAATCCCAGCAGGGATGAGCTAGCTGCCGCACTGCAAGCCGTCACCATCGTGACGCAAAAAATCCACTATGCCAACGAGCATCAGTGCCTCGCTACGAAGCGGCCTCTCCTGGCCTCGAGTTCCCTACGGTCTCTCAATCCGTTCGTTGACCGAAACGGTGCCATCCGAGCATGTGGCCGAGTCCAAGCCTCGGCTTCGATGTCGTACAACGAGCGGCATCCGATCATTCTGCCACCCGCATGCACTTTGGTTCGCTTGCTAGTCCGGTTCACGCACCACATAGCCCTCCATAGTGGGAACCAGGTGGTCGTCCACCTTCTCCGCGCTACGTATTGGATCCCTCGACTACGTCACGTAGTGAGGGCAGTGATCCACTCGTGCAAGGTGTGCGTCATCCAACGCAAACGACTCCAGACCCAACTAATGGGCGACCTTCCGTCCACACGTGTAACCTTTTCCCGACCGTTCACGTACACCGGAGTCGATTTCGCCGGGCCTTTCGACGTCAAAAGTTTCACTGGACGCGCGTGCCGATTAACCAAGGGTTATGTGTGCGTGTTCGTGTGCTTCACCACCAAGGCGATCCACTTGGAAGCCACCTCCGACCTGTCCACCGACACCTTCCTCGCTGCGTTTGCTCGTTTTGTCGCGAGGCGAGGCTGCCCCCATGAAGTCCACTCCGACAATGGCAGGAACTTTGTAGGTGCTTCCAGAGCCTTGGCCCAGGACCTTCTGGAGACAGTCAAGGCTCGGACATCTGAAGTGTACAGCCAGCAGGGCCTAGCGTGGCGATTTATCCCTCCGGGAGCGCCACATATGGGTGGCCTGTGGGAGGCAGGCGTCAAGAGTTTCAAGGCTCTGTTCCAAAGGTCGATGTGTACCTACAAATACACATTGGAAGAGTTTTCGACATTCCTCTCCAAGATTGAGGCCTGCCTCAACTCACGCCCCATCTCCCCTATGTCTGAGGATCCAACGGACCCACTGGCTCTCAGTCCGGGTCACTTCCTGGTCGGCGGCCCGTTACTGTCCGTAGCGGAGCCAGAGATCAGGGAGAGTGCCTCCTCTATCCTCAACCGCTGGCAACATCTCAAGGCTCTGAACCAACAGTTTTGCTCACGCTGGAAGACAGAGTACCTTCGAGAGCTGCATAAGCGGAACAAGTGGCAGCATCCAACGAGAGACCTCGAAATTGGAGACCTCGTCGTTATCAAAGAAGATAACACACCACCGCAAGAATGGCGGCTGGGTCGGGTGCAGAAAACCTATCCCGGCGCCGATGACAAGGTCCGCGTGATAGACCTCCTCACAGCCCGCGGCCTTATCAAAAGGCCAATCGCGAAGGTGGTCCTACTTCCCATGGACTCCGCGATTCACTCCTGCTACGCCAGTGTGTACGCTGGCCCTTAAGAAGCTGTCTTCCGTCCCTTAGGCTTAAGTCTTTAGTTCCGTACAGTTACAGTTACAACTCCAGTAATCCATTTCACCATTTCCGCAGCCCAACAACCACTATGGCACCCCGTCAGTCGCGACGCTCTCGCAGTCAGGAGCAAGCCGAAGAAGGCAGACGTACCCGAGGTACCACGTCCTACCGCTGCCGAGTCTGCCGAGGCGTCCATCCTCTGCGGAAGTGCGGGCGGTTCCTGCGGCTAAGCGCTGAAAAGCGTTTGCGGGCGGCGCTAATCAACAAATACTGCGCCAACTGCCTGGCCCACGAGCATTCTGGGCGCGATTGTCGCAGCGGGGACCGCTGCAAGCACTGCCGTGGCAACCACCACACGCTGCTCCATACGCCGAACTCGGACCGGCGTCGCCCCGCTCCAGCCGCGCCGTCCGCACGAGCACCAGCTCCATCAACGCCGTCCGTACGAGCACCAGCTCCATCAACGCCGTCCGAACGAGCTCCACCTCCGACAACGTCGTCCGCCTGCTCCACCCGACCTCCAACTCTGGCCACACTGCTGCAGCACCGCAACCCGCCGGTCCTCCCGACGGCCACCGTCAAAATCGACAATGGCGTCACGGTCTACGAGACCAGGGCGCTGATCGACCCCTGCCGGCCCGTGTCGGTAATCAACGCGTCGCTGGCCAGGGCGTTCAAGCTCCAGACGGTGGCAATCGGGAAGGAAGAAGCCTGCACCGCAGTGATCCGGTCGCCCATTACCAGTGATTTCAAGTTGGAGGTCGTGCTCCAAGTGGACCCCAAGCTGCACCTGCGCACTCCTGCGGCAGCCATCGATCCAGGACTCCGAAAGCGAGTCAGGCACCTCACCCTGGCGGACGACAGGTTCGACCATCCTGCCATCGTTGCGCTCATCCTGGGAGCTGACGTCTACGGGGACGTCGTCCGCGAGGGGATGCTCGCGAGCACGGAAGGACTCCCCGTGGCGCAGCACACCGTATTCGGATGGACCCTTTCTGGCGCCTACCGGACGTGAAGATGGACCCCCCTTGTATCGCGCCAATTTGGTTGCATGATCCTGCAAGGGGGGCGGGATGTTTAAGCCTAGAAGTAGGCAGCGATCCGGGGCGACAAACCCACCACTCCTTGGCAACATCTTGCTAGAGATAAGTTAGGTGCTAAGAACATTTCTGTAAATATGCATGGCAATTGAAAATATAGTGCGAATCGAAGTAGACGCGACAATACGTTTTTTTTTGTTGATAACGAAGTCCACGCCAGGAAAACCAACCCCCTCCAGAACATCCATGATTCTGCGTTTTTGGTTTTCTCGTATTTTCAAAATTGTGTACGCCACAGACTTTCGTCCTTTGTGTGGGCAAAAAGGGCGGGGCGCAATTTTGAAATACACTAGGAGTAGTGTGATCACACAGAAGACTGGATACAAAATGTGGTTGCTCTAGCTTTAATAGTCTTTGAGATATAGGCGCTAATGAAGACGGACAGAAGGACGGACGGATAGACAGACATTGCTATATCGACTCGGCTATTGATGCTGATCAAAAATATATATACTTTATGGGGTCGGAAACGCTTCCTTCTGTGCGTTACACACATCCGTTATCCCCACAAATCTAATACACCCCTATACTCTTCGAGTACCGGGTATAAAAAAACGAATTGAGTATTTAATATAAGTTTGCCTTTCACTTTTTCTTGCGGCACTTTTTCTCACTACACTCTTGTGCTTTTTTTTACACGACCGTTTATCATAGTTTCTAAGACCCGTTGGGCGCCAATTAATTTGTTATTGTTCCCGTCTACCGATACCGTGGCTTGGCCAATGACAATGAAAGTCGCGGGTGTTAGTTAAGACATTTATTTTCCGGCTCGAATTTATTTATTTACATTGGCCACATTTAATTTTTTTTTACATCGAACACTTGCTTCCGACTGCTTCAATATTTGTTCAGCAACAAAAGAGACAACGATACTCGTAATACTAACTCGACAATACTCGGAAGCATCGTACATTATTGGTAGTACCCTGACCCCAGAAGTAGTACTTTATTTTACTTAATCGTTTTCTTTCGTCTCCCTCCGATAGACAGGGGCTACTTTAATTTCAATAATTCTAGAATTCATGAAACTCATAGGATTATGCTATGCTATACACTGCATTAATGCTAGGCCCATTTCATGCAATCATTTTACCATTTCATGCATTCAACAACACACGAAAGATGACTATAAATGACGTGAAATGGTGAGGCGCTACCACCTCAACTTTTTACAAATTCGGTGGCACTGCCAGTCGAAATAAGTAAATAAATTAGGCAAGGTGACGACGAAACAGGAAGAACCAAAAATATCCTTTTGGAATGAAGGCTGGTGAAGGCTGTGAATGGGTTGCTCAGGATAGATGGATTTTACTTCAAAATTGTTGCAATATTATATTATATCTGCGGATATGATTGCAAGTATTCGTCTCCGTCAGTTAAACAGGGGATATTATATTATATAAGATATTATAGTATATAAGTTCGAATGTTAGCTACTATTACTAAGTTTATAAGTTCATGAATTCTAGAATTCGTGAAATTCATATTATAAACTTAGTAATAGTAGCTAACATTCGAACTTATATACTAAAATTGCATAATATATTATTTAATTCATAATCAAATTTATTTTCTGGAAATTTCACACTCGCTCTCTCTTGACTCTACCTACTATTTCAAATTCAACTTATGTAGTGAGTATACATTAGATCATCCAGATCGATTTTAAACTGCATTCTGCCACTGATTGTCTTGATGAATAGACGAAGCTGATTTCAAACCCAAACAGCATATGCGCAGAAGTGTTTCATTGTGCATGTGTACTTGTATTTAAAGCGACCAATATCTTTCGTCCGTCTTGACGAGCTAAATTTAAGTTGTTCAATAAGATGGCTCTTTGGCGTATATATGTAACTTGTGCAGTAATATTAAAAATATAATATTAAAAATTCTTATCATTACGTCAGAAATGTGGTCAGTGCTACGTCTATTACACTACTCGACAAAATTCAACTTTTTTTTTCCGCTGTGGCCAAAAATGACTTTTTCTAATAGATTTGGAGATTTAAATTTTTTTAAAGAATTATGGTTTTTTTTTTATGGAGTAGTTTTTTTTTAAAGAATTTTTAAAAAATTTGGTATTTTTTTTCATAGGTAGTGCTTCTATTTTTCACATAACTTAAGTTTCCTACAACTGGTTGTATTGAACTTTGCAGTTAAAAAACGCTGACAAATGCAGCGTATGTACATACGAATTTACTAATTTTAATCCCGTAGATTCTATATCGTCCGATAATTGCCTTTCTCGCAGGACATTGCTGTTGAAGTCCCCAGCTAATATTACATCTGTTTAGGCGAGCGACATGGTAGACAATATGTCTGTTAAATTTTGATATTCGAGATATTGGTGAGGTCTATACACACAGCTTATTAAAATTTTGGAAGAATGTATATACACTGCATTAATGCTAGGCCCATTTCATGCAATCATTTTACCATTTCATGCATTCAACAACAGACGAAAGATGACTATAAATGACGTGAAATGGTGAGGCGCTACCACCTCAACTTTTTACAAATTCGGTGGCACTGCCAGTCGAAATAAGTAAATAAATTAGGCAAGGTGACGACGAAACAGGAAGAACCAAAAATATCCTTTTGGAATGAAGGCTGGTGAAGGCTGTGAATGGGTTGCTCAGGATAGATGGATTTTACTTCAAAATTGTTGCAATATTATATTATATCTGCGGATATGATTGCAAGTATTCGTCTCCGTCAGTTAAACAGGGGATATTATATTATATAAGATATTATAGTATATAAGTTCGAATGTTAGCTACTATTACTAAGTTTATAAGTTCATGAATTCTAGAATTCGTGAAATTCATATTATAAACTTAGTAATAGTAGCTAACATTCGAACTTATATACTAAAATTGCATAATATATTATTTAATTTTGTTGAGAAATTAGCCGCTTAGTTAATAGATATTCATTAATATTATTACTTGCAATATTCATATGCTTATAATTGTATTGCCCGGCTTAAGCAACCTATTTGTACGCGCATAGGTGTGTTGTTATTGCTTGTACCCAAAACATAACGGTTACGCTCTCAAACGCTAGCCAGTACCCGCCGCTGTGCACGCAAACATCGATGTGCACTGTTATTACATTGAACCGTCGCATCGCATGGTCTTCTCTATTCCCTTTTGTTCCACTTCTGTTCGTGGAGCTGATTTAGTAGAAAATTCTAGTCGCATAGAACCGCACTCCCAACCGCAGATCGATCCCCCCGCTATTCATATAAAATACGATGTATACCGCCAATATTACATAATCACTTATATTAAATATATCGAATAAAACCTGTAAAATTTTATACAGTCCACTCACTCATAACCATAGCAAATTTTGGTCCTTCGAGCCGGATCACCGCGTCTGATTTTATTTGAAATACATATACTATGTGAGCTCTGTGGAGCTCTCTGAAGACCTCGTTCAATATAATGAGGAAGAGGAATTTGTTGACCCGAATTTGGATATCGCAGAATATGAGGGAAAGTTCTTTAGCGCCCAACCCATTTTCACTGGAGCCATAAGTGAGCGGAGCAGTCACGATAATGGTCACGACACTTCAAATATATTGTTATCTAGTACTGTAGAACGTCTATTTGAGGGACAAACACAACTTCTGGAGAAGATTCGAGATTCAGCGGGACCCGCAGAGCTGCATTTTGAGAAAAAAAGCATTCCAACGTTTTCTGGAAGATACGAGGATAGGTGTCAGTTTAGTGACCTGTTCTTAGGCTCAGTCGACAAGAAGAGCAGTCTTTCCAAGTGTCGCAAATTCCATTATTTGAAATCCTATCTAGATGGTGAAGCTTTGCCTCTGATCAAACATATTCCCATTACTGATGATAATTACGAGGTCGCTTGGTATATTCTCAAAAACCGTTAAAACAAAAAATCACACTTTGCTCGGTCATTCATTCAAAACTTTCTTTCGTTGCCAAATGCAAAAGGTTAAAGCATAATCGAGTTGCGTAAAATAGTCGACACCGCAGACGAGAGTATACGCGGTATACACGCGCTGAAGTCCGACAACCGCGATGTGTGGCTGATACATATCTTGGTATCAAAACTTAACCCTGAATGCAAGGAAGCTTGGACTACATCCAGTGAATAATGCAAGGAAAATGTGACCATAAATTACCTGTTTGTCTTTCAGTTCGCCCGGTTTGATGCGCTTGAGTATTGTCAAGATCCAAAAGACGTACATGATAACCCCACTGTGCGAAATAGACATCGTGCAATTCCTCATCATGTTGACGTGCCAACCACGTCTGTTCGTGAGTGCGTATATTGTCACGGGCCACACAGTCTTTATGCGTGCATTCAATTTAAAGCTCTGTACGTTGTGGATCGTCGCACGTTTGCAATGGAGGGTCATTTGTGCTTCAATTGCCTGAGTCGGTCTCATCAAGTAAAGGATTGTAATTGCAAGTGTCGTCTGAGCAAGTCGAGACACCACACACTTGTCCATCCGGAGGAGATACGCACCACTTTGCCCATGCAGCCCATTTTCTTTCCAAATTGATGTCTCTGGTTACGCAATCACTAACTATTCATATTTCTAGTACTTCGTGTAGGTCTGACTCAGAAATTGTACAGCAAAAGCTCTCATCAACCCCTCGGACCTGGAACGTTATGTTTGCAACCGCACTGCTGAGATTCTGGAAGCTTTTCCACGTTGCTGCTGGCAGCACATTCGCACAGAGGAAAATCCCGCCGATTGTGCATCACGCGGACTTCTACCAAAGGATCTTGTAGACCATCAACTGTGGTGGAATGGACCCCCGTGGCTTTCCCAATCAGGTCGCACTTGGCCATCTGCTAAGGCTAAGTTCGCACTGTCGACTGCGGAGGCTGCCCGCATAGAAGTTAAGGAAATGATCTTCAATGTATGATCAACAAGACTTCCTCCTGGTCACATCTCTTGCGGACAATTAGCTATTGGCGTCACTTCGTACATCACCTTCGTTGCAAGGACCGCCTGTCACGGGACAAACACTCTCCAGAATCCAAGTTGATTCGCTACTTTCCATTTTTTGACAACCAAGGAATAATGCGCGTCAAAGGACGCATTGATAATTCGATGGCTTCTTACGATGGACACCAGCACGTTACATCGCTACACGCTGTTGTTTTTCTACATTCATCAAGACATCGGCAGGTCGGACACCGAAGTTTGGCAAAGCGTGGTTTCTGGTCTCGACGTGGCTCTTTATGCGATTTATACTCAGACAATGGCACAAAACTCCATAGAAGCCAGAAAGGAACTAACGGAAATGCAACGGATCGCCGTACCTCAAAGTCAAGACGAGAAGAATGCGAGTTTTTTGACGAGTCAGGAAATCAACTGGCACTTCATTCCGCCGTCTGTATTTGGGAAACTGGTGTACGATCAATCAAGCTTCACCATCGCCGAGTAATCGGTAGCAGTGCGTTAACATTCGAGGAATATACTGCAATTTTAACCCAGGTCTACTCAACTCTCGCCCACTGTGCGCCCAGCGATCACAGTTAGGATCCCCTTACCCCCGCTCATTTTCTTACAGGTGCCAGAGCTTGGTCGTCAACATTAACAGACTGCAGCGTTGGAGACAACTTCAAAACAAGGTTTAAGTGTTCTGGAAACGTTGCAGTCTTAAATACCTGGCTTCATTGCAATGGCGCACGAAATGGCAACAGGAGAGCAAATCTAACCGTGGATACTCTTGTAGTACTGAAGGAGCCTAATCAACCGCCTAGCAAGTGGCTGCTTAGCCGAATCACCGAAGTTCATCCTGGTAAAGACGAGAGAGTTCGAGTGGTCACCGTACAAACTGCCCGAGGAGTGTATAAGAGACCTATTAACAAAATAGCCGCTTAGTTAATCGATATTCATTAATATTATAACTTGTCCTATTCATTTGCTTATAATTGTATTGCCCGGCTTAAGCAACCTATTTGCACGCGCAGAGGAGTTGTTATTGCTTGTACCCAAAACATAACTGTTACGATCTCTTACGTATAGCCAGCACCCACCGCTGCGCACGCATATATCGATGTGCACTGTTATTACATTGAACGGTTGCTCGCATGATCTTTTCATTTTTGTTCTTTTCGCGGAGGTGATTTAGTAGAAAATTCTAGTCGCAAAGAACCGCACGCATATCGTTACCACCGCAGATCGATCCCCCAGCTATTTATTTAAAGCACGTTTTAAGCCGCCAATATTACATAGTCACATATATTAAATATATCAAATAAAACCTGTAAAAAATTATACAGTCCAATAATTCATAATCAAATTTATTTTCTGGAAATTTCACACTCGCTCTCTCTTGACTCTACCTACTATTTCAAATTCAACTTATGTAGTGAGTATACATATGATCATCCAGATCGATTTTAAACTGCATTCTGCCACTGATTGTCTTGATGAATAGGCGAAGCTGATTTCAAACCCAAACAGCATATGCGCAGAAGTGTTTCATTGTGCATGTGTACTTGTATTTAAAGCGACCAATATCTTTCGTCCGTCTTGACGAGCTAAATTTAAGTTGTTCAATAAGATGGCTCTTTGGCGTATATATGTAACTTGTGCAGTAATATTAAAAATATAATATTAAAAATTCTTATCATTACGTCAGAAATGTGGTCAGTGCTACGTCTATTACACTACTCGACAAAATTCAACTTTTTTTTTCCGCTGTGGCCAAAAATGACTTTTTCTGATAGATTTGGAGATTTAAATTTGTTTAAAGAATTATGGTTTTTTTTTTATGGAGTAGTTTTTTTTTAAAGAATTTTTAAAAAATTTGGTATTTTTTTTCATAGGTAGTGCTTCTATTTTTCACATAACTTAAGTTTCCTACAACTGGTTGTATTGAACTTTGCAGTTAAAAAACGCTGACAAATGCAGCGTATGTACATACGAATTTACTAATTTTAATCCCGTAGATTCTATATCGTCCGATAATTGCCTTTCTCGCAGGACATTGCTGTTGAAGTCCCCAGCTAATATTACATCTGTTTAGGCGAGCGACATGGTAGACAATATGTCTGTTAAATTTTGATATTCGAGATATTGGTGAGGTCTATACACACAGCTTATTAAAATTTTGGAAGAATGTATTGTGCTTGTGACTTGAACAAATATCCTATCAACTGCACTCTCACTTGGGTGATTGCATACAAGTTTAGCATTTAAACGTTTACTAACATATGTATATAGCTACACCTCCAGCGTGACTATCTCGATCAGATCGAAACAGATCATAACCAGTAGTAGTAGTAGTACTTTATAACCATGACTTTGGTTTAATGCATTAATGATCACGACCCACGTTTCGCAATAATTTTGCATGGCGTCGATCATGTTTTGCAGCATGGTGGCCGATTCTGCCATACCATGTCATCTGTGTACATAACAACCTTGACATTCTCCGTTCCTATATATACTCCTCCTGGCAGCACCGATGCAATATCGTCTACGTACAGGGAGAACAGAAGTGGACTTAGTAGGCATCCTTGCTTCACCCCAAGGTTGCATGGGAACCACTCGGACAGACGGTTGCTGTTCCAGACCGCTGCCGTGTTATCGGTGTAGAGTTTAAAAAAGAGGTTTTGTCGGGCGATGGTGTCGAAAGCCGCCTTGAAATCTATGAAGCAGGTGTACATCTTTCGGTTTTGCCTCCTGTAATCTTTGGCTCTCGCCACCAGTACGAAAATTCTGTCCACTGTACTATAGCCTATTCTAAACATCGCTTGGTATTCGCTGAGCACATTATACCTTTCTGCCCATTCAGGCGCGAGAGCAATATTGATGCGAACACCTTCATGGTCGAAGTTAGGAAGGATATCCCCCTATAGTTCGCTGCAGCGTTTGAAAATGCTACGCTACTCCGTAGTTTTTCGTTTTGCTCTCGCTACCGCTCTCGTTTCGGACGGTAGCGGTAGCAGAGCCGTAGCAGAAAAATTAAAAGTATTTGCTCTGCTATAGCCCTAGTTTATTCGCGTCATTTACTACAGCTATCGCAGGAGCAAAAAAGTAAAACGATGTGCTCCGCTCTCTGGAGCGGTAGCCGAAAACTGGGAGCGAGATGAGAGCAGAGCAAAAGATTCTTTTTCATTGACTTCGGCTCTCGTTTTGTTGTTGAGCCACGAGTTCATGCGCTGCTTATTGCTTATTGTAGTGACGCACTTTGAATACCCTAAAGACAATTATTCTAATTTGAAGTCATATATGACACACTTTATGTATTTTTAAATATGAAGATTCTTTAGTTATATTCATTTATAGTAATTTAAACAAAATTAGCATATAAACGATGTACGAAATATTAATAATTTGACTTTTGTGGGCAAGCTTCTTTCTAAAGTCAAAATCAATCAATTATAAAGTAATGGGTGTTTTCTTCGACAGCGTCGCACTATGGTCCAGATGACCACTTTTGTTGGCCAAAACCTAATTTCTAAAAGTTAACAAAACACACTAATTTTGATCACTCTTCATTGGAAAAAGAGTGACCTTTTAGGTTGCATACCAGAAATTTCGATAGATGACGCCCCTTTCGATAAATCTGCTCTGAAACCCAGCTGTTATTATCGAAAAGCATGTGCAGTAAAAAATTGCACATTTATTACAATTTTAAATCTTTGATAAATTGGAAAAAAACCATTAACTGATCAAATTTTTGTTATGAATTTTAATCAGAAGGGGTTGATTTTGCTGCTCGTTGATGTAGAATGGTTTCTGGGAGTTTATTTTAAACAACTTTAAGCTAAGTGTCTGCTTGGTCTGTCGTCGATGTTCTCCAGTCCGTTGCAGCAGCATGATTTTATCCCGACTGCTATCAAATTGTATAATGATGACGGGATCGACAACAACGTTCTGTGCACGGTCCCGCGCCTTAGCCCGAAAGATCTCCTTCACTTTCAGTGGAGGTGTGAGGCCTAACGAGTAAGAGAGGCTATTGAAGAGAGTATTTAGATTCTCCCCCATGTACCCTCACATCTTTTGCAATGCTTGCTTCGGCATCTGTATGCGCAATATGAGCGCAATATTAGAGAGCAGGCCGCAAAGCGAGCGCGCCAATCAGCAGTAGCTAATTACGCAAACGGTCCAGCAAAGCGACGAAAAGAGGTGCAGTGAGTGTACGAATGAGAGAGATGCAGCAGGTGCTTTCCGTGAGAGAGCGTTGAGCACCGAGGGGCGATAATCGAAAAGAGATTAGTAAGTAGCAATAACATTGTCTACGCAAAAACAATTTAGGCAGAACTTTTGCTTGCACGTTTGATTGCCGCCAAAAATTTTATTAGTTGAAAAATCAATTAAAGTTTTAAAAAAACTGACTACTTCGGAGTATTATGAGGTATGAAAGTGCGTTCCAAGTGGATGTATACAATTAACTGTGAATAAACTCATTCATTTTGAATAATTTTCAAGTAAGTCAGAAAAACGCAAGTGCGATGTAAAAACACAAACGGCTGTGGTGGTATGCGCTTCGCATGATAGTACATTTACTGCTGTGATTTTTTTTACAGATCGCTTCTATCTCTGTATAATCCACTTACCAACAACTTTTTGTGGCGTAAACGAATAGTCTCGATATACAAAAACTTGACTATCCATAACAAGTATAATTTTTGGAATTTCGTTTGATCCAGTTTTTCGTAGAATTGAGGGTTCGTGGGCAGCATTTATAGTTGAAAAACAAATACCTGAAATACAAATTTGTTATACCATAAGAGAATATTTCTTGATTAGCATATAAAAGGAATACCTAAAGGTTCCAGGACATCAATTAACTTTTTAAATGCTCCAACTAGTCGCGTACACTGGAAACACCAGTCATTGTAAAACATAATAATATGTAATTGTTTTGTACTTTTTGGCAAAATAGTGTTCTCGAAATAATTTGCTGTTACTGAAAGTTTATGGTATAAAACAATGTCTTGATCAATAATAAAATGTTTTCCAAATATATCCTCAGCTTGATCGGAAGAGAAACGATCATATCCACTATAATCATGCTTTTGTTGCAAATAATGAGAGTCTTCATCAATTACTCCGTGTCTATCATAGATTCGTCGTCTATTCGAATCACTCAAAAGTTCATATGACTTTTTTATCTCAACAAACTTTGCTTCTGCTCCAGGAATCTGATTTTTGTCTGGATGCCTGAAAATATTTATAAAATTATGTAATTAAATTATTTTATTTTATATAATCCGTCAGCATTATTACCACTCTTTTGCCATCTGTTTGTATGCTCTCCTTATTTCTTGTGTAGTCGCTAGACTATTAACTCCAAGAACAGCGTAGGGGTCATTTGAAGCACATAAGCATAAATCTGTTGTAGCATACAGCAGCAGAATGCCTATCGTACAGTAATAAGCAGTTCCATATAGCATCGGTAACATTTTCTGATCCTTTTATTTTTCGCCTTACAATTTTTAGAAAACTAACCTGTGAAATGTAATGTTAGTTAATTTCGTTATCTAATGAAATGTAACTTTTATACATAATGAGATATTTTGAAAGTTGGGGCCTCAAAATAGTTATAGGAATACATGCTTCATGTAGCAGCGAACTTTAATTTAGGCGCGAAAATGGCGTTCGACCTGGCCAGAGTAGCTTTACTGAGAATTGGTGGTTTTGAAAAATTGGGTAAAAGATTTACAATCGCCTTATCATTAGTTGCTGACCTATCAAAAAATTTTAGCGAATATAAGTGTGCGGACGTTCTACGCTTACTGTACAAATCCGTAGAACTATTTAGGGTCCTGAGAAAACTCCTTTATCAAGATAGTTAATTTTTACAGAATTGAGCTATTATATAACGAGGTAGAGAAAAATGAGAACGAACTTCTGGAATTTTTAATAAATTCTTGCTTAAAGTTTTTTAGACCGGATAGCTCTTTAATGAACCAAGGTGGTTTTCCCCCTCACGAGTTACCATCTTGTCGAGATGATGGTGGTTAGTAAGCGTAAGGAACCCAATAACCGGGAAGTGCTAAAACGCAGAATGTCCTCTTTTATGCAGAAATGTTCTCTGACAAAAACATAATTACGGTGCAGAGCGCCATGAAGTACGCCAGCTGCGGCACTCCGTGTGGTGCTTACGGACCAGGTTCTGGCGAAAACGATCATGAAGGTAGTGCAGTGCTACGGAGTATGGGCACGTACCACAAATCTTGCTGTGTGCAACCGGGGAGACCACCCAACTTTCCGCTACAGGAATCCTGCAGAAATTTTCGATAAAGCCCTGGCCTCGCACAGCGGCTCCCTCGCCATTGAGAATTAGCATGTGTCCTGTAAATGATCCTTCTCCAATCACTACAGAATACTGTATAATATAAATTGGGAAAGAGAGAAAGTACTCGACCCTCCCGAAGGGGACATCGTCCACGCGAGACTACTGGAGAAAACGGCAGACAGCGTCGCCAAGTCTCTGCAGAAGCCGATTTTCAAATCTCAAGGCGCCTACCCCCAACTATACTACTGTCTAACCAGGACGGTACGTTCGCGGAAAGCGGCCAAGAATCCCTAGAGCTCCTGGTGAAAACCTTTTTCCCTGACTGCTCTAATGTTACCGGCGGCGAAACCAACCCAACAGCCAGCGACGTAGTGCAGCAACAGGTAGAGGATGGCACCAGATAAGATCAGATAACGGCCATTAAATCATTCAGTCCTTACAAACCCCCAAAGCCACATAAAATCAGACCAGTAATTTTCCAGATGGCATGCTTACAACTACTGCCGTGGCTGAAGAGAATCTTCACGTACGTACCTCCAGAATTGAGGAAGATAAGAGTGGTGTTTATCCCCAACACAGGGAAGATAAACCACATCTCACCCAAGGACTACAGACCCATCAGCTTGTACTCATTTTTATTGAAAACGATGGAATGCCTAATGGATCTACACATATCCAGGCGCAACGAACGACAGTTCAGCGGAGCTCAACAAACTTACCTTAAAGGTAGATCAGTGGAGTCCGGACTGCACGAAGTAATTGGGCAAATTGAAAAGACTTTTAGCCATAAGGAATACACATTGGCGTCCTTCCTCGATATAGAGGACTCCTTCAACAACGTCGAGTTGTTTTGCCCAGGGGAGGAACTCTCGGGCAGCAGCTAGCGTTTCATCCTGGGGGGCGTTTTTTGAAGCATCCGCTCCAACACACACCTACAGAACATATTATCAAGAGTCCCGTACAGCCAATCTGACATTACTAGCAGCACAAATGTAAGAATAAAGTGGCGAAGAAAGAAATAAACAGTGACTCTGACCGATACCGCTTGCAATTACCTAGATGTTAAGGTAACGCTCTTGCGTCTGTCGCCACCCTTCCAATGATCCGATGGAATTACGGGCAAAACAGACAGGGTCGAGCGAGAGAGAGCGAGAGGGAACGATGACTTTCGAAATGGTTTTCTTCATTGTGGCTATATTAATAGTCACATCTGACCCAGATTCAACACTCTGATAGAAATGGTCATTCTCTATGAATCTGGGTTTTTAGATTTCCCGTATCTTCAAAATTGTGCATGCCACAGATTTTTGTCCTCTGTTTGGGAATTGGGGCGGGGCGAAATTTTGAAATACAGTTGTAACAGTGTGGTATCACAGAAGTCTGGATGCAAAATTTGGTTGCTCTAGCTTTTTTAGATCTCCCGTTCGTTCTCTTTGTAATGATCAGACGCGTTTTTGCCTTTCATCCTATATATAAACAGCCGGTGTTTTTTGAAAATACTAACTTAATAAAATCCCTAATTTACCTTCTTGCTTAGATTCAATCCGTAAGCGCCAGTGCATGCTTTTTAATTCTGTTTTAAACATAATTTAATTTTTATTCTCTGTCAGTAGTCAGTGTGTTTTTGTTGTTGCTTTTCGTAAGTACACACAAAATCAAATTTTGCCGCTCTCACCTAGTAAATTTGTGGTTTTATCACTCTCTCCCTATTACCCAACCTTAAATAACGGTTCTTCCTCTCTCGCTCTCGATACTTTCTATGCAATAGCGCTCTCTCTCTCTCTCTCTCAACTGTAGCTACTGTAATCGCTCTCCTCTCATTCTTATTGATTCCTCTTTTAGCGTTTTGTTGGCACATTGGTCTGATATCTATTTGTTTTGAAATTTTATTTTTTGATTTGTGCCAAAAAAAACCTGTAAGTGTCTGTAGTGTCTGTCTGTAGTGTCCGCAAATTCTTTAGTATTACCATCAATGGTGAAAGGCCCGTGATGCCTAGATTGGTAGGGATCCCACTAAAGAGACAAGTTTTTGTCTCACGGCTAGCCCCTGACTCCACAACTAAGGATATCACTGCTTACATTCAAAGAAAAATAAAAGCCGTTGATGTTAAGGAATCGTTTAACTTTTCGTATGCCAGGGAGATAGCTTCCTCTAAAATAAGTATCTCTCAAGCTCATTTTAACACCATGTTCAGCCAAATTTTGGCTGGAGCATTTGGTGGTGAAGAAGTTTAAGGCAAAGAAGAAGTCTAGGCCCCTAATAACTCTGCCAACTAATCAGACCAATGCTCCATCCTCATCTTCCTGCTCTACTTCCACCTATTTTGTAAAGGACCGTTCGTCTCGACGTGCAGAAGAGGTTCTAATTGCTGTGGAATCAAACTTCACGTCGGTACTTTTTACAGCCCAGATAGTTTTCAGCAGGAACTGGAATTCCTGCGTGTAAAACTGAATCTTCCCGCTTTCTCAGATTTCATAACTTGCTCGTATATAGCACCTTATTCGGATATCGCAATTTACGAGCAGCACTTGTCCGCCTAAACCGCTATTTCTTCCTCGCTGTCAGACAAAGATCATATGAAGTTTTTGGTGACTTCAACTTACCAGAAATTGTTTGGTCTTCGGTAAACGAGTCTAATAGCCTAGTGCCCACGTCACATGACTTTGTTGACGGCTTGATTGACCTGTCACTGTTTCAAGTTAACTACGCTAAAAAATCGACGGGTCGATTTCTTGATCTGTGCTTTGTAACGGATCCGACCACAGCGTTGTTAACTCGAGTCCCCCCGCTAACTATACCTGAAGATGCCTACCACCTCCTTTCGAAGTGTCGCTCGATATTGGATCAGTTGGGGAGACTACCTTAATGTTTCCGCTGCTTCCGAAAGGCCGAGCTTACGTAGCTTAATAGCCTCATTAGGGATTTTGATTGATCCGCTTTGTATTTGCGCACTGATGTTACGATAGGCACATACATTTTCTATGATGCACTGGACTCAATTTTTGAATCTTTTGTCCCGCTTTCCTGTCCTATTAGATCGAGGAAACGCCGTTTTTGGTTTACCATGGGGCTATTCAGTCTAAAAAACGTAAAATCAAGACTTTATTAAAAATTTCAAGAAGTTGGCTCTCCTTCTCTCTCTCGTTGTGTAATGGCTCCGTCAAACTTTTCAGTTCTTAACGCATCAGCAGATAATGATCAGGTAATTGCCGATCTTCCCGGCTGTGTATTCAGTTACTGTGCCGAGTATCTGTGTAGGTCGTTGCTTAAACTATTCACCCTGTCCATAAATACTTTATGCCTCCACCCGATACGGAAGGAGTCCTTTATAATTTCCCTCCATAAGAAAGGTAGCAAGTCTGACGCAAAGAACTATGTAAGTATATCTAAGTTATCCGCTATTTTTAAAGTGTGTGAGAAAATTTTAACTCCGCACCTGTAACACCTATGCAGATCAGTTAGGTTTCAGTCATGGTGCTGTGCAAATGTTCAAACATAAAGACATTATTATACTTAAAGAACAAGAGTTTTTACACAGTCACAAAGATAAACACAAAACCAATCTGTTCTAAGTTAAAAACAGACATAAAGTATAGAATTTATGACAGCTAAGTTTGCGCGAAGACTGAAAACATTATCACTTCCTCTAATCATTGTAATATACTTTAAGATAAATATCGGTAAAGAAAAAATGTACAAATAAAATTAAAAACAAGACTACTTCTGCCACCACTGCCACTTCTGGCCCTGTGCAGAATGTTCAAACATGAATATTTTGTTGTACTTAAAGAACAACAGTCTATACACATTCACGGGGATAAGCACAAAACCAATCTATTCTAAGAAAAAAACATACATAAAGTATAAAATTTATGACTGATAGCAGTAGTCGACACGACTTTTCCACTGTCGCCAAAAATGCCTTTTTCTAATAGATATGGATGTTTCAAAATTTTGAAAGAATGTTTTTTTTTTTGTCATGGTGTAGTTTTTTGACCTGGTACTCGAAGAGTATAGGGGTATATTAGATTTGTGGTGATAACGGTTGTGTCTAACTCACAGAAGGAAGCGTTTCCGACCCCATAAAGTATGTATATTCTTGATCAGCATCAATAGCCGAGTCGATATAGCCATGTCTGTCTGTCCGTCCGTCCGTCTTCATTAGCGCCTATATCTCAGAAGCTATCAAAGCTAGAGCAACCAAATTTTGTATCCAGTCTTCTGTGTACTCTACTCCAAGTGTATTTCAAAATTTCGCCCCGCCCCCTACCAACCACACAAAGGACGAAAGTCTGTGGCATGCACAATTTTGAAGATTCGACAAAACTAAAAACGCAGGATCATAACGATCATAGCTATCAGAGTGTTGAATCTGGATCAGATAGAATTATTAATATAGCCACTATGACGAAAAGCATTTTGAAAGTCATCGTTCCCTCTCGGTCTCTCTCACACGCGACCCTGTCGGCTTTGTCCATTCGTCGAAATGAGCGCCTAGATCTCAGAGACTATAAAAGCTAGAGCAACCAAACTTTCTATCCGAGCTCCTGTAATATCACTTCAATACAAGTGTATTTCAAAACTTTGACACGCCCCTTTGTGCAATCGACAATTTTTAAGATACAAGAAAACTAAAAATGCAGAATCATGAAAAATTACTGTATCTACCAGATTGACGAATCTGGATCAGGTCTGATCATTATTATAGCCAGAAGGCACAAATTATATTTCAGTCGCTACTCATTCCCTCTCTCTTACATGTGTACGTAAAAATGTAGCTGCCGATGTAAAAATTATATGTAAATAAAAATGGAAACAGATATCTTCTAAAATATAAAACTACAGCATGGGGTTCGACTTAATTTTTTTAATTTTTCCATTTTGGCCAAAATTTAATTCGTCCCTTTTGCGAGCATATAATAAATTACATAAATCACAAGCTCATATGTATACATATATACATATGTATATTTATACTGACTGAGTACCGGGTATAAAGTAGAGACGCGGCCTTTGCCGCGGCTCACAACGTTCCCTCTCGTTTTTTAAAGAATTTAAAAAAAATTTGGTATTATTTGTCATAGGTAGTGCTTCTATTTTTCACATAACTTAAGTTTCCTACAACTGGTTGTATTGAACTTTGCAGTTAAAACGAGAGGGAACGTTGTGAGCCGCGGCAATGGCCGCGGCTCTACTTTATACCCGGTACTCAGTCAGCATGTACATACGTATTTATGTATACATATGAGCTTACGATTTATTTAATTAATTATATGTTCACAAAAGAAACGAATTAAATTTTGGCCAAAATGGAAAATTTAAAAAAATTAAGTCGAACCCTATGCTGTATTTTTATATTTTAGAAGTTATCAGTTTCCATTTTTATTTACATATAATTTTTACGTCGGCTGCTACATTTTTACATACTCATGTAAAACTACATACAAGAGACATGGAAGTGTGTGCGAGAGAGAGAGGGAATCGCTTGGCTGCCGTTTGGTAGCCACTGAAATTTAATTTGTTCCTTCTGGCTATAATAATGATCCGATATGATCCAGATTCGGCAATCTGATAGATACGGATATTTTCCATAATTCTGCGTTTTTTTTTTTCTCTTATCTTAAAAATTGTGGATTCCACAGATTTTCGTCCTTTGTGGGGGCGGAAGGGGGCGTGTCAAAATTTTGAAACAAACTCGTGCTGGTTCGATATCACAGGAACTTGGATAGAAAGTTTGGTTGCTCTAGCTCTTATAGTCTCTGAGAACTAGGCGTCAAAAAATTCGAATGGGGAAAGCAGATAGGGTCGCGTGTGAGAGAGAGCGAGAGGGAACGATGACTTTTGAAAAGGTTTCCTTCATTGTGGCTATATTAATAATAATCCCATCTGATTCAGATTCAACACTCTGATAGATATGGTCATTTTCTATGATTTTGCGTTTTTAGTTTTCTCGTATCTTCAAAATTGTGTATGCCACAGACTTTCGTCCTTTGTGGGGGCGGAAGGAGGCGGGGCAAAATTTTGAAACATACTTTGAGTAGTGTGATAACACAGAAGCCTGAATACAAAATTTCGTTGCTCTAGCTTTTATAGTCTCTGAGATATAGGCACAAATGAAGACGGACAGACGGACGGACAGACAGACATGGCTATATCGACTCGGATATTGATGCTGATCAAGAATATATATACTTTATGGGGTCGGAAACGCTTCCTTCTGTGCGTTACACACAACCGTTATCCGCACAAATCTAATATACCCCTATACTCTTCGAGTACCGGGTATAAAAATCTGACAAATGCAGCTATAAATCCGAAATTCAAATTTCATAATTCTTTTTGGTAACGGCTGGTCAAACAGCTGTATCTAGCCGTTTATCCATCGATTAAATTTAAGTTATGTGAAAAATAAAGGGCACTGCCTCTAGAAAAAAAAGTGACAAATTTAAAATAATTCTTTAAAAAACAACTAAACCTAGAAAAAAAACCATAGTTCTTTAAAAAATTGTAAATCTCTAAATCTATCAAAAAAAGCCATTTTGGGCGACAGCGGAAATGTCGTGTTGACTAGTGTAATTAACTCGCTGTCGAGGCGGTGAGTTGCTGATTCAGCTATAATGCTAAGTCGTGATATTTTCTGTTAAACTGGTGAACTTTATTTGTTTTGATAAAATTATCAAGTGTATTACATAATATGGCCTATACATAATTTGTGAACTGAACATTCTCCCGACCGTTGAACCATCGTCCAAGTTGATGGAGAATTGGCGTGGCGTTGGGGTAGGAGCTTAAGACCCGCGCGGTTCTTGGGTTGAAAATGTGGGCAATAATCAACAGAGTTGGCATTGCTAGGGCAGCAGAGGCATCAATTCGGTGGAGCTGCACTGCGGTGAGAAGTTCTGGCCGCTCTTGATAACTGATTGCCGCTAGTTGCTGGCGTAGATTATTGAGTTCTTGAAGAGTAAGCGGGAATTTGCTACTTCCTTCCAACTGTATGGTCAGTTGTAAAAACCCGGCGCAGACTGCCTGAAGCCTCATTATAGAATGTGTTTCAAAAATTCATTTATCCAGTTGCCGAGTTCTTGTCGACACCATGTCAGTCTTTGAATGAGTGACGACATAATTTTGCAGTTTTATTATTAATAAACAATTCCTTGTTGGCCAGTTTGAGAGACAAGCTCCAATTTTTTGAGTCCCATGTGGGAATTGGGATAACGCTAAAGGTTTCGAGTTGAACGGTTGAAACCAGAGGTAGCGTAAATCGGGTGCTGGTGAGGTTTTGAAATCACATAGAATTGAGGTGTTTTTGGTAAAGGCTAGTAGTTCCCTTGGCGTCCTCCTGGAGGCATCTTCTAGCGATGCCAGCGTCAGGTATCTTCTCCTTGCCCGTGAGAGAGCCGGGCAGCTGCAGATGAGATCTTCCAGGGTTTCAATAGCCCCGAGCTCAGCATATTTTCTGCATATATTTTTCTAGTCTGGCCAGCTTTTTTATGTCGCTTCGTAGCGTTCTGAGGGAGACAGGCACATTTTCTAGTCTTTCTACTTATTCAATTACTTCGGCAATTTTTTCAGCGTACTTTGAGTCAATAATACCGAGAAGATTGCTTGCCAAGTTTCCTACTATATCAAGCTTTTTGGAAACTATATATGTCGCCACCAACGCAATCTATTCATCGTCAGAGTTATTTTTGTTCCTTTATTTCAATTTCAGTTGAATTTTTAAAATCAAAGCGAAGCAAACATTTCACAGAATTATTTTTGAAATACTTCAACTCTGTGCTACAATTCTAATTGTAACGCGAGATCTCCGAAAAGAGTGTCCAAAAAAATGAACTCTCGGCGTTTTGAAGAGGTTTTCATGAACATATTTCTTGTTTGTAGCTTATCGTACAAATGTTGAAATATGGAGTCGCACACTGGGAAATTTTTTAATTTTGGGCAAATTTGTTTTAGTTTGGACATTATCCCAACGGACATTACTTGGCGGACTTTACTTGCATTTCTTTTCAAACTGGATCCAAATTATAGTATATGATCATGGTCCATTCGGTGTCGTAATTCTTGACACACCAATATTCCAGGTCTGTTGGTGTATTGTCACATTTATTGACCGTGACAACGCTAATGGAAGTATGAGAAGCATCACTAACAATGTTAATGTTAGTGTAAGTAAAACAGTTTTTCTGTTATTCAGTTATTAAGCGGGCTAGTGGAAAGGTAGTGGAACTTCTGTAAAAATTAGGTTGTTAGAACGACATTGTTCCGAGATGGACTGCCCCGACTCAATCTGACGATGCTCCTTTCATTGCCAAAAGTCAAGTGTTGGCCTGCGGGTTTGGGGCTAGCACGTTTCATTGATCTTAACGCGTTCTGGGTCTCAGTTGATAGTACGATAGGTTGGTAATGTGGCAGTCGGTCTCTTGGTGCTGTTCTCATTGTGAAGAGCCGCACGCCCTGTAGTTAGATTTTTGAATATATGTATATGCATTTGTGACGCTGGGCGTGACACGTGTCTTGTCCAGGATAGGTCTTAATGAAAGGATGCCTTCCTTGACCAAAACAAGTAGTTGTTCGGGCACGTTTGATGAGTCGGTTTTTCACTTATGTTTGTAGTTCTTGGAGCCATTCCTTAGACCATTGTTTTCAGAATGAATGTTTTAAGCGCTATACAACTCCAAGCACTTTAACAATGTTTATCCTTCATAACACTGTTAACCGCTGTCGCCTAAAATTACTTTCTGATAGATTTGGATGTTTAAAAATTTTTAAAGAATGTTTCTTTTTTCAGGTTATAGTTTTTTTTTTTTTTAATTTTTTAAAAATTTATTTTTTTTTTCAGATGTAGTGCTTCTATTTTTTGCATGACTTGCTTTCTACAACTGGTTGTATTGAGCTTTACAGTTCTGAAAATCAGCTATAAATACGACCCAGGCATTTTGTAGCTGCAACTTAACGTCAGAAAGATATTTCAAATTCAAATTACATAATTTTTTTCGGTATTTTTTACCGAAATTTTAACTTTGAAAACTCAGGAAAAGTCGAAAAAAAAATATTTTATTGCTAACATTATAAGTTTTAGATTGACACATTAATTAGGCGTCGTTTATGGTATCGTTTGTAAGAATCGATGAATAAACGGCTAGGTTACAACCGTTTGACCAAACATTCATATGCCGAATTTCGCCGATAAATTCCGTTAGTCGACGTATAACCGTTTTTTTTCCTATAAAAATACCAAAAATCGGTGTTTGTAACAGTTTTAAACGGTAAAATGGCATTTATGATGGTGCCAAACGGCATATGAAGTTTTGGTCTAACGGCTGTAACTTGGCCGTTTATCTATCGATTTTTATAAGCTAAATCTCAAACGACGCCTAATTAATGTGTTTAATGTGCAAAGTTCAATACATCAAAGACATTTTGGGCGACAGCGGAAATGTCGTGTTGACTAGTGTAATAGGTGTATTAACCCATTTGTCTCGAGATCCGTGGAGGAATAGTGATCCATACATATATGGTATGGTATGTCGATGCTGATGCGTTTATGCAGAACATTCCACAGTTGTGAATCAATCCAGAAGAATCCTGGAACCGTTTAAATGTCCATGTGAAGATCCTTTCAGACTCGGTGAGTAAGTTCGGCACCAAGGACTGCAGCGTAAAGTTCTAACCGTGGTATTGATTGTTTGGCTTCAGATGCCACGCGTAATTTGGAACACAGCCGTCGTAGATTGCTACGCCATAGGCTCGTTCTGATGCGTCTACAAGCGGGTGTAGTTCTTGGGTAACTGGAACTTTGCCATCAAAAATATGTCGAGGAATCTGATCTCTTTCAATGCTTATAGGTCTTCTCGGTAGTCTTTTTCTACAATTTCTACAGAAATATATTTTTGCTGTGACTGCCACCGGTGAAAAAAGTTTTAGTGGGTCAAAGATTTGAGCCAGCTCGGAGTTCTTTTGGGTTCGTCAACACCGTTGATCCTTCTTGGGCATCCAGAGGAGACCTAGTGTTTTCATGCTGTAGTGATCTAGTCTCTCTCCTCGTTTTACTTGGTCTGCCTTCTTTGGGGATTAATTGAAGAAGTTTCTCATTGTTTGAGCACCATTTGCGTAGTTTGAATCCGTAAGGTGACAATGTCTTAGTAAGTGATGTGGTATGAAGTAATGCCTCTTTGGAACATATGATGCTAACATCATTTTCATGTGTCCTAGTGCTTTATATTTTTCCAACCCTTCCAGGTGTCTGGTGAAATCCGTCCCTCTAATGGCACGAATCCTTTGCTTGCAATTTCTACAGACCCCCCAGGGCTGAACAGTGTGCAGAAAATGGGAGTTGTACCATGAGCCGGCCATCAGATGCTGTTTGTAGGTTCTCTATTTAGTGAGCTTCGCACTGTGCTTCTTTCGGGGTGCGTAGTTTTTCGCATGTCTCAAGATTTCCCAGAATCAAATTCTGGACCATGAGTTCATTCATTTCCGTTGCACAAATGGGTGAAGATATATTATATTTCTAGCCACAATCCATCCCATCCAGTTTTGTATTTTACATCAACGGCCATCTACAGTGAACACATCATTTATTCGGACAAACTTGTTTTTCAACTTTATTCAATAATAATTTAACAAAAATATATGTAAGGTAAACTAAAATTTAATAATTCATACTGAAGATGTAATGTTCGACGCCTGTCGTGCAGTTTGAAACTCAACGGTTTTGTTTGCGATACTCGCTCCGAAAAAAATACTGACTTACGATCATAGGAGCTTTTATAGAGCTTTCGGACCGAACAGCTGTTTTGGAAAAAGGTGGCAGCGCCGTCACATTGTTGTCATTCCGTATTGCCCTGATAATTATTGCGAATTTCTTTTACCTAAAGAACCGGGCGACGGAAGATATAGGAAAAAAGAAAGACCAAAAAAAAAAACGTGGCCGACCTTCCTTGGCGATGCTGAGAGTCGAGCCCTTTCTCCTCGTGGTCGTCAGCGTGAATGCAAGTGAAAAAAAAAAAATTGATAGCTCTGCCCCAGACAAGGGCCACTCGAAACGCAAGTCACGGTGCCAAGTGCAGCGCCCAAATATAATTTGGTCGAGTGGGATAATTGCCCATCCCCAATACTGCAACGAGACAAACTAAAACCGGCTGGAGAAAGACGTCAGGTTATTAACTCATTATTTGTGCAAGTAGTGGTGCAATTCCCTCTGGGTAAATATCAATCGAGAAAATATAGACAGGGTGATTAGCCTCATCTCTTTTCCGTGTAGGATTAGCACCACTAATTCAGGCCTAGAAGCAGCCGATCTGCGTGCGTGGGTGCATTGCCCTCTATTGGGGTGTTCCTCGACACGCCACAGCAGCCGTCGCGCCCCAAGCTCGAATAGTCGTGCTGACCCTGGGATCGCCCTCCTGCAGGGGAATCTGGAATCTGTTCAACTGCCGTCGTTCCTGTGTGGGACGGTCAGCGCGAATCCCCGTTCTTGTACGGGCTATATGTTCGGCCCAGTTGGTTGCCGTGCATAGGATCCGTAGGCGTACCCCCAAGGAAACATAACCTCAACGCCGGCCCAGTGACTCGGCTAAGTGCCAATCGGTATATCCAACTTGGATCAGCGGTTAGCAGTTCGGTTGGCCTCCGTAGACCAAGCCTTAACAGCAGTTGATATCGAAAAAACGAAATTTGGAACTTGACATGAATTTTTTTTTGTTATCTTAGAATTAGTATTGCAGTAAAGAAAAGGAAGGAGAGTAAATTATGGATACTCCCTTGCAGTAAATAATGTTCTCACTGATTAAATATTGAATATTGAAAGATGTATCTCTAGGAGAGAATTCATGTCCAGAGACACATCATCATTGTAACACTCCTCCGTTCATGCCGATACCCATTCATTTATTCATCTATCTACTCATCATCATCATCACAGCTAACACAAGGAAAGATCTTTCTGCGTGGAGCACCATTAATAACAGTATCGTAAGTGTTTAATCTATGAAGAATGAAGAAGTGAGGTTGCTGGTTTGTCCAACTTGTGTTTGTAGGCCATCGTGCACGAGTTTCTCCCAAATACCAAGGCAATGTTAAAACAATTTTCAATGACCACATGACGTGAATATCTTTGATTGTAGCTGTTAAAAGAAATTTCTGGTATTACTTTAACCGAATCTATGGTCATGAGGTAGACCATAATGTCGCGTTGCTAAAACGTAATTTGTATCCAATTTTTTTAGCATTAACGAATTTAATAACCCTAGCTATACGATTATTATGAATTTATTTCCCCTTAACCTTCCCCTATTACAACTTATAAGCCTATATATTCTTGTTCCATATAATATAACGATTATTTAATGCTAGGTGCAGTTAGAGATAGGTTGGTTCTTACCATAAACGAATTATGTTGGATTTTGTAAATAAAATTAGTATTGAAATGAATCAAGGCTAAATCTCGTTAATAGAAACCATGCAGCATCGTCTTGTAGTAGTGTAATCTACCGACAGCTCTGTTGGAGGGATCTTTAATATAAATTGAATTGGCCCTTAAGGATCATGGTAGGGTGGGCGTGTTCGCACTTGGCGATCACACAACCAACAGAGACCTGACTATTGATAGTATCCCCTTTCTCCTATAGCTGCTGACCTATCCCTATGATCTCCTGCATCCCCTCTCCCATTCTCCATTTCCTCCTTGTACGCGAAACCTATAATTTTTAAACACTTCTCCGCCCACACCCAGCCGACCAGAGACAAAAGCCGAAGCCAGCGCGTACGTCCTTCCATCAATTTGAGTTTCATCTGCTCCTAACCCCTGTACGTTGTATGCTACAAAGATCAAAATTCTTAACATATATTTTAAGCATAAAATAATGAAGTTTCAACTTTAACACCAGATAAATTCTCAAATTAAATTAAAAATAAACTTCATTCTTAGCATTCTTCTTCCCTTAGCATCGATGACAGCTTGTAAACGTCGACTCATACTTTTAACTACATTTTTTGTCTCATTAGCATCTATTTTGTCACATTCAGCTAGCAATGCCGTTTTTAAGGATACCTTTGATGAAATTCTGTGCTTCCTTATCCTTTTTTCCAGTACATCCCAAACTTCCAGTAAATTCAGATCCGGTGATTGGGGAGGTGTTTTCAGCTGCGTGCAGCGATATACAAGCCACTCTTGCACCATATATGAGGTATGTTTCGGGTCGTTACCTTGTTGAAACCAGAAAGTGTTGGGATTTCTTTACTTGGAATCAACTTTTCACTCAAAATATTTTTATACATTTTCCTATTCATAGTGTCGTCTATTAAAACCATTTGACCGTCTCCACCGGCAGCTACACACCCCCAAACCATTATATTCCCACCACCAACGGTAGGGATCATGTTTTTCTCGTTCATGGCTTCATTGGGTTTCCTCCATACTTTAGGGGCCATCGTGTCCGAATATGTTAAATATGGATTCGTCACTAAAAATCACGTCCTTCCAAAACAAATCCGACTTGTTTAAATACAGTTTTGCGAACTTCAATCGCTTATTTTTGTTGATGGCAGAAATATAAGGCTTTCGACGAGCAACTCTTCCATGTAAACCTTGTAAGCTAATTTCGAATGGTATGGACAGATTTTTTTTTTCCCTTTCTTGCGAATTACTGTAGATGTTGTTCTGGGTTTTCACAAGACTGTAGACACAAGTTTGCCGCTAATTCTCCTGTCTTTAGGTGTTTTTTTATCACACGATGAACTGTGGAAGATGCTTTGCCAATGATCCTACCGATTTTGCGAAAACTACGATTTTCAAAATGTAATTTTAGTATAGATTTTCGCAAATTTAATGATAAATCTTGACCTCGTCCCATTTCGTCTATTCGTAGCAAGAAACGCAGAGAAACTAACATAAAAATAAAAAGAAACGCACACAGACACCCAATCAAAAGTAATTCCAAGAAAATCGTAAAGAAGAATCGCCGTTTTTTTCAGATGGAGATGAGAATAAATGAAAACTGTACGAGTAATTTTTGTGCCGCATTTAGCGCAGTTTTTTCGCTTACCGTTCCATATTATTTTGGGCAATAATTAACTTTTATTATTGCCCAAAATAATTTTTTGTTACTTATATACTTAGAAAATAACTGTTTCCATGATATTTTTAACAAAAGTATATAAAATTACGAAAGCTCCGAGATATAAGCAGTTAATCTCAATAGTACAGAATGTCCAAACAAATGTTTTGATGATTTTGCCTATGCTCTTTGTACCTCATTTTCGAGTGTTAGGTAGGATTTCATGTCGTCTCCTCCTTCTACTTGGTTCTCATATTCCTTATGGATGCTGAAAGGGACTTCTTTTGCTTGAGTCCATGGTGATTTTATCAAATCCTTCCGCCTCTGAAGCCAGTTTCAGATTTCGTTTTATAGCCACTAATATTGCGTTTTGTCGGCGACATAGCGAAGGCAGTTTGCCGTAATCATCTTTTGACTGCTCTTTCAGATCAATTTCTCTAGGGATTAATTGGCTTCCCCACGATTGATTGACGCCTGCGGTAATGCGTCCATGCTCTCAATAAAGATCGCAACGTATTTTTCGCAGATCTCACGTAGGTCGTCACAGAAACTGATGTATTTTTCAGTTCTGTCTTTATCTTGAATTGTGGAATCGATTTTATCCTAACGATTCCATTCATTGAGTGGCGCTATTTTGGCTTGAAAGTATGAATCCTTTTGCTTCCTTTCTTAAAGATCTTTTTTGAAGTTCCGAATACACTTGAAGATTTCCTCGCCAATGTCTTGCTGCGTATTGAATGCCTTTGTGGCGGCAGCTTACTCCTTCTGTAAACTATCCATTCTGTCGATTCGTTAATTTTTACTTCTGACCGTGTCATTCTGACCCGCTGGTAGTGTTTTATTCGCTTTACAGCTGGATACGCTCCGAATCGTAACCGCTGTTGGTCGAAGAACTAAAAGTAGACTTGAACTTGAATGGAAGGAGCTGTGCTGATCAAAATTATATCTACTTTATGGGCTCGGAAATGCTTCCTTGAGGTTGTTACTCACTTCCACTATCACCACAATATACTCTTTGTAAAATACTCTATACTCTATAAGTAAAATATTGTATATCACTTATATACTAATTTTGTTTAATGCACAATAAACGAATATAATGATCGAATGTAAATATGTACAAATGCAAAATGAATATCAGACATGACTTCACATAAATTTACTTGTCTGTGGCGTATTCGTGCTCTTCGGCAATAAGCAACACTCAATAAACACATTTGTGGCTCAAGAAATCTTATAGAAATTTTTTCGTCTCGTAAATTCGGAAACGCTGCAAACGTAAACACACATGTGTACTTTTAGTTGTGATCGTACGCATACATGCAAGCTCATTCAATTTTTAGAACCGTCAGCACTCTCGACTTCGTGCAAGCGGGATAGCGCGTATTTTGTCTCCTAAGAAAAACCGTCGCTGCATACAGCATAGAATTTTATGGGTTTTACTCATGCCAAAAAATATTACTTCGAGTTTTACTGAGTTTTTAAAGTCAAAAAAAGTATTGCCAAAAAATGATCAAATTTGAATCTAAAAGCTCAATATCTTTTGGACGTTAAGCTGCAGCTACAAAGTGTCCGGATAGGATTTATAGATGCATTTGTCAGCTTGCAAAGTACAATACATATAGGTACTTAAGTTATGTGAGAAAAAAAAGCACTAACTCTAATAAAAAAAAAAAATTATAAAATTGCAAATTTCAAAAATTTAAAAAAAAAAACACCGTAATTCTTAAAACTCCAGCAGTAATAACCCAAAGCGAATTCTCGGCTCACCACAAGCTATTAAGAAAAAAGTGTTCTTTAATAAAAAATCGAGCACCAGTAAAGCTGCAGCTGAAGCTGCAACTGAAACAGCTTCGCTATGCCCTGTTGGACGACGATGACGAGGAGGAATCTAGTAAAACGCATGAAGCCCCGATATTAACTGATCAGCCAACACAACAATCAAAGCCTCGACCTCCTCCAATTTTGGTGCCCAAGTATCAAACTACAAGAATTAGTAGACCAAGTGATCGACCCAAACTCTTACGTCATTAAACCAAGACGAAATGACATTGGAAATCTAACCAGCTGCAGTGATGACTACCGTGCTGTCATAAAACACCTCTCCACATTGGGATTGGGATTTCATTGCTACTAACTGAAGGAAGACAGGCATTACAGAGTCTGCTTCAAAGGACTTCACTCCAGCACAAATGTCCAGCAATTGAAAGAAGAACTCGAAACTAAAGGTCATAAAGTTCAAAATATTTACAATCCGCAATATTTACAAAAAACTTCTCAATTTGTTTTTTATCGACTTAGCACAGGCTCCCAATAATAAACAAATCGTTGACCTGCGCGTTCCTTGCAGGCAACGCTGTACTGTTGAGCTTTCTAGAAAGTTTAATGAATTGACACAATGCCACCGTTTTCAGGAGTTTGGACATATACAGAGATACTGTCATAAAGATGCAAGATGTGTAAGATGCTCTGGTAAACACGCAACCATGGACTGTCAAAGGGAATGGGACCAACCACCAACTTGCTTCCATTGTGAGTTAAAGCACCCAGCTAATTACAAGGGCTGTAAGGAATACAAACGCTCCCTTAAACTACAGACTCCAGCTCGCAAACTTAATCCAGCACAAAAGCCAGCAGTAGCCCGCAGTATCAGAATTATTGATAACAAAAACAACAACACGGCGGCGAAAATTCCAACAACCGCCAGTTGAATATCTTATACGCAGGCCGTCCGAGGTGAAAGAGCACGCACAGACACTAGCACTACTGACGCAGGTATCATGGAGATTTTAAAACAACAACAGAGGCAGTTTGACGCCATTAATGTAGAGCTCAGAGCAATGAGAGAACTGCAATCCCAGCAAGCAAACATACTGACCAGCCCTTTGGCTCTCTCCCCAAATAATGACTCTCCGTGTGAGCATATGGAACGCCAATGGCCTTAGCAACAAGGCTCATGAAGTGGCCGTTTTCCTCTCACGGAAGCACATAGACATTATGTTAAGAGCTGAAACCTGAGAATGTCCCACAACAAAAATCATCGGATACGAACACTATCAGGCCCATGGCGGAGGATTTAACAGCGTTGGCGGATCATCACTCCTAGTAAGGTCAACACTCGTGCACACACCACTACTTCCACTCTCGAATGCAATTATGCAGGTTGCAGCTATCAGCCTACCAACGTCCATCGGAACATTAGAAATAGCGTCTATCTATTTGCCGCCAAATGCTCCTCTTTGCGAGCAACACGTCATCGATCTCCTCAGTCCAAGGATGGGTAAAACAATAATTGGAGGTGACTGGAATGGTTGGCACCCCTTCTGGGGTAACTACAGAACCAACCAACGCGGAGAGACGATATTTGAAGCGATACATAAAGAGCACTATAGCATACTTGCGACCGGAGCAACTAGGCAACTCAAATATCTTCTAGCGGATCTACAAAATGAACGCATCAGCGATGCCTTAAAACAAGCTGACTCACCAGCCTGTGCTGAATTCAGACTTTGGAGATTCACACGAAAACTTAAGAGGCAACCTTTGTGTCAACATCCCATCCGCAGCTCATCTGGCGCATGGCTCATGGAAGATGAAGCGCAGGCTGAAGCTTTTCCAGATCACCTCCAGGAACAAATTAGTCCACTATTGAAAGCCGAATCGCTAAACATCGAGGAAATTGAGGAAAACGAGATCTCACTAAGCGAAGGAGGCATCACGATCAGAGCATGCACCAAGGATGAGGTCCTGGAATTAATTAAAAATATAAAAGCTAAAAAAGCCCCGGGACACGACAAAATAGATGGCACAATCCTCAGAGCAATGCCAGAATTCACAATCGAATATTTTGTAGTTCTGTGCAATGCCATTCTCCAACACTTCCCAGCCTGCTAGAAACGTGCTATGATTGCCAGGCAAACTCGCTGGCTATCAGTACTATCCAAGGTATTTGAAAGAATACGTTTGCGACGAGTGCTTGCACAGCTGGATCTAAGAGGGTCAATACCAGAGCACCAATTTGGATTTAGAAGTCAGCATGGAACCCCAGAACAAATACAGAGAGTTGCCCATCACATATTGGGTTCTTTTGAAAAAAGTGAATGCTGTTCAGCAGTCTTTCTAGATGTCAAACAGGCCTTTGATCGCGTCTGGCATGTGGGACTCCTGAGCAAGATAAGGGTTGCTCTCCCACAATACCACAAACTGCTAACTTCGTACCTGAAAGGAAGGAGCTTTGAAGTCGCAAAAGGACAAGCTACATATATCAACGATTCGGCAATTAAGAGCAGGTGTTCCTCAAGAAAGTGTTCTCGGCCCTACACTATTTGCCTTGTACACGGCAGACATGCCGCTGCCCTCACCTAACACTGGAATGCTAATAGCAACATACGCAGACGATACGGCAATACTGAGCAGCAGTCTATCTGAGCTTGAAGCATCAGAACTATTACAGGCACATTTAGACGAGTTCAAGAGCTGGACGGAACGCATTACCTTTGCCACCAGAAGAAAGGACTGCCATGAGGTCACACTGGGATCTTCGATACCAAGAGCCACCAAAGTAAAATATCTGGGAGTAACATTTGACAGACGACTGACATACGGCCCACACATCTCTCAGACAGTCAAAAGCTGCAAATTAAAGTTTAAAAAAATTGGACTGGATGCTGAAAAGTTCTAGCAAATTGTCGCCTCGTAGCAAAAGAACCCATAAGAACCCCATAACCCAAAAGACCCATATAAAACGACTGCACGCGATGCAAAACAAGGCCCTAAGAAGATGGACTGGAGCTGGAGGTTGCTGGAGGCTTGTTAGAAACGAAGTCTTGCCTAATGAACTCAACATCCCTACCATAGCTGAACTAATTGGACGACACAGCTCAAGATACAGGGATAGGCTTCCTACTCATCCAAACCAACATGCAACAAGCCTAGCCACAAAAAAAAAAAAAACAAAATCGCAATCAGAAAATGTCACTTTTTGTCACAGCGGGAAAAAAGTTTAATTCTGTCGAGTAGGGTAATCATTAATATTTTTTGAGTAAAGTTATAAAACTTAGATCAATTCATTATTTTTTATATTAAGAAATATAGCTCGAAAATAATAATTATTTATGATTTGTATTTTTCTTCTAAATTTTTTTTTTTATACCCGTTTGTTATTTCGTTTGTTCCTTCTGACAACAATAATGATTCGATCTTATTTCCACGACTCTTGTGTTTTCGATTATTAGTTATATTCAAAATTGTGGATTTTTGTCTTTTGTGAAGGCAGAAGGCGACGGGTAAAAAAAAAATATTTGGCAGGTAGGTAAAAAAGGGGGTAGGTAGCTTTATGGTCCCCTTACAACAAGGGTCGGCACGGTCCTATCTAATAAGTATATAAAAAGTCTCTGCAGCTCACGTACAGTATAAAAACGCAGCAAGCGTTTGTGAAGCTTTGGCAATGCGACTTTGGCTCTTGCTATCTCGCTTCTACCAGAGCAAGTAAACAAACCGCATAGTTCTCAGAGACTATTAGAGCTAGATCAAACAAACTTTTTATCCAATCTCTCGTATATTGTTAATGACGAATGTGTGTAATCTAAATTGTTGATGTAGAATTGTAGAGAAGACAGATGTTAAATGTAATGTTAATTTTTATAATTTATATAGCTAATAATAAATACGGTCCATGAAACAAACACAAAATAAAAATTCAAAACTGTTCATAGAAAAATATATGCTTTATTATTTAAAAATGTATAAATCTAAATGGTAAACAAAGTAAAAATATTAGTTAAGGTAATAAAGCAAAAAAAAAAATTTTTGTGTATTTAGCTTAGCTACATTTATGTACAGCGTTGAGTAGACATTTACCAGATTGGCAAAAACATTAAAATTAAAAACGCGAAGACAAGTACTTCATCACGATAATGTAAGCAAAAATAGCTCCAAAGCCTTCCAGATTATATAGAAATTGGATAAAACGGTTACAAATATTTCTTTTCATGGATATTTAAAAATAATAATATATGTATGTATTTATATCGTATATGCGCATACATATGTACATGTATAAGTTAACCGAGCCAACTGGGTTTCCTGACATCTGCACTTGGTTACTGTTTCTGCACTGTAACCGACGAGCATAAACCAGTTCAAGTGGACCAAGAACAGAACACACAAGAGGCGCAGCGCCGGCAAAAGTACGTGTTCAAAAAACTCACGGTTGAATGTTGGACATAGCCGCTGCTCACAAACTTCCCACTAAGGAACAATGAATCTCACTTCGAATTCGTCGATTCTATTTTATTTGGAATCAATTTAATTCTAGCTGGAATAAATTTATATACAAATATGTATGTATGTATACATATATCAAAATGTCAAAAGTTGTAATCTCAAATGTTAATACAGCTCTACATCATTAATATGTCAGTATGTAAATACATGCATATGTTCATACAAACATGGGAACTAAATATGGATAGGATACCTTAAGTGGCCTTTCGCTTCCGATTCAAAACTGGATGACATATGTAGCTGTTGCAATACTTACCACAGTTTGAAAAATAGTGCACATAAGAAGTGTCTTAGCAAATGTAACTACATTGTTTGGGTAAAAGCTGATACAAGATCGTCTACCATAGGCACTCCCGTGATATCAAAAACAGTAGGCAATGGTGACTTAGTGACAGTATATCGGATGTAAAATAAGGATAAAGCTTTTAGCAAACATCATCAAAAAGTCCCCGACAAATCTAAAAAACTTCTCGTTAAGAGCACAATATCGGATATACAGACCCATTAATGAATAAAAATCTAGCTAGAAATGCCAAATAGAAACAGAAATATAAGTTAGATTTTGGACCGTACCAAGTTTATTAACATTCTCTGGCATTGTAGCTATTGATAAAATGTTTGTTATACATATGTATGTATGACACTTAGATCTTCCTGCATACATATATATAAAATATCCATTAGAACGAACTCGCCAAATTTTGAAAATAAAACTAAGACTAGTTAACGATTTCTTACAAGCAGCACTCGTGAAATAGGAATAACACAATAAAAAACAATTCCCCCATATGTAAATAAACATGAATAAAAATGAGAACAAATAAGTAATTTTCGGTCTATTCTGAAACGATGGAAATTGAACATGATTTCAGAAAGCGAATATTGTTGATGCCTCTGACCCACCGAACATATTTGGAAAAAGATAGAAAACAATTTTATTTATTTAATGCTACACCATATTTAAATAATGGACACACAACAGTAAATAAATTCTACTTCTAAATTCTTTTTATATAGAAGAATGCAATTATCTAACAGAATGAAATTTATTTTAAAAAATGTCCTATTTGATTTGTTTTGCGTTGGCAGATCTGAATGTATCTGCAGATAAATGCAGATCGCGCTGTTTTGGTTTCTTATTTAATTTAAGCAGAGCTTAATTCTCATTAAAGGAGTTGTTATTTTATTTTTGAGCAAGCTTGTTGAGCAGTTGCCTTTACAGGGGATATGGATCGACTGAAAACTGCGGTGTCGTCAGCAAACGTCGACGTTGTTACCTGGTTATTTGTAGGGATATTAGTCGAATACAAGACGTAGAAGATTGGTCCGAGAACACTGCCTTGCAGCACTCCAGCTTCATTACTGTGATCATTTGAGGTGCTTGCGTTACATCTCAAAAGATACAATTCGGGCTACGGAAGTTTTGTGCCAGATTTGGACGAGGCTTATTGTCTGTACGACAATGACTGCGTTTCATTTATTCATATATTTAATTTATTTATTTATTCGCCGACGGGTAAACCTCAACTAGTTTAACTAACTTACATATATCTTAAACAATAACAAGAAATCAAACAAAAACGAGGGGGAACGTTTATACCCGGTACTCAGTCAGATATTCATATTGTTGGAGGAGAAAAGAAAAGAGAAAATAGTGGAGTCTCTCCATCTTCGGGTGACCCGCAAGCCGACCTTCACGATCGCCGACGGCGAATTGGGTTGCGTGCGGCCGACGGTGGTTCGCGGGAAGAGTGGCATGTGCACGGACTTCACTGGTCGAAGTACGCCCAAAGCTACTGCACTTGTGATTGAAAATAAGTACCCGATTATTGAAGAAAAAAAACCGCGTCTCAATTTAGTTTGTTTTTGGTTGAGTTGTTTGTCAAATCTAAAAATTATTAGATTTTTCATTGGCGCACGAGCAGGGACATTAGTTTTTTTTGTTTGCTCAGTGGTGGCTTAGGCTTCGCGTGTGAAAAAGTCTGGACTTTTGCTGTTGCTGATTTGGATCGTGTCACAGACGTGCCCTTTTGGACCCTCGCCATCTTGGACGATAACGAACTCGAAGTGCTGATGAACCATAAAAATGGACGATCACGTTCTCTAGACTCGCTAGAAAGTTTACAGGTATTCTGTTCTAAAAATTGAGCATCACCGGTTGAATATCGTTGTGTCGCAGTATATTGTTCGCTCGTCCGACCAAAACGATCAACTGCAGTGATACGCATATGTGCGTGTGTATGTGCTAACACAGTCATACACAGAGAACACAGCTCAATTTCTGGCACCTTCCCTTTAATACCTTATTTGGCCAAATTAATGTGCATAAAGTGAAAGTGTCGCAATTATATGTGTGTACAAATATACATAAGTTCGGTAGAATTGTTTGAACATACCTACGCCATACATACGTATACTCATGCTGACCACCACTTAGTGTGCATAACCAAAGCGGCAACACATACATATTTAACAAGAAATTTATATAAAACATATCCAAATATAATATATGTACACATAAACGGTGCATTTTAATAATACTGGTCGTGGGTTTGTGCAATCGCAAAACGTCGCAGTGTCTTTTCGGTTGTCCGCTTTCGACTTAACCGCTACGTACAATACGCGTACATATGTATATACATACGTACAGACATCTGCTTGCAATTGCACATACACTCAAAGCTTGGTAAAGGTTCTTGGGCACCAGCGGCTGATTTTTCGTGCGTTCGTTAACCTTGCTCGCTCTGTGCTTGCATCGGTTATATATTAGTTTGTGTGTGCGTGCGCTCGCGCCACATTTACCGCTCGCTCTCTTCTCCCCCGTTTGGCATACCATACAGGTCAGGCTTGGTTCGAGCGCCTGTATTACTTTCGTCTTGTGCGTGCGGTCGCGCCAAATTCTCTCACTTACTCCGCATTCTACCCCTGTTGCCCACAAAGTGGCAGCAGCGAGCATCGGGCTTGCTTACTTTCGGTCGCTTGGACCGCTTTCGTTTGTTTGTTCACATATTGCGACAGGGCGTGTGTGTGTTTGGGTAAGCAAGCTTGGCGTTTTCCATTACATAACTGCTGTGCGTGTGCGAGGGTAGCTTGAAAAGTTTGTCGAACTGTGGGTACGGTATTGAAGGTAGTTCCTTTCTCTCATTTCAATTATGTCTGAGTCCGATAGGCCAACTGTGGAACGGCCAACAGGCCGTTCGGCCAATAGTACCTAAAACAAATACCAAGTTGGCATTGTGTCAACAAAGGTTTGACAAAGTCAGTACTGATATTGCGCCCGTGCAAACAGCCTTTAGATTGAAGCAAATTTCATCGGAAAAACCAGAATTAGCTTGTCGCCTAGAACTGTTAGAGGGTTCTAACGATAAGGCTATGAACCTACAGGCAGAATTGGACATTTTGAGTCCAACCAATGAAAGTAGAGGGCCGTTGGAGAATCTGTGCGTCGTCACTAAAGCATTGTTTATGAATGCAATTAAACCAAGATCCGACACACATATGCAGCATGACTGCTCACTGAATTCGAGCCAGCGATCGCAGCTGCCGAAAATGCGTTTGCCGAAGTTTAGTGGCCAACATTCGGAATACAAAAATTTCATGTGCCTGTTCCAAAGCCTCATTGACGACGATTGACGACATCCTAAGGCCCTTGCCAGTCTGAAGTCAGTGTACGAGAATAAATGTCTGATATTCTTCGATACTGTTGCTCGATTATTCGATTTGCCAACCATGACCAAGCCATCTGCATCGAGTTTAAGATCGATGATAGACACGGTGTCTGCGACATATTCATCGCTGTCGTCTGTAGGTGACGACAAAGATATTGCGATTGCAATGATCATTCACATGGTCATGGCAAAGGTCGACCATGTGACCAAATCTCGTTTTGAGGAGCAGCTTGACTATGATAAGCTGCCTTCTTGGGAAGACTGTGCCAAACAGCTGAATAAAAGGTATCACTACCTGGCAGCAGAAGAGTCAACTCGTGACAAGTCAAGGGTGCGTAACGAGGTGAGGAAGCCTCAACGGAAATCGTCCTTTGCCTGTGCTAATGAAGGTCAAAAGTCGTCGTCTGCATGTACCTATTGCAGGTCTGCAGACCACAGTTTATATTCTTGTCCGTCGTTTAGTGCCATTTCCGTCATGCAACGTTTTGAGTATGCTAAAACTCAAAAACTGTGTCTCAATTGTTTGACCACGGGACATACATTATCGAGTTGCAAGGCGGCGAAGTGTCGAGTGTGTTCAAAGCCTCACCATTCGCTCCTTCACCGGTACACTGCATCAGTGCAAGGTGAAGCAGCGGCCATTCTAGCCTCAACGTCGGAGGCATGCGTAGGCATACCGCGATCGTAAGATAGGTTCGGACAGTTGGATCCAGCAAAAGCCTTGCTCTATAGTGGCTCTCAAATAAATTTGATGTCTGAGAGCATAGCACAGAAGCTTCGGCTTAAACGTGGTGGTGCCACCACCTATAGTTAAACTAAGGTTTGTGCATCGATACAATCTCGTTTGAATTCCCACACGTTTTCCGCTGAGTGTTGGGTACTAAAGTCAATTTCCACATCTCAGCCTGGGCAATCACTTTCCACATCGAGCTGGAAAATCCCAAAAAATATTCATTTGGCAGATCCCGAATTCCATAAGCCGGCTAAGGTGGCTGTTCTCTTGGGAGCTGAAGTGTTTTATGGGCGTTGGGCAAATTAAATAACATTCCGAGCTGCCCATTATGCAAAAAACATTGCTCGGTTGGATTGTTGCAGGCAAATGTACTGGACAGGCGCTTTGGCAACTGTGTAATGAGAGTTCGGTAGCTCAAGTGTATAGTTGTTCTCTCGACTCATTAGTAAACCGTTTTTGGGAATTGGATCAATTTTTGAAACTTGAGCGCAAACTGTCAAAGGATGACACTCTCAAAAGTATGTACCATGACTTCATGAAAGAGTATTTGGATTTGGGACATATGTCCATTTTGAAGTCTGCTCCTCTAGAACAGCATTACTATATTCCTCACCAATGCGTTCTCAGACCTGAGAGTACCTCAACCAAACTTCGTGTTGTGTTCGATGCTTCCAGCAAAACATCAACAGCAGTTTCGCTGAACGAAACACTAATGGTGGGGCCAACTATTCAGAGGGAGTTGTATTCAACATTGGTTAACTTTCGGTTGAACAAATATGCCGTAACTGCCGACATTTCGAAAATGTACAGGCAGATAAATGTTTCTGAGGAAGACAGAGACTTCCAACTTGTCTTGTGGAGAGAAAACACTTTACAAAACATACAAGCATACAGGTTGAATACTGTTACATACGGTACAGCGTCAGCACCCTTTTTGGCTGTACGTTGTTTGTTCGAATTGGCAAATAGTTTCGCACAATTAAATCCCATTGGTGCGGAAGTGATTCGCAATTGTTTCTAAGTCGACGATATGCTGGCAGGTGCAGACAGGTTGAATACTGTTACATATGGTACAGCGTCAGCACCCTTTTTGGCTGTACGTTGTTTGTTCGAATTGGCAAATAGTTTCGCACAATCCCATCCCATTGGTGCGGAAGTGATTCGCAATTGATTCTATGTCGACGATATGCTGGTAGGTGCAGACAGTTTAAAAGAACTAGACACAATTTGCAGCCAAGTTCGGGATGGCTTGCATTCAGTAGGATTTCCATTGGCCAAGTGGGTTTCCAATTGCCCGACTCAATCTGGAAAGAATGAGGATATCAGCATTAACATTGATGAGCAAAGCTCAGTCAAAACGCTTGGAATGCGCTGGGCACCTCAAGATGATGTCTTTAAATACCATCTGGACGTGGACAGCTTTGCCTCCCTGAAACCAACAAAACGCAATATATGGTCGATAGCCTTTCGTTTGTTTGGCCCTCTTGGCTTGTTGTGTCCAATTGTCACTAAGGCAAAAATGCTGTTGCAGGACCTATGGAGGAAAGGTAGATTGAGATGAGTCTATTCCTATGAGTCTACACACTGCATTGAATAAGTTCACTACTGCCTTGCGGGATTTGCACAAAATTTCAATCCCTCGTTACGTACGTTTGACGTTGTACCAAGGGGTTCAAATTCACGGCTTTGCTGACGCATCCAGTCACGCCTACGGTTGCTGTATATACGTACAAACGTGCAACGACGAAGACGTTCGCTCACGGCAAAGTCGAAGTACCGTATGTAACAGTATTCAACCTGTCTGCACCTGCCAGCATATCGTCGACATAGAAACAATTGCGAATCACTTCCGCACCAATGGGATTTGATGGTAGCTCCGCTGAGCGTAAAAACAATACCCCGGGTAGAGCTTTGTGCAGCACTATTGGTGGCAAAACTCTGGCAACAAGTGTCGACCACAATGACCAAATTCACGATTGAAAGCTTATATTTTTGGTCAGATTCGTAGGTCACGCTATATTGGTTGGAGCGTGATTCGGGTACGTTGGGTACATTCGTCGCGAATCGAGTCGCAGAATGTCAAGAACTGTCAACTGGAGTCGTATGGCGTCACGTTCCAACGGATGCTAATCAAGCAGACTTGGTTTCAAGGGGAACCGATGTTGACGACATTGTGAGCTCCTTGTGGTTCAATGGGCCAAGCTTTTTAATGGCAGAAAAAGCTCGATGGCCTCAACTTCATCAGTTCAAGATAGCATCAGAAGTGAAAACTTCTGAAGATAAGAAAAGTGCAGTGGTATGTGCGCTTGGGGTAGCTGATGCTGAATCTAATTGCATTGTGCAATTAATCAACCGGCAATCGAGGTTTTCTAAGTTGGTCCGTATAATGGCCTACGTGCTTCGATTCTGTTTCAGGCAGCTTAGAGGTGATTCGAATCTTGTATCTTCGTCAGAAAGAAATAAGTAGCTCACACACTCCTACTCCCTACACATTACCCACCCACATCCCATCCTCCACACTCACCTCACACCGGGCCGGGCTAAGGTGTCATTCGACCCGTGCCGAGAGTCAGCCTGGCTGGGGGCCCGGTTCAAAAACTAGCCCAGTCTCGAACGGAGAGCTCAGGGACTTGGCAGCCCCCTGTTCTAATGATGCCTTACCTGGGCAACGTGGATCTCTGCCCGGGCTGACCGTTCCCTTTCTCTGCATCTCGTGGGATGTAATATGCATAAAATAACAAATAAAAAAACAAAAACCAACAAAAAAAACCAACAAGAGCCTGACACTCCCCAAACGTCAAACGGGAGCAATCCCCCGCATGGGAAGGCAGCGGCCCAAAGGCCTGGCCTGACCAGCTCAAAAGCAGGACAGACCTGCAAGGCGGAAAGCGCTGGGGTGAATCCCAGTGGGTCTCATCCCGAACACGGGGTGGGGGGCGGGACATCTCCCAACACGGATACCTCGGAAAGGCGGCTAAGCAACACTGCGGCTGCCCAACCATCTGGTAAAGTGGAGGGGGATGATCTGCCTTCAACCAGTGCTCAGGCCAAAAAGCACACCTATGCCGAAAGGAGAAGTGCAGGGCACATACTCCGTCGGCAAAATGCCAGTAAAGAAGCCAGTCCATCAGCTGACTGGCTAAAGAAGGTGGAGTGGGCCACAACGGTGCTCCCACACTTCACTATGGTCTCACAACCTAAGAGACAACGGTCGCAGGAAACACCCGGTCCGGCCGCGAAAAGGTCGAGGGTGGCGCCAAATATCTCCTTGGCGCAGATTGCTAAGGAGAGGACACTGATTGGTGTCCTCGACAAAGGCAGCGCGGAGGGCAAGATCCCAAGGAGCCAATGGAAGTGGGTGGAAGCGGCACTGGCCGACCGCTGCTTCGAGTTGCTTGAGACGGACCCAGGGCCACCGCCAGTCTGTAAAGACATGGGATGGTTCCAGGGGAGCATCAAGGTCATAGCCTGCGACGACGAGCGCTCCGTGAAGCTGTACAAGGCTGCGGTAGCGCAGATCGGAGAGGTCTACGCTGGGGCGAAGTTAGTCGCTGTAGATTGGAGCGAGGTGCCCAGCAGACCGAGGGCAAGAATTTGGGTGCCGGCTACCATTAAGGAGCCTGAGCGCATCCTAAAAATGCTGCAGAGATGCAACCCAGCAATGCCAACCCAAGATTGGAGGGTGGTCAAGGTTGAGGAAACGAAGGGGCCGACGAACCAGGCCATCATCATCCTCAACAAGGAGTCGCTGGCCCCCATAGAGGCAGCAAAGGGAGAGCTGAATTTCGGCTTCAGCTCGGTCGCCGTAAAGGTGTACAAGTCGGACGCTGCCTCGGCCGATGCTCGTCCTGTCGACAACCCAGTCGCGCAGGATGTTGCCTCGGAGATTGAGGCACCCGACAACGAGCTGGAGCCGACTAAAGAAGGCTACTCCTCAGACGCAGAGCTAATGCGTGACTTCGAGGCAATGTGTCGAGACGAAGTATCCGACGACTCAGATGCCGACACTACAGTGGTGGAGATTCTCGAGGATGTCTCTGAGGCTCCTGCAAATAAATCTCCATCACTGCAAAGCAGCATCCGCTGCCCTCATACTCCGCTTGGATGCAAGCGGAGCCGACGTCGTGCTAATCCAGGAGCCTTGGATAGTCGGAGCCAAGGTCTGTGGGTTGGCGACGAGAGAGTACAAGCTCATTGTACCCCAAACCGTAGGTAAAACTCGTACCTGCATTCTTGCAAGAAAGCACCTTAATATCTTTCTGCTACACAACTACAGCGATGGCGACAATACAGCGGTAAGCCTAGAGCTAAAGCGGACATATCTGAGGCTGATGTCGTCCTACATGGCCCATGAGGAAAGCGATCCTCCCAACGACCTTGTCTGTAAGTTGGCCAGCAACAGTGAAAGGTCCAACATAAGCCTTCTAATAGGCTGCGACGCCAATGCTCACCATACTCAATGGGGGAGCACGGACACAAATGTAAGGGGTGAGTCACTTTTTAACTTTATCCTAAACTCGAACTTAACAATATGTAACAGGGGTAACGACCCCACTTTTATTATAAAAAACCGACAGAAGGTTATTGACCTCACACTAGTATCTCAGAATCTGTTAGATAAGGTCAAAGGATGGAGAGTCCTAGAAGACCATTCCTTCTCTGACCACAGGTACATCGAGACGATTTTATCTCTCGAGAGCCCCAAACCCACCGACTACATTAACCCCAGAAAAACCGACTGGGTGAAATATAGCTCGGTATTGGAGGACCTACTCCCCAATAAAGCACCAATCAGCCCAAACACTAAAGACGAGTTGGATCAAACAGTGAACAGGTTCACGGAAGCATGCAACAAGGCCTTCACGGCGGCTTGCCTGCCACACAAGAAAAGGGGTAAACAGAAACCCCCCTGGTGGTCGAAACAAATCGACATCCTAAGAAAGAGCTGCAGGACTCTCTTTAACAGAGCCAAAAGCGCTATCGAGGAGAAATATTGGGTAGACTATAAAGTCAGTCTTGCCCAGTACAAAAAAGAAACACGAAGAGCAAAAAGGGCCTCTTGGCAAAAATTCTGCTCGGTGATAGAGGAGACGTCGGAAGCCGCAAGGCTACGCAAGCTCCTCTCAAAAACCACCCCCTCGGTAGGGTACCTTAAAAGGAATAACGGTACGTGGACCAACTCCAGCGAGGAGTCGCTCCACGTACTGCTTGAGACCCACTTCCCTGGGTGTACAACCATCGACCCGGCGGCGCATATCCGCAGGGGAGGACAAATAGCCTCGATGGACCACATCCTTACCAAACGGAACATAAGCTGGGCGGTAAACAGCTTTAATCCGTTCAAATCGCCAGGTCCGGACAATGTCATTCCGGCCCAATTGCAAAAAGCCGGAGACTCGGCTATAAACTGGCTACAAAATATCTTCAGGAAGATACTAGCGGTGGGGACCATTCCACAAGAATGGCTCAAGGCGAGAATAGTCTTTATCCCCAAAGCGGGAAAGCCCTCGCACTCAACTCCGAAGGACTATAGACCAATCAGCCTATCGTCCTTTCTCCTCAAAACATTCGAGAGACTGGTCGGACTACATCTGAGAACGATTATTAGCCCTCAAATGTTGTCAGGAGCACAACACGCCTACCGGAAAGGAAGATCCAAACGTAGTCCAATGGATATACCGGGCAATAGTTAGACCAATTCTACTCTACGGAGTCACAGTTTGGTGGCCGGCCCTATCAAAAGGATCGATAGCCAGACAACTTGGTAAGGTTCAGCGAACCGCAGCATTATGCATCAGTGGAGCACTACGCACCACCCCGAACGACGCACTGAATGCCATCCTAAGTCTCCAGAGCCTCGAGCTTGCGGGGAAAGAGAGGGCAGAAATTGCAGCGATACGTCTGAGAGACTCCGGACAATGGACGTCACATCTCAGGGGTCACTCATCAATACTTAACAGCAGAACCGCCCCTACGAGGACGGACTACTGCGTCCCAAGAGAACACACTATCACTCCCTTCAGTGTGATTATCCCTAGCAGAGACGAGTGGCTTGGGGAACCACCAGGCCAGGACTTGGCCATAAGCATCTTCACAGACGGCTCGAAGCTGGATAACAGAGTTGGAGGAGGAATCTACTCCGAACAGCTCGAAATTAGGCACTCCTTCAGGCTCCCAGATCATTGCAGTGTGTTCCAAGCGGAAGTCATTGCGATCATGGAGGCACTGAAGCTCCTTCAAACAGCCGCATCCTTCAAACATAAGCATCTTCACAGACGGCTCGAAGCTGGATAACAGAGTTGGAGGAGGAATCTACTCCGAACAGCTCGAAATTAGGCACTCCTTCAGGCTCCCAGATCATTGCAGTGTGTTCCAAGCGGAAGTCATTGCGATCATGGAGGCACTGAAGCTCCTTCAAACAGCCGCAAAGGCTTCATTATCAACAATAACTGTAAACATTTACAGCGATAGCCAACGCGATTTCTTCGAACTCGGCCACAGTGACAAATTGCCGCAAATCTCTTCACGAGATGGCTCAACAATTTGACATTAGCCTGATCTGGGTTCCTGGTCACCGGGACATCGAAGGCAACTGCAAGGCAGACGAGCTGGCCAGATCCGGCACTACAATACCCCTTCTCCAAGATAAGGAGGATATTTGCATGCCAATGGCCACCTGTAAGCTTATTATAAAAGAGATATACATGCGACGGGCAGACAATGCGTGGCGCTCAGCACCATTATGTCGCATTACCCGGCAAATATGGCCGGTCATTGACAGGAAGCGCACACTAGAGCTTTGTAAGCTCGGCAGGAAAAGGTGCAGCGTAGTCATCCGTTCCCTCACGGGGCACTGGCTAATAGGCTCCCACGCTAATAGACTGGGAGCCCCATACAATGATTTCTGCCGAAGCTGTAGAGATGAGGAGGAGGAGGAAACGGTGGAACACCTGTTCTGCTCCTGTCTGGCTCTCAGCAGGAGTAGGCTACAATACCTGGGCTTGCCCTATGTCTCAGACATTTCAGAAATGTCCAAAATCTGTCCCAGGAAAATTGCAAACTTTATAAGAGCATCAGGCTGGGACAACTGCTGACATGTTCGGTTCTCACGAGGTGGGGAAAACAGGGGAGCACCTCCTGCGGTATCACAACGGGCCGACACTGGTCCAAGTGCGACGGGCTCCTGTGGAGCCTGACAGCTGCCTTAACCTAACCTAACCTAACCTTGATGAAAATGGCATCAAATTTAAGTTAATTCGAGTAGGAGAGCGCTTGCTACACGACCCTATCGCATACGACGCCAAGTTCCCTCTGTTGCTACCAAAGGGATCTGAATTGGTCAGCCTTTTGGTCAGGCATTTGCACCTTAGGCACTACCATGCTGGTGCAAAGGTTCTTGTGGGATTGCTGCGACAGCAGGTTTGGGTGATCAATGCCCCAAGCGTGTGTACAGCGCATGTTAGCAGATGCGTACACTGCTTTCCCTATAAGCCAAAGTTGTTGGGGCAAATAATGGGAAATTTGCCAGCTGACCGCCTTTTTGAGGGTGGGCCGTTCAGAGTATCTGGCGTAGATTTCTGTGTGCCGTTCTACGTAAGCTATAGAATCAGAGGTAGTCCACCCGTTAAAATGTACGTTGCCGTTTTTATTTGTTTCCCCTCAAAGGCAGTCCATCTAGAACTTGTCTCAGACCTTTCAACTGACGCTTTTCTAAATGTATTTAAAAGGTTCGTTGGGAGACGAGGACTGCCGGAGGACTGCTGAGGACTGCTGAGGGAGCTCCAAGCGGCATTTCTCCGCAGCAAGGAGGAACTGCCGGACTACGCAGCGGAGAGAGCGGTGACCTGGTGCTTTATCCCTCCGAGGGCACCACACTTCGGCTGGCTGTGGGAAGCAGCAGTAAAAGCTGCCAAACACTGGCTGGTGCGAGGGGCAGGCGACGCCAACCTCACACCGGACGAATTGAGCGCGCACCTGGTGGAGGTAGAAGCGTTGCTCAATTCCAGGCCCATCGTGGCGGACACCAGCGATCCGAACGACGGGGAGGCCATCACACCAGGGCATTTGCTCATCGGCCAACCTTTGCTGTGCCTGCCGCACGGATCCACGCCTGAAGTCAGAATGCCAGCCGGCGTAATTAAACGGCCAATCCACAAGCTGGCACCGCTTCCATCGTGCTGAAGACCGAGCTCTTCAGCGGGGCCGGAATGTTGGAGGAGATCGTTTTAAGATACATAATAAGAGACAAAATAAGAGAAAATAGTGGAGTCTCTCTATCTTCGGGTGACCTTCACGATCGCCGAAAGTGAATTGGGTTGCGTGCGGTCGACGGTGGTTCGCGGGAAGAGTGGTATGTGGACGGACTTCACTTCTTGAAGTACGTCCAAAGCCAATGTATCTGTTATTGAAAATAAATACCCGATTATTGAAGAAAACAGACCGCGTCTCAATTTCGTTTGCTTTTGGTGAAATTGGTTTGAAAGTTAATAATTATTAGATTTTTCACATATGTACATATTTTTTCGCAAAAGGGACCAATTAAATTAAGGCCAAAATGGAAAATTTCAAAAAATTAAGTCGAACCCTATGCTGTATTTTTATATAATATTTTAGAAGTTATCTGTTTCCATTTGTATTTGCATATACTTTTTACATCGGCTGCTACATTTTTACATACACATGTATAACTATATACAAGAGACGTGGTAGGTACGAGAGAAAGAGGGAATGAGTAATCGCTCGGCAGCGCTTGGCTTGGCGCTTGACTGAAGTTTAATTTGTTCCTTCTGTCAATAATAATGATCCGACCTGATCCAGATTCAGCAATCTGTTAGACACGGTCATTTTCCATGATTCTGCGTTTTTCGTTTTCTAGTACCTTAAAAATTGTGGATTCCACAGATTTTCGTCCTTTGTGGGGGCGGAAGGGGGCGTGGCATTGAAACACACTTGTATTGAAGTGATATCACAGGTGTTCGGTCAAACTTCGTCCACCCAACTAAATTAGAACTATTGTATCATCATTGTACGCTCTCACTATTCTCGCTTATGCTCGGTGCTCATGCACTAAGATCCCAATAAAGCAGTCGTTGACTAATACTCAACAGCATCTCATCGTCTGGTTGTCGTTATTATTTCGTCCATTTTAATTCGCTTACTTTGAAGTTGACACACCCCCACAATTAAACAAATAAATAACAATAAGAAAAACGCTTCTTGTTCAAACATTTTGGCGCCCAACGTGGGGCTCGTGTGTTAATTCTTGGTGAACAATTAATATACTCGCATTTATGTACAATCTCTATTAACACTTTTCGTCGGTACATAATTTGCAAATACAACAACTGCAGTGGTCGTTTAGTGTTGCAGCTGCCGTCGAAATTGCCTTTGTCTCGTCTCGATTGCGGGGTCATCACCCTCGCTTTGCTCTCGCGGTTCTCGGTTAATTCTATCATTCGCTTGTCACTCACAACGCAAGCAACGGCGCTTGCTCTCCTTTGCTGCTGCCTGCTCTGGTCCAGAGATCAACGAAGTGATCTATTGGAATTCCACCGCTTCTTTTCGTTTCGCTTTCGTTGCCGTCGGAATTGTCGCTGACTCTCTCTCCCTTGGAACAACTGCACTCAATCTTTTGCTGCCGCCTTCGCTTCCACCGTGGGATTTGTGCTTTGGCTACTGCTGCCTGGTTGCGTTCGTGCTGTTGTTGCCTGCATTTGTTATTGTTGGAACATCGAATTCTGTGTGCGTGCAATTACACCATACAACAAAATGACGACTCTTGAAGATTTAAAACGCCAACGGAACAACATAAAACGAAACATAGCTCGAATCAAATCAGTGGTTGAAGGAAAGACGGAAAAGCCGATTTGCAATGACGAGCTTCGGTATCGGTTAAGCATCTTGGAAACCTATTTCAAGAAGGTTCTAAGTGTCCAGGCTAGCATCGAAGACCTTAATCCAAATGATGAAGGAAGGCAGACTTGGAGGACACGTACATAGCAATCAAGCTATCCATAAAGGACAAATTGGGAGGTGACTTAAACACCAGTATGGTTGCGCCAGACTATCACCCACCGCCAGTAAGATCATCATTACCAAGGTTGTCGTTGCCCACTTTTGACGGAACGTATGCGAATTATAAAAACTTCATCAATTCGTTTGAACAACTTGTCGTGCGTGAGTCTGGATTGTCCAATATTGAGAAGTTTAATTTTTTGCTGGGCTGCCTCAAGGGCCGGCGTTAGACACCATTCAGGCATTCCAGATCACAAGCGAGAACTACCCGAAGGCCCTAGAGAAAGTTAGAAACCGGTACGATAATCCAACTCTTATCTTTTTAGGAGGTATTGATGCTTTGTTTGCACTACAACCGATCGAGAAGGCAACCTGTCAGCAGCTTCGCAGCCTGTTTGATAAGGCGTCTGCGATATTTAGCTCGTTGGAGTCCATCGGCAAACCGGAGGACATCGCTCAATCCATGCTGATCTACATTGTCATGGACAAGTGTGATCAGATTACTCAGAAGAAGTGGAAGGAATCATTGGACTACCAAAAGCTACCGACATGCACACAGCTTGTGGAACGCCACTGTCAATTCCTCCATTCGTCTGCAGCCTCATCTGGTACTTCGTCGCAACGAAAAGCTGAAAGCAATAAGTCCAATCGTCACTCTAAGCAGCAGATAAACTCGTCGTTTGCCATTACTAATCCGTCTTGTCCACTTTGTTCTAGTTCTGGCCATAAAATCACCAACTGTGCGCAGTTTAAGGCAATGAACAGCAACCAACGGTTCGATCATGTAAAACGCCTCGGTCTCTGCATCAACTGTCTCGGGAACGGCTATAGAGTGGCGCAATGTCCATCGACTCATCGTTGCCGAACCTGTAATCGGATTCATCATTCAACTTTGCATCACTAGCAGCCGCAACAGCCATCCCAATCATCAGCAGGACAATCCTCTAAACCGGAACCGATAAGTCGACCGTGGGAGCCCTCTTGGCATACAGCTGATATTCATTCGTATCAAGCTGCGTCACATTCGCATATGGACATCGCTTCAGACGATCACATTTTGTCATGGCAATTGCCATGGTATTGGTAAAGGATGCATCAGGTGAATACAAACTCGGTAGAGCGTTGCTTGATTCATGTTCCCAGGTTAATTTTGGAACGGAAACCTTTGCTCAAAAACTTCGCCTTCGCCGTGAGAGGCACCACCTCGGAATTCGTAGCATAGGAGACACCCTTACTAATTTGAAGGCTCGTACGACGGCCTCCATTAAGTCACGTACGTCTAGCTACCAGCTCACCTCCCAGTTCGGAATTACATCCCACATTGCATACCAGCCAGATAGCGAGATCGACATATCGAACTGGAACCTGCCTGCCAATACTCCAGTGGCCGATGAATCGTTTTACATGACTAGGCGTATTGATCTTCTGCTGGGAACCAAAGCCTTCTATGGAGCACTAGCTGTTGGACAGATGCGCATTGGCCCGAACCTTCCCACTCTACAAAAGACGCTGTTTGGTTGGGTTGTTACTGGGAGGTACCAGCGCCAACGTAACAGACAGCCACCATTGTGCTTGGCGACGGTTGAGGAGTCAATCGATGAAAACCTGCAGCAACTATGGAAAGTTGACTCTATTGTCGTCCGACCTGAGTCAATTCTTCCAAATCATCATCGCTGTGAGGAACACTATAGGGTTACAACCCATAAGGATGCCAGTGGCCGAATTGTCGTTCTTGCCATTCCAAGAAGACCCAGGATGCCTTGGAAGTTCTGTAGATACAGCTCGAAGTCGATTCGTTGCCATTGAGAGACGGTTCTCTCGTCTACCGGACATTCGATTGCAGTATATATTATTCATGCAGGAGTATGAAAGTCTCGGCCATATGTCCCTCGTATCGAATCCTAACTTGGAGAAACCTCATTACTATATACCTCACCATTTCGTTCTCAAACCAACCAGTACCTCGACGAAGCTCAGAGTCGTCTTTGACGCGTCTTGCCGTACGTCATCTCAAAGGTCTCTTAACGACCTACTCTTAGTTGGCCCTACCATCCAAGATGAGTTGTATTTGCAATTGCTGCGTTTTCGAATGTATAGGTTTGGAATCACGGCTGACGTCACTAAAACGTACAGACAGGTACTTGTCGGTGAGGAGGATCGAAGGTTCCAGTACATTCTCTGGCGAGCGTCCCCAGATGCTGACCTTCAAACCTACGACTGCGTCTGCCCCGTTTCTTGCAACTCGTAGTTTGCATTTCTTAGCTGAGAAATGTAAGGATGAATGGCCCTTAGGAGCCGCAGCAGTTAAAACTGCGTTTTATGTTGATGATTTATTGTGTGGGGCTGATGACATAGACACACTTCTCACACTGAAAAAAGAAATCACATCGACTCTAGCTTGTGGTCATTTTCCATTATCCAAATGGCATTCAAATCATCCAGGTGTAATGGAAGATGAATCGTCTAAGGAAATAAACCGTTCAGAAAACTCGATTAGTAGCACACTCGGCGTGACTTGGCATCAAAAAAGTGATGCATTTAGTTTCACTTTCACACCCAAGGAAGTCTACCCTTCTACCACAAAACGGACAATGCGTCATCGCTATTCGATCCCATTGGTCTGCTGTCAGCATTGGTCATTGTCTCTAAGATCATTTTCCAGGAGTTGTGGCTTTTGAAACTCGACTGGGACGAGTCTGTTCCCCAAAATCTAAGCTGCGCATGAAGCACTTGTTTGGATTCATTGAACTCACTGTCGTCACTAGCGGTATCTCGTTTTTGTTTGCAGCCCGACGCGAAGAGTATTCAAATTCACGGATTTTGCGACGCATCGATTCGGGCATATGGCTGCTGTCTTTATGTGCGTACTGAAAATTCGTTTGGACAGGTCTCAGTGAAATTGTTCACGTCCAAGTCGAGAGTAGCACCTGTGAAGAAGCAGTCTCTCCCGAAGCTGGAACAATGCGCACATTTACTGGCTCAACTGTACAGCAAAATCAAGGCCACCTTCACAAAACATACCATCACGACTTATTTTTGGAGCGACTCACAGCTTGTATTGCATTGGTTGAAACAACACTCAGTCACTTTATTGACCTTTGTTGGAAACAGAGTGTCCGATATTCAGACTATGACTTCGGATGGAAGGTGGCGCTACGTGCCAACACATCAAAACCCGGCTGATCTTCTGTCGCGAGGCTGCAACGTGAACGAGTTGATCCAATCAACATGGTTTTAAGGACCTTCATTTCTAATCGAGGATTCGCCTAACTGGCCCACCACAGGGGAATGTCAAGATATTGACATGGACGTAGTCAACTCAGAGAAGCGAAAAAGTATTTTCACTGCCGTACAGGAGACAAACTACATCCTCAAGATCGTCGATAACATCAGTTCATATTCACATAGCCGTCGTCTGATTGCTTGGATGATCAGATTCTTACGGATATGTAGGAAGCAAGCAACATTTACCACAACCTCGCCAACACCCGATGAACTTCGTTTTGTTTCCCATTGCCTTATTTGGAATATTCAACAAATCCATTTTGCAGCCGATATTCGCTTACTTCAGAAACAGATGTATTTAAAAAGTAGCTTAAAGTTTCCTACTCCCTTTCTAGATAATGTGAACGGATTTGAAATCATCAAAGTAGGCGGACGATTAGAACACTCAACCCTACCAGACGGCCAAAAACATCCGTTCACATCGAAGTAGTCTCGGACTTGTCAACGAAGGCGTTTTTAAACGCATTAAAACGGATGGGAGGTCGTCGCAAACTGCCGGCAGACATATTCTGTGACAATGCCACTAATTTTGTAGGGCATCGAATCAAATGCAGGAACTGAAAAGGTTTTTGTTCTTGAAGGAGACACAGGATGAAATTTACAAATATTGCGCATCCGATTTTATTAATTTCCATTTTATTCCCCCCATAGCACCTCATTTCGGAGGACTTTGGGAAGCGGCAGTCAAGAGTGCCAAAGGACTGCTCAATCGTACGTTGGCTAGCACCAGATTCACCTTTGAAGAACTGAGCACTGTCGTCGTCGAAATAGAAGCAATCCTCAACTCACGACCACTATCACCACTTTCTTCAGACCCAAACGACTATAGTGCTCTCACGGCTGGTCATCTCTCATTACGATCACTACCTGAGCGATCTCTGGAACACATCAAGCTGACAAATTTGGATCGCTACGATATGATTGCAGCCGTCAAGCAACGTTTTTGGAAGCAATGGTCGGCTGATTACGTCAACGAGTTGCGATCGCGGACGAAGTGGACAGCACCATTAACGAACCTCACCGAGCGTACGATGGTCATCATCCATGAGGACAATCTGCCCCCACTACGCTGGAAGTTAGGCCGAGTGCAGTCTACTGTGTTTGGGAAGGATGGTCGTGTACGAGTGGTGCACCTCTGCACAGCAAATGGAACATGTTGCCGGCCAATACACAAACTGGCAATTCTTCCGGTTGTTTGAAAGCAGTCCTTTCAACGGGGCCGGGATGTTCGGTCAAACTTCGTCCACCCAACTAAATTAGAACTAGTTAAACACCTCTCGTAGTCAAAGCGTACGCTCATCATTGTACGCTCTCACTATTCTCGCTTATGCTCGGTGCTCATGCACTAAGATCCCAATAAAGCAGTCCTCGACTGATACTCAACAGCATCTCATCGTCTGGTCGTCGTTATTATTTCGTCCATTTCAATTTTAATTCGCTTACTTTGAAGTTGACACACCCCACAATTAAACAAATAAATAACAATAAGAAAAACGCTTCTTGTTCAAACATTAGGAGTATGGGTAGAAAGTTTGGACGCTCTAGCTCTTACAGTCTCTGAGATCTAGTCGCTCTTTTCGACAAATAGGCAAAGCCGACAGGGTCGCGTGTGAGAGAGAGCGAGAGGGAACGATGACTTTCGAAATGGTTTTCTTCATTGTAGCTATAAAAATGATGCGATCTGATCCAGATTCAACATTCTGATAAAAATGGTAATTTTCTATGATTCTGAGTTTTTAGTTTTCTCATATCTTCAAAATTGTGTACGTCACAGAATTTCGACCTTTGTGCGGGCGGAATAGGGCGGGGCGAAATTTTGCAACACATTTGGAGTAGTGTGATCACACAGGAGACTGGATACCAAATTTGGTTGCCTTAATAGTCTCTGAGATATAGGCGCAAATGAAGACGGACAGACGAACAATCGATGTTACCCACTAATAAGTCATATATAGATAGATTTGAAGCGCAATGGTCCTGCGATCCTCGAGAGAGGAAAGATGGCTCTAAAAAGCTGCTGTCGCCTAACGATTTGACAGAACGAAAGAAGCTTGAGTGCTGAGACATATGTCATTGATAAAAATAGAGAACAGCAGCGGACCAAGAGCACTGCCCTGTAGAAGGCCGGAAGTAGCCATATATTTATTTATTTAATTAAAAATTATCTGCTAATAATGCTATATAAATTATGGAGAGAACTAAAGAAAAACTATAATAAAATTAAAAATTAAGGTTACAGGTTAGCAGAGTTCAGGTGGTTGTAAATACTAATTGTTATATGTTTAAAGGTTAGTTCAGGGAATATGATATGGTAGAGGGAATTATAATTATAGCATAAAACCCTGAAATGTTCATGCTGGGCATAGTTAGAACTAAATAAGGGTAATCTGATAGGTCTAAAAGAGCGAGTAGAACGAGAGGGAACCGTAAAGTCATTCTGACTCAAGAGAGTTTGTGAGTCCACCATCCCGAGAAGGAGCTTGTGCACGAACATTACCCCATTGCATATTCTGCGATGGTGTAACGAAGGCAGGTCAATAAGTTTTAGCCTAGATCGGTAAGGTGGCAGGATTCTACCAGAGTCCCAATGTAAATTACGAAGAGCGAAATTTAAAAATTGTTGCTGAACTGATTCAAGAATTGCTTGCTGTTCCTTATACTGTGGGCTCCACACACAGGAACAGTACTCCAATATCGGTCGCACTAACGAAATGTACAATTGTTTGGTCACATACGGGTCTTCAAACTCCTTGGACCAACGCTTGATGAAGGCTAGAACACCCTTAGCTTTATTAGCTGTCGCAGCTATATGACTATTAAAACACAGTTAATGGTCAAACAACACTCCAAGATCATTTGAACTCGAAATTAGATCCAATACATGATTACCAAGAGAAAAGGATACAAAATGTGGAGCACGACGGTAGAATGTCATAGGCTTGCATTTCGAGAGGTTCAAAAATAGAAGATTACTTGAGCACCACAATAGCAATTAATTTAGATCCAGCTGAAGATGTGTGTGCAAGTACCAGTCGGAGTAGGGCAGACAGATTTTGACGTCATCCGCATACATTAATGTATGAGAGAATGTTATAACTTGGGGAAATAAAATTAAGAAGAGCGGACCCAAATGACTACCTTGTGGGACACCAGATGTAACGTTAACGATCTCTGGTAAAACATTAGTAAATAAGACCCGTTGTGTACGATTAGAAAGATACGACGAAATCCAACATAGAAGATTACTAGGGAAACCTAATAGGGACAGCTTCTGATTTAATAGAGTATGGTTAACCGAATCAACTGCCTTGCTAAAATCCATAAAAATAGCGTCAGTTTGCAAACCGCTCTGAAATCCACGGTTGATTATGGAGGAAAACTCGAGCAGATTGGTAGTTGTTGACCGATGTTTAAAAAAACCGTGTTGTGAAGGAGATATCAAGATAGAACAAATATCAAGACCAAAAATGGTAGGGATACGGATTGGGTGCGTTATAAATATGAGAAGAGTAAGACGACTGGAAAATGGTTGAAAATAAGTTTGCAATGCCAGCAGCAGAAGATTCAGAATTGTTTAGATAATGAAGGAACGGAGGAAATGCATTGGACTTACGTTTAGAGTTGACAAAAGAAAAGAATTTTTTAGGGTCATTGCGGAAGTTTCTACTACAAGAAGAGAGGTAAAGATTGTAGCACAGAAAATTAGTTATTAATTATTAGTTGTTAGGAATTGAGAGAGGGCGGAAGAATATTGTACAAAGATAAGCAAGGAGCCAGTTTTCTGGTACGTTTTAAAAAGTCTGGATTTCCTATTCTTTAAGTATGACAAATTCCTGGAGAACCAGGGAGGCTTGGTCGATAATGGTACAATAATCTCCGGAACATAAGTATTAAGGGCAGAGTTTAAAATTGTTTAAAATGAGTTGACTGTTACGTCAATATTTGGTAAGGAAAGAAGAGTGGACCAATCGACATTCGAGTGGTGAAGGTTTAGATTGGCGAAATCAGTTTCATGATCATTAACAGTGGAGTTGAGCCATGTTTCGGAAAAACTGATAGCATCGAAATCGTAAGAGGCACTATCCGTATGTAGTTGACGCAGTTTGCCTAAAAGACTGGGCACATTCTGATAGTGAACGGAAAAATAGTTCATTAGTTTTTTGAAATGATAGGGCAGGTAACATTAGGACTCAGATTAGAAGTAGAATTGGCAGGGCCGGTAACATTAAGATTCGATACTTTACGCACGAACTCATGCATAATTGTATGCTCAGGACAAATAGAAGGGTCAACAGATCTATCAAGGTAAGAATCAGGGACAGAAATTTTAAATGAGGAAATATTACGCTTATGTTTAAAAGAAAACATGGTCACAATAAAATCCTCATGACGAGCGCTGAGTTTTGAACAAAGATGATGCTTAACATCCTCCCACTACGGAGGACTGAGTCGGAAAACAGAAATTGCTTCCCGAGGAACCACTCCACTAATTTCAAGACCCGAGCGAGAGCCAGAAGGTGTAGCCATACCCCGAATAGGTCTCGGTGTGGGGACAGTAGCATTGGTGGCATCCTCAGTCGCAAGCACTTCTACCCTGGGAGCACACGCAGGTTAGGCGACACGATTGGCATAGTGCTGGTTGAGGCGATAGCGATAGATGCCAAGTTTGAAGAGGCCTCAACAGGCAAAATGACAACCGCGTCAGCATCAACAGGTGAGGGTCTAGAGGCGACAGGCATGGATGCAGCACGAGGTGCGGGTGGTGCGACAGGCCTTGGCGCAGAGGCAGCATTGGCACCATTCTCTCCTGGTTCCATACCAGTTACAGGCGGTGACCGAGCAAGAGGTACAGATGGTTCAGGGGCTGCAACACAAAAATAATTATTTGTATTGTGTAAATACCTTCTTCCTCTTCGGAGACTCAGTCAAAATTTTAAGTGTTTTGAAGTGAGACTCGGTCAACCGAAACTTATCTTGCAGCATTTGGATTCCAGCGTTTAGGGCAGCGAATTAAGATGCGTCTGTCTCATAAAGACACGCATGTCGCTTTCGATAGCCCTGCAGTCCCAACAGTTGGCCGCAGCGAGTCTTAATAAGATGCTCAACGCGACCTCCGATGTGTCCCAATTCAGCACAGTTGGTATGAGCCGTGTTATCACACAACCAGCAATAGACCGATCGGTCACAAATCTTAGCACAACAAGAACTCATATTTTGTTTTAGAAAAAAAAAAAAAAAAAAATAAAAAATAATAAAAAAGAAAGGTAAAATATAAGTCGCTGTGGGGCAGAGGTAGTGACTTTACCTGGTGTTAACAATTGCGCGCGCAAGCACGATCAAAAACAAAAACAGTCACAAACAACGGCAAGTGAAGGGAGAGACACAGAGAGACAATAGAAACACAGAGAGAACAAAGCGGCGGCTAACGCAGTGCGAGTTGGAAATGAAAACAGATAAGCGGAGGGTAGATAAAAACAGAGAGCGGTACAGAGAGAGCAAGCGCACCGCGCTAGAGTTGGCAACAAAACTGGAGAAAAGTATACAAATAACACCGAGAAACACAGAATTCGACAGGCACGATATATGTATGTATGTTAATATGTATGAAAATAAGCAGAAGATAAACAAAAGAGACGTATGAAATTAGACAGCGGCTCAGAGAAAGTGCAGCATACAATACATAAAGCAACAACAAATCAGCTGAGCATAAGAACGAGTGGGGCTAGAAAGAATGCACAAAAGTGGGACCCACAAAACACGATTAAGAATGAATACACTCGGATAGTAATTTAGTTGCACGATCAGTATAAAACACAGTAAGTAATAAAAAAACACAATTACTTTCCTTTGAGCACAAAAATAAAATTTTTTAGGCGGAGCGAAATGAAAAAACAACTGTCAGCAACGGTAGTTGATATCGATCAAATATGGTTTCGAAACTTTTTATACCCGGTACTCGAAGAGTATAGGCGTATATTAGATTTGTGGTGAAACCGGATGTGTGTAACGCACAGAAGGAAGAGTTTCCGACCCCATAAAGTGTATATATTCTTGATCAGCATCAATAGCCGAGTCGATATAGCCATGTCTGTCTGTCCGTCCGTCCGTATGTCCGTCTTCATTAGCGCCCCCTCCCGCCCCTATAAATGATGAAAATCTGTGGAATCCACAATTTTCAAGATAAAGGCCTGTATCCAGCACCGCGAAATTTTACTGACAGGAATCTGCTCTTTATTTCGGTTGTGTGGAACTTAATTGAAATAGTGTGACCAAGAACCTAAAAAATGATTGGTCACTCTCATGAATCAGCTGTAAACAGCGCCAATTGTGTTAATTGAATTAAAATTAAAAAAAGTAAAATATGAGCTCTGAGCACGAAGTGATTGTGTTGGTGGCGGCGTATATTGTTGCTGAAAAACAGAAAGAAGCACAGCGTACACGGAGGTGTCACAAATGTTGGGTAAATCCTTATTTGAAGCAGAGGAAGGAAAAGGGGAGGTTCCATAACGATGTGAGTATTCATATTATTAATATTTTTACCAATTGCAGTGTCTTTTACACATTTCATAGTTTCAGAATATGCTGCAGAACCTTACAGTGTTTCACCAAAATTTTCATATGGATGAACACCAGTTCAACCATCTATTTTCTTTGGTGGAACCATTTTTAGTTGCCAAGCGCAACTCACGGCCAGACGCTATTCCACTCAAAGCAAAATTAGACATTGTTCTCGAGTAAGTCCATTGCAAGACAACACATATAAAAAATGCCTACTTATTTAATAGTTTGTATTAGATAGTATGCGACTGGAGACTTACAATGTCACGTTGGCTCGACTTATAGAATCAGTAAGCAACACTTGGGCCGCACTATTAATCTGGTTTCTGACGCAATCTGCACTGCGTTGCACGGAGAGTTTCCAAAATGGAACTCTAATAACATGCTCAAGTGGGCAACGGATTTCATGGAGCAATGGAATTTTCCGAACTGCATTGGTGCTATCGATGGAAAGCACATAGCAATCAAGGCACCACCAAACAGTGGTAGCGCTTTCTAATAACTATAAAGTAAGTACAATTAACTGAGGCAACGCATAAGAATAAACCTTTCCTTCGCTCTATAGTGCTTTCACTCAATTGTTCTCATGGCGGTGTGTGACGCTTCTTATAAGTTCACTTACATCGACGTTGGGGCTTACGGGAGTGAGGGCGATATGAATGCCTTTTCGTATTCGTCGTTTGGAAAGGCAATTTTATCTGGAAATATAACATTTCCAGAGGACAGTATGCTGCAGGGAGTAAATACTCCATATTATATTATTTCTGATGATGCATTCCCGTTGCACAAACGGATAATGAAGCCATATGGATCTCGAAACCTTTCCACAGCAGAGCGAATTTTTAAATACCGGCTAAGTCGAGCTCGTCGTTGCATTGAGAATGCATTCGGGATCCTGAGTAACAGGTGGCTTGCTGTTCAAGACACGTTACGATGTGGCCCAAACAGAGCGCAAAATATAACTGCGGTATGCTGTTAATTAAATAATTTTATGATGAGAATAAGCCCAAGAGATTATGGTGACACGATTGAAAACGTTTTGATTGAAAGTACAGCAGAAGCCTTCCGTGGTCGGGTACAGGATTACCCAAAGTTTGTGAGAAACACTGTGAAAGATTTTGTAAACTCCGAAGTAGGGTCAGTACCTTGGCAGAATGAATCTGCTGGTGTCCACCAATAATAAAAAATTCCATTATTTTATTTAATTAAATTATGTTTTATTTTTTTTTTGGTTCTCCTGAACCTTTAAATAGAGCACCTTGGTTATCTCCATTTCAGCTGCTGTTGCTGCTTCTGGTGGTAGCTGACACAGCAACTCGCTCCAAAAGGGATATATTGCTCTGGTTGGGGCTATAATGGCTTTGTCATTGGCGGCTTTCTCCTTCATCTCCTTGATGTACTCGGTAAGTACCCCAGCGAGGCCATCCAGTCCTGTGGGTTCTTCCACCTTGCGTCTTTTGGAAGCCTTTGACTGCTGCAAAGGGAATTTTAGTTTACTATTGTTATAATACATAAAATATAAAAAATAAAATATACCTATATAAATAGTACTTACATATGAATAGGCCGACGACGTACTTGCCTCGAAGTCATCCTCTGTGAGCTCCCAGCATTCGTTGTCAACATTCGCGGGAGGGCTGGAGCATGCATCGGGGCTGCAAATAGTAAATTATGTCGGATTATAACATACCGTCTTTCCAATGACATCACAGGCAGAAAGGCCATATGTTCAGCGAACTGCCAATCAACAGTTTCGCTGACCCTATGTTCACCCAATGCGATGCCGCCCGCGCTGTCACTTTTGGCGAGCTTGCTGCGATGGTACCTAAGGCTGTCCCTCAGTCCTGTCCATGCAGTCTTACATTCATTCGCTACAAAACATAATTATCATTAATTATTTTAATAACTGTGAACAAATTAATATATATTGTACCTCCCTTGTTCAATTCTGCACCAACACTCTCCCACGCACTTTTCACGAAAATGTTGTCGAAGTGCTTATTTTCCGTGATCCGCCAAAGACACGGTCTTGCCTCAACTGCTTTAATTAATGCGATCTTCTCCTCTCTTTGAAAATTGGAGTCCCTCTTGGTAAATTTGCGACTTGGTTTTCCCTCCATTTTTGAAACACTTCTCTTTTGTACTTCAGTAATAATGTGCACATATATTTTCCTGGCACCCTCATCAGCTGTTCTCACAGTCCACATTCGTGTGGATATCGATGCTATCGATAAGAATTCGTGGATTCCGTTTACGTTGCTGGATACTGACTCCAGGAAAACACAAACGCAGTAATTTTTCGTTTCCGCGGTGCTGGATACCCAGCTTAAAAGAAAACCAAAAACCCATAATAATGAACTACTATTATAGTCAGAAGAAACAAATTAAATTTCAGTGGCTACGAAACGTCTGCCAAGCGCTTACTCATTCCCTCTCTCTCTCTCGCACACACTTCTACGTCTCGTATGAGTAGTTTTACATGAACATGTAGAAATATAGAAGCTGATGTAAAAAGTTTATGCAAACAAAAATGATAACAATATGGAAACAGATAACATTTAATATATAAAAATCTAGCATAGGGTTCGACATAATTTTTAGAAATTTTCCATTTGTGCCAAAATTAAATTCGTCCCTTCGTTCCCTTTTGCGAACATATAATAAATTACATAAATCATAAGATCACATATATTCTGACTGAGTACCGGGTATAAAGTAGAGCCGCGGCTCACAACGTTCCGTCTCATTATACCCGGTACTCGAAGAGTATAGGGGTATATTAGATTTGTGGGGATAACGGATGTGTGTAACGCCCCGAAGGAAGCGTTTCCGACCCCATAAAGTGTATGTATTCTTGATCAGCATCAATAGCTGAGTCGATATAGCCATGTCTGTCTGTCCGTCCGTCCGTCTGTCCGCCTGTCCGTCTGTCCGTCTTCATTTGCGCCTATATCTCAGAGACTATTAAAACTAGAGTAACCAAATTTTGTATCCAGGCTTCTGTGTTATCACACTACTCCGAATGTATTTCAAAATTTCGCCCCGCCCACTTCCGCCCACACAAAAGTCGAAAATCTGTGGCATGCACAATTTTAAAGATACGAGAAAACTAAAAACGCAGAATCATAGAGAATGATCATATCTATCAGAGTGTTGAATCTGGATTATATCGGATCATTATTATAGCCAGAAGGAACACATTAAATTTCAGTGGCTACCCAACGAGAGCCAAGCGATTCCCTCTCTCTCTCTCGCACACACTTCCATGTCTCTTGTATGTGCATGTGTATGTAAAAATGTAGCAGCCGAAGTAAAAATTATATGTAAATAAAAATGGAAACAGATAACTTCTAAAATATAAAAATACAGCATAGGGTTCGAATTAATCTCTTGAAATTTTCCATTTTGGCCAAAATTTAATTCGTCTCTTTTGCGAACATATAATTAATTAAATAAATCGTAAGCTCATATGTATACATAAATACGTATATACTGACTGAGTACCGGGTATAAAGTAGAGCCGCGGCCATTGCCGCGGGACACAACGTTCCCTCTCGTTTTGTTTTGTTTTTAGGATGTTGTTATGCAATGACTACAAGTGGAGCAAGCGACACCAGCAGAATTGTTACGCGTGAATCACAGGCAAGAACGCAGCCCTACTACCGCCCAACCGAATGAGGGGCGCTGCCGCATAGCGCGCGACTCGTTCACCGAACCGATCGCGGACGTGCAGGAAAGATAGGTGCTAGTCTAGTGTTCGAGGAAAAGTAGAACTAATCTGACTAAAAGAACTAAGCAATTTCCAATATGAGAGTATCAGTAATTTAAGACTAGGAAGGGAGTTAGTAATAGATTCGATATGGTAGAGGGAACTATAAACCGAGCATGGTTCATGCAAGGAATAATTCGATATACAAAGCGGAAGGAACAAAGGTATATAGTTTCTAGTGTTTTTAATAGTAAGACGGAATTCCGCACAGAGCAAAATGTAAAAAGTTGTTCTGAACTGATTCTATACGATCCTAGTGTGCTTTGTACTTAGGGGACCATACACAAGAGCCCTATTCTAAAATCGGACGAACTAGAGAAAGACGCTAGAGCGATGAAAAGTCATTACTTTACATATCGAAGTGTTATGGCTTAACAAATTTGTTTTTTATACCTTTAAAGAAAAGTCTAGACACTTGTGAGTAGAGTTGAATTCATACGGACTTTTATTCAGAAACTTCGGGACTGACATGTAATTTTACAATGAGGGATAGGGACAATTTTGTATTTTATTCTTATCGCCAGACCCACGGGACGGGTGCATCGGTACTGCGAGTGGCCAACTGATTGCATGCAAGAAACAGAATTTTTGGTCTAAATTAGGGTCTCTATTGTTTTATTTATTATTTTTTTTGTACATTTTTTTTTACCGATTTTTATCCTAAAGTATATTAAAATGATTAGAGGAAGTGATAATGTTTGCAGTCTTCGCGCTAACTTAGCTGTCATAAAATCTATACTTTATGTCTGTTTTTAACTTAAACCAGGTTGGTTTTGTGTTCATCTCTGTGAATGTGTAAGGACTCTTGTTCTTTAAGTATGATAATGTTTTTATGTTTGAACATATGCACAACACCATGACTGAAACCTATCGAGATCGGATTGCAGCCTGGTTTGAAATGCCTTATACTAGACACAGAGCTTAAAATCATCCGCATACATGAGACTCCAGAGTCAATACAGAAGGCAAGTCATTTATGAAGATCACACATCTGGTTTTTTGTAGAGTGCCGACGTGTTTTCTAAACGATACGGGGAAAATCGATCAACTTAGTTGAAAAAGATTCGAAAAATGTTTAAACTCGAGGTCATACGTTCCGCTATTCGATATAACGCTTATTTTTCAATAATCTTCCCCAAACTAAAAACGAGTGCCCCAGCTTTACTGACCACCGATAACAAGAGAGCTAGTTCTTGCTCCCCCGCCGCTCTCGTTCCAACACCAACGCCACAGAGTGGGGCATTTGCTTATTTCTAGCGTGCAGGTGCGGGATAGATTTATTTTACCCAAACTAGTCGATATCGATATATCGTTGCGGACGGTCGTGTTCTATTTCGCTCTTGCTTGAATATTTGTTAAAAATTGTAAATCTTCTGTTAAAGGAAAGTAATTTGTGTTTTTTACCTTGTTCTGGTGTTCCTAACCGATCGTGCAACGTGTTCGATTTTAGTGCATACGCATTACGCTTACTTTTGTGTATTTATATTCAACATTCAATTCCTATTGCGCATTCTTAACTTCTCTGCACTTTCTTAATCGCAGCTGTTTTGTTGTTGTCTATTCTAGTGCGGTGCACTTGCTCTCTCTGAACCGCTCTCTGTTTTATCTTCTATCAGCTTATCTGTTTTCATTTCCAACACACACGCACTGCGTTAGCCGCCGCTCTGTGCTTGTCTCTCTGTGTTTCTATCGTCTCTCTGTTCTCTCCGTTTCACTTGCCGTTGTTTGTGACTGTTTTTGTTTTTGTTCGTGCTTGCGCGCGCAATTGTTAACACAATCTAAAGTTACTATCTTTGCCCCACACCGACTTTTATTTTACCTTTCTTTATTTCTTTTATTTTTATTTTTCATAATTTTCTTAAACACAATATGAGTTCTTGCTGTGCTAAGAACTGTGACCGTTCGGTCTCTACACGGCAAACGTATATTTACTGTTGGTTGTGTGACAACACGGCTTATACCAACTGTGCTGAATTGGGACACATCGGAGGTCGCGTTGGGGATCTCATTAAGACTCGCTGCGGCCTCAACTGGACCTGTTGGGACTGCAGGGCTATCAAAAGCGACATGCGTGTCTTTATGAGACAGACGCATCTTGAATTCTCTGCCCTAAACGCTGGATGCCGAATGCTGCAAGATAAGTTTCGGTTGACGGAGTCTCACTTCAAAACACTTAAAATTTTGACTGAGTCTCCGAAGATGAAGAAAGGTAATAAGTATTTACTCAATACAAATAATGATTTTTTCTTGCAGCCCCTGAACCACCTGTACCTCTAGCTCGGTCACCGCCTGTAACTGGTATGAAACCTGGAGCCAACGGTGCCATTGCATCTGCCTCTGCGCCCAGGCCTGTCGCACCACCTGCACCTCTCGCTGCACCCATGCCTGTCGCCTCTAAGCCCTCACCTGTTGATGCTGCCCCTTCTAACTCGGCAGCCATCGCTATCGCCTTAAACAGTACTATGCCAATTGTGTCGCCTAACCTTAATAGCACCGCTGCGTGTGCTCCCAGGGTGGAAATGCTTGCGGCTGATGATGCCGTCAGTGTCAATGCTTCTGCCCCCGTACCGAGACCTATTCTGGGTATGGCTACACCTTCTGGCTCTCGATCGGGGCTTGAAATTAGTGGAGTGGTTCCTCGAAAAGCAATTTTTGTTTCCCGACTCAATCCTGAGGCCACTACGGAGGATGTTAAGCATCATCTCTGTTCAAAACTTAGCGCTCGCCTTGAGGATATTATTGTGACCAAGTTTTCCTTTAAACATAAGCGTAATATTTCCTCATTTAAAATTTTTGTTCCTGATTCTTACCTTGATAGATCTCTTGACCCTTCTATTTGGCCTAAGCATACAATTATGCATGAGTTCGTGCGTAAAGTATCGAATCTTAATGTTACTGGCCCTGCCAATTCTAGTTCTAATCTGAGTCCTAATGTTAGCTGCCCTATCATTTCAAAAAACTAACTAACTATTTTTCCGTTCACTATCAGAATGTACCCAGTCTTTTAGGCAAACTGCGTCAACTACATACGGATAGTGCCTCTTACGATTTCGATGCTATCAGTTTTTCTGAAACATGGCTCAACTCCACTGTTCACGATCATGAAATTTTTGGTCACAATTTCATCATTTATCGAATGGATCGTGCATCTTATGCAGGTGGAGTTCTGATTGCAGTCAAAACTGACTTCTCATCGGAGTTATTCCCTTTCAACAATATCCACGGGATTGAGTTCATTGCAGTCAAAGTCCGTGTTGGCATGTCTTTTATCTATCTAACCTGTTCATATATTCCTCCCAAATCTGATGCTGATGTTTACTCAAAACACCTTTCTGCTATCCATTCTGTTGTGTCTTCCTTAGGTTGTGCTGATCAGATTGTGGTCATGGGTGATTTTAATTTACCTCTTCTTTATTGGCTGCCCTGTGATGACGCTAACCAATTGCTTCCTAATACTCATAACGATTTTATCAGTGAGCTAACGGATGTTTCCCTTGCCCAAATTAATTCCATTAAAAATAATAGGAACAGACTTCTCGACCTTATTTTTGTTATGGATGCTTCTCTAAGTACAGTTGCCAGAGTCTCCCCACTAGCACTTCCTGAAGACCTATACCATCCTACGCTATCTATAACTTTAGAGTGTACCACTTCTAGTTGTGTTAACATTACCTTGACTCCTCACCGGATGAAGTGTTTTCGCAAAACTGATTTCGACAATTTAAACATTCACCTCTCGAATTTCGATTGGTCCATTCTTTTTTCCTTACCTAATATTGACGTAGCAGTCAACTCATTCTATAAAATTTTAAACTCTGCCCTTAATACTTATGTTCCGGAGATTACTGTACCATTATCGTCCAAGCCTCCCTGGTTCTCTAGGAATTTATCATACTTAAAGAATAGGAAATCTAGACTTTTTGAAAAGTACCAGAAAACTGGCTCCTTGCTTGTCTTTGTACAATCTTTACCTCTCTTCTTGTAGTACAAACTTCCGCAATGATCCTAAAAAATTCTTTTCTTTTGTCAACTCTAAACATAAGTCCAATGCATTTCCTCCGTCCCTTCATTATCTAAACAATTCTGAATCTTCTGCTGCTGGCATCGCAAACTTATTTGCAACCTTTTTCCAGTCGTCTTACTCTTCTCATATTTATAACTCATCCACTCCGTATCCCTACCATTTGCCTCACTCTAATAGCATTTTTCAACCCACTTTTGAGGAACGCGTTGTGCTCGACGGCTTGCAGTCTTTGAAAATTTCATTTTCTGCAGGTCCTGATAAAGTGCCTAGTTGCATTTTAAAACATTGTGCCCAGTCTCTATGCCAACCCTTAACCTTTCTTTACAATCTATCCTTGGAACAGTCTTGTCTCCCCGTAATTTGGAATGAGTCCTACATAATTCCGCTGCACAAGAAAGGCTCCAGATCCAACATAGAGAATTACCGAGGCATTGCAAAGCTCTCTGCCATTCCTAAGCTCCTTGAATTCCTGGTTACCCGGCAATTGCAACATCTCTGTTCTAGCTTGATATCTCCTTCACAACATGGTTTTATTAAACATCGGTCAACAACTACCAATCTGCTCGAGTTTTCCTCCATAATCAACCGTGGATTTCAGAGTGGTTTGCAAACTGACGTTATTTTTACGGATTTTAGCAAGGCATTCGATTCGGTTAACCATACCCTATTAATTCAGAAGCTGTCCCTATTAGGTTTCCCTAGTAATCTTCTACGTTGGATTTCGTCGTATCTTTCTAATCGTACACAACGGGTCTTATTTACTAATGTTTTATCAGAGATCGTTAACGCCACATCTGGTGTCCCACAAGGTAGTCATTTGGGTCCGCTCCTCTTCATTTTATTTGTGAATGACCTTCCCCAAGTTGTAACATTCTCTCATACATTAATGTATGCGGATGACGTTAAAATCTGTCTGCCCTACTCCGACTGGTACTTGCACACACACCTTCAGCTAGACCTAAATGAATTGCTATTGTGGTGCTCGAGTAATCTCCTATTTTTGAACCTCTCAAAATGTAAGCTTATGACATTCTACCGTCGTGCTCCACATTTTGTATCCTATTCTCTTGGCAATCATGTATTGGATCGAATTTCGAGTTCAAATGATCTTGGAGTATTATTTGACCATAAACTGTGTTTTAATTGTCATATAGCTGCGACAGCTAATAAAGCTAAAGGTGTTCTAGCATTTATCAAGCGTTGGTCCAAGGAGTTTGAAGACTCGTATGTGACCAAACAATTGTACATTTCGTTAGTGCGACCGATATTGGAGTACTGTTCTTGTGTGTGGAGCCCACAGTATAAGGTACAGCAAGTAATTCTTGAATCAGTTCAAAAACAATTTTTAATTTTCGCTCTTCGTAATTTACATTGGGACTCTGGTAGAACCCTGCCACCTTACCGATCTAGGCTAAAACTAATTGACCTGCCTTCGTTACACCATCGCAGAATATGCAATGGGGTAATGTTCGTGCACAAGCTCCTTCTCGGGATGGTGGACTCACAAACTCTCTTGAGTCAGATTGACTTTACGGTTCCCTCTCGTTCTACTCGTTCTTTTAGACCTATCAGATTACCCTTATTTAGGTCTAACTATGCCCAGCATGAACCTTTCAGGGTTTTATGCTATAACTATAATTCCCTTTATCAGCTCATATCCCCTGAACTAACCTTTAAACATATAGCATTTAGTATTTACTATTACCTGAACTCTGCTAACCTGTAATCTTAATTTTTAATTTTGTTATTGTTTTATCTTTAGTTCTCTCCCTAATTTATAATTTATATAGCATTATTAGCAGACAATTGTTAATTAATTAAATAAATAAATAAATAGTATCAAGAGATTTTACGAGGATCTGGATACCTTAGTTCGATCGTTCATGGACATGGAACGAGTTCAACCAAGTAAATCAACCATTGACGCTAGTGATCCCGCTGAGCAGCACTTCGTTCGAACGCATACCCGCAGAGGCGATGGTGTGTACATCGTCCAATATCCGTTCAAGGATTCTGCCTCGCCGATGGGGTCCTCATTGCCACAAGCCCTACGCGCATTTTTTCTCTTAAACGGAAATTCCGAAAGTTTCCGACACAAACAATAATATGTCGAATTAATGGTGGATTACATGCAACGAGTACACATGGAGTTGATTCCGTCTACTAGCAAAGACGAGGATCTCGCCAATCACAACTACTTAGCCCACCACGCAGTATGTAAGCCAGATAGCACCACCACGCAATGCTGAGTTGTATTCGATGGCTCTGGGGAGGACTGCAAGGGATACTCACTCAAGTTACGTCTACAATTTTAACCCAGATTGACGGTCTACTCAACTCTCGCCCACTTTGTGCGCCCAGCGATCACAGATTGGATCCCTTTACCCCCGCTCATTTTCTTACAGGTGCCAGAACCGTCTTTCTTGGACGTCAACATTAACAGACTGCAGCGTTGGAGACAACTTCAAACCAAGGTTTAAGGGTTCTGGAAACGTTGGAGTCTTAAATACCTGGCTTCATTGCAATGGCGCACGAAATGGCAACAAGAGAGCAACAATCTAACCGTGGATACTCTTGTGGTACTGAAGGAGCCTAATCAACCGCCTAGCAAGTGGCTGCTTAGCCGAATCACCGAAGTTCATCCTGGTAAAGACGAGAGAGATCGAGTGGTCACCGTAAAAACTGCCCGAGGAGAGTATAAAAGACCTTTCAACAAAATAGCCGCTTAGTTAATCGATATTCATTAATATTATAACTTGTCCTATTCATTTGCTTATAATTGTATTGCCCGGCTAAAGCATTTTATTTTCACGCGCATAGGAGTTGTTATTGCTTGTACCCAAAACATAACTCTTACGCTCTCACACGTATAGCCATCACCCGCCGCTGCGCACGCAACAGGCCCTAAGAAGTGGCTTGCGTCCCAGCTTGCGTTCTAAATTAAAAATCTTCGAAAGGCCGGTTGATATTAATCTCCAAGAAGACTGTCACTCATCTTAAGGGGCAATTGAAAGCTATACTCGGCACTTGGAAGCCGACAGAAATGTTTTTTAATATGTTCCTCAAGAAATTTCCTCCTTTGTTGCCTCTATGGCGGGACCGTGGCAATTTTCCACTTCCCAGAACCTTCTTACTAGCTTATCCAAACCAACGGTAGAATTATGACTAGAGGCAGCTAGGGGATCAGAGGTGTGCAAAAAATGACCTCCACCTGTGACAGCCCAACCAAGACGCGTTATCTGTATTAAAGGAAGGCCTTTGTCCAACTTTATCTGTCCAATTCATAAGATCTCCCAAAATAAACTGGCTCCAATAAGCACATCGATGCGCTGAGATTTTGAAGTGTAGGTAGGTAAGGCTGATATTGGATGGCATTTTCCATTTGGATAAATCAAAGGAAGAAGCGGGCTGGTTTTCTGTGATACGTGGAGCTGTGAGACTAGTGAGTCAGCATCTCAGCGTCGTATACCTGAAAGATTAAACGTTTAGTATTGAAACGATTGATTAAAATATACATATACGATGTCATCAAAGCGAACAGCTTCCAGGGCAGGTACATTTAAGCATGAGCGCTGGTACTGAATCTTCTCAATAAAACGGCCTCCTGACCTATAGTTGTGTTAAACATCGTGAAGAAGTTTGCCCACTCAGTATAACCTCCATGGAAAGTAGGAAGTTTTATGTCAGGAATATGATTCATGATCGTACATTTTCGGAGGCAGTAGCGTTAAACTCAGGATGTATCGTTGAATGATGCGGCATGTTTCCGACATCAATGCGAAGTCCTGAGCGAATACAAACTACGATTTCCATAGCCAAGTCATCAAATTTGTTTCGATTACCTCGAGTTCTCCTAAATAAGAATGATTTACATTAAATGAAACGGACATTTTTTCCAAGTATATTAAATACACACTTAGCGCATCTTCATTGATTGGGTTGTTTTTATCCCACGCAATCGTTTCTCGAAGTGAAACTGCTTTGTTGTATTATTACTGTGCCTTCCGTTTGTAAAAAAACACCATGCTTTCCCGTAAGTTATTGGACTCTATTCGGCAAGCAGCAGCAGCACGGCACAAAGAAGAATGGAAGAACGATCCGTTTGATTTTCGGTATGTGCTCTTCAGTGCACCGAAATCGAAGCCGTTCGTGTACGTATATGTATTGGTGCTTGTAAGCAAGCAAGCGCCGAGAAGAGCGCCGAACTGCTTCGCGACAGAAAGGTTAATTTGCATTTTAAGCCGATTTTAATCGTTTTTAGGCGAAATTATTAATGACGATCACGTCGGGGTCACCAAATGTTGAGACAACGATATTTTTCGTTAACTGTACAGTAAAGAATTACACAAAAAACGTTTAAACTCAAACGTTATAAAACTTTATTATATACGATGCAAAGAGCGAGTTAAATAAACTTCGAAGGCAAGCATGCAAATCTCGTACCAATGAAAGTTGAGGATAAAAAGGTCTGTGCTCTCACTGCATCTAGCGGCAACTGGTTTCAGATCTTTCAGACGCAGAGAGAAAGAGAGTAAGACAGTGAGAGTATGAATAGAACAGAACAGAATAGAAAAAATAGGAATTAAAAAAAAAAAAACTACGAGAAAGACAGTCGGGCGTCGCCCGAACAAACACTTTTTTGAGAGAGACTTTGAGAAAAAAATTGTATGTTGAAATCAAAGTTGATGAAATTATATGTACGTCAATTGTTTAAAATACCTGAGTTTAATTTTTTTTTTATGTGATGCGTATTTATTTGTATTCCCATACTTTTGCTTTTCGGCCGAGGCGCCACTGTGGTGAACTGCTATTGGTAAAGTCGTTAAGCCGAGATTTCAGAACGAGATCCACCGAGATACCATGATGAGAATAGCATCTTATGCCAGAAATAATGGTGAACGATTCGGTTTCGCGAAGTTAAAACTAATCTTAGACGCTCTTAATTCGCTCGGCAAACATAGTTAACATCGAATAAAGATAAACGAAGAGAAGAGCGAGCTTTGAGAAAACTTTTAGCAGGGTAAGCAAGTTCAAGAATTTACAAAAACAATTTATGGAAGAATTATGGAAATATGCGGCTTAGGGATCTGCTCCGAACAAATTTTTTCCAATTTGTCATTTTTTTCCAGAGGTAGCGCGTTCTTTTTTCACATAACTTAAATCTCTTATACATATATGGTTGTATTAAATTAAGCAGTTCTGAAAAGTTGATAAATACAGCTTTTAATCGCACCCAAGCATTATGTAGTTTCACCTTACCGTCTGAAAGATATTAGGCTTTCAAATTCAAATTTTATAATTTTTTGTGTTATTTTTATCTGACTTTGACTTTGAAAACTCAGGAAAAGTCGAAAAAAGTAATATTTCTTGTTCTGGTTTTCTGGTGTGTACATGTATGTACATATATATATACCCCACAATAAACCACATTAAACTGAACAATAGCTGACTTTTGATACCTTAGTAAAATAACTGTAGATGCAAAATTTGTTTTTATTTTTTCTTTAAAAGTAAAAGCTGCTAGTTTGTTTTGATCATGCAGTTCTTATCTCTTATTGTCGTGTTCAATTACAAAAAATTCTCGTCTTCTTTGAAAACCATTTGGGGTACCGTTAGCTTAGATAAGAAATCAAGGCCGCGCTCTACATAGAAAACTGATATATGTGCATTCATGCCTATTTATGTTTTGAGAGTCACAGTGTTATCATCGTTTCAGTAAAAGTGGTAAGCGGAATGGTTTAGTATGTAGGAACTCATTAATGCATTTAATAATAATTGATAAATTACATTTTTAGTTGAAAATGCCTCGTGGTACTGAATTATCTGAGGAAGAACAGGGAAGGATTAGGGGCATGAAAAACTACCGCATAAATCGTCGCCTCGGTGCAGTAACAACCATAAGCAACCGTACAAAACTGAAGCAACTGAAGATATGATGAGCTGCAACGAAATCAAAGCAAAGCTCGGATTAACAATCACCAGGCAACGTGTGAGCCAAATTTTGCACGAAAATTTGTTTAACTTTAGGACGTTGATATGCAATGTCTGCACCATCAAGTAGCCTAAACGACACCAGCCGATGGCTGTTACGCGCGGATCCCAGGCAAGAACGCAGCCCACCTCCCGTCCAACCGACCGAGGGGCGCTGCCGCATAACGCGCGACTCGTTAGGCGAACCGATCGCGGACATGCAGGAAAGATAGGTGTTAGACTACTGTTCGAAGAAAAGTAGAACTAATCTAACTAAAAAGCTAAGCTATTTCTAATTATGAGAAAGATATAAGAGTATCAGTAATTTAAGACTAGGAAGGGAGTTAGTAGTTGAAATAATATGGTAGAGGGAATTATAATCTGAGCATAGGACAATAAATGGTTCATGAAAGGAATAATTCGATCTACAAAGCAGAAGAAACAACGGTGTATAATTCCTAGCGCTTCTAATGGGAATCGTGAAGTTTATGCGGCTCAACAGGTCAGGGCTGTCTACGTCACCCCTGATCAAGTTGTGCACAAAAATCACACCAAGCATTTTCCTACGATTAGCTAAGGTTGGAAGGTTTATTAAAAGCAATCTATTAGGGTAAGACGGCAATCTCACACCTGCATCCCAGCTCCGGCCGCGTAAAGCAAATAGTAAAAAGTTTTTCTGAACTGATTCTATTCGGTCCTGTGTGCGTTGTACTGAGGGCACCATACACAAGAGCCATATTCTATAATGGGATGAATTAGAAACGTGTATAGAATGTTTGTAATATAGGGGTCGTCAAATTCCGTTGACCACTTCTTTATAAACCCAAGCACGCCCCTTATTCACCATGGTAGAAATGTGTTCTGAAAACTTTCACTTGTGATCTAATAGAACACCAAGATGTAATAAAACACCAAGATTATCAACCCGGGTAATCCTATCAAGAGAACCACCACAAAGGGTGTAAGGAACCAGAAAGGTGCTGGAGCGATGAAAAGTCATTACTTTACATTTTGAAGCATTAAGGTTTGATAGATTTGCACAACACCAAGACTGAAATCTATCGAGATCAGATTGCAACCTGGATTGAAAAGAAATGTCCTTATACTGGACACAGAGCTTAACATCATCCGCATACGTTAGTACTCGAGAGTGTGTTAATACAGAAGGCAGGTCATTTATAAAGAGTGTAAAGAGTAAGGGGCTTAGATGGCTCCCCTGAGGTACACCCGAAGTCACCAAAACTGGTGAGGACAAGGAGTTTTTGAAAAGGACTCTTTGAGACCTAGAACAAAGGTAGCTAGAAATCCATCTCAGAAGATTGGGCGTGAACCCTAGAAGGTCAAGTTTTTGTGCTAGGAGGGAATGGTTTACAGAGTCAAACGCTTTTATAAATTCGGTGTAAACAACATCCGTCTGTAAATTACCTTGAAAGCGTTTAATTATACAGGAGGTAAACTCCAATAAGTTAGTAGTGGTTGATCTCCGCCTTATAAATCTATGTTGAAATCCAGTTAAAATTTTCTCAAACACTAGATATACCTCTATAGTTCTTTGCGTCAGATTTGCTACCTTTCTTATGGAGAGGAATCATAAAGGACTCTTTCCATATCGGGGGAAAGCATGGAGAATTTATGGACAAGTTGAATAGTTTAAGCAACGGCCCACACAGAGACTCGGCACAGTACCTGAGTACACAGCCGGGAACTCCGTCCGGACCCGGTGAAAACACCGGCATTACTGTTCGTCGATTACGAAGCAACGAGCTTTCATTTAACAAAGGACTGAAAATGCTATTCGACCTCGGTAATGGATACGGCTGACCAGAGTAAACGTCCTGCGAATAGGTAGTTTAAAAAAAACGGGCAAAAAGATCGGCAATTGCCTGATCATTATCTGCCGAGGTATTAAGGAAGGATAGCGAGAATGGGTGTGCGGACGTTCTACGCTTACTGTTTACGAAGCTATAGAACTGCTTAGGGTCCTTAGAAAATCGTATCCTGCATCGAGATAGGTAATTTTGATAACATTGAGCGTTAAGAACTGAAAAGTTTGACCGAGCCATGACATAATTAGAGAGGAAAGAAGGAGAGGCAATTTTTTGAACTTTTTTGTAACGTCTTGATTTTAGGTTTTTTAGACGGTATAGCTCCTTGGTGAACCATGGGGTTTTCTCGATCTAATTGGACAGGAAAGTGAGTCCAGTGCATCATAGACAATGTTTGTGCCTATCGTAACATCAGTGCCCAAATATAAAGCGGACCAATCAAAATCCCTAATGAGGTTATTAAGCTTCGTAAACTCGGTCCAGTACAGTTGATCCTAGGTCAAGGGACACTTCGAAAGTACGATGAAAGTCATCTTCAGGTATAGTGAGCGGGGGGACTTGAGTTAACAACGGTAAGGTCGCATCGGTTACAAAGCACAGATCAAGAAATCGACCCAAGGAATTTTTAACATGGTTAACTTGAGACAGAGACAGGTCAATCAAGCCGTCAACAAAGTCATGTCGTGCCATGGGTACCAGGCTATTAGACTCTTTCACAGAAGACCAAACAATTCCTGGCAAGTTGAAGTCACCAAGAACTATCATATGATCTTTGTCTGATAGCAAGGAAGAAATAGCGGTTAAGGCGGACAAATGCTGCTCGTAAATTGCGATATCCGAAGAAGGTGGAATATACGAGCAAGTTATGAAAACTGAGAAAGCGGGAGGAATTAGTTTTACACACAGGAATTCCAGTTCCTGCTGTATCTCTACTTTGAAAAGTTCCGACGTGAAGTTTGAGTCCACAGCTATTAGAACCCCTCCTGCACGTCGAGACGAACGATCCTTTCTAAAAGTTGTGTACCGACCTGCCAAAACTTCGGAACTAAGAATGTCCAGCTTTAACCAGGTCTCGGTAAACACAATAACGTGGGATGCAAATGGGACACTATCCTGGAAAAGAATGCTGAGCTTACTACGCAAGCCGCGAACATTCTGATAGGTCACTAAGAGAGAACCCTCAACGAGGGTGCCGGCTGGGCAATGGGCACTGCATTATCCCGGACAAGGGTAATGCATTGTCGCTTGCTCCTTCCGAGGCGATGCAGTGTCTAGCTAAGGTAATGGCTCAGCGTCTTCTCGACCTCGAGTCAGGGGAGCGGGGTCAGGGCCATGGCTAGAGGTGCCTGGCGGGTAGGCTTAAAACGCTAGGGGGTGGCCCCCCCGATAAATATCAGCCGTATGGACCTTCGGGCCAATTATGGAGCGGAAGGAAGAGAAAACAAGGGTTGGGATGTCAGCCCAAACGTCGGTGGGAAGCGTGGCTGCTACCACCGGCGGGCACGGGAAGGAGCAATCCTCTCTGCGTGTCGCCAGTGGCCACACCTCGGACGTGACGGGAGCAGGTCCCCCGCTGTAAGATGAGCCGCGCAGGTGCCGTTGTCGAGGCAGACTCGGATCTGGAGAGCGTGCTATCCATCAGCAAAACGGAAGAGGATAGCTTTCTTCGCTCGCCTGAACCAGGCACCAGCTCCTTGCGCGAGGAAGCGCCGAAGCGTTCGAGGGAGGGAATGAAGGCCAAATCCCAATACAAGGCGGCCCTCAAGATAGTAGGCAGGCTCCAAGGCAAGGCGGATATCTCCCAGGAGGAGAAATCTAAGCTAGCTTGGGCCGAGCTGAAGGTAGAGGAGGGCCGTAAATACTACGCGCAGGTGCCACAGATGAAGGCATCGAAGAGTCAACACGCCAACAAGGTGGAAGAGTTGCTGGCTACCAAAAGGCAGCGCTCGACCGACAGTGCCGTCACTCCGGCGAGCAAGCGGCAGCGCGGTCCTAAGAGAGCGGAACCCACACCTAAACAGGCAAAACAGGGGTCAAGCGAAAGGATCAGCGATGTGTCCAAGAGACACCTGATCGTAGCTCTCATCGACAGACATGATGAGAATGGGAGGATGACAGCGGCGCGGTGGAAAATGGTCCACGCGCGGCTGGTAGACACCCTGATTACACGGATGGAGGAGAACCCAACAGCTCCCATGCCCACCTTTGATGGTGCTGGGTGGCTGAATGAAGTCAAAATCCTGAAATGTAAGGATGACCCGACGCTGAAGTGGCTGACGCAAACGGTCTGCCAACTGGAAGCGATGTGGGAGGGGGCCAAGCTGGAGGTGGTGGACATGGAGCTAATCCCGTCCATACCAAAGGCGAAGGTGCTCTTTCCCATCGCAATCCAAGGGGACCGCGCGCTGAAGCTCCTTCAGCGACAAAACCCCGAGATTCCAATGGAGAATTGGAAGGTGCTGCACACTGGGAGCCCGTTACTCAATGAGGGGGGCCAGTATGCGATTCCAAATTAAGAAGGAGGCGGAGGACCTCCTGTACCCCATCGGGACGATGGCGTGGGGCATGGGTAGTGTCTACCTGCGCTTCAAAAAGCGTCAACCCAGCGATAAAGACGCCCACACCCTGCAGGCAGGCGAAGTGGAGAAACACCTCGGTCTGGATACCATGGTAGAGGCCCCCCAGGGTCTGGCGCTAAACGACACGCTGGAAGAAGAGGACGGTGACCTGACCATCGTAGTCAACCCGTCGTATGCAGAGGAGCCAGCTGCTCATGAAACTGAGTGTGCTGCAGCTCAACTTGCATAAGAGCAAGACAGCATCAGCGGAGCTCAACATTGCCATGGAGCAAGGGCCCGCTGGCATAGCTTTGGTCCAGGAGCCCTGGATTGCATCAGGCAATTCGGTGGCCGTACTAAAGCTTTCAAATTACAACTCTTTCTACCCAACACAGGTAAGCAGGAACAGAACCATCGTACTTGTACGAAAGGGAATCCACGCTTACCTTATGTCTAATTACAGCTCAGATGACCTAACAGTGGTGATGCTAGAAAGCGAGGAGAAGCGCCTCTTGGTAGCCTCCTGCTACATGGCACACGACAGGTCCGCACCACCAGAAGAACTAAGGAGTCTGGTGGAAGAAGCCGACTCCAAAGACTACTAACTGATCGTTGGCACGGACGCTAATGCCCACCATAGTGTGTGGGGAAGCCCTGACATCAACGACCGATGTGAATCACTCCTAGACTTCATATTAACAAATAACATAGACGTAGCAAACGTGGGAGAGGAATTCACTTACGTGGGTCCCACCTCGTCAAACGTACTAGATCTAACTCATGTAACGGGAAAGAGTACCTATATATCTGGATGGAGGGTCCTCGAACGACCTTCCTTCTCAGACCACAGGTACATTCAATTCAAGTGCGACTTTAAATACACTCCGAAGGTGAAAGTCTATAGAAACCCCCCGGAACACAAACTGGGAGAAGTTTAGAAAGACAATCACTTCGAAACTCGTCAGCCCGGGCTCAGTGAAATCCGCGGAAGATATAGAGAAGTCCCTAGAGACCCTATCTACGGAACTACTAGTGGCATACCACACAGCATGCCCACCCTCTAGAACAAGAAAGAAGTCCAAACCACCCTGGTGGAATCGATACCTCTCTCTACAAAGAAATAACCTCATGGAATTTTTCAAGCTCGCTAAACTAGCGAACAATGAAATCATCAACGAAGAATACAAGACGCTATTAAGGGAGTACAAGAAGGAAATACGTAAGGCACAGCGCAGCTCATGGAGAAACTTCTGCTCCAGCATTGAGAAGGTACCTGAAACGGCTAGACTGAGGAAGCTGCTGTCAAAGCAACCCACAGTACAAAGTCAACTCAAATTGGACAACGGACAGTGGTCGGAAGGCAGCAAAGAAGCCCTGACGGCACTAATGGAGGCCCACTTCCCAGGATGCACCGAGGTCACCGATGCTGAAACTCATCAGGACCTAGCAACTGAGAAACAAACACCCCCAACAGACCTAATAACCCCAAAGAAAAACCAATGGGCTCTAGATTCCTTCAGGGGTATAAAGGCACCTGGACTGGACGGAATATTCGCAGCCATGCTGCAAGTGACCAAAGAGGTGATCACCCCATGGCTTCTCGCAATATACGCAGCTTGCCTAAGGACAGGCTATATCCCGATCCAATGGAGAACCTCTAGAGTTGTCTTCCTCCCAAAAGCAGGAAAGTGCAGCCATGTGAGTTGCAAGGACTACAAACCGATAAGCCTAACCTCTTTCTTACTGAAAACATTAGAAAAGCTGCTGGATCTACACATCAGAACCGAAGTAAGGGGACTGATGTCAACCAACCAGCACGCCTACACCAAGGGGAAATTGGTGGAAACAGCACTACACTCGATAGTAGCTACCGTCCAGAAAGCCCTCAACACTAAGAAATATGCATTTGGAGTATTCGTAGATATATCCGGAGCATTTAATAATGTCGCTACCGAAGCCATAATGGACTGTCTAGCAACCAACACCCACCCGTCAATCAACATCTGGATAAAAAACCTTCTATGTTGTAGACGGGTGTAATCAGAGTGGGGCACCGCCTCCATGGTCAGAGGTGCACACAGGGGCACACCGTAGGGTGCAGTCTCCTGTGGAACCTGGTGGTCGACAACCTCATCAAGAGATTCGAAAGGAAGGCCCCAAAAATAACAGCCTATGCGGACGACATAAGCATACTTATCACGGGTGTATGTCCATCGACTCTCAGCTCCATAATGGAACGAACACTCAGGGAGATATATGAGTGGGCAGATGGAGTAGGACTCAGTATCAACGCGGATAAGACGGACCTCATCCTCTGCACCAAGAGATACAAGGTACCAGCATGGATCCCCCCGAAAGTCAACCAAACAAGGCTAACCCCTAAAGCACAGGTCAAATACCTCGGCATAGTACTGGACAGCAAGCTTGCATGGAGACCCAATGTAGTAGAGCGGGTGAAAAAGGCCACCACTGAAATTTATGCATCCAAGAAGATGCTTAGTAGCACATGGGGCCTGTCACCCGCTCTGATGCATTGGATCTACATCTCGGTGGTGCGACCAACTCTGCTGTATGGAGTGCTAGTGTGGTGGCAAGCTACTGAAAAGAAGACGTATCACAAGCTAATGGAACGAACCCTGTTCGGAGCAGCAGCTGGCAGTAGATCTTAGGAGTAAAGATAAGATAATTTAAGAGAAATTCATTTGTTCGAATGCTCTGTGTGCATACGCACACAGTCACACTCAGGTTCGCCGCGCGTACTGCTTATATGCAGTGCGTCGGTTAGCTTGGGCGTCACTCTTTCGGTCAATTTCGTCGTTGAACGCAGCATCGCGTATTATTATCACCTACCGGCCGTTAAAATTGTTAAATCGGTCCATAACTGCTTTGTTAAATTCCTGCCTATACACATACAATTTGTACACTAAAACACACAAAGTTTACGGCCACGGCCTTTAATATTGAACATACACAGAAAATAAACGCAAAGCCTAAAACCCAAAAACGGAGTATAAATTTTGTAAATGTGGAGTCAGAGTTGCCGAAAAAGCTCGGCAGCTTCCAACATTTTGGTGACCCCGACGTGATCTCCGTGAGCTGATCGTGTGATAATAGTGTTAAAACATATAGTTAAATCTGTTTCAAAGTTTTAACTAAGCATTTGTGAAATCATAGCGAACCAAAAGTCGTTGTGGCCGGCCGTGACAGTTCCAACGGCCCGCTATTCGTTTTTTTTTTGCATTCCCTTTCACCGTCTGCTTCAGCCTGCCCAACGCACTGTCGAGACCGGCTGCATATAGTGCAGTTATATTCTTCGTCTCTTCTATCGTCGGTTGGTTCAGCCAGCGCTCGCGAGTGGCTACATTGACCTGTCTCTGGTTTGTTGAACTCGAAATCAGAGTAACATTTTCGATCGTGGATAATTGTTTGTTGTTGGTCATTGCTCGTCGCATTATCGGTCTTCGCTTTAACTGCATGTGCCGGTGTAGTGCGTACATACATACATACATTTTTCGTCTTCGCTTTGTACTTCGCTGCATCTCTTACGTGCTTTTCGCCGCTTTTGAGAGCAATAACGTTCGCAACGTTAGATCAGCCGGCGTGAAAAGTGAAAAAATAGCGTGAAAAGCGGGAAATAACAAAAATTAAAACTTCATAGTTAAAATGAGCAACGACAATATCAGTATCGGGTCCGCCTCGGGTGGCACACCCTCTACTGGCGCTCCGCCTGGTGAATCTTTGGCCAGTGCTACTAGCCGGATTGCTTTTTTGAAGCTCAAAACAACGGCTATTCTCAACAGACTGCAGGGACTCGTCACTCAATTGGATTTTGAAAAGCTGCGCCAAATGGATGAATACGACCTGAAGGGAATGTTGGACTCACTGACGAAACTGGAAGATAACTTTATTGTGGCACACACCAGTTTGGAGGAAGTAGATTTCGAAGCAATGTCCAGTGAAACACCTGTACAATTCGATTCGTCGCTATTAGCATTGAGGACGGCTCTTCAGCGGGAGTTGGGCAAGCGGTCTCAGCCCGCGCATTGCTCAACGTTTCGCATAAATCCAAACGAATCTCAATCCCTGATCTACATGGCAAATCGATCGCGCCTGCCACAACTGCAGCTGCCCAAGTTTAGTGGAGAGTACACGGAGTGGACCAGCTTCTACTCCATGTTCACAGCGGTCATCGATAGCGAAGCTGAGCTTACTTCTATCGAGAAGCTACAGCACTTGCGGTCCTGTTTGAGCGGAGTGGCCCTGGACACCATCAGTTCGTTGGAGATGACCGAGGATAATTATATAACAGCTTTAGATATTTTAAAGGCCAGATTCTCTAACAAGCGTCTCATCTTACAGGCACACATCAGAGCGGTATTTGGGCTGACTCGTGGCGACTCATCAGTGGGCAAATTGCGGGCGTTTGTGGATGCCGCCACTTCACATCTTCGCGCGTTGCAAGCGCTTGGATCGAAGGAGGAAATAGCAGACGCTATAATCGTCTATGCAATTTGGCGGAATTTGGACAGAGCAACGCAAATCAAATGGGAAGAAACCGCGTCTAGCCAAGGTCTTCCGTCCTGGGAAAAATTGTCAACTTTCCTGGAGAATAGATGTCGCACTCTTGAAGGAATTCAACACGCCATGCATGGACAAGATGATCAGGTTGGCAAGGCTGAAAAAACCGTGAGTACGAAACATAGAAAGGCTTTCGTGGCATCGAGCGCTCCCGCTCCGGTTTCTTGTGCTTTGTGTAATGGCTCGAGCCATACAATTGCAAATTGCGAGCGCTTTAAGGGTTTATCGCCGGATGAGCGCCACAAGGAATCAAGGAGGTTAGGCTTATGTGTGAATTGCCTAAGAAAGGGCCATCACGTGAAAGATTGCAGATCAGGTCCCTGCCGTACCTGCCGATTGAAGCACCACACCCTTTTACACTTTGGCCGTTCCTCAGAGACCATTCAAGTTGGTTCCCCGAATGAAGCCTCGCAACCACAGCCAAGCCATACCGCCATGGTTGCGTTGTCACCCCCATTGCCGCAAGCCCTTATATCCCAAAGTCCGTCTGATGCTGTGCTATTAGCCACTGTCGTCGTTCTCGTAAAAAACAGCTCTGGAACTTTCGTCCCTTGTCGCGCACTTTTGGACTCGGGATCTCAATTGCATTTCGTTACAAGTCGTATAGCTAATCAGCTTAAACTTCGAAAAACTAAATCGCACACTGCAGTCTCTGGCATAGGCGATGCTAGCTTCTCAACAGAAGGTATCTCGGTGGATCTCGTTCTGAAGTCTCGGATTTCAGAGTTCACCACTAGCATCACAGCCGTCGTTGCCCAGAAGATTACGGATCACCAACCTCGCTCGTCGATTAGCATAGCTAATTGGCATATCCCTTCGCATATCCAGCTTGCTGACCCTTCGTTCTACCAGCCGCAGCGGATTGATCTGCTCATCGGAGCCGGACTCTTCTTCGAGCTGCTGTGTGTGGGACAAATTCAGCTGGCGCCTGGATTACCCTTGCTACAGAAGACCCATTTTGGATGGATTCTATCTGGTGGCGGGCATTCGGCCCCCACTCTCTCGTCGTTCATCGCAACCCAATCTTCGGATGACATCAATCACAGCACTCGGCTCGATGACTTGGTTCGTCAATTTTGGGAAGTGGAGCACATCTTTGAGCCGATCGCTAGGGCAACAAAGGAGGAGCTTCATTGCGAGGAGCATTTCATTAGCACTCACACTCGTTTACCCTCCGGGGAGTACTCAGTCCGCTTGCCTTTAAAGCAAAGTGTGGAGTCCTTGGGCGATTCCTATTTGCAGGCAAAGCGGCGTCTGGAAAACTTGGAGCGAAAATTTGTGCGTAATCCAGCTCTCTACGCAAAATATTCGGCTTTCATGAAGGAGTACCTGTCCCTCAATCATATGTCGCTGGTGCCAAACGAAGATAGGCACAAGTGCAAATATTTCTTGCCACATCACTGCGTCATCAAGGAGGACAGCTCCACCACAAAGCTGCGGGTCGTATTCGACGGCTCTGCAGCCACCACATCTGGTCGTTCGTTAAATGATCTGCTCATGTCAGGTCCCACCATTCAAGCCAAACTATTTCACACACTCATTCGATTTCGTACATTTTCCATTGCTCTTACAGGTGATATCGGTAAAATGTATAGGTGTGTGCGTATCTCAATCCCTGACACCATGCTCCAATGCATATTATGGCGGGACTCTCTCGACGATGATATACAGATCTTCAAGTTAAACACAGTCACCTATGGGACTAAGCCGGCATCATTTTTAGCTATTCGAGCTATGCATCAGCTGGCCATGGATGAGTCATCTTCGTATCCAGTGGGGTCAGAAACCATTCTACAGAATTTCTACGTGGATGACATGATATCTGGAGGAAATTCGGTCGAGGACGTTCTGGATATTATGCGTCAAACCACGGACCTTCTTGCTCGAGGCAATTTTCAATTGCGTAAGTGGTGCTCCAACTCTCTGGATGTGCTTCGTACAGTCCCAGAGGCCGAAAGGGAAAGTTTTCTGAAGCTGGATGATGGCAGTGATGTAACAAAGGCGCTTGGGCTCATTTGGGAGCCCCATAAGGACTGTTTTTTGTTTACATTTGCTCCACAAATCGGTGTTGGCAAGCACACTAAGCGTTCGGTATTGTCGACCATTGCACGCTGCTATGATCCTATGGGATTGATCGGACCTACTCTGACCAGAGCGAAAATCATCATGCAGCGCATGTGGAGAGACAAACTGCATTGGGATGAGAGCCTTCCTCAGTCTTTGGATTCGGCATGGACTGAGTTTTGCAAGGATTTCGCCACTGTGGGCCACGCCACATTTCCTCGCTATGTACTTCAGCCCAAGGCTAGGTTTGAATTGCATGCCTTTTGTGATGCCAGCCTCCAGGCCTATGGGGCTTGCATCTATGCTCGTTCGTTTACAGATACAGCCGCTGAGGTTCACTTGCTTTGTTCGAAGGCAAGGGTTGCCCCACTAAAAACCCTCACGGTTCCCAAGCTTGAGCTATGCGCAGCGTTCCTATTAGCAAATTTACTTCGCGAAATCAGGAAAATGGATACCTTTGATTGCCCAATCCATTGTTGGTCGGATTCAACTGTTGTTCTGTCTTGGTTGCGAGAGGAGCCATCCAAATTCAACGTATTTGTATCCAACAAAATCGCCGGAATTCAACAACTTACGAGGGGCATGGATTGGCGCTATGTGCCAACTGAGATGAACCCGGCTGACATTCTTTCGAAGGGAGCATCACCGCAGGATCTCTTGCATTCTAGGTTGTGGATGAATGGACCTACCTTTTTGCAAGGCGAACGAAGTTGCTGGCCTGAACGGTGCTCGCCAGAACTCAACCTTCCGGAAATTCGACACCGGGTATTGCTGTCGTCTGAGCGTGCCGACATCTCGCTTTCGTTTAAGCACATCAACTCGTTTGGAGTCATGCTGCGCATCTTCGGGTACGTTCAGAAGTTCATCAGTCGGACGAAGACACCGGACCTCTCGTCTGACGACCTTCGAAAGGGATCCCATCTGTTATGTCGCATCGTCCAACGGGCCCATCTGTATCCTGAGTACAGTACTCTGCAGAATGGAAACTGCGTGCAGTCCTCCAGCAGTATCGCATCGCTTTCGCCCTTTATAGATGACGTCGGGCTAATACGTGTTGGTGGTCGCTTGCGGAACTCAACTCTCGGCTTCGATGCACGTCACCCAATCATTTTACCTAGGGATCATCCACTGACCTTCGCCATTATCTCACACTTTCATCAGAGGCATCATCATGCGGGTCCGCAGTCGTTGCTTGGAGCAATTCGCTTACAGTTCTGGCCCATCGGCGGCCTGAAGACTGTGGCTCGTGCCTTGAGGAAATGCGTTATCTGCTGCAGATCCCGACCTCGTCTTGTTAAGCACATCATGGCTGACCTACCAAAGGATCGAATACAGGATTCGCCTGCATTCAGTGTCACTGGTATTGACTATTGTGGCCCCTTCTACTACAAGCCAGATGGTCGCAATTGAACGCCCATGAAATGCTATATTAGCGTTTTCATCTGTTTTACCACAAAGGCAGTCTGGTTAGAATTGGTAAAGGATTTGTCAACTGCAGCTTTCTTGAGTGCCCTCAAACGCTTCGTCGCTACTCGTGGCATTCCCCGATGCATTTGGTCGGATAATGCCACCAACTTCGTGGGCGCAAGGAACGAGTTGGAAGACCTTCGTCGGCTATTTAGCAGCGAGAAGCATCGTGCTGAAGTCCACAATCACTGCCTCAACAACGGCTTCGACTGGAAATTCATACCGCCTCGCTCGCCTCATTTCGGGGGCTTGTGGGAGGCAGCAGTGAAGATCGCCAAACAGCACTTCTATCGCTCCGTGGGATCGTCACTCTTTGGCTTCGACGAGTTGCGGACATTGGTCTGCCAAATCCAGGCGATAATAAATTCTCGTCCTCTTATTCCAATTTCAGAAAACCCTGAAGATCTTGGCGTCCTTACACCGGGGCATTTCCTGATTGGTCGTCCGCTGATGGAGTTTCCCGAGCCAGACGTTACGGCTCTGAACTTTAATCGACTCGATCGTTGGCAACAAGTCACCAGCGCTCAGCAGATTTTTTGGAAGCGCTGGAGTGAGGAGTATTTGACTCTGCTCCAACAACGTGCCAAATGGCGCACGCCACAACCTCCGATCCAGATCAACGACGTCGTCTGCATCAAGGACGAAAATTTGCCGCCACTGAAATGGCCATTAGCACGAGTGATCGAGGTCATCACTGGAGCCGATGGTGCCGTGCGAGTTGCCATCCTGCGGACACCATCTGGAACCACACGTCGAGCTGTCAACAAGCTGTGCGTCCTTCCCGTTAAGGATTCTGTTGAAAGCCCTGGTCTTTCAACGGGTGGGAGTATGTTCGGAGCAGCAGCTGGCAGTAGATCTTAGGAGTAAAGATAAGATAATTTAAGAGAAATTCATTTGTTCGAATGCTCTGTGTGCATACGCACACAGTCACACTCAGGTTCGCCGCGCGTACTGCTTATATGCAGTGCGTCGGTTAGCTTGGGCGTCACTCTTTCGGTCAATTTCGTCGTTGAACGCAGCATCGCGTATTATTATCACCTACCGGCCGTTAAAATTGTTAAATCGGTCCATAACTGCTTTGTTAAATTCCTGCCTATACACATACAATTTGTACACTAAAACACACAAAGTTTACGGCCACGGCCTTTAATATTGAACATACACAGAAAATAAACGCAAAGCCTAAAACCCAAAAACGGAGTATAAATTTTGTAAATGTGGAGTCAGAGTTGCCGAAAAAGCTCGGCAGCTTCCAACAAACCCAGTGGCAGGCTCTGCTCTGTATAACAGGAGCGCTGAGGTCAACGCCAACCAAAGCACTCGAAACTATACTCGGAATCGACCCCCTCGACATCTACGCTAGGCTGACTGCAGGCAAGGCAGCACAGCGCTTGATTGCATCGGGGAATATGTCTCCCCAAAGATTTGGGCATAGTTCAATTGGAATGGACATGATCAGTTCAACCGACTACATGATCCCCCAAACGTGCCTTGAAGTAAAAACAAACCTCTTCATGGGACCCGAAGACTGGAAAGCGGGACGGGACCAGACTCAACACCTCAACATATACACTGACGGCTCCAAGATGAATGAAGGAGTAGAAGCCAGCCTATACTGTACGAACCCTTAAATAAGGGCGGCGTATAAGCTACCCGACCGATGCAGCATATTCCAGGCGGAAGTCTTCACCATCAATAAGGCAGCTGAGGTCGCTCAGTTCACAGAGCGACCACACAATACGGTTAACATATTCGTTGACAGCCAAGCAGCGATAAAATCCATGCAGTCGTCCGCGGTCAGTTCCAGAAGTGTCCTGGCAAGCAGAGAGGCACTAGATTCACTAAGCACGACTAAGTCAGTGCAGATCTATTGGGTTCCCAGTCACCAGGTCATCGAAGGAAACGAAGCGGCGGACGTTCTGGCTAAAGAAGGCGTCGGGCTGGTAGACGAAAGGACCGAAAGCGTGCCGGTCTCCCTAAGGACGCTACAAAGTGACCTGGAGAAGCAGGCCAAAATGAGGACAGACAGCAGGTGGAAGAACACCACCACCTGCAGAACCTCGAAAATCATGTGCAAGGAACACAATGAGAAACTCAGCCACTACCTGCTGCACCTTCCACGGAAGGATTGCAGACTGCTAGTGGGCATACTAACAGGCCACTGCCTGGCTGCGTCACATGCAACCAGGCTGAACATCACCAACAGCGAGATCTGCAGGAAATGCAATGAACCCGGGGCTGTCGAAACTCTTTAACATCTCATCTGCCGGTGTCCGGCTCTCTCAAGGGCAAGAAGAATATACCTGGGCGCACCGATGCTGGTATCACTGGAGGATGCCTCTAAAAAGTCGCCAGGGAAAGTTCATACAAAAATCCGGATGACGAGGGGCCACTCTGGCCTATGATAGGCCCCGTCGAGGGCCGTCCGGAGCTACCTAACCTAACCTATCTCCCTGGCATAAGAGAAGTTAAACTTTTCCAGCTTAAAATCAACGGCTTTTATTTGGCTTTGTATATAAGCCGTCACATCATCATTAATTGTGGAGTCAGAGCAAGCCGTGAGACAAAAACTTGTCTCTTTGGTGGAGTCCCCACCAATCTTGGCACCACAGGCCTATCACCTGTGATGGTAATACCCGGTGGTCCGGGACTTATATTCACTGGTGGGGTCGGAATTGAGGGGACAGCTAATGAGTTCGCGGACAGTACGGACACGGACGCTACAGACGAATTTGGCTGCCTGCTCTCCGACGCGATAAATTCGGCTACCGAATTTTCATCACCAGCAGCTGTCGTTGCCTTTGGAGTAGCGAACGAAATCAACTGCTGCACTATTGGGGTGGTCGGAGTCAGCTTGTCAGCATCGGCCGGCCGAGGGGCAGTTGGCACATGCAGATCTCGCGGCTAGGAGCCGACCGTACTGCTCTTTGAATCCCACGGTCAGCTCATAAACGCTGCCATCTCCCTCTCAACCGGACGGCATGCCTCACAGCTGTAAAGCAGGCCATTTCTCTTGGAGATGGCATCACCCACGAGACCGGAAAACCCGGCGCATTTAGCGTGCACTACGCTGTCGCAGAGCCAGCAGGGGATACTCGGCTGGTCATGGGTGATCTGCTTCTTGCAGGTTTTTTTTAACACAGACAACAGTGTATTCCATTATGAGAAAAAATAAATAAATATAAAATATATGAAATAAAAAAATAAAATATCCACTGCAAATAGGTATCAGACCAGTGTGCCAGATAAACGATAAAAGAGCAATAAGAAAGAGAAGAGAGCGGTTACTTCAGTTGAGAGAGAGAGAGAGAGAGAGAGAGAAAGAGCGTTACTACACAGAACGTATCGAGAGCGAGAGAGGAAGAACAGTAATGTTAGTTTGGGTAATAGCGAGAGAGTGATAAAACAATAGATCAACTTGGTAAAAGCGGCAGATTTTGATTTTGTGTGTACTTACGAAAAGAACACATTGACTACCGACACAGGAAAATAATTAAATTATATTTAAAACACAAATGGGCATGCACTAGCGCTTACAGAAAAGCTCTAAGAAAACAGGTCATTTATTGAGTTTATTTAGTTAGTATTTTCAAAAAACACCGGCAGCTTATTTAGGATAAAAGGCAGATAAGCGGAGCGCAAAACAAACACACGTCTGCTACAAAAAGAATCGAACGAATCGAAAACGAATTTTAACCTCACATATCAAAACAAAATTAGCAAACCCCGCTTAACTAAACGTCATAAAGCTGCGCGACTTTCTTTTTAAGGCCTGTCTCCAGCACCGCGAAATTTTACTGACAGGAATCTGCTCTTTATTTTGGTTGTGTGGAATTCAACTAACGTAGTGTAACCAAGAACCTGAAAAGTGATTGGCCACTCTCATGAATCAGCTTTGTTTTGTAAACAGCGCTAATTTTGAAAACAAAACCAAAATTAAAAAAAGGAAGAAAAGTAATTCTGACGATGAAGTGATTGTGTTGGTAGCGGCACATATTGTTGTAAGAAGAAGTGCAGCGCAGTCGGAGGCGCCAAAACGTCAAAATTATCAAAATGCTTATTTTCCGTGATCCGCCAAAAACGTTTTCTTGCCTCAACTGCTTTTATTAAAGCAATCTTCTCCTCACTTTAAAAATGTTCATATCTCTTTTTGGTTTTGCGCACAGATTTTGCCTCCACCTCTCACTTGTACTTCAGTAATAATGTGCACATATATTTTCCTGGCACCCTCATCAGCTGTTTTCACAGTCCACATTCGTGTGGATATCGATAGTATCGATAAGAATTCGTGGATTCCGTTTACGTTGCTGGATACGGGCTCCAGGAAAACACAAACGAAAAATTACTGGCCAAGTTTTTTTTATATGAAGTTTGGCAGTAATTTTTCGTTTCCGCGGTGCTGGATACCCAGCTTTATGAAAAACTCAAGTTCTGGGACGTCGAATTTGAAAATAAAATTTTTAGTGATGAAAATATTGGAGAGATCCGCGTCATCCACGGGCTACTTGTTACAAACGGAAGCATGGCGGTGGATCGCTTTTGATTTGGACTGCCTTTAGTGCTAAAGGCAAGTCTCCAATATGTTTTATATCCAGCCGGATGAATACTCAAGCATATATAGAAATGATTAATAGTGAGCTTATTCCATTTCCTGAGCATTTCCATTGTGATCAATGGACATTTCAGCAGGATAAGGCGCCGATTCATGTTGCCCGGGCGACAATGGATTTTTTTGACACCCACAATATTAATGACTTAAATCCGATTGAGGATCAGTGGGGCATCCTTGCAGCAAAAGTTTATGCCTGTACAAGGCAGTACGATACTTTGAAGGAGTTGAAACAAGCTATCGTTGCAGAATGGGCCAGGATTAAGTTATCAACTCTACAAAACCCGGTAGGTTCAATACCCCGCAGCACAGTGGTCGGGCTTGTATGGAGCGTGCAGCCAAAAATACTTCTAGTAGTGTTAAAAATCTGAATCTTGTTCTAAAATTTAATAAAAATATAATAAATAAAAAACTAAAAAAAAATCATTCATATTCAGCCCCCTACTAAAGTTATACACTCTGCTCAATATCTTCATATAAAAAATAATAATAATGATTTTGCTTGTAATTTTTTTCACATAAGGTACGTTATTATTTAATATGTTATTCTAAAAGATGAAAAACATTTTTATTAAAAACAGACCTATTTTTAGGGGGTAACTTTCGTTGTCCCGTTATGAAAGGATCCGAAGAAAGAAGTAAGCGATTAAGTAGATCTTCATTTGTTGCTACTAGAGAAATTTTTCTTGTATGATTTAGACGAAATTTCTTTATGTCCTGACTTCTCGACTCAGCAGCTTCCTCTGACAACTCCCCAATCGACACCAGAGCGTTTTCAATTATGGATGGTCCATGAATTAAAATTTTATGAACAGTAGGCGGAAGATAATACCATGAGTAAGTCCCTGTAAGATCAGTCGCTATTTGGAGTGCAAATGTCTTAAATTTGTCCACATTAATTTTGTATCCTGAACAGAGTACTTGCAATATTGTTGCACACCGTTCAATAAGGTCTTCATTTAGTCCTGTTATTTCGGCGGATAACCCAGGATTTCTAAAGAATTTTCTGGCAGTGTTTCCATCATTCGATGTTCCAAATCCACCAACTTTCGGCTTATCAACAATCAATCCCATTTTTATACGGAATTCTGTTTGAATATTTCTTTTTCTTTTCAAAAATTTTACTTTTCCTTCGTCTTCTCTAACATGCCAGACTTGAATATCAAGTCTGTAGGACAAATGAATGAAATATAATCGTATATATGCATGAAGTGGTGACAACCCGAAATGAAACCGATCCTGATGAACTTCCCTTTGCAAGCTTTTCTGAATATTGTTCATCTCTGTGGGTTTGGCGTTGCATATATAGCATTTTGAGGATGATGTTCGGGTTAAGGCATTACAAATTTTGCCATCAACCATTGTGAGTTGCAAAATATGCTCAACAGATAATGTTTTATTGCCAACAGCTATTTTCGTCGGAACAAGGTTCTTAATTTTGTCCTTGAAATATTTTTCCTCCTCTATACTTAACTCAGTGTATTCCTTAATAAATTGAAATCGCACAGGTCGACAATATCGTGTGGATGCTGGTCGTGGGTTTTTCCATTCAATTTTGGACGTATCGTCAGTTGCTAATAGGGCAAGCGGAACATATGACGTGACAAACAAGTGACTGTCTCCCAAATTATTGTTCTCCACTTTCTGCTTGTATTCGCTGTACCCAGAGCTACCGTCGAAGCCCCATTTCCCTATTAGTTTTAGGTTGCAAATAGGATCGGCGACTAAATCACTTATTACACTTTCTTGCAACTCGATAATGCGCTTTGTTGTATGGTCCAATAAACTTTGAAGCTCCACTTCTGCATGTGCTTCACTAATTGTAATTTTTTCCGGATATTTTATTTTAAAACATTATCATAGCTGCAAAACAGCTCAGAATAACTTTTGCTATTGACAAACTCTTTAACGAGTATTGGTGCTTTGTTAAATTCGCTTCCATTATAAGCGAAATAACCTCATTAGCACTTGCAGGCAAGATTTCTTCTTCAAAAGCAGCAGAACGCAAATACTCAGCAGCAGACTCATTCAAATCAGCAATCTCGGCAATCCGTCTTCTCTTGGTTCGGGTTGAACACTCAGAGAAACTAATTTTTGGACGGCCACGCTCATTACTACGCTCAGGTGTAGTAAGTACATCGGCTTTAAATGAAAACTGTTCATTTGTCGAAAACCAATCCGTATGCTTTTCCAAAACGAATGCTTTATTTCGTTTGCAGTCACGCCAAAATATAGAAATTCTCTTGCAGCAGTAATTAATGCGTTTTTCTAAGTGGTCCAAATATTCTGTTCCCACTATATGGCCATCATTCTCTATTCTTAATTTCAAAGATTGGAAAATGCTTTGAATCTTGACCTGTCTCGGAACACCACTTATTAAATATATAAATACGGTTAAATACGGTTATAAAAATATAGTAATAAGTAATAATATAAATTTAAATTAATAATATGTATAAATAAATAAAAGAAAATGAACAAATAAATAAAAATGACAATCACAAAACAATACAACAAAACGCACAAAGACGAAAAAAGAGACGAAGGCGAAGACAAAGATAATTGCAATACACATCACAAAAAGCACAGTTACACAAACGAAAAAAGTAGAGCGAAAACGGCGAGACTGCTTTGGTTTTTTCAAGGTTACGCAGCGGCTAGCAAAAACTAGCAGCTGAAATTTGCTCAAAATAATTTTTACATATAAGTTAATATTTCAGTATAAGTTTGATCGTTAACTTCGATTAACTTCACAGTTAAAAGTCTAAGTAAAATTTAAGTTTACATATAAATTGTTAGTGAAATTAGACATATATTAAATAAATTATTAAAAATATACTCAAAATACTGGGTTCATGAAAATAATTAAATATACTAGTTAAAACCTTTATTTAAAATATTAAAGACATCCATTGTTCGATCAACCTTAATTTAAATTGATTTAATTGCTTTACTTCTAACTACACTTGCAAAATGCGTGCGCCTCAAAACCAATAAATTTTGGTTCCCTATGTTTAACAGTTATTCTTGAAGAGGACAGCGGGAACAAAACAAAAAGAACAGTTGATTTAAAAAGTTTGATCTCTTATGAAACAGCGTTGCCACATTTTAAGTAATAATTGTAACTTTTTTTTTTGTGGCGCAGGCTACAGGAACATAAAGGAAACTCCATTAATTAAATTAGTTCAGGGTATATGATATGGCAAAGGGCATTATAATTATGGCATACAAACCTGAAAGGTTCATGCTGGGCTGCTGGGCTGAAGTAAACTTGAGAATATTGGTCGATGCTGATAGAGTAGCAACGTTGAAAAAATTAAGCGAATAGGTCAGCATTGTTATAATCGTTATCAGCACAAATACCATTTAAGTGTAGAGATATAAGAAATCAGGAAAAATTACCTTTAGAGTTAACAAAGCTTAAAATTCATTTGGAATGGATTTAAACGTTTTTTATTGTAATGTAAGTAGTAAAAGTAGTAAAGTCCACAAAGAAGAAATAAACTGCAGATAGGCAGCGTGAAGCATTTAAGTTGAAAATTCAGAGGACGGTGGGATGTAAGATCATGATATGAATAAATTAAAAGAACACATACATTCTGATAAATCTTTAATGGAAGGAGATATTTTAGTTTTTTGAGAAGGATGATAAAGCGAACGAAGATAGAGTAGGACGTTTGCCAATTAGGTTCAGGATTAGTGGTATGATTGATAAACATGTGGCAACATGTGGTCGAGCATACTATTGACGTGTTTATTTGGAACAAGAATTTTAAAAGAAGAAATTTTCATTTGATCTTAAAGTTAAATTTAGTTATAGAGACTAAAGAAATTATCAATATTGAGTTGCGAGTAGGTGTTGCGCGAACATGTTTTTTTTTAGATTCGTGTAGATTTATGTAAGATATCGTTTAATTATAGCTTTGTTTATTATATATTTAATTGTGGTTGACGTGGTAAGTGTAGGAGGAATAATCATAATAGTTACTATTTATTAATCTCTACTGATACTTTATACTGCTAGCTGATTTTTCGATTGACTCCGCGACTTCTCTTTTGATATTGCCGTTGCCGATGTTCTCCGTCGCCAAGCGTTTTGGCTTCACTGGCTGGTCCATTAATTAATATTTAACGGAAAGAATAATTTCCGTCCATAATGTACATAGATAATATTGATCAGCATTTCTGATCTGATTAGGTGATTGATGTAGCTGCAGCGTACAAAGAGAAGAGCAACACTGTCGTTCGTAAGGTAAGAAATAATGGGCTCGGCTCTGATGATATCTTTTGTATTATTTTATTTCTTTTTTATTGCCGTAGGAGTTTATTTTAGTTTGAATAAGGTAAATGTGATGTGCAGTATAAAGACGACTAGCTTGTTCATAAGATGAATGAGGTACCAGTGTACTATCTTTTGGGATATTAATGCCAACATTGCATAATCCAGGACTTTGCGAAGTTTTTAGACGTGATGTTAGTTGCTTCTTCCACTTTGTTCTACGATTTTGAAACCATGTTTTTACTTGAGCCTCCGTCAAAAATAATTTTTGAGACAGCTCTATACGTTTGCTAACGCTTAGGTATTTATCAAGCTTAAACTCGAGTTCAAGTTGTTCTAACTGTTTTGCACTATATGCTTGCCGTGGTTTTCTGTCGACACATTTTTTTTTAAAGAAGTTTCCTGATAATTGAATAAACGTATAGTAAGTAAGTGAGATACGATGATAACCAATGATATACCTTGCACATTTACTTCATTACGCCAATTCGGAAGCACAGCAGGTGTATACGGAAAATACGGTAAGTTCATGGAGTCGCAAGAAAAAGGAAAATTGAGCTTTCCACAATCAACAAAAAAATTTTCATAGGCTTTAGTTTTTATAGGGCTGGACAAGACCAGGGAATCATTTCTTCCTGAAATTAAATAGAAATTCGAATTTAACTTATTAAATATTAAAATATTTTTATCGACATGGAGCTTATACAAAGGGGACAAAATCTAACAATTAGTACAATTTTTGCAACCTTTTCTTAACTTTAATTATTTTATTTCATGGCGTTATGAATTTGTTTTTCCTTTATTCTTTGCGATATTTATGTAAAAAAGTAAACATCGACATATGTATGTATGTGTACATTAGGGTTGCGCTTATTCATAAAAATGTAATTTTCAAAGGTCTAAGGTTCGAAAAATATTCCTTTTATTATAAAAAATAAAATATAAAGCTTTAGCCCGATTCAACAAAGTTTAGAGGTGGAGCCCTAGCGTCAAAGTTGGGAAATACGTTACTTGGCCGATGGATTGAATTTCATTTTATAATTTAGAATATCAAATGAGCTCCTAAGATTTCAGCTCGATTGATTAATGTTTCAGCCAAAAATAAATAATTTGCACTCCCATTCTATATTAAATTAAGATACTTACTGTTATAATTCAATGGCTATTGATTAGCATATTCTTTTGCCACGCTTAGCCACTTCTGAATCTCATCTTCTTTATTTTCTAATATTTGATTATAGTCTTTCATAAGCGTAACAGCACGCTCGGCTGTATCATTAACTACCTTTAAAGTTTTGAAAGTCTGTATTAAATCAAATTCTAAAGGATAAACCAATAACACTAGTCACTAGCCCAGAATGACTTTTCCTGATAGATTTGGAGATTTCTAAATTTTTAAAGAATTATGTTTAGATTGGTATTTTTCTTCAGAGGTAGTTTTTCTATTTTTCACATAACTTAAGTTTCCTACAAACCAAATTTTTGAAAAATACTTTAAAATAAACTAAACTTGGAAAAAAAAGATTCTTTAAAAATTGTTTAACATCCAAACCTATCAGAAAAAGTCATTTTTGGCGACAGCGGAAAAGTCGTGTCGACTAGTGTAATCTGTTGCATGCTGTCGAGTTTCTTAGAAAACTCTGACAACATTTACACATAAGATAGTTGCTAGATTTTAATTTAGTTTTTTTTTATATTTGGACTCAGATATGCAATGACAGAAAGCTGTTACGCGCGGATCCTACGCAACCCTCCTCCCGCCCAACCGACCGAAAAGCGCTGCCTCATGACGTGTGACTTGTCAAACAAACCGATCGGAGATATGCAGGAAAGATAGATTTTATATTAACGTTCAAGGAAATTTAGATCTTATCAGACTTACAGAACTAAACAAGCATTAAAATATCATAACCATTACTATTTAGAGGAGGATGCCAAATATTCCCGCTTGATCTAGATTAAGTTTTGCGTAGTTTGCGATATATTAAAAGTCGGCGATAGTTCAGTTTAATACAGTATATGATGGGGCTTTACACCCCAATGTGATACAGAAGCGCAAGAATAGCGAAAGCTTAGGTATAGGAATTGCACACTACAAAAGCACGACGAGTCTGTTTGTTTAGCTCGATTAAAGACGGGATCAGAGATGCCTTAAGATATATTCAGAAATATTTGTTCATTATTTTAGTAGCCCAATTTTGTATGGAGATTTTTGTGAAACTTGCTATGTTGAGCATGTAGTTGTGCTTAACTAATCAGAATAGTTTCTTGGCCTTGCTCTATATGTGGCTGACAAAGGTTAGTCGTATGCCCAATGTGACATCAAGGTACTTTTGTTCGCGCTGCTCTAGGGAAGAAAAACGTCACGGCTGCTGACTTTGATATAAGAGAGTGAAGCATTGCAATATGAAATTCAAATTCCGCTATGGCGTACAGATTTGAGAATTTACATTTTTTTTTTTAAATTTGTGTTTTTTTTTTGTTTAGTTTTGTTTTTAAGAATTGTTAAAACCTGTTTGTTTTATGTTCTCTTCAGAGGCTGTGCAGCCTGATCGAATCTATAGAATATAGCCAGAGGTTCAGCAGTAAAGTAAAATCTCTTTTATCATTGTTCATTGTTTGCGCTGCCCATTGCACCACATTGTAATACATACAAATAAATGCGCCCAAACGGCAGAAGCCTATGCAACCATTCTCTCACGTTCGTTCGCCTTCTCTATAGCTCTCTTGATCTTTCGCTCGATCCATCGCTCGCTCGCTTATATTAGGACACGGGCAATTCGACCCATTTCGGCCCATTACACCATCTTTCGTCGTTATTTTATCGCATCTACAGTTCACCTACATATGTACATATACATGTGTACATACACAATACGACGGTCTACATATTGTCTGGAGCTGATCGTATCACACTATATCATATTCGTTGCATCGGTCTTTAATGGGTATTTTTTACATACCTCGCCCAGACACCTCGCCCACACACCGGTCTCATATATCCCAATAAACTGCACCTACTATTACTTTTTACCGCTCGAACTTTTATTTAAATGAAAAATCGCAACAGCTAGTGAAGAAACGTATTACCTTATAATGTAGGTTAGGTTAAAGTGGTATCTGGGGAGAGGATCTTCCCACAGCTCACTTGGACCTATTAAGGGTCCGCTGTGATGACGCAAGCTCCTTCTTACTGCCTAACCTTAGTAAGCAAAGAATTGCAGATTAAGGGTAGCCGCATCCAGTAACTTGGATGTATTCGGAAAGAAAAGTTCCTAAATGTCCGTGTTGAAGGTAGCCCCCAGAATACAGAGTCTACGGTTTCCGATGGTCGGACAGCGACAAAAGAAGTTATGTTAGTCAATTAAAATTAGAAATAATTTAACAAAAACAACTAGGCATGTATTCAAAATATCATCCGCTTTTCTTAATTTCTTATTACGAGATAGGTTTGGGAGCATTAGTTTAAGTTTTATTTTAAGAAGAGGAAGGAAATTAGAAATTGATATAATATGGTAGAGGGAATTTTAATCCGATTATAAGACCCAAAACGGTTTATGCAAGGAATAATTCGATCTACGAAAAGGAAGGAATAACGGTTTCTATTGATTCTATTGTATCTAATAGTAATCGTGAAGTTTATTGAACTCAACAACTGGACTGATTCTTTTTTTGTTCTGGTGTGCCTTGTACAATCAAGATTGAAATGAACCATCCTTATAATGGACACAGAGCTTAACATCATCCGCACACATGAGTACACGAGTATGTTAATACAGAAGGCATGTTATTTATGAAGATTGTAAAGAGTAAGCGGTCTAGATAGATGGCTGCCCTGTGGTACACCCGAAGGTACCATAACTGGTGAAGAGAGGGAGTATTTGAAGAGTACTCTTTAAGACCTGGAACCAAGGTAGCTAGAAATTAATCTTATGATATTAGGTGAAAGCCCTAACAATTCAAGTTTATGTGCAAGAAAGAGTGCTTTACAGAGCCGAACGCTTTATTGAAATCGATGTAAGAAAGATGTAAGAAAATTTCGCTGAGGCCCCTCAGCCTGTCCAGAGCCCAGAACTATTTGTATGTGGGGACCTAGAGGTAGATCGGGGAGAAGCGTCCACGCGCGGTGGTTTCCCGCCGGGGACGCGATCAAATGTAGGAGCCGGCACGCGGCCTTTCAGTTAGGGAGGTGAAAGATTTCTTGACAGAGGGTGACGTTCTGTATCGCGGACAGCACCCTTCGGCCCTTTTTCCCCAGTGTTGAGTAGGACTGATTACGAGGAAAAGATCTTTACCAGAAGGGGGAAAATCGCGCTCGAAGACACCGTGCTATACCGCAGACAGTGATATGGCTCGCTTTCCCCAGGGAGTTGATAAGGGAACATGAGGAGAGGCACAAACTTGATAGAGGGTACCGTGCTATACCGTGGACAGCACCACTCAGCTAGTTTTCCCCAAAGTTGAGGAGAAATCACTACAGGGGAAAGTTTTCTACGGAAAGGAATAATCTGATCCACCGACACCGTGCACGGAATAGCACAGTGACATAAACCGGTTTTTTTCCGAAGGATTATGTGGGGAAAGGTGGAACAAGGACGGATTTTCTACTTTCAACCATTCCACTATGGAATACTCATAAACGCAAATGTTTTTTTAGTACTTTATTACTTTTTTCGAACCCTGGGCCCTTCCTCCTAACTTCCGCACCGCATCTCTTGGAGGTCACTTCGCAATTCCTCAGCATTTTCGGCGCGTGCCAAACTGCTTCTCTGTCGACTTCTTGATCCGTTTTTGTCGCGTGCTTACGCTTAGCGGTGCCGTGCGTGGGTGTTAGATAGAGCGCGGCGATCGTTCCTCGACGCCTCTTGCTCGTTTTCGGGGGTCGGCTTTTCTCGTTGGCGTCGGGGTGCTGCTGCTCTCTGCTGTGGATCATCGGGGCACTGCTTTGTGATCGGTGCTGCTGCTCTCTGCGGCGTATTGTCGGGTCTCTCTCTATATTTTTACGTTGTTCTTAGAACTAAATAATAGGATTCTTATGTCTAGGAAATAATAAAAATAAAAAGCGTGTAAAAATGTAAAATGGGGACACTTCTGTGCTCGCCCCCCGTTTCTTCCCTAACGTTTAGCATTGTAAATTTGAGTACCAGAGAACTACAAGGGTGTCACTCTTGCCTCCCTACTCACACTCAATGAAATGTATGTTGTGACCACCCATCACCGCGTAAGCAAAGCAAAGACACGCACCTAACAAAAGTTTTGTGTGTGCAGCGAGCACCGGCAATATCACGCACTCGCTCATACAATACCCGCTTTTGTTTTTTCATGCAGCCACTGGCACTTTTCGGCAGCGGGTGCCGGTCGCACTCACACTCAAAAAGAATGTAGGAAGAAGCGCAAGTGAAAAAAAGACAATGCGCAATAAATAGATGTAGGCAAGAATCATATTTTGCTGCTGTTTCGACATGCTTTGCTGACCGAAAGAAGAAGCAAAGCAAAAACAAGTATTCTTAAACGGCGATTGCTGCTGTTCCTTCTCTTTTCGGCGGCGATCGTTTTCTTCAGAAGCATAAACAGAAACGCAAGCAATAAAAAAAAGACTTATTCCAGTTTCTTTAACACTGCTTTTTAGAGTTCGAAATTCAGTGCTTCTTAGATTTGGCTAGCGAAAGCTTCGCAGAAATGACTCCAGAACAAATTAAAAATAAAATTGATTGTGGTATATATAGCGCAGCTCCAGTACACAAAGGAAAAAGTGTAATTTGGTCAATATTATGTAACATTTTTTTAAAGGACCATGTCCTAGAAGGCTTGGTTTATTGTCATAAATGTGGCAAGGTGCTAAAATATGTTAGCAACCAATCTTCGAATTTGTCACATCAAAAAGGCTGTGTGTCTTTACGACAGCCAACGGAAGCAAACAAATTTTCTAGCTTGGACAAAAAAACAGCTTCAGAGAAGTGCAGTGAGTGCGTTGTTCAGATTTGTCGCCCTTTTTCAGAGGTAAACGGCACTGTATTTCGCAACCTGGTTACATTTTTTGTAAAAATTAGTGCTTCATGTGGAACGCCGATATTTACGACCTACTCTCTGACGCAACGACATTGAGCCAAATGGAGATAGATGCAGAAAAGAAGCGGACGATAATCTCCAATGAAGTTAAAAATGCACTGGATAATGGTGGAGTATCGGCAACCACTGATATGTGTCACTCTCTATTACTTAAAAGACTTTAAAATTAAAGATATCATTTTGGGCTTAAAATCGATGGATTTCGAAAAATCGATGGGCGAAAACGTTTTAAGCAAAATGAAAACAATTTTTGAACAGTTTGATGAGGACAACATAAATGTCATTAAATTCGTGACCTATAGGGGAGCCAATATAAAGCCATTGAACAAAAATATTTGATTAAATTGTAGCAGCTATTTATTTTCAAACGTTGTAGAAAACTCATTTGACGAACATATGACCTTCAAGAAATATTAAACGCATGCAAAAATATCTTTAAATATTAAAAAAAAAGCAAGTTTGCAGCACAACAACACAACATTAAAAAACTCATGCCCTACTTGATGGAATTCCAATTAAACAATGCTTAATTCTATAGTGGATAACTGGACACCAGTTAATCAAGTAATAAGTGAGACTGAAGGGGGTCACAAGCTCATAATCAAAAAAATAACAAGAGAGGGAGCGGTGTGTAAAATTTTCAAAAAATTATGTCGAACCCTATGTTAGATTTTTATATATTAAAAGTTGTCTGTTTCCATACGTTTTTGTTTTTGTTTACATACGCTTTTTAAATCTGCTTCTACATTTTTAAATATTCGAGACGTGGAAGTGTTTGCGAGAGAGAGAGGGAATGAGTAAGCGCATGGTAGGCGTTGCGTAGCCACTGAAATTTAATTTGTTCCTTCTTATACTTTAGGACGTTGATATGCAATGACTGCACCATCAAGTGGCCTAAGCGACACCAGCCGATTCCTGTTACGCGCGGATCCCAGGCAAGAACACAGCCCACCTCCCGCCCAACCGACCGAGGGGCGCTGCCGCATAACGCGCGACTCGTTAGCCGAACCGATCGCGGACATGCAGGAAAGATAGCTGTTAGACTAGTGTTCGAGGAAAAGTAGAACTAATCTAACTAAAAAACTAAGCAATTTCTAATTACGAGAAAGATATAAGAGTATCAATAATTTAAGACTAGATTCTAACGTAGTAGAAATAATATGGTAGAGGGAATTATAATCTGAGCATAGGACCCTAAATGGTTCATGCAATGAGTAATTCGATCTACAAAGCGGAAGAAACAAGGGTGTATAATTCCTAGTGCTTCTAATAGGAATCGTGAAGTTTATGCGGCTCAACAGGTCAGGGCTGTCTACGTCACCCCTGATCAAGTTGTGCACAAAAATCACACCAAGCATTTTCCTACGATTAGCTAAGGTTGGAAGGTTTATTAAAAGCAATCTATCTAGGGTAAGACGGCAGTCTCACACCAGCATCCCAGTTAAGGCCGCGTAAAGCAAATAGTAAAAAGTTTTTCTGAACTGATTCTATACGGTCCTGGTGTACGTTGTACTGAGGGCACCATACACAAGAGCCGTATTCTAAATTCGGACGAACCAGAGAGGTGTAGAGAGTCTTTGTTATATAGGGGTCATCAAATTCCTTTGACCACCTCTTTATAAACCCAAGCACGCCCATGGCCTTGTTCACCATGGTAGAAATGTGTTCTGAAAACTTTAACTTGTGATCTAATAGAACACCAAGATCATCAACCCGGGTAATTCTCTCAAGAGAACCACCACAAAGGGTATATGGAACCAGAAAGGCGCGGGAACGATGAAAAGTCATTACTTTACATTTTGAAGCATTAAGGTTTAATAGATTTGCACAACACCAAGACTGAAATCTATCAAGATCGGATTGCAACCTGGATTGGAAAGAAATGTCCTTATACTGGACACAGAGCTTAACATCATCCGCATACATAAGTACTCGAGAGTGTGTTAATACAGAAGGCAGGTCATTTATAAAGAGTGTAAAGAGTAAGGGGCCTAGATATCTCCCCTGTGGTACACCCGAAGTCACCAAAACTGGTGAGGACAGGGAGTTTTTGAAAAGGACTCTTTGAGACCTAGAACACAGGTAACTAGCGATCCATCTCAGGAGATTGGGCGGGAACCCTAAAAGGTCAAGTTTTTGTGCTAGGAGGGAATGGTTTACAGAGTCAAACGCCTTACTAAAATCGGTGTAAACAACATCCGTCTGTAAATTACCTTGAAAGCCTTTAATTATAAAGAAGGTAAACTCCAATAAGTTGGTAGTGGTTGATCTCCGCCTTATAAATCCATGTTGAGCTGGAGATATAAGTGATCTGCATAGGTGCTGCAGGTGCGGAGTTAAAATTTTCTCAAACACTTTCGGAATAGCGGATAACTTAGATATACCTCTATAGTTGTTCGCGTCAGATTTGCTACCTTTCTTATGGAGAGGAATTATAAAGGACTCCTTCCATATCGGGGGAAAGCATGAAGAATTTATAGATAAGTTGAATAGTTTAAGCAATGGCCCGCACAGAGACTCGGCACAGTAACTGAATACACAGCCGGGAACTCCGTCCGGACCCGGTGAGAACACCGGCTTTACTGTTCGTAGATCATGAAGCAAGGAGCTTTCATTTAGCAAAGGACTGAAAATGCCGCTCGACCTATAATAATGACCTATAATAATGATCCGACCTGATCCAGATTCAGCAATGTGTTAGACACAGTCATTTTCAATGATTCTAGGTTTTTCGTTTTCTTGTAAAAATTGTCGACTGAAAAAGGCCACCACTGAAATTTATGCATCCAAGAAGATGCTTAGTAGCACATGGGGCCTGTCACCCGCTCTGATGCATTGGATCTACATCTCGGTGGTGCGACCAACTCTGCTGTATGGAGTGCTAGTGTGGTGGCAAGCTACTGAAAAGAAGACGTATCACAAGCTAATGGAACGAACCCAGTGGCAGGCTCTGCTCTGTATAACAGGAGCGCTGAGGTCAACGCCAACCAAAGCACTCGAAACTATACTCGGAATCGACCCCCTCGACATCTACGCTAGGCTGACTGCAGGCAAGGCAGCACAGCGCTTGATTGCATCGGGGAATATGTCTCCCCAAAGATTTGGGCATAGTTCAATTGGAATGGACATGATCAGTTCAACCGACTACATGATCCCCCAAACGTGCCTTGAAGTAAAAACAAACCTCTTCATGGGACCCGAAGACTGGAAAGCGGGACGGGACCAGACTCAACACCTCAACATATACACTGACGGCTCCAAGATGAATGAAGGAGTAGAAGCCAGCCTATACTGTACGAACCCTTAAATAAGGGCGGCGTATAAGCTACCCGACCGATGCAGCATATTCCAGGCGGAAGTCTTCACCATCAATAAGGCAGCTGAGGTCGCTCAGTTCACAGAGCGACCACACAATACGGTTAACATATTCGTTGACAGCCAAGCAGCGATAAAATCCATGCAGTCGTCCGCGGTCAGTTCCAGAAGTGTCCTGGCAAGCAGAGAGGCACTAGATTCACTAAGCACGACTAAGTCAGTGCAGATCTATTGGGTTCCCAGTCACCAGGTCATCGAAGGAAACGAAGCGGCGGACGTTCTGGCTAAAGAAGGCGTCGGGCTGGTAGACGAAAGGACCGAAAGCGTGCCGGTCTCCCTAAGGACGCTACAAAGTGACCTGGAGAAGCAGGCCAAAATGAGGACAGACAGCAGGTGGAAGAACACCACCACCTGCAGAACCTCGAAAATCATGTGCAAGGAACACAATGAGAAACTCAGCCACTACCTGCTGCACCTTCCACGGAAGGATTGCAGACTGCTAGTGGGCATACTAACAGGCCACTGCCTGGCTGCGTCACATGCAACCAGGCTGAACATCACCAACAGCGAGATCTGCAGGAAATGCAATGAACCCGGGGCTGTCGAAACTCTTTAACATCTCATCTGCCGGTGTCCGGCTCTCTCAAGGGCAAGAAGAATATACCTGGGCGCACCGATGCTGGTATCACTGGAGGATGCCTCTAAAAAGTCGCCAGGGAAAGTTCATACAAAAATCCGGATGACGAGGGGCCACTCTGGCCTATGATAGGCCCCGTCGAGGGCCGTCCGGAGCTACCTAACCTAACCTATCTCCCTGGCATAAGAGAAGTTAAACTTTTCCAGCTTAAAATCAACGGCTTTTATTTGGCTTTGTATATAAGCCGTCACATCATCATTAATTGTGGAGTCAGAGCAAGCCGTGAGACAAAAACTTGTCTCTTTGGTGGAGTCCCCACCAATCTTGGCACCACAGGCCTATCACCTGTGATGGTAATACCCGGTGGTCCGGGACTTATATTCACTGGTGGGGTCGGAATTGAGGGGACAGCTAATGAGTTCGCGGACAGTACGGACACGGACGCTACAGACGAATTTGGCTGCCTGCTCTCCGACGCGATAAATTCGGCTACCGAATTTTCATCACCAGCAGCTGTCGTTGCCTTTGGAGTAGCGAACGAAATCAACTGCTGCACTATTGGGGTGGTCGGAGTCAGCTTGTCAGCATCGGCCGGCCGAGGGGCAGTTGGCACATGCAGATCTCGCGGCTAGGAGCCGACCGTACTGCTCTTTGAATCCCACGGTCAGCTCATAAACGCTGCCATCTCCCTCTCAACCGGACGGCATGCCTCACAGCTGTAAAGCAGGCCATTTCTCTTGGAGATGGCATCACCCACGAGACCGGAAAACCCAGCGCATTTAGCGTGCACTACGCTGTCGCAGAGCCAGCAGGGGATACTCGGCTGGTCATGGGTGATCTGCTTCTTGCAGGTTTTTTTTAACACAGACAACAGTGTATTCCATTATGAGAAAAAATAAATAAATATAAAATATATGAAATAAAAAAATAAAATATCCACTGCAAATAGGTATCAGACCAGTGTGCCAGATAAACGATAAAAGAGCAATAAGAAAGAGAAGAGAGCGGTTACTTCAGTTGAGAGAGAGAGAGAGAGAGAGAGAGAGAAAGAGCGTTACTACACAGAACGTATCGAGAGCGAGAGAGGAAGAACAGTAATGTTAGTTTGGGTAATAGCGAGAGAGTGATAAAACAATAGATCAACTTGGTAAAAGCGGCAGATTTTGATTTTGTGTGTACTTACGAAAAGAACACATTGACTACCGACACAGGAAAATAATTAAATTATATTTAAAACACAAATGGGCATGCACTAGCGCTTACAGAAAAGCTCTAAGAAAACAGGTCATTTATTGAGTTTATTTAGTTAGTATTTTCAAAAAACACCGGCAGCTTATTTAGGATAAAAGGCAGATAAGCGGAGCGCAAAACAAACACACGTCTGCTACAAAAAGAATCGAACGAATCGAAAACGAATTTTAACCTCACATATCAAAACAAAATTAGCAAACCCCGCTTAACTAAACGTCATAAAGCTGCGCGACTTTCTTTTTAAGGCCTGTCTCCAGCACCGCGAAATTTTACTGACAGGAATCTGCTCTTTATTTTGGTTGTGTGGAATTCAACTAACGTAGTGTAACCAAGAACCTGAAAAGTGATTGGCCACTCTCATGAATCAGCTTTGTTTTGTAAACAGCGCTAATTTTGAAAACAAAACCAAAATTAAAAAAAGGAAGAAAAGTAATTCTGACGATGAAGTGATTGTGTTGGTAGCGGCACATATTGTTGTAAGAAGAAGTGCAGCGCAGTCGGAGGCGCCAAAACGTCAAAATTATCAAAATGCTTATTTTCCGTGATCCGCCAAAAACGTTTTCTTGCCTCAACTGCTTTTATTAAAGCAATCTTCTCCTCACTTTAAAAATGTTCATATCTCTTTTTGGATTTGCGCCCAGATTTTGCCTCCACCTCTCACTTGTACTTCAGTAATAATGTGCACATATATTTTCCTGGCACCCTCATCAGCTGTTTTCACAGTCCACATTCGTGTGGATATCGATAGTATCGATAAGAATTCGTGGATTCCGTTTACGTTGCTGGATACGGGCTCCAGGAAAACACAAACGAAAAATTACTGGCCAAGTTTTTTTTATATGAAGTTTGGCAGTAATTTTTCGTTTCCGCGGTGCTGGATACCCAGCTTTATGAAAAACTCAAGTTCTGGGACGTCGAATTTGAAAATAAAATTTTTAGTGATGAAAATATTGGAGAGATCCGCGTCATCCACGGGCTACTTGTTACAAACGGAAGCATGGCGGTGGATCGCTTTTGATTTGGACTGCCTTTAGTGCTAAAGGCAAGTCTCCAATATGTTTTATATCCAGCCGGATGAATACTCAAGCATATATAGAAATGATTAATAGTGAGCTTATTCCATTTCCTGAGCATTTCCATTGTGATCAATGGACATTTCAGCAGGATAAGGCGCCGATTCATGTTGCCCGGGCGACAATGGATTTTTTTGACACCCACAATATTAATGACTTAAATCCGATTGAGGATCAGTGGGGCATCCTTGCAGCAAAAGTTTATGCCTGTACAAGGCAGTACGATACTTTGAAGGAGTTGAAACAAGCTATCGTTGCAGAATGGGCCAGGATTAAGTTATCAACTCTACAAAACCCGGTAGGTTCAATACCCCGCAGCACAGTGGTCGGGCTTGTATGGAGCGTGCAGCCAAAAATACTTCTAGTAGTGTTAAAAATCTGAATCTTGTTCTAAAATTTAATAAAAATATAATAAATAAAAAACTAAAAAAAATCATTCATATTCAGCCCCCTACTAAAGTTATACACTCTGCTCAATATCTTCATATAAAAAATAATAATAATGATTTTGCTTGTAATTTTTTTCACATAAGGTACGTTATTATTTAATATGTTATTCTAAAAGATGAAAAACATTTTTATTAAAAACAGACCTATTTTTAGGGGGTAACTTTCGTTGTCCCGTTATGAAAGGATCCGAAGAAAGAAGTAAGCGATTAAGTAGATCTTCATTTGTTGCTACTAGAGAAATTTTTCTTGTATGATTTAGACGAAATTTCTTTATGTCCTGACTTCTCGACTCAGCAGCTTCCTCTGACAACTCCCCAATCGACACCAGAGCGTTTTCAATTATGGATGGTCCATGAATTAAAATTTTATGAACAGTAGGCGGAAGATAATACCATGAGTAAGTCCCTGTAAGATCAGTCGCTATTTGGAGTGCAAATGTCTTAAATTTGTCCACATTAATTTTGTATCCTGAACAGAGTACTTGCAATATTGTTGCACACCGTTCAATAAGGTCTTCATTTAGTCCTGTTATTTCGGCGGATAACCCAGGATTTCTAAAGAATTTTCTGGCAGTGTTTCCATCATTCGATGTTCCAAATCCACCAACTTTCGGCTTATCAACAATCAATCCCATTTTTATACGGAATTCTGTTTGAATATTTCTTTTTCTTTTCAAAAATTTTACTTTTCCTTCGTCTTCTCTAACATGCCAGACTTGAATATCAAGTCTGTAGGACAAATGAATGAAATATTCAAAAAAATCGTATATATGCATGAAGTGGTGACAACCCGAAATGAAACCGATCCTGATGAACTTCCCTTTGCAAGCTTTTCTGAATATTGTTCATCTCTGTGGGTTTGGCGTTGCATATATAGCATTTTGAGGATGATGTTCGGGTTAAGGCATTACAAATTTTGCCATCAACCATTGTGAGTTGCAAAATATGCTCAACAGATAATGTTTTATTGCCAACAGCTATTTTCGTCGGAACAAGGTTCTTAATTTTGTCCTTGAAATATTTTTCCTCCTCTATACTTAACTCAGTGTATTCCTTAATAAATTGAAATCGCACAGGTCGACAATATCGTGTGGATGCTGGTCGTGGGTTTTTCCATTCAATTTTGGACGTATCGTCAGTTGCTAATAGGGCAAGCGGAACATATGACGTGACAAACAAGTGACTGTCTCCCAAATTATTGTTCTCCACTTTCTGCTTGTATTCGCTGTACCCAGAGCTACCGTCGAAGCCCCATTTCCCTATTAGTTTTAGGTTGCAAATAGGATCGGCGACTAAATCACTTATTACACTTTCTTGCAACTCGATAATGCGCTTTGTTGTATGGTCCAATAAACTTTGAAGCTCCACTTCTGCATGTGCTTCACTAATTGTAATTTTTTCCGGATATTTTATTTTAAAACATTATCATAGCTGCAAAACAGCTCAGAATAACTTTTGCTATTGACAAACTCTTTAACGAGTATTGGTGCTTTGTTAAATTCGCTTCCATTATAAGCGAAATAACCTCATTAGCACTTGCAGGCAAGATTTCTTCTTCAAAAGCAGCAGAACGCAAATACTCAGCAGCAGACTCATTCAAATCAGCAATCTCGGCAATCCGTCTTCTCTTGGTTCGGGTTGAACACTCAGAGAAACTAATTTTTGGACGGCCACGCTCATTACTACGCTCAGGTGTAGTAAGTACATCGGCTTTAAATGAAAACTGTTCATTTGTCGAAAACCAATCCGTATGCTTTTCCAAAACGAATGCTTTATTTCGTTTGCAGTCACGCCAAAATATAGAAATTCTATTGCAGCAGTAATTAATGCGTTTTTCTAAGTGGTCCAAATATTCTGTTCCCACTATATGGCCATCATTCTCTATTCTTAATTTCAAAGATTGGAAAATGCTTTGAATCTTGACCTGTCTCGGAACACCACTTATTAAATATATAAATACGGTTAAATACGGTTATAAAAATATAGTAATAAGTAATAATATAAATTTAAATTAATAATATGTATAAATAAATAAAAGAAAATGAACAAATAAATAAAAATGACAATCACAAAACAATACAACAAAACGCACAAAGACGAAAAAAGAGACGAAGGCGAAGACAAAGATAATTGCAATACACATCACAAAAAGCACAGTTACACAAACGAAAAAAGTAGAGCGAAAACGGCGAGACTGCTTTGGTTTTTTCAAGGTTACGCAGCGGCTAGCAAAAACTAGCAGCTGAAATTTGCTCAAAATAATTTTTACATATAAGTTAATATTTCAGTATAAGTTTGATCGTTAACTTCGATTAACTTCACAGTTAAAAGTCTAAGTAAAATTTAAGTTTACATATAAATTGTTAGTGAAATTAGACATATATTAAATAAATTATTAAAAATATACTCAAAATACTGGGTTCATGAAAATAATTAAATATACTAGTTAAAACCTTTATTTAAAATATTAAAGACATCCATTGTTCGATCAACCTTAATTTAAATTGATTTAATTGCTTTACTTCTAACTACACTTGCAAAATGCGTGCGCCTCAAAACCAATAAATTTTGGTTCCCTATGTTTAACAGTTATTCTTGAAGAGGACAGCGGGAACAAAACAAAAAGAACAGTTGATTTAAAAAGTTTGATCTCTTATGAAACAGCGTTGCCACATTTTAAGTAATAATTGTAACTTTTTTTTTTGTGGCGCAGGCTACAGGAACATAAAGGAAACTCCATTAATTAAATTAGTTCAGGGTATATGATATGGCAAAGGGCATTATAATTATGGCATACAAACCTGAAAGGTTCATGCTGGGCTGCTGGGCTGAAGTAAACTTGAGAATATTGGTCGATGCTGATAGAGTAGCAACGTTGAAAAAATTAAGCGAATAGGTCAGCATTGTTATAATCGTTATCAGCACAAATACCATTTAAGTGTAGAGATATAAGAAATCAGGAAAAATTACCTTTAGAGTTAACAAAGCTTAAAATTCATTTGGAATGGATTTAAACGTTTTTTATTGTAATGTAAGTAGTAAAAGTAGTAAAGTCCACAAAGAAGAAATAAACTGCAGATAGGCAGCGTGAAGCATTTAAGTTGAAAATTCAGAGGACGGTGGGATGTAAGATCATGATATGAATAAATTAAAAGAACACATACATTCTGATAAATCTTTAATGGAAGGAGATATTTTAGTTTTTTGAGAAGGATGATAAAGCGAACGAAGATAGAGTAGGACGTTTGCCAATTAGGTTCAGGATTAGTGGTATGATTGATAAACATGTGGCAACATGTGGTCGAGCATACTATTGACGTGTTTATTTGGAACAAGAATTTTAAAAGAAGAAATTTTCATTTGATCTTAAAGTTAAATTTAGTTATAGAGACTAAAGAAATTATCAATATTGAGTTGCGAGTAGGTGTTGCGCGAACATGTTTTTTTTTAGATTCGTGTAGATTTATGTAAGATATCGTTTAATTATAGCTTTGTTTATTATATATTTAATTGTGGTTGACGTGGTAAGTGTAGGAGGAATAATCATAATAGTTACTATTTATTAATCTCTACTGATACTTTATACTGCTAGCTGATTTTTCGATTGACTCCGCGACTTCTCTTTTGATATTGCCGTTGCCGATGTTCTCCGTCGCCAAGCGTTTTGGCTTCACTGGCTGGTCCATTAATTAATATTTAACGGAAAGAATAATTTCCGTCCATAATGTACATAGATAATATTGATCAGCATTTCTGATCTGATTAGGTGATTGATGTAGCTGCAGCGTACAAAGAGAAGAGCAACACTGTCGTTCGTAAGGTAAGAAATAATGGGCTCGGCTCTGATGATATCTTTTGTATTATTTTATTTCTTTTTTATTGCCGTAGGAGTTTATTTTAGTTTGAATAAGGTAAATGTGATGTGCAGTATAAAGACGACTAGCTTGTTCATAAGATGAATGAGGTACCAGTGTACTATCTTTTGGGATATTAATGCCAACATTGCATAATCCAGGACTTTGCGAAGTTTTTAGACGTGATGTTAGTTGCTTCTTCCACTTTGTTCTACGATTTTGAAACCATGTTTTTACTTGAGCCTCCGTCAAAAATAATTTTTGAGACAGCTCTATACGTTTGCTAACGCTTAGGTATTTATCAAGCTTAAACTCGAGTTCAAGTTGTTCTAACTGTTTTGCACTATATGCTTGCCGTGGTTTTCTGTCGACACATTTTTTTTTAAAGAAGTTTCCTGATAATTGAATAAACGTATAGTAAGTAAGTGAGATACGATGATAACCAATGATATACCTTGCACATTTACTTCATTACGCCAATTCGGAAGCACAGCAGGTGTATACGGAAAATACGGTAAGTTCATGGAGTCGCAAGAAAAAGGAAAATTGAGCTTTCCACAATCAACAAAAAAATTTTCATAGGCTTTAGTTTTTATAGGGCTGGACAAGACCAGGGAATCATTTCTTCCTGAAATTAAATAGAAATTCGAATTTAACTTATTAAATATTAAAATATTTTTATCGACATGGAGCTTATACAAAGGGGACAAAATCTAACAATTAGTACAATTTTTGCAACCTTTTCTTAACTTTAATTATTTTATTTCATGGCGTTATGAATTTGTTTTTCCTTTATTCTTTGCGATATTTATGTAAAAAAGTAAACATCGACATATGTATGTATGTGTACATTAGGGTTGCGCTTATTCATAAAAATGTAATTTTCAAAGGTCTAAGGTTCGAAAAATATTCCTTTTATTATAAAAAATAAAATATAAAGCTTTAGCCCGATTCAACAAAGTTTAGAGGTGGAGCCCTAGCGTCAAAGTTGGGAAATACGTTACTTGGCCGATGGATTGAATTTCATTTTATAATTTAGAATATCAAATGAGCTCCTAAGATTTCAGCTCGATTGATTAATGTTTCAGCCAAAAATAAATAATTTGCACTCCCATTCTATATTAAATTAAGATACTTACTGTTATAATTCAATGGCTATTGATTAGCATATTCTTTTGCCACGCTTAGCCACTTCTGAATCTCATCTTCTTTATTTTCTAATATTTGATTATAGTCTTTCATAAGCGTAACAGCACGCTCGGCTGTATCATTAACTACCTTTAAAGTTTTGAAAGTCTGTATTAAATCAAATTCTAAAGGATAAACCAATAACACTAGTCACTAGCCCAGAATGACTTTTCCTGATAGATTTGGAGATTTCAAAATTTTTAAAGAATTATGTTTAGATTGGTATTTTTCTTCAGAGGTAGATTTTCTATTTTTCACATAACTTAAGTTTCCTACAAACCAAATTTTTGAAAAATACTTTAAAATAAACTAAACTTGGAAAAAAAAGATTCTTTAAAAATTGTTTAACATCCAAACCTATCAGAAAAAGTCATTTTTGGCGACAGCGGAAAAGTCGTGTCGACTAGTGTAATCTGTTGCATGCTGTCGAGTTTCTTAGAAAACTCTGACAACATTTACACATAAGATAGTTGCTAGATTTTAATTTAGTTTTTTTTTATATTTGGACTCAGATATGCAATGACAGAAAGCTGTTACGCGCGGATCCTACGCAACCCTCCTCCCGCCCAACCGACCGAAAAGCGCTGCCTCATGACGTGTGACTTGTCAAACAAACCGATCGGAGATATGCAGGAAAGATAGATTTTATATTAACGTTCAAGGAAATTTAGATCTTATCAGACTTACAGAACTAAACAAGCATTAAAATATCATAACCATTACTATTTAGAGGAGGATGCCAAATATTCCCGCTTGATCTAGATTAAGTTTTGCGTAGTTTGCGATATATTAAAAGTCGGCGATTGTTCAGTTTAATACAGTATATGATGGGGCTTTACACCCCAATGTGATACAGAAGCGCAAGAATAGCGAAAGCTTAGGTATAGGAATTGCACACTACAAAAGCACGACGAGTCTGTTTGTTTAGCTCGATTAAAGACGGGATCAGAGATGCCTTAAGATATATTCAGAAATATTTGTTCATTATTTTAGTAGCCCAATTTTGTATGGAGATTTTTGTGAAACTTGCTATGTTGAGCATGTAGTTGTGCTTAACTAATCAGAATAGTTTCTTGGCCTTGCTCTATATGTGGCTGACAAAGGTTAGTCGTATGCCCAATGTGACATCAAGGTACTTTTGTTCGCGCTGCTCTAGGGAAGAAAAACGTCACGGCTGCTGACTTTGATATAAGAGAGTGAAGCATTGCAATATGAAATTCAAATTCCGCTATGGCGTACAGATTTGAGAATTTACATTTTTTTTTTTAAATTTGTGTTTTTTTTTTGTTTAGTTTTGTTTTTAAGAATTGTTAAAACCTGTTTGTTTTATGTTCTCTTCAGAGGCTGTGCAGCCTGATCGAATCTATAGAATATAGCCAGAGGTTCAGCAGTAAAGTAAAATCTCTTTTATCATTGTTCATTGTTTGCGCTGCCCATTGCACCACATTGTAATACATACAAATAAATGCGCCCAAACGGCAGAAGCCTATGCAACCATTCTCTCACGTTCGTTCGCCTTCTCTATAGCTCTCTTGATCTTTCGCTCGATCCATCGCTCGCTCGCTTATATTAGGACTCGCTTATATTCGACCCATTTCGGCCCATTACACCATCTTTCGTCGTTATTTTATCGCATCTACAGTTCACCTACATATGTACATATACATGTGTACATACACAATACGACGGTCTACATATTGTCTGGAGCTGATCGTATCACACTATATCATATTCGTTGCATCGGTCTTTAATGGGTATTTTTTACATACCTCGCCCAGACACCTCGCCCACACACCGGTCTCATATATCCCAATAAACTGCACCTACTATTACTTTTTACCGCTCGAACTTTTATTTAAATGAAAAATCGCAACAGCTAGTGAAGAAACGTATTACCTTATAATGTAGGTTAGGTTAAAGTGGTATCTGGGGAGAGGATCTTCCCACAGCTCACTTGGACCTATTAAGGGTCCGCTGTGATGACGCAAGCTCCTTCTTACTGCCTAACCTTAGTAAGCAAAGAATTGCAGATTAAGGGTAGCCGCATCCAGTAACTTGGATGTATTCGGAAAGAAAAGTTCCTAAATGTCCGTGTTGAAGGTAGCCCCCAGAATACAGAGTCTACGGTTTCCGATGGTCGGACAGCGACAAAAGAAGTTATGTTAGTCAATTAAAATTAGAAATAATTTAACAAAAACAACTAGGCATGTATTCAAAATATCATCCGCTTTTCTTAATTTCTTATTACGAGATAGGTTTGGGAGCATTAGTTTAAGTTTTATTTTAAGAAGAGGAAGGAAATTAGAAATTGATATAATATGGTAGAGGGAATTTTAATCCGATTATAAGACCCAAAACGGTTTATGCAAGGAATAATTCGATCTACGAAAAGGAAGGAATAACGGTTTCTATTGATTCTATTGTATCTAATAGTAATCGTGAAGTTTATTGAACTCAACAACTGGACTGATTCTTTTTTTGTTCTGGTGTGCTTTGTACAATCAAGATTGAAATGAACCATCCTTATAATGGACACAGAGCTTAACATCATCCGCACACATGAGTACACGAGTATGTTAATACAGAAGGCATGTTATTTATGAAGATTGTAAAGAGTAAGCGGTCTAGATAGATGGCTGCCCTGTGGTACACCCGAAGGTACCATAACTGGTGAAGAGAGGGAGTATTTGAAGAGTACTCTTTAAGACCTGGAACCAAGGTAGCTAGAAATTAATCTTATGATATTAGGTGAAAGCCCTAACAATTCAAGTTTATGTGCAAGAAAGAGTGCTTTACAGAGCCGAACGCTTTATTGAAATCGATGTAAGAAAGATGTAAGAAAATTTCGCTGAGGCCCCTCAGCCTGTCCAGAGCCCAGAACTATTTGTATGTGGGGACCTAGAGGTAGATCGGGGAGAAGCGTCCACGCGCGGTGGTTTCCCGCCGGGGACGCGATCAAATGTAGGAGCCGGCACGCGGCCTTTCAGTTAGGGAGGTGAAAGATTTCTTGACAGAGGGTGACGTTCTGTATCGCGGACAGCACCCTTCGGCCCTTTTTCTCCAGTGTTGAGTAGGACTGATTACGAGGAAAAGATCTTTACCAGAAGGGGGAAAATCGCGCTCGAAGACACCGTGCTATACCGCAGACAGTGATATGGATCGCTTTCCCCAGGGAGTTGATAAGGGAACATGAGGAGAGGCACAAACTTGATAGAGGGTACCGTGCTATACCGTGGACAGCACCACTCAGCTAGTTTTCCCCAAAGTTGAGGAGAAATCACTACAGGGGAAAGTTTTCTACGGAAAGGAATAATCTGATCCACCGACACCGTGCACGGAATAGCACAGTGACATAGACCGGTTTTTTTCCGAAGGATTATGTGGGGAAAGGTGGAACAAGGACGGATTTTCTACTTTCAACCATTCCACTATGGAATACTCATAAACGCAAATGTTTTTTTAGTACTTTATTACTTTTTTCGAACCCTGGGCCCTTCCTCCTAACTTCCGCACCGCATCTCTTGGAGGTCACTTCGCAATTCCTCAGCATTTTCGGCGCGTGCCAAACTGCTTCTCTGTCGACTTCTTGATCCGTTTTTGTCGCGTGCTTACGCTTAGCGGTGCCGTGCGTGGGTGTTAGATAGAGCGCGGCGATCGTTCCTCGACGCCTCTTGCTCGTTTTCGGGGGTCGGCTTTTCTCGTTGGCGTCGGGGTGCTGCTGCTCTCTGCTGTGGATCATCGGGGCACTGCTTTGTGATCGGTGCTGCTGCTCTCTGCGGCGTATTGTCGGGTCTCTCTCTATATTTTTACGTTGTTCTTAGAACTAAATAATAGGATTCTTATGTCTAGGAAATAATAAAAATAAAAAGCGTGTAAAAATGTAAAATGGGGACACTTCTGTGCTCGCCCCCCGTTTCTTCCCTAACGTTTAGCATTGTAAATTTGAGTACCAGAGAACTACAAGGGTGTCACTCTTGCCTCCCTACTCACACTCAATGAAATGTATGTTGTGACCACCCATCACCGCGTAAGCAAAGCAAAGACACGCACCTAACAAAAGTTTTGTGTGTGCAGCGAGCACCGGCAATATCACGCACTCGCTCATACAATACCCGCTTTTGTTTTTTCATGCAGCCACTGGCACTTTTCGGCAGCGGGTGCCGGTCGCACTCACACTCAAAAAGAATGTAGGAAGAAGCGCAAGTGAAAAAAAGACAATGCGCAATAAATAGATGTAGGCAAGAATCATATTTTGCTGCTGTTTCGACATGCTTTGCTGACCGAAAGAAGAAGCAAAGCAAAAACAAGTATTCTTAAACGGCGATTGCTGCTGTTCCTTCTCTTTTCGGCGGCGATCGTTTTCTTCAGAAGCATAAACAGAAACGCAAGCAATAAAAAAAAGACTTATTCCAGTTTCTTTAACACTGCTTTTTAGAGTTCGAAATTCAGTGCTTCTTAGATTTGGCTAGCGAAAGCTTCGCAGAAATGACTCCAGAACAAATTAAAAATAAAATTGATTGTGGTATATATAGCGCAGCTCCAGTACACAAAGGAAAAAGTGTAATTTGGTCAATATTATGTAACATTTTTTTAAAGGACCATGTCCTAGAAGGCTTGGTTTATTGTCATAAATGTGGCAAGGTGCTAAAATATGTTAGCAACCAATCTTCGAATTTGTCACATCAAAAAGGCTGTGTGTCTTTACGACAGCCAACGGAAGCAAACAAATTTTCTAGCTTGGACAAAAAAACAGCTTCAGAGAAGTGCAGTGAGTGCGTTGTTCAGATTTGTCGCCCTTTTTCAGAGGTAAACGGCACTGTATTTCGCAACCTGGTTACATTTTTTGTAAAAATTAGTGCTTCATGTGGAACGCCGATATTTACGACCTACTCTCTGACGCAACGACATTGAGCCAAATGGAGATAGATGCAGAAAAGAAGCGGACGATAATCTCCAATGAAGTTAAAAATGCACTGGATAATGGTGGAGTATCGGCAACCACTGATATGTGTCACTCTCTATTACTTAAAAGACTTTAAAATTAAAGATATCATTTTGGGCTTAAAATCGATGGATTTCGAAAAATCGATGGGCGAAAACGTTTTAAGCAAAATGAAAACAATTTTTGAACAGTTTGATGAGGACAACATAAATGTCATTAAATTCGTGACCTATAGGGGAGCCAATATAAAGCCATTGAACAAAAATATTTGATTAAATTGTAGCAGCTATTTATTTTCAAACGTTGTAGAAAACTCATTTGACGAACATATGAGCTTCAAGAAATATTAAACGCATGCAAAAATATCTTTAAATATTAAAAAAAAAGCAAGTTTGCAGCACAACAACACAACATTAAAAAACTCATGCCCTACTTGATGGAATTCCAATTAAACAATGCTTAATTCTATAGTGGATAACTGGACACCAGTTAATCAAGTAATAAGTGAGACTGAAGGGGGTCACAAGCTCATAATCAAAAAAATAACAAGAGAGGGAGCGGTGTGTAAAATTTTCAAAAAATTATGTCGAACCCTATGTTAGATTTTTATATATTAAAAGTTGTCTGTTTCCATACGTTTTTGTTTTTGTTTACATACGCTTTTTAAATCTGCTTCTACATTTTTAAATATTCGAGACGTGGAAGTGTTTGCGAGAGAGAGAGGGAATGAGTAAGCGCATGGTAGGCGTTGCGTAGCCACTGAAATTTAATTTGTTCCTTCTTATACTTTAGGACGTTGATATGCAATGACTGCACCATCAAGTGGCCCAAGCGACACCAGCCGATTCCTGTTACGCGCGGATCCCAGGCAAGAACACAGCCCACCTCCCGCCCAACCGACCGAGGGGCGCTGCCGCATAACGCGCGACTCGTTAACCGAACCGATCGCGGACATGCAGGAAAGATACCTGTTAGACTAGTGTTCGAGGAAAAGTAGAACTAATCTAACTAAAAAACTAAGCAATTTCTAATTACGAGAAAGATATAAGAGTATCAATAATTTAAGACTAGATTCTAACGTAGTAGAAATAATATGGTAGAGGGAATTATAATCTGAGCATAGGACCCTAAATGGTTCATGCAATGAGTAATTCGATCTACAAAGCGGAAGAAACAAGGGTGTATAATTCCTAGTGCTTCTAATAGGAATCGTGAAGTTTATGCGGCTCAACAGGTCAGGGCTGTCTACGTCACCCCTGATCAAGTTGTGCACAAAAATCACACCAAGCATTTTCCTACGATTAGCTAAGGTTGGAAGGTTTATTAAAAGCAATCTATCTAGGGTAAGACGGCAGTCTCACACCAGCATCCCAGTTAAGGCCGCGTAAAGCAAATAGTAAAAAGTTTTTCTGAACTGATTCTATACGGTCCTGGTGTACGTTGTACTGAGGGCACCATACACAAGAGCCGTATTCTAAATTCGGACGAACCAGAGAGGTGTAGAGAGTCTTTGTTATATAGGGGTCATCAAATTCCTTTGACCACCTCTTTATAAACCCAAGCACGCCCATGGCCTTGTTCACCATGGTAGAAATGTGTTCTGAAAACTTTAACTTGGGATCTAATAGAACACCAAGATCATCAACCCGGGTAATTCTCTCAAGAGAACCACCACAAAGGGTATATGGAACCAGAAAGGCGCGGGAACGATGAAAAGTCATTACTTTACATTTTGAAGCATTAAGGTTTAATAGATTTGCACAACACCAAGACTGAAATCTATCAAGATCGGATTGCAACCTGGATTGGAAAGAAATGTCCTTATACTGGACACAGAGCTTAACATCATCCGCATACATAAGTACTCGAGAGTGTGTTAATACAGAAGGCAGGTCATTTATAAAGAGTGTAAAGAGTAAGGGGCCTAGATATCTCCCCTGTGGTACACCCGAAGTCACCAAAACTGGTGAGGACAGGGAGTTTTTGAAAAGGACTCTTTGAGACCTAGAACACAGGTAACTAGCGATCCATCTCAGGAGATTGGGCGGGAACCCTAAAAGGTCAAGTTTTTGTGCTAGGAGGGAATGGTTTACAGAGTCAAACGCCTTACTAAAATCGGTGTAAACAACATCCGTCTGTAAATTACCTTGAAAGCCTTTAATTATAAAGAAGGTAAACTCCAATAAGTTGGTAGTGGTTGATCTCCGCCTTATAAATCCATGTTGAGCTGGAGATATAAGTGATCTGCATAGGTGCTGCAGGTGCGGAGTTAAAATTTTCTCAAACACTTTCGGAATAGCGGATAACTTAGATATACCTCTATAGTTGTTCGCGTCAGATTTGCTACCTTTCTTATGGAGAGGAATTATAAAGGACTCCTTCCATATCGGGGGAAAGCATGAAGAATTTATAGATAAGTTGAATAGTTTAAGCAACGGCCCGCACAGAGACTCGGCACAGTAACTGAATACACAGCCGGGAACTCCGTCCGGACCCGGTGAGAACACCGGCTTTACTGTTCGTAGATCATGAAGCAAGGAGCTTTCATTTAGCAAAGGACTGAAAATGCCGCTCGACCTATAATAATGACCTATAATAATGATCCGACCTGATCCAGATTCAGCAATCTGTTAGACACGGTCATTTTCAATGATTCTAGGTTTTTCGTTTTCTTGTAAAAATTGTCGACTGCACAGATTTTCATCTTTTTTGGAGGCGGAAGAGGGCGTGTCAAAATTTTGAAATACACTTGTATTGAAGTGATATCACAGGAGCGTTTTTAGTTTTCTCGTATCTTTAAAATTGTGCATGCCACTGATTTTCGTTTTTTGTGTGGGCGGACAGGGGCGGGACGAAATTTTGAAATACACTTGTAGTAGTGTGATAACAGAGGAAACTGGATACAAAACTTGGTTGCTCTAGTTTTTATAGTCTCTGAGATATATTCGCGAATGAATACGGACAGACGGACGGACAGACAGACAGACATGGCTGTATCGACTCGGCTATTGATGCTGATCAAAAATATATATACCTACTTTATGGGGTCGGAACCGCTTCCTTCCGGGCGTTACACACATCCATTATCACCACAAATCTAATATACCGCTATACTCTTCGAGTACCGGGTATAAAATTGTTTCGTCATATGTGATAGTGGAAAGCACAATTGCATAAGTATTCATAAATAGAAGGAAAGGAGTCACTTGAAGTAGAACTTGCCCGTCATCACACGAGCTCGGCGCAGCGTTTCTAACATCAGTAGAAGTAGTGCAAAGAGATGCATTTTCGCAGGAGGTCATGAATTTCAAGAAGTCGTCAAAGTTGCAGGCAGCATTTCAAAAACTTCCCATAAATCATGGGGAACCTTCCTGCTGATTGATTGCGTGGGACCCTTTGATCGACCCTTTGAGATAAGCGGAGTTGGTTTGCTTGGACCAGTTCGTGTATCGTTTGGAATTCGAGGCAAGCAGCCTCTCAAAATGTACAGAGCCGTGTTCGGCTGCTTCGCATTTAAGGCTGTACAGCTAGATATTGTGAAAGACTTGACATCTTATACCTTTATTATGTGTTTATCCAGGCTTATTTGACGTCGCATGCTCAAGGAGCATATGGAGGGCTTGGATGCCAATGACAAGGTCCTCAAGGCCTACATATGCTGCGGCTCACTGTTTTTCGGTGGAATTCATCACGTTGCGAGCTCCGCACATTGAAGGCCTGTGGAAGTCAGCGGTCAGGTCCACCAAACATGAGTTGCTCAGGGCCATTGGCAGCGCTATATCGACTCAGCTATTGATGCTGATCAAGAATATATATACTTTATGGGGTCGGAAACGCTTCCTTCTGGGCGTTACACACATCCTTTATCACCACAAATCTAATATACCCCTATAATCTTCGAGTACCGGGTATAAAAATGTAAATCTCCAATTCTATCAGAAAAAGTCATTTTGGACGACAACGGAAATAAGGAGTTGAATTTTTTTGAGTAGAGTATTTAGTCGATGGCTTTGAAATGTAACCCTTACCAAGAATGAATGGAAATATAAAATAATTAACACCTAGACATACTTCGAACCGAATTTTAAATTTTAAATCGAACATGACCAAAAAATCATACAAATCTAAAAAAAATAAAAAATGGAGCGAGCAGAAATTGGTAGTGGTATGTAAATATAATAAATATATGTATATAACCATTTGTCATAATATTTTATTGTTTAAAAAATTTTATTTATTTTAATTTTGCTGAGAGGTAGCGTTTATTTTTCTCACATAAAATTAATATATTAATACTAGCGACCGAGTGTGACCGAAAGTGACCGAGTGTGACCGAGTGGACATGCCCAACAATTTCCCTATATACAAATAAAATCTGTTAAAAATTCAAATTTCGTATAAAAATAGGAATGTATTATTTATTGGCGCTTGGTGCAGAAAGACGCGACAATGCACGGATAAAACACCGCAATATTGGATGCGTACTATCGGAACAGATATATGTACATAACAATTCTCTAAATTTATTAATTAATTCTTAATTATATTATATTATTAGGACGTCGCACAGTTGCTCGTTTTCCGAAAGCTAGTTGCAAATGTCGGATTTAGTGTTGTTGAATTTGGCCAAACTGTTGTTAAGTACGTTTCAACGTTTCGAAAACAACGCCAAAGGCTATTTAACGGTTTAGTCAATAATGGAACTGGTTTGCGGTGGAGTCGGAATACTTTCTTTTATCGTTTAAGCCTCTTGGGGCTCGAAACTGAAACGTTTAAAACTGTATTGCCTTGAATTCTTTTACTGTCTTTAGTTTATTTTTTTGACAAAGTGTAAAGTTTTTTTGGTCGAAACACCCGTAGTAGCTTCCATAAGTTTTTATTTCTTTGTGAATTGCGAGCACTTATCTACGGAAAATGCTGGGAGTACTAAGGAATTTTTAGAAGTTGTTGTCATTTCAATATGTACATCACCAAACTATATATCCTTTGAAGCAACAATTCGTTCTTTGTTGTACATCTTTTTCTTCTCTCCATTTCACTCTTAAATGCCATTTTAACTTTACAAACACAGTTTTTTATATCTTTTGTAGGAAAAATATCGGTTAAATGTCGACTAACAGAATTAAACGGAAAAATTTGGCACGCTATGGTTTGGTCAAGCGACGGCTAATTAATTTGCCTATCTAAAACTAAAAATTCATCCCAAAAAAATTTTTTTTATTTTTGCTGAGTTTTCAAAGCTTTCTTTTCGGGATAATATAATGCAATATATCAACAACAAATATCAATTCAAGCCGAAGGCCTTTGCAGCCAGCGCTTTAAATATTAAGTTAGTGTTAATTTAAATTATAGCTAACTATTATAAATAAATAATAAATAAATCAACCTAACAAATATCAACCCAATATAAAGGGTCTAGGTCGGATTTAAAGCTGCATTTGTCAGCTTTTCAAAACTGCAAAGTTCATTACAACCAGTTGTTGGAAACTTAAGTTATGTGAAAAATATAAGCTCTACCTCTGAAACAAACCAAATTTTTTAAAAAATCTTTAAAATAAACTAAACCTGGAAAAAAAAAGATTCTTTAAAAATTGTTAAACATCCAAATCTATCAGAAAAAGTCATTTTAGGCGACAGCGGAAATGTCGTGTTGGCTAGGGCTATTTCTAATAACATGCGGCATGACAACAGTAGTCAGCATACCTAATCTTCCCAACTGAAATCGATTCCATTCAAATAAATCATATCGAATTTAAAACTATTTGTGTGTTATCACTCCTGACGCCGGGTTCGCTAATATTTTAAATAACTTATAATTACACTAATATAAGTACTTGTTCTTTACTTTTTCTTATACATGTTGTATATAGACATATGTATGTTGTCGTGAATTTACCTCTTCCACATTCTGATGATCTGTTCGCAGAAGTGTTCGCACCAATACATACGTATACATGGGAGCATGGTGAAATTACTAATAAGGTGGTGTATTCACCACACGTGCTCTCTTTCGGGGACGTTATTTTTCTCAGTTTGTCAAACGTTGTCGAGAGAGGTAGTGTAGCGCACGATTTTTTTTCATTTTCTTGTTCTTCATTGTTTACATCTCAGGCTACCTAATTCGGCGATTGTCATTGGACTAATATGATAAAGAAAATTCGACATTTACATATGTTGATATGGTGTCAGCGGGCGTGCTGAAGAAGCCATAAAAAAAAATGTTTAAGCAAAATAAAATGTCTTGAAGGTATTTTCAATAAATTCAATGGCAACTTCATTTGTGAGAAACAATTTTTGCTGACCGATATGTTGAAGAGTGCAAATGACATTGAATTAAATGAAAAAACTAAAGAATTTTTTTTTTAAATGCGTACAAAATTTCGGATTACAAATTTAAACCAAAAATTAAAAATCCAAAAGCAAAAGCAAAGACTGGTTGGTCAAAAAAATTGCTTAAAATATTACTATAAAAGCTTTATTGTTAAATATTTTAATTACGCTTAATTATAATTGTTATTTAATTTCTTTAAAAAAAATCCTTGATATTTAATTAAAATATAATATGCTTTGAATTATTTCGTTTTATTTATTAACGAAAATATTTTCTTTTCTGTCTGCTGATAAACGAAGAGTGCAGAACGCAAACGATTGCTATCTCTTTCTAGCGAATTGCTCTCTGAGAGCCGAGAGAGCGAGTTGAAAAATTTAACGTCCTCACCACAACTGAATACACCACCTTATTACTTATTTCACCATGCATGGGAGGAACAGAAATCCATGCTAACCGAACTTCAGTGAACTCCCAACTAGTGAGTATCCTTCGGTTGGTTTAAAAATCTCTAGATTGAATTTATGCGTATTATTAAGCCTGTTTAAGCCCTTTATTTTAATTTTACCAAGCTTTTAGTGAAATATCTAGCTGAGTTGACATAAGCTGGCCCTTACCAACTAATTGCAGTGCATATTACTACGCCGCAGTACCAGGGGTGAGCGATGACGAAGAGTAGAAGAAGAGAATTTAGATTTTTTCTTTCGGCTCTTTTCTGGGTGCGTTTACAGAGCCCTCTTTTTTTGTTCGCTTTACTATTTGCTATCACATTGTTCGCAAAAGGGAAGAATTAAATGTTGGACAACTTAATTATTTTTCAAATAGTTAAGTCGAACCAGTTCTGAAATTTTTATATGTATTACCCTTTTTACATTAGGGCTCATCATTGGATTTTTCCGTTAAATGGAACATGCGACAATAATGCCCATAAGAGCCCTGTAGATAGAAGAAGGCAATGATGCAGTCGCATCATACAACACTCGGAGCATTATTCGCAAGTGTTACCGTATTCTACAAGTATTTTTACACAATACTGAAATTATTCGGGGTTTCGACGCGGTATCAGGGTATTTTTGTCGAATCAAACAATAAATTCAATTTAGAGTTGAGCAGCCAAACCATTCCTGAACATTTCAATTAAAATAAGTCTGATTGCAAGCAACAAAATGGTAGCACAAAGACTAGCAAGGTCTTTTGGGACGCGCTGATCCCAACTTTAAGAGTGCCACTTGAAAATTGAACTCTGCAGCACGTAATTTGTGTTTGGTGGAGCCATCAATAGCTGACAAAATGATGCGGAACTTATGCGGCTTAAATGTAAACGCCTCGCATCATTTTTCCGCACCTTCGACAATGATGCGGTAGTGTAAAAAGGCAATAATGCTGGTTCATCTAGTTGCATCAAAGCCTTTTTTGATGCTCTTCTTGAAACTTTCCCATTGACTCCACTAAGATACTTTGATAGGGGTTTGGCGATTGTTGCATAATTTCTGACGAAATGACGAATATCAGAAATATAATACTCTTTTTATCCTAGGAAATCTGCATAGCTCTCGCACATTTTTCAGCATTGGATTTTTTTGTGTAGTGTCAATATTTTCTGGATCTGTTTTGATGACATTATGGTAAAAATAATGTTTATTTTGTTCTATTTTTTTTTTTGATTCTGTCCGCGTTGTGCTGATCAATAGTTTTTTAAATTTTATTATGTCATCCACATAGACATGGCAGGTTTTCCCCACGTGCTCTCTAAGTATGTCGTGCATTGCTTTTTGAAAGATTCTGGGTGCGTTTCTCAAACCCAGTAGGATTTTTAAAAATTGGTATTTACCGTTATTTATAAAAAAAATGTTTTTTCTATAACTGATTCTCTCATAAAAATCTGAGAGAATCCCGATTCTTAGTCAATAGTCGAGAAATATTTTTCTTTACCCAAATTGGATAGAATTACTGACTGATCCTGCATGGGATATCTTTCTGGTATGGCATTTTCTTCCTATGTATATATTTCAAATCACTTGACAATCACTTGTTTTCCTAAAGGAACGCGCCTAAAAAAAATTTTGATCCTGTAACAGGCGTATACAGGATTTCTCGAAGTGATATGTGGGCGGTACATACCCTGCAGTACCAGCCGTGAGCGATGACGAATGTCTACGTGCGAAGTACAAGTGAATTTGGTTTTTGTTTTTAATTTCGTCTCTTTTGCGCCTGCCTCGGCAGATCGTTCTTAATTTGTACAAGAGAATTTGGGGTTCTTTTTTTTCGTCTCTTTTGCGCCTGCCTCGGCAGAGCATTCTTGCTTTGTTCGCCTTGCATTTGCTATTTTGTTACATTGTTACAATTGTGCCACAGGTATACGGGCATAGTTCAATCGGCAGGGACATGTTCAGTTATACTGACTACATGTCCCCTCGAACGTGCCTCGACATCAATAAAAACGCATTTCTGGGACCTGAAGAATGAAGAAAAGGCCAGACCCAACATCTCAACGTATATACAGACGGCTCCAAGATGGAAGGAGAGAAAGTTTTCGTTCAGCACTGGGCCAGACTCGGTCCCGAGCGCGGTTCTGAAACTTAGTGCAGAATCTCTTTATGTGCCTCTTCTAAAACTATTCAACTTGTCTCTCAAGACTGGTGTCTTTCCCACCGTCTGGAAAGAATCCTATATAGTTCCCTTTCATAAAAAGGGATCTAAATCTGATGCCTCTAACTACCGCTGTATTTCCAACTTATCTGCTGTAATAACCCAATCGCGTAGTTGGTTTCCCAAAATAACAACACTCTTAGGTCCGGTGTAATGTTTGTACTTTTATTTCGAGACCGGCACTCTTGGCCCTTCCACCATCGTTACTCGACTAACTCTACTCTCAACGACTCAATTATGCGTTGACGTTGGATTCGACGTCGCCGCTCTCATTACTCTTCGCTGCCGGTTCCCACATCTGCCATTCCTAAACTCTTCGAAAAAATCATCACTTCTCAGCTGCAACATTTTTGTAGGTCTGTATTCTCTGAATCACAGCATGGATTCATTAAACGTCGCTCAGTCTCTACTAATCTACTTGAATTTTCCACCTTTGTTACTTCGGGATTTGCTAAACAGTGTCAAACTGATGTCGTTTATACTGACTTTAGTAAAGCCTTCGACTCCGTCAATCATAATCTACTTATTCATAACAGTTTCTAGGGTTTCCGACTAAGCTTCTATACTGGACTAATTCTTACCTTAGTAGCCGTTCTCAACGTGTCAGCTTTAACTCCTCTCTCTCTAAACCTGTTATTGTCTCATCGGGGGTTCCTCAAGGTAGTCACCTGGGTCCCTTGCTATTTAACCTATTTATTAATGATCTTCCTCAAATGTTAGTTCATTCCCGTGTCCTAATATATGCTGATGACGTTAAGCTATGTTTTTCCTACAGCGACCCCTTGTCCCCACTATCTTTGCAATCAGATCTTGATGCTCTTAACAACTGGTGCTTAATCAACATTCTACCTCTTAACATTTCTAAATGCAATATTATGACTTTTCACCGTAATAAGCCATACCTTTTCGATTACTCTATCAATAACATTATTCTACAACCCCTCTTCAAAGTTAACGACTTGGGCATTACCTTTGTACCTAATCTATGTTTCAACTCTCATATCTCTACTATCTCTAACAAAGCCAAAGGAGTCCTTGGATTTGTCAAAAGATGGTCTAAGGAATTTACAGATCCGTATACTACAAAACTCCTGTATGTTTCCCCGGTTTGTCCTATTTTGGAATATGGTTCTTGTGTTTGGTGTCCTCACTACCAAAACTTTCAGGATATGCTCGAATCAGTACAAAAACAGTTCCTCATCTTTGCTCTCCGCGGACTTAATTGGGACCCTTCGATCCATCTCCCTTCTTATGAAAGTAGGTTACGCTTAATTAACCTCCACTCTCTTAAATCCCGTAGAATCTGCCAAGGAGTTCTCTTCCTCCATAAGCTTCTCTCTGGTGAGGTTGAATCGACTGCCCTCATCAGCCTTATTAGTATTGCTGCTCCTTTCCGCCCGACTAGGCATTACTTTCCTCTTCATATCCAACTCTGTCTTTCTAACTACTCAGATTATGAATCTTTCCGTAGCCTTTGCCGTAACTATAACCAATTTTTCCATCTGTTTTCCTTTGATACTAGTTCTAATATGGTCAAAATTATCTTAATCAATAACTTAATTTAATTTAAATAGCTGTAATTGGGAATTGTTCGGCTACCGGCTTTTCTCTAATCTAAATTTGTCTCTTGGTGGGACCTTATCGGCTACTGAGCCGATAACACTGTGATAGTTTTTTTTAAAAAAAAAAAAAGACAAGACCAAACTCGACGGTTTCCCCCTATTTCGGGTCCTACGAATCGAACTGCATCATTACTTTTTTGAGTTACAATCATGGTTTCATACAAAATTTTTTGTTGAAGTTTTTCATCAAAGTGGCCCATTGTTAGAGAAAGGCACATTTTTCTTCGGTCTCTAACTTTTGTAATGTTGACTTTTTTGGTAAGCTTTCTTCGGCAAAGCTGCTCAGAATAAGTCCGTCTTTAAGTTCTTAGAAGACTGTAAGCCCCAAAATCAATGTTTTGGGTGTCCTTATAGCCCATATGTTGAAAAAACTGAAATATAACCCATTTTTTAAATGTTTTTTCCCTCACGTTTCGTCAATATTTTAATTTACCCTTTGATACGTATACATTAAGTGACATCTTGTAATAGTAAGAAACTTTAGCAAAGACAACGTTATGAGCAAACTAAGCATTAGAAAAAAAAACATAACAAAATTTGAATTTTTTAAAAAAGCGACTCTAACTATGTTTGGGTGCTGTTTTATTTTTTTTTATCTTCTAAGTGTTATTAATAAGTATTATAAATTTGTACAGAATATTTAAAATTTAATTTAATAGGACTCATCAACCAATGTCCAACACAAATCAGCAAGCAAAGAGTCAAGCTTTTTGCCGCTGTACCAGTGCTCAAGGGGAGCGGCGACTTGGTGAAATCTTTCACCGTGCTCATCGGATTCAGTTGGAACTTGCTGCTCAAAGTGGTCCTTGTGATGGTGAAGGAAATGAATTTTTAAGGACATATTCACACCTATTTTTTCAAAATTTTCTAACATGTCATCCACATATTTTTTCCAATCTTCAGACCGGTGCACTCCTAAGCAATGGTTTATAACGCTCATAACAGAGTTCCAGGCAATTTTTTCGTTTGGCCTTAAAAGTTCTCCGAATTTTGTGTTCTTCATAAGTTTTCTTATATCGGGGCCATTAAGAACACCTGAAAATAATGATATGTTGATTTAGTTCTATTTGTGCGCTGAAAAAATACTTAAAATACCTTCTTTTATTTTCGCAACACTTAGTCGTGGAAATATTTCTGTCAAACATTTAAAAGCTTCGCCATCTCGATTTATTGCTTTTATGAAATTTTTGACAATTCCCAATTTTATGTGCAGTGGTGGTAGCAAAATGTTATTAGCTGGTATCAGCGGAATATGGATAACATTTGCCACATTTAGATTAAAATCTGTGCGAAGCTTCCAATCACGCATTCTATATTGATTTCCGCGGTATCTTGTGTCCCAATGACAAATGAAACACATATTTTTTGTGTATCCTGTCTGCAAACCAGTAAGCAAGGAGATAACTTTTAAATCCGCACATATCTTCCATTGGTGCTGCTGATACTGAACTCTGTCCAAAATTAATGCCATTGCTTCGTATGTTTCCTTTGTGTTAGAGCTTATAGCGATTGGAACCGGATTTTTTGTGTTGTCCACATACAGCAATACTGCTTTCAAACTCTTTTTTGACGAGTCAATAAACAAGCGCCATTGCTCTGGTTTGTACTCACAGTTCATGTATTGCATAAGACCCGAAATATTTTTACAATACGCAAAAGTATTGTCACCATTAACATCAAAGAAATCTAAAAGCTCCTCCTGTCTTTTACGGTATCCATACACCTTCACATCTTTAGCCAATATATTTACCGATCGAAGATGATGAGCTAGGCAAATCGCTTGTCTTTGCGATAATTTCAGCTGTCGTACCATCGTATTCAAACGGGCTTGAGAAATCTCCAAGTGACGACATGGGATTTCAACTTCGGTTGGGTTATACATTGAGAGTAGATCTGAAGGTTCGGTGGCAAATGTCGGCGGAATATATCTCTCAGTTGGACTTTGACATTTTGGTACCGGAACATATTCTGAATGAGATACTGGTAGCTGTGCAGATTGAACACTTTTGTAAACTGTGTTTTTTTTGTTGAGTCTTGCAAATTTGTTCTTGCACGCGTAGCAGTTACCAGTATGATGCCCTTGTGGATTGATCCAAATCATTGGGATGCCGAACCCCATTTTTAGACACAGTCTTTTTGACCAGTTATGCAGGTTGTTGTTGCATTGCGTGCAAATGGTATGTGGCACCCAATCTACGTCTCTTATAACGGGCAAATCGAAATATTCCTCGTAGATGATGGCAGTTCCAGAAGATATTTTGCGTCTACTCCGAGGGCTTGTAAATTTTCCACATACGTAGCAGAACAACGATAGGCCATTTGGACACTTATTCATTTTAATTTATATACTTAATGTACAAGACACGAAAACAACGTTCTTTCCGCGAAGTCAAAGTCAAATTAACTACTGCAATCACTGCTTAAATTTTGACTCTTAGGCAAACTTACATCAGATAAGATCTCATCAGCAGCATTAAACGGTGATTTTAAACGGTACTTGTTATTTCTTATCAGTGCAGCGCCAAAAAGCTTGACTCTTTGCTTGCTGATTTGGTTGGATTGTGTTGTTGATGAGTCTTATTAAATTGAATTTAAATATTCTGTACAAATTTATAATACTTATTAATAACACTTAGAAGATAAAAAAAAATAAAACAGCACCCAAACATAGTTAGAGTCGCTTTTTTAAAAAATTCAAATTTTGTTATGTTTTTTTTTCTAATGCTTAGTTTGCTCATAACGTTGTCTTTGCTAAAGTTTCTTACTATTACAAGATGTCACTTAATGTATACGTATCAAAGGGTAAATTAAAATATTGACGAAACGTGAGGGAAAAAACATTTAAAAAATGGGTTATATTTCAGTTTTTTCAACATATGGGCTATAAGGACACCCAAAACATTGATTTTGGGGCTTACAGTCTTCTAAGAACTTAAAGACGGACTTATTCTGAGCAGCTTTGCCGAAGAAAGCTTACCAAAAAAGTCAACATTACAAAAGTTAGAGACCGAAGAAAAATGTGCCTTTCTCTAACAATGGGCCACTTTGATGAAAAACTTCAACAAAAAATTTTGTATGAAACCATGATTGTAACTCAAAAAAGTAATGATGCAGTTCGATTCGTAGGACCCGAAATAGGGGGAAACCGTCGAGTTTGGTCTTGTCTTTTTTTTTGACTATCACAGTGTAATCAGCCCCGCTTGGTCTGAGTATTTGCATTAGCCCTTTTCTTTTAATTATTGATATGTAATTTTCACCCTTAAAGTTTAACTGTACATTGTTAAAACAAAATAAACAATAAAAGCTACCAGACCACTGCAGCATATTCTAGGCGGAAGTCTTTGCCATCAGGAAAGCAGCGGAGGTTGTACAACATGCAGGGCGATCACACAGTGTGGTCAATCTGTTTGTAGACAGCCAAGCGGCGATAAAATCCATGCAGTTGTCCACGCTCAGTTCTAGAAGGGTCCTAGCAAGCTGGGAAGCATTGGACTCACTATGCACGACCAAGTCAGTGCGGATCTATTGGGTTCCCAGCCATCAGGGCATCGAAGGAAATGAAGCGGAGGACGTTCTGGCTAAGGAAGGTGTCGGGTTGGCGACTGAAAGAAAATGTGCCTGTCTCACGCAGAACGCTACAGGGCGATCTAGAAAAGCTGGGTAGACTAGACCATTTCCATTTTGACCAAAATTTAATTCGTCCCTTTTTGCGAACATATAAATCGTAAGCTCATATGTATACAAACATATGTATGTACATATATACTGACGGAGTACCGGGTTTGAAGCTTTCGTCAACTTCGCTGTATTCAAGCCCTCCGAATTCCCGTAAACGTTTTTGTTTCTATCCCCTTCCCTCTCGAATACGAATTTATGCAACAGCGAAATATTGTGCTTTTTCTCCGTATGCAGCATTTGGTTTCGAAATCTGTAAGTTGCGACATTAGGTAAGTGGACGCGAATTCACGATGTTCTCCGCTTCGATCAGAAAGCTCACCAGTACGTGATCCCTCGGCGCCACCTCCTTCAATGTGTGGCGCAGGACTCTTGACGCACTGCACCATTCGTTCCCAGACTCCTCCTTCAGATGGATTCACGGGGCAATTGAATACCCACTCGATGCCTCTGCCTGAGGGCTCACCCTGAATCCTTTCCGTCTGGCTTCCCTGTCAGCTCCTACAAAGTTCTTGCCGTTGTCGCTGCGCAGTCTATGTACTGGCCCTCGACGGCAGACGAAATTCCGTATAGCAATTATATAGGAGTCCGTCGACAGGTCATGCGCCAATTCCAGATGTATCGCCCTGGTCGTTAAGCACGTGAATAAGTCGACCCATCGCTTCTCCTTGTGGCGCGAAACTGTCACCAACAATGGTCCAAAGTAATGCAGTCCAGTATTCTTGAAAGGCCAACCATTGGCCTCCAGACGATCCCGTAGCAACTTGCACATGTTGCATGCTGAGATCACCTTACGTAGTACACGTCTCAGCTTCATAATTCAAAACCTCGTCCGGATCTCCGTAATCGTAGCATCCACATTCTGATGCTTCGTCTTGGCGTGGAAATGATGCACAATCATCTCCGTATAACTGTGCCTGTGTGGACTATAGGCCTTCTCACACTGTAAGGTATACACAATGTGGCATCAATTCTGCCGTAGGCTTGCAGAATTCCATGGTCATCAATGTATGGCGCCAGACCTCGAATGTCGCTTCCATTGGCGACCATCTTGCAGTCTTCTGTTGACCGCATCTCGTTTGGAAACGCCTCACGTTGTGCCTGTCTGACCAACATGTTCTCTGCGGCCTCACACTCTGCTGCAGTGAGACCGTACTTCTCGAAATCGCTTCTTTGTCCACGGTACCAGCGCGTGAACCTTAACACCCAGGCCGTAGTCCTGAGTAGCCGAGTATAGCTCAAGAATCTCTGAAGTGAAATGCAAAAGTCGTTCGTTCCAACCAACGAAAACTCCCTTGGCATCACCTCATCGTCGTTCATATCCGTTTTCAGGCTGTGGCCAGCTGCCCGCTGGCTGCCTCAAAAATGCTGGTCTGCCCAGCCAATGTAACTTCTGACCGAGGTCCACGTGGCATTGCGAACGCGTTCCTTCATCCGCCGCATTGTCGGTTGTTGGCACCCATCTCCATTGGGATACCTTTGTCGAGGCAACACAAGAATCCCAGAGGATCGAACGTTGACATGACTAAGCTCAAATACTCCTTCTTGGAAGGGACTCGACTGCCATTCAATACGCTGCTTGCAACTCGATGAAACTTTACATCAAACCTGAAGTCATCCGTGACTGCCTGCCAACACATTCTGGGGGGCCCAATGCAGTCTCCACAATAGGTGAGCTGGATGAGAACCGGCATTACTCAAATCCAGCGTTCGCGTGTATCTGCTTCACTCGGATACATACGCTGATGGCTTCGCTCTCGGTAGCAAAGCTGTCCACATAGTCATCCACATAATGACAATCGATGATGGCCTTAACTTCTCTTGGATCCGTATGCCGAAACTGTCCAGCATTCACAGTCTTCACGTAATGCGCAGCGCTTGGCGAGCAGGCTACTCCAAATGTCATTACAATCATCTCGTAGATGTCAGGATCCCTTCTATCATCGCCATCTCTTCACAGAAAGCGCTAAGAACATCTATCTTCGGGTCGGATTAGAACTTGATGGAACATCTCCTTGATGTAACCGAAGACTCCGACGGCACCTTCTTCAAAATGAAAGAGAACCACTGGCAAGGGTTTATAATGTTGAGGCCCTTTGGCCAGCGCCGAGTTTAGTGATGTTCCTGCAACTTTGGCTGCAGCGTCAAAGACCAGTCGAATTTTGCCCGGCTTGTTCGGGTTATCGACTCCAAAATGTGGCAGATATCAAAGCCTGTCGCTTTGCCCTGCGACCTCGTTAGGCTTCAATCGTAGACCTTATCCCTTAGATACGTAATCACTGATCCTTGCGTATTCCTGAGCGAACTTCCCATTGCGCTTCATCTTCTTCTCGACGTTGACCAACCGCTTGTACGCCATATCATAGCTTCGTGGCAGCACAATGTGGTCCTTCTTCTAAAACAATCCTGTCAGGAAACGTTGGCCCAACTTCACCGTGGTATCCTCGAGTATCTTCTGGTCCCGCACGTCATCGCTGCCTGCAACTGGTTGCGCGGGCTTCACACCAAGTGGAAATCCCAAATGTCCATAATCCAGGCCAATGAGCAATTTCGGCACCGCGTTACTGTAGGGCCTCATTGGCAGGCTCGCACCCTTATGCGTGCCTTGGACATCTTGTTTGCAAGTTTACCACGTTGGTAGGTTCCCTGGTGGATCTACCTCCAAACCACTGAATATTCAGATGTCGACGCTCACCTTGCACGCCCAGATCTTTCCTAACATCGTCGTCGATCATCGTGACGGATGAACCTTCATCCAGGAGTGCGTACATATCCACCCGTCGGCCTACTCCGAACAGTGTTACAGGCAGTATACGGAACAGAAGGCGACCTCGTTTTGCGTCGACACAATTTAAAATCCTCTCAATGGGCGCATCCGCTGCCTGCGGTGCACCTCTGTCCAGGCTTTAAGTAGAAACTGCTGGTTTCGCTGCCTGTATCTTCTGTCATCGCCTTGCTGCGACGACTTTCTGCGTTCGTTGTCCGCGCCATGTAGAAGACGGTGATGCCTCTTCCGGCATCCGTTGAATTGACACTCACCATGCGAATTGCAGGATCTAGTCATGTGCCCTCTTTGTAAACATGCAAAGTATAGTCGATGCCTCCCCACATGCCTCCACCTGTCTGGTAGTAAAACTCCGTTGAAATCTCTGCAGTCCTTAACTGCATGTTGTCCTTCACAGATTGGACAACCTCTGAGACGGCTGTCTGTCTGCTCGTTTCGGTCTTGGTCGATGCTTGCATATAGCAATCGATATCTTGGTTCCTTCCCGTCAACATCCATGATCGTGCAAGCCACATTGGTGTACTCTGTCAGCCACGCACTAAAATGGGCAATGGTTGGGAAAGGCGTAATCGTCGCAGCATGCCTTGCCCACTCCACTCGTTTGCTTTGTTTGATCCATAACAGCACTGACGTTACTTGGATGGATCAGGAGCGACTTGACGGTCTCACGAGCTTCATCCTTCAGCGCCTTCAGCAAGCGCTGGTTATTCTCCAGATCCGTACAGTTGTACGCTTGAGTTGTCTCAGTATATGCACAACGGAAGATCGGCCAATCCTCCGGCTGACCTCCAAATACTGGCAAATCGGGAAGCTTGCGTGGCATATAGTTTCCACTGCTTCCATTCGGTGTATTCCAGGCGTTGGATCCAGCTTATGGTGTCGGCGTTATGACATTGTAGATGCCTACACCCGGTGGCATAATTCCCTGCGCTGTCTGCTCGGTACTAGTGGCTCAAAATGGCGTCACAAAACTGCTACTTGTAAGCAGTGCCGGTCCGTTATAAAATGGCGGCTGCCAACATGCTGTACTGTTCACTCCAACCCCGTTATGTGTGAGTGGATCGCCACTCAATGACAATAGCGGGCCGCTCGAAGATGGCAGCTGCACACATGCTGCACTGTTCATTCCAACGCCGTTATGTGGGAGCGGATGGCCACTCGGATTGCACCACTACTTCCAGGTTTTGGCGCCGCACTTGTTGTTGTAGGCGTCACTCGCCCCTCGATCAATCGGGCATTCCGTCTGGGCGAATGTTGCATCCTTCTATTTTGTCCAAACTCTGCTAATCAACGCTGCCTGCGTTTACTTTGAGTCGCTGCCAGCGGCCTGTCCAATCTCAACGCTGTCCGCGTTCCTAGCAACTCTCTAGCTGGAGGTGGCTGCCTGCCTGTGCTCCAGTGCAAATTGCCTTTGCAGTCGTCTTGCCTAGGACTGCGAATAAAAGATCATGTCGGTGGTCCCGTGGAGTTGCCTTTAACGGCCCGTATATTCCCGCAAAAAGCAGCGTGTTTCGATAAGCCCGTTTTATTCTGTCCAAAAGAATGCTTTATTATAACCTCTCATACAATGCAACTGTTCTTACCGCAGTATATCCTCCTGCTTAAACCACGAGACAATAAAAAAGATGCTAAAAACTATGGCGCCAAATCGTGGCGTCTAAAATATGCCCATACATTGCAGAGCTCAAAATCCATACATTTCTACATACTAGACTAAATACTAAATATACTAATCCGCCTATCGCTATCGACTATCGACCGGCGACAGTCAGCTTTTCGAAACTGCTCAGTTCAATACAACCAGTTTTAGGAAACTTAAATTATGTAAAAAACAGAAGCACTACCTATATAAAAAAAAAAAATATTCAATTTAAAAAAAAAAATTTAAAACAAACTAAATCTGAAAAAAAAAACATTTTTAAACATCCAAATCTATCAGAAAAAGCCATTTCGGGCGACAGCGAAAAAGTCGTGTCGACTAATGTAATTGCCGTTTTGTGGGTTGTTCTCTTTACGTACATACATTTGAATGTACATATATTGCCGTTTTTTATGTGGCTCTCCAAGTGTGTTTGAATGTATGTGTAATCTGCGTTGTTTTTTATTTTATATACTGCCGTTTTCGTTGCACACCACAAATTAAGCATTTTGTTTTAGGTTGAGCCCACAAAATATGGAGGACCGGGGTTTATATTAAGTATTCCGCTCGAAATAATAATAATTCCGGTCGACTGGAATTTATATTTAACTTTTTATTGATAAGATTATTTGGATTATTCTAATTATTAGGTTTAACTGAATGGATTAGTTCGTCTTTAATTTTTCACGTCGTTCGTCTTAAGCGTCTTTTTCGAGAAGGTCGTTTTTCGCGCACGTCTTTTCCGTCGTCTTGATACTCTAGATTATATTTCTTGATTTTGTGATAGGCTTAAAATACCCACACCAGTTGTAAGAAACTTAAGTTATGCGAAAAATAAAAGCACTACCTCTGAAGAAAAAAACCTGGTTAGGAATGAGTGGACTGCATAATTTTATATAGTTTTTATTTGATATATTTGATAGCGGAGGGATCGATCTGTGGCGGTATAGCGATATGCGTGCGGTTCCTCGCGACTAGAATTTTCTACTAAATCAACTCTAGTTTTTACGGTGACCACTCGAACTCTTTACCAGGATGAACTTCGGTGATTCGGCTAAGCAGCCACTAGGCGGTTGATTAGGCTCCTTCAGTACCATAACAGTATCCACGGTTGCTCTCCTGTTGCCATTTCGTGCAATGAAGCCAGGTATTTAAAACTCCAAAGTTTCCAGAACCCTTAAACCTTGGTTTGAAGTTTTCTCTAACGCTACAGTCTGTTAATATTGACGTCCAAGAAAGACGGTTCTGGCACCTGTAAGAAAATTAGCGGGGGTAAGGGGATCCAAACTGTGATCGCTGGGCGCACACAGTACGAATGTTAACGCACTGCTACCGATTACTCGGCGAAGGTGAAGCTTGATTGATCGAACACCAGTCTCCCAAATACCTCCGAAATGCGGGGCAGACGGCAAAATGAAGTGACAGTTCATTTCCTTACTCGTCAAAAAACTCGCAATCTCCTCGTCTTGACTTTGAGATACGGCGATACGTTGCATTTTCGTTAGTTCCTTTCTGGCTCCATGGAGTGTTGGGCCATTGTCTGAGTATAAGTCGGATAAAGAGCCACGTCGAGACCAGAAACCAAGCTTTGTTAAACTTCGGTGTCCGACCTGCCGATGTCTTGATGGTAACTAGTCCAGCGTAATCATATCCAGAATTTAGAAAATAACGGTTGGGCTGAACTCGTAAAGCGGGAAGATCAGCCATGAGTTGGGAACTCGTACCTTTGCGCTGGAGGAAACAATTCTTACAGTTTAACACAATCTTCCGAATTATGTTGCGGGCCCCGAGAATCCAATACTTCTGTCTTAAAGTATGGATCATAAAATCAACTCCAGCGTGTAGCTGGACGTGCTGGTGTCTAGCTAGTAGAACAGCGACTGATTATTCCTTTGGTATGGGATGCTTTGCATCGTAAGATGCCGTCGAATTATCAATGCGTCCTCCTACGCACATTATTGCGCCTTGGTTGTCAAAAAATGGAGAGCAGCGAATCAACTTGGATTTTGGAGACAGTGGTTGTCCCGTGCTCAGTTGCTTGTGCTCCACTGAAATCAGGATGCCACTGAACATCTTCTCAATGTCCATACAGAATACATAGCGATGCTGACGGAAGAGTAGACATACTCCAAGCAAATCCCTTTGAATTGGTGGTCCAATGTGTAGTCGTGACTTGAGTGAGTATCCCTTGCAGTCCTCCCCAGAGCCATCGAATACAACTCAGCATTACGTGGTGGTGCTATCTGGCTTACATACTGCGTGGTGGGCTAAGTAGTTGTGATTGGCGAGATCCTTGTCTTTGCTAGTAGACGGAATCAACTCCATGTGTACTCGTTGTATGTAATCCACCATTAATTCGACATATTATTGTTTGTGTCGGAAACTTTCGGAATTTCCGTTTAAGAGAAGAAATGCGCGTAGGGCTTGTGGCAATGAGGACCCCATCGGCGAGGCAGAATCCTTGAACGGATATTGGACGATGTACACACCATCGCCTCTGCGGGTATGCGTTCGAACGAAATGCTGCTCAGCGGGATCACTAGCGTCAATGGTTGATTTACTTGGTTGAACTCGTTCCATGTCCATGAACGATCGAACTAAGGTATCCAGATCCTCGTGAGCGTGGTGCGCTAATGCGTGGGTGCGAGCATTATTACAGGGATGGTAGCTGCCTGTAATGACCCAACCAAAATTAGAATGAAGTGCACTAGGATGTTCTGAACCAAACTCGTTGCGTTGTCCGGTGTAAATGCTCCAAAGTTGATCAGCTTCTAAAATCACGTCGATTTCGCCTGGTTTCCCAAATGTAGGGTCCGCAAAGGGTAGGTCACAAATCTGTTTCCACATCAGAGTGGTCGACTCGATCCTCTGGGCTGGAATCGAGTAGGTTAAAGTATGCATAATCAGACCTAATACCGCCACTGATGCAGCGCTTGTGCGGGAGAGCAGCGTGAACGTGACGCGACCTCGAATAACCTCAGCAGGATTTGCACCTAGGGCAACCACCAGTATACGAGCATGCGTGAGTGGCATTCCGATCCATTGAATAAACGACTCGGAGACCATCGTTATAGTTGAACCAGTATCCAGTAGTATCCTGTAGCTTTTCTTGTTGATCCAGGCGTCGACTATAGTGGCTAAAATTGTTGGTAATGGTTTGACTTTTGGCCAAGGATCACCCCTCCAATGTATGATTGCTGAGCACGGCAGATTTCGGTCAGCAGATGTACGGCAGCACTCAAAGTGGTGCGTGTCTCCTCTGGATGGACAAGTGTGTGGTGTCTCGACTTGCACAGACGACACTTGTTTGTGGAATTACAATCCTTTACTTGAAGTGACCTCCATTGCAAATGTGCGACGATCAACAACGTTCAGAGCTTTAAGTTGAATGCACGCATAAAGACTGTGTGGCCCGTAACAACATGATGAGGAATTGCACGATGTATATTCCACACAGTGGGGGTATCATGAACGTCTTTTGGATCTTGACAATACTCAAGCGCATCAAACCGGGTGAACAGAAAGACAAACAGGTAATTTATGGTCACATTTTCCTTCCACGATTCACTGGATGTAATCCAAGCTTCCTTGCATTCAGGGTTTAGTTTTGATACCAAGATATGTATCAGCCACACATCGCGGTTGTCTGACTTCAGCGCGTGTATAGCGCGTGTACTCTCGTCTGCGGTGTCGATTATTTTACGCAACTATTATATAACCTTTTGCATTTGGCAACGAAAGAAAGTTTTGAATGAATGACCGAGAATTGTGTGATTTTTTGTTATAATATGTTGTTTATAATATAAACTGCAGCTCTGCGAGTCCCGATGAATCTCGAATCTTCTCCAGAAGTAGTGTTTGTCCCTCACTGTACTAGATAGCAATATATTTGAAGTGTCGTAAAGTCTGTAAGTCCAGTCTGTAAAGACATGGGGTGGTACCAGGACTGCATAAAAATTATAGCCTGCGAAGACGAGCGCTCCGTCCAGCTGTAGAAAGCAGCAGTAGCGCAAGTCGAAGAGGTCTACACAGGGGCGAAGCTCGTCGCAGTTGACTGGAGCGAGATGCCTATTAGACCAAGGGCGAGGGTTTGGGTTCCCACCTCTATGAAGGATCCGGATCGCATTCTTAAAATGCTGCAGCGATGCAACCCGGGGCTACCCACCTCCGATTGGAGGGTAGTCAAAGTTGAGGCGACACAGGGTCCTGTGAACCAGGCGGTGCTCGTACTCAACAAAGAGTCGCTAGCCCCAATAGAGGCTTCCAAAGGGGAACTGAATTTCGGCTTCAGTGCGGTAATCATCAAAGTCTACAAGACGGATGCAGCGGCCGAGCCACGTCCTGTCGACAACCCTGTCGAACAGGACGTTGCCTCTGAGATCGAAGCACCTGACGACGAATTGGAGAAAGCCCATGACGGCTAGTCCTCCGATACGACTCTGATGCGCGAGCTCGAGGCGATGTGTCGCGACACCATCGAGGACGACTCTGACACCGACAACACAGTAGTGGAGAACTCTGACGATGGCTCTAAGATTCCTACAGATCAATCTCCACCACTGTAAAGCAGCATTCGCTGCCCTTATACTCCGCTTGGATGTGGGCGGAGCAGATGTAGTCCTGATCCAAGAGCCTTGGGTAGTAGGAGACAAGGTCTGTGGATTTGCGACGAAAAAGTACAAGGTTATTGTAGCTCAGAAAGAAGGTAAAATCAGAACCTGCATTCTTAAAAGGAAGCACTTATATAATATATCTTTCTGCTCAGTAACTTAAGCAATGACGACTGTAATTGTGGTATATTTGGACGATTTTATTTTGGAACGTCTGCTCCTCTGTGTTAATTTATTAGCAATGAATCTTATATGTTGGTGCTGGGTTCAGCTAATCCGCAACTTGCAATACTTGTATCTATGTCTTATAATTATATGTAAGTACATTGGTGTATACATATGTATGTATGCAGAAGGCATATGCAGAAGGCATATATATGTACGTTGTGTATATCTTGACCACTTGAGCTGCAAAGTGCAACGATCGGCATGTATATAAGTGGTGGATCGTATGACATATGCGCTGGTGTGTGTATATGTTTAAGTGTGGTCTTTTGGATATTTGTATATTTATGACAGAGTGTCACAATGTATAGATTTACTGTTATACCCTTTGATTTGCATTACTGGTAGGCTGGGTATACTACACCTCCCTTTTTAAAGAAATGAATTAATATATGTAGTCGTTTGGAGAGTGTTAAAGTCGGTATAAAAATATTGAAATTAATAGTAATAAAACTTTTTTTTGTTTTTTTTTTTACCGTATTTTATAAGTACATATATAAAAAAATGTATAATAAGTGTAATAAAGAATGTGTAAAATATATAAAGCGAATTAAAATGTGTTCTATCTCCTTTTTTTTTAATATTTGTGTTCATTGATAAACAAATTTTTTTTTGTATTTTAATATATTTGATTTACTTTAACTCCATTCCACTTAAAATTTTAATTCGCCTTTTCCAGAAGAATTTAAGTCTTCTTTATTTTATTCTCTTTTTTTTTCATTATATATTTCCATATACTACATAACTTTTTTTTTGTTTTTTTTTTTTATTAGGTTGATCAGACCCCTTTTTTTCATGAAACGTTTCATTGAATGTATATTTTTAACCTATCTTTATGTACTTTTTGTTTCTTATTCTTGCTATCTTTAATGTAAATGTCATCATTATCTTCCATTTTTTCTACTATATATGGTCCCAAATATACTGGGTCCCATTTGTGACCTGCTTCATTTCTTATAAGTACTTTATCTCCTATTTTTAATTCAAAATTTTTTGTTTTTTCATCGTATGCTAATTTTCTATAAGCCTTGGCTTTTTCTAACATAATTCTAGCTCTTTTGTATGCTATTTCTAATCTAAACTTTATTTCCTTAGAGAAGTCATCTAGATTATAGTTAGGATCTATGTATGTAATTAGTTTTATTTAAATCTATGAACTGTTTTGGTAGTCTCCAAATACTAGTTGAGGCAATTACGTTGACTGTAATGTTACTAGTAAAGAAAATGTTAAAATGCTGAAATGTCAGTTGAAGTTATGCATGTATTAGCTCTTATACTAACTAAGCTTATGCTGGCAGCGGCCGCTCGTGAAGAGGGCGACGCTGCTAGAATAAAACACTCCTATTTTGAAGTCGAAACCGCGAACAAGTATTATACCCGGTACTCGAAGAGTATAGGGGTATATTAGCTTTGTGGGGATAACGGATGTGTGTAACGCACAGAAGGAAGCGTTTCCGACCCCATAAAGTATATTCTTGATCAGCATCAATAGCCGAGTCGATATAGCCATGTCTGTCTGTCCGTCCGTCAGTCCGTCTGTCCGTCCGTCCGTCCGTCCGTTTTCATTAGCGCCTATATCTCAGGGACAATTAAAGCTAGAGCAACCAAATTTTGTATCCAATCTTCTGTGTTATCACACTAATCCGAATGTATTTCAAAGTTTCGCCCCGCCCACTTCCGCCCACACAAAGGACAAAAATCTGTGGCATGCACAATTTTAAGGATACGAGAAAACTAAAAACGCAGAATCATAGAGAATGATCATATCTATCAGAGTGTTGAATCTGGATCAGATCGGATTATTAATGTAGCCACAATGAAGAAAACCATTTCGAAAGTCATCGTTCCCTCTCGCTCTCTCTCACACGCGACCCCATCTGCTTTGCCTATTCGTCGAAATGAGCGCCTAGATCTCAGAGACTATGAGAGCTAGAGCAACCAAACTTTCTATCCAAACTCCTGTGATATCACTTCAATACAAGTGTATTTCAAAATTTTGCAACGCCCCCTTCCGCCTCCACAAAGGACGAAAATCTGTGGAATCCATCATTTTTAAGATACGAAAAAACCAAAAACGCAGAATCATAAAAAATTACCGTATCTACCAGATTGCCGAATCTGGATCAGGTCTGATCAATATTATAGCCAGAAGGAACAAATTAAATTTCAGTCGCGATTACTCATTCCTTCTCTCTCTCGTACCTACCACGTCTTTTGTAAGTAGTTATACATGAGTATGTACAAATTTAGCATCGATGTAAAAATGATATGTAAATAAAAATGGAAACAGATAACTTCTAAAATATAGACTTAATTTTTTGAAAATTTCCATTTTGAAAAAATTTAATATTAATATAATAAATTACATATATCACAAGCTCATATGTATACACATGTATATATGTACATATGTATATACTGAGTGAGTACCGGGTATAAAGTAGAGCCGCGGCCTTTGCCTCGGCTCACAACGTTCCCTCTCGTTTTTCTGTCGGTCTGTCCGTTTCCCGTGTCCCGAAATATTATAATTAATTGTGCTTAACGGCACAAACAGTGTTTAGGTGCATAACTTGGATTTGCACCATACATTTTGGCGCCCCCGGGTGGACTTTGTATTCGTACTGGATAGAAGATGGACAGGATCATACTTGACGCTTTGTTGGATATCACCATTGGATATCTTCCCTCGCTCGTTGTTGTTGCTGTTCCTGCTCGTCATTGGACCGCTGCACTATGGTCCAGATGACCACTTTTGTTGGCCAAAACCTAATTTCTAAAAGTTAACAAAACACACTAATTTTGATCACTCTTCATTGGAAAAAGAGTGACCTTTTAGGTTGCGTACCAGAAATTTCGATAGATGGCGCCCCTTTCGATAAATCTGCTCTGAAACCCAGCTGTTATTATCGAAAAGCATGTGCAGTAAAAAATTGCACATTTATTACAATTTTAAATCTTTGATAAATTGGAAAAAAACCATTAACTGATCAAATTTTTGTTATGAATTTTAATCAGAAGGGGTTGTATTACGTGTTTTGTAATGTGAACCGTATATAATAATTGTGCTGACTTCGCAATTGTACCTTAAAGTGAGCCGTTAAAAATGACCCAAGTTTTAATGAAAACTAATTTTTGAAAAGGTATACAAAGTGAGTTTTAATGAAAACTAATTTTTGAAAAGGTATACAAAGTGAGTCCCACCTAGTCCCACCTTGAAACCTATTGTGGGTCGTAGATTAGTAAATCCTTGTTGAAATGTATATAGTAAAAAATGCCACATTTTACCACATTTCTTAAAATTTGACTTAACAGATTATAACCTCAAATGTATCGAATTTGAATATGAAAGCCTAATAATTTCCAGACGGTAACGGCCCTATAGATTTACCAACAATAAAACAGCCTGCTAATAAAGTATTTAACAAAGTGAAAGGCCAGTTATATGTATGCATACCTTCATATAAATTTACACATATTGTTTAACTTTAGTGATTACTGTACTTGTGGTCAACGACACCTCAAAGAGGAGCCGACAAGCACAGAAGAAACGGCAATAGTTTCGCGCGCAAGCTCCGACCGCTGCGCATCATTCCTCCCCCTCGCCCTTCGTCGTCACAGATTTTCGTTTATGCTTTGCACGAACGGTTTATGCTAGCACTTTCGTTTTTATGCATAGTTCTGTGCTCTCTCTTTCTCTCGCTCTCGTAACGGCCAGTATAGCCGATCATAGCAACGTATTGCATCGCATAGTAGAACATAGCAGAGCATAGCCAGCAGAGCCGAGCCCCTAAGTTTTATGCTTGTTGCGGCTATTTCGTTTCGCTCTCTCTATCTCTCGGAAATAAAACACAGCATAGCAGCTAGAGAGCTAAGTCTCCAATTTGAGATCGGTAAATCTTGTTCGTGAAGCCTTTCTCACTCAGTTTAGAACTGTTCCCTTCACAGCGTCTGTTCTCATCTTTGGAGTGCACATTCGCATTCGCTGCTCTTACTCAACCAGAAAGTGTTCTCATCTTTGGAGTGCACATTCGCATTCGCTGCTCTCACTCAACCAGAAAGTGTTCTCATCTTTGGAGTGCACATTCGCATTCGCTGCTATCACTCAACTAGAAACTGTTCCCATCACAGCATCCGTTCTCATCCGTGGAGGCTTGAGTGATTTTTCGTATTCGCTCGTCTCACTCAATTCAGCAGCATGTTGCATCAGCTGTTCTAATCGTTGAGGTCATTAGAGCCTTTCTCTGATTCGTGAGTGCATTCTAGTGTTTAATAAAAACAATTATAAAGTAGATTCACAATGACTGGAAAACGTCGTGGTGGTTCCGGTAGCAATACGTCTATAGTCGAAGAAGACGATTCAGGATTGCTTCTGAGGAAGCTAAACGCAGTCAAACGGGATATTGACAGAACTGCAAAAGCAGTACAAAACAATAATATCTCATCCAATAAATTCGAGCTGGAATGTCGCTTAAGCATATTAGATGGCTACATAGATCGCGCATTCTCTTTGCAGTTGCAAATCGATGATATCGATCCAGACTTAGCATCGCGTTCCGAGCTCGAAGAATTGTGCGTGTCAACTAAAGCGTTGTTAATGGCTATTAAAAGACCAAATCCGCCTACTTGTTTGAACGAATCAGTTCTAAATACCACCATGTCACATACAAGGAACCTGCCCAAGATGAAATTGCCCAAGTTTGGTGGGAATTATTCGGAATTCAAGAATTTCATTGGTATGTTTTCAAGCATCATTGATCGTGACCCGTCTTTAAGTAACGTCGAAAAATTCAACCATCTCTTGAATTGTTTAGAGAACCAAGCATTAGGCACGGTTAAGGCTTTCCCGGTGACAGCTCAGAACTATTGCAAAGCTCTTGAGGCTCTAAAGCAGGTTTATGACAACGAGTGTCTCATGTTCCTTGATGGCGTAGCTAAACTGTTTGAGTTACAGGCGATGCAGGCGCCGTCGGCAAGTGCATTACGGTCACTTATTGACACGGCATCTGCCATATACGAGTCATTACTGTCAGTTGGGGATGACAAGGTTATTGCTCACGCCCTGCTTATACACCTCGTTCTGTCGAGAGTTGACACAAAAACCCATTCAAGATGGAAAGAAAATTTGGATTACCAAAAGGTTCCGTCGTGGTCCGAATTTGTAGCCGCATTAAACAAGCGCTATCAGCATTTGTCAGCTGAAGAATCCACTTCCGGGCGGTTAAGGGGTTGGCTGTAGCCCAAGCAAGCAGAGGCCATGACACAAATTGTGCGTTCTGCAAATCAACTGATCATGGCATCTCGAATTGTTCGTCTTTCTCAGCAGCGTCTGTCATGACTCGATTCAGATTTGCCAAGGGAGTTCCCCTTTGCATTAATTGCTTGCGAAGAGGCCATAGTGTCTCAGCCTGCAAGTCGATACACTGCAGAGTATGCTCGAAGCCCCACCACACATTGTAGCATCGCTACAATGTTGACTCGGCCACAACCGTGATGCGCTTGGGTCTCAGGGAGATATTGAAAGATGGCCAATTCAAACAACAAAACACGCTGAGGTTGCAAAATACGGTTTTTGGATGGGTGGTGTCTGGTCGCAGCAGATCCAACGGACCCCGAAGCAACGAAGCATGCTCTATAGTGAGCACGTTGCAGGAGTTTTGCCCTCTACAAAACCTCGTCAAACGTTTCTGGGAGTTGGAAAATGTTCCAAATGCATCTATAGAAATACTGTATACCCCCGAAGAAACGATGTGTGAAAAATCGTTCGTTGACTCCATCACACGATTACCCTCTGGTCGATTGCAAGTTTCTTTGCCATTCAAGTCAAGCCCGACATCTCTCGGTTCGTCATTCGAGACAGCCAGAAGACGATTTTTGTCTTTAGAAAGGCGATTATGCCAAAAACCTGCCAAGAAATCCATGTTTATGGAATTCATGGAGGAATACGTGTCGTTAGGCCATATGACTGCAGTAGAAAACTCAATTCTGGTAGAGCCGCATTGTTTCATACGGTATCATGGTCTTTAATGCGTCGTGCAAAACTACGAGCCAAGTGGCGCTCAATGATTTGCTCATGGTCGGAGCAACCATCCAGCCGTGCCTATTTGCCACGTTGCTGAGATTTCGCTGTCGCAAATACGCTCTTACAGCAGACATCACAAAAATGTACCGTCAAGTCCAAGTTGACGAGGCGCAGCGCCAATTCCAATTAATTATTTGGAGACGGACAAGTTCGGACCCGTTTCAAGTGTTCCGACTCAATACAGTGACGTATGGTACCGCCAGCGCACCATTTCTGGCTGTGCGGTGTTTAAAGTATCTGAGCGACACTCATCTAAATTCGCATCCAATTGGCGCGAAGTCTCTTGCGTCGGATTTTTATGTGGATGATCTCCTTACAGGAGCAGACACAAAATCCGAGCTAAGCATATTGCGTCAACAGTTGGTTGAAATCCTAGAGCCATCAGGATTTGTGCTGACTAAACGGGCTGCTAACTGTCAACTAGTCGATAGTCAGCAAGAAAATATGGTAATTTCGAATGAAGATCAGCAAGATTGTAAAACTCTTGGTCTGATATGGAACCCTCAGACAGACATTTTCAAATATAGTCTGAAGCCAATTATCTCGTCCGAAACCACAACCAAGAGAGCAATATTATCTGTCATAGCCAGTCTTTTTGACCCCTTAGGCCTGCTATGTCCAGTTACAAATGCAAAAATATTATTGCAGGAAATTTGGCTATTAAGCCTTGGTTGGGACGATCCCATTCCCTCGAACGTACATAAAAAGTGGGAATCGATGGCTTTAGATATGCAAAAATTGCATGACGTCACCGTTCCACGATTTATAGGAGCCAGCGCAAACACTCGATGTCAAATACATGGGTTTACAGATGCGTCCACGCGAGCATATGGCTGTTGTGTGTACGTTCGGGTTTCCCATGCTAATGGAGTGCCGGTTAAACTACTAACGGAAAAATCTAGGGTGGCACCCTTAAAGACCAAAACAATTCCAAGATTAGAGCTATGTGCAGCTCATCTTTTAGCAAAGTTGTGGGAGGAGGTTCGGTCCATAATAGACTGTCCCATAGAGAAGGTCGTGTTGTGGTCAGATTCGGAAGTTGTTCTGCATTGGCTACAAACTCATCCCTCCCAACTAACAACATTTGTGTCGATTCGAGTTGCGGAGATACAGGACATTACTTCGACAGCCCTATGGAGACATGTGCCCACCAAAGAAAATCCTGCAGATCTTGTATCTCGAGGATCATCGGTGGCCGACTTAAATTCGCTGTTGTGGTTCAATGGCCCGTCGTACTTGCAACAAGAATCCAGACATTGGCCTCAAAATCCGCATTTACAGTTGACGGAAGCGAATGCGTTATTGGAGAAAAAGAAGGTAGCCACGGCGCTTATCGCGGCCGATGTTGAGAAAAATCCCATTCTCACAGTCATACAGAATTCGTCTTCATATATGAAAGTAGTTAACACAATTGCGTATATCCGCCGGTTCATCAATAGAAGAAAGGGAGTCACTTGGAGTAGGACCTGCCCGTCATCTGACGAGCTCGGCCAGCGTTTCTAACAGCAGTTGAAGTGGTTCAAAGAGACGCATTTTCGCAGGAAATCGACAAATTAAAGAAATCATCCAAGTTACAGGTATCACTGCAAAAGCTAAATCCCTTCATATCGGAAGAACAAGTGGGCTCATGCTCATTTTCGTTGATGCGAGTAGGCGGTCGACTACTAAATGCACCCCTAGCCCATAACGCAAAATTCTCAATATTAATGCCAAAAAATTTTAGATTTGTTACTCTCTACCTAAGCTATCTACATCGAGCCAAATGTCACGCTGGACCCCGTGCACTAGTGGGATTCCTAAGCCAATCCATTTGGCTAATAAATGCACGGAGAGAGTGCAGTGCCATTGTCCGGAAATGCGTACACTGTTTCCACTACAAGCCAAAGCTTCTCTCACAAATAATGGGGAACCTTCCTGCTGATCGATTGCGTGGGAATCAACCTTTCGAAATCAGCGGAGTTGATTTGTTCGGACCAGTTCGGGTATCGCTTGGCATTCGAGGCAAGCAGCCTCTCAAAATGTACATAGCAGTGTTCGTCTGCTTCGCATATAAGGCTGTACACCTAAAAATTGTGAAAGACTTGACAGCTAATACTTTCATTTTATGTTTATCCAGGTTTATTGGACATCGTGGCCCGCTTGTCCGACTGTATTGCGACAACGCGACTTCTATTTTCTAGATTAGTATTATGAATATCGTAATCTGTTAAATTTTCATATTCGATTTTGTTTACTTTAACCAGTTGGTCGAAATTAGTTGTATTTAGAAGGCGAATGTATTCATGTTTGGATGCTGCTATTGTATTTGCAACATAAATTCCATTATGTATTTCTTGATTTGGAACAAATATATAATCGTTTACTGAATTAATGTCTATTTTTCGAACTACTTGGGATCTGGCTGGCAGAAGAACTGTATTGTTGCCAGCACTATATGCCTTGGATGTTTATAATTTTGTCTTCTTGAATTTTGAAATAATCTGAATTTTTGTGAGATATCTGCAGCATTATCTATTAGGAATGTGAGTCTATTTTCAGTTGAATGATTATAAAACGTGACAAATATATTAAGACTGTAATTGATGGAATGAACCTTTGCATTTACTGATTGTTTCCTAAGGGGTTCTGAGAGTTTTCCGACGCGTTTTGCGCCACTCTCACATTGTTATTATTGTAACCTTGGTTGGAGTTAGCTCGGCCTCTTCCACGATTTTTTCCTCGTCTTCCTCCACGGGTATTGTAATTATTGTTGTAGTTGTTATTACCGCCTCGGTTGTAACCGTTGTGGTTGTAATTTCTACCACTATCATAACCTCGGCCTCCTCTATTATTGTGATTTGCACCTCGTCGATAATACAGGACAGAGTTATTTTGACCTATTACCTCCGTGCAGCTATCGATAAATTTTGAGACGGCGTCATTCATATTTGTGAATATGCCTGACTGCATGATAGACTTTACTTTATCAATCGAACAATTATGGGTCATAGCTTTTACAGCTGTTGCAGTGCTGTATTTATTTGCAAGTGATTGGCTTAGACCGTCATTGATATAGGCTCCTTCAAAAGCCTTTGCCAGTTTTTCCACCTCTTGGGTGTATTGGGTTGCCGTTTTGTTTCCCTGTTGCAGATTACGTAGCGTGGCAGCTACAACTTCTACTGATTCTCCTTTTATTGCAGTTGACAGTTGCGTAATGATTGCAGCAATTGTCTGCTCATTACTGATTAGATTTCTTGCATGGCCTTTTAGTCTTGTTTTTATATGGCTGTTAGCTCATGTGTGCCTTTTAAGGTGTCCAATAGATTCAGAGAATCTAGGAAACTTTGAAGATTTTCCGGCTTACAATCAAACTCTGGTAATAGAGATGTGGCTAGCTTGATAAATTCTACAACTGTTTATGCCATTTCAGAGATTGTTATCGTTTCCGGTTTCGTTTCGATTAGATCGCTTTCTTCTAGTGTTTCGATGTCACTATCAGATTCGGCGTCGCCTGATCGAGTGATTCGTTCAATTCGTTTAATTGATTGGGATCAAACTCCGCCAATTGATATATATTGTCTGGCACTGTTATCTGAATGTGTCGCCTATTGGTGACAGTAATTAATCTTGTGTTTAGGGATTTTATTACCCTTAAACATTTACCTATGTGCTCAGATGTGAATTTGTTTTCGAAACGATTTACTAAGGTAACTGCGTTATTATATTCCCTTACTAAAATTTCTATATGATATTTCAAAGTCTCTGCTTTTATAACTGCATCTTTATTAATGCATTTATAATATTTATCGAACTTGTAACTAAATTCGTCTATACGTTTCGCGATTTCGTTCCATTCCATTCTTTAATGGAATTATCTTACCTTTGTAAATGTACTAAGCATATAGTTCCTTTACCTAAATATGTGATTTCTTCTTTTATAAATTTTAGTACCATTGCCTTTTCTGCTTTATCGCAGTGAATAAGTGGGCTACTGATTGCGCCGAAAGCTTCTATAAAATCAGTCTCAAACTGATGTACTGATATGTATTCGCTCTGCGAATGTAAAACTTTAATCGCATTAATACGAATATTTGTATATCTTTCGTAGATGTGATCTATTTTCTACATATTCATTTCTAGATGTTATCTAGGTTAGTTGCCCTATTCATGTATCTTTTCTTGATAATTTTGTTATGCTTAACATAGAGAATAACAGGATCCACAATGCGTTTATGTCATCTATGTGATCAATTATCTTGACGTTGTTTACAACGTTAGCAGTGTTATCTTTTGCCTCACTGGAGTCACTAAACAACCCCATTATGTAGTTTTAATTGTCTGTATATATTCAATGAAAAGAAATTTTTTTTTTCGATCTAATCCTTCATGAAAGAGAATTTAATTTTATTTTCAAAATCTTGGTTTCATTTAATCTTTTTCTTTTAATCTTATATGGGATTTTAGAATGTAATAGGATTTTATTCATTCCTCTATTTGAAAATCGAAGATAAAAATTGGAGTGATATTTTCATTGCAATGAACTTATTGCAAGATTTATCAATAACACAAAGATTCTAAACGCAGCTGAGTATAAATACTCAGCGCCAGAGACGTGGAAAAGTTAGTTATTTAGTTTATGTGGTTGGCTCACAATTCAAATTACATTTCATATATACATAAAAAAAAAAATTCTCCAACCACATATGTTAGTATTGAAAGCCTAGCAGGTTTTAGTGTTTTGCGAATTCCACTGACGTGCGTCAATTCGCATGTAGAAATTAAACCTATGGCAAGTTAAGGCTTACGCATATTTGCGGCTCCCTTGCGTGGCTTCGCTCGGCTGCGAAGTTTTAACTCAGCTTTTAGTTCGTTGATGCGCTCTATGTAGCGCTGTCGGTCTTCTGGTTTCGTTGCTGCCGCCAGCATATCTTGTTGCAGGCGCTTTTGTTGAAGTAGCTTCCTTACTTGTCCTCCACGTTTTGTCTTCTTTTGTTCTTTCGGTTTTTTCTCCTGCCATGCCCGGTACTCAGCTATTGTGAGTGGGCGTGGTCCATCGTTTGGAAACACCTTAAGGTACTCCTGAATGGAAAGTGCTTCCCTTTGCTCAATAGGAGCAGAATCTATGTTGTCGTCGCTCATAAGCGCGTTAAGCAGTGCCGGCGCTGGTCATCGCACAGGCCACACATGTGTTTGTGGGCGTTTGATGGTTTAGATTAGCTTGTTTTCGTAGTGGAATCACAGCACTTTTGTTTTTTTTTATTAAATATTTAAACTTAGCATTGTAGCTTCGTGAACTTGTGAACTTCGTGAACACGGCGACAAGCCTTGAGCTGAAAGGATCACATATAAGGCTGATGTCGTCCTATAGGGCTCATTAGGAAAGCGATCCTCCCGGTGACCTAGTTCGCAAGCTCACCAGAGATAGCGAAAGGTCGGATATAGGCCTAATAATAGGTTGCGACGTCAACGCAGACCACACCAAATGGGGGAGCTCGGACACAAATGTAAGGGGTGAGTCACTTTTCAGCTTCATCCTAAACTCCACTCTTCTTATCTGCAATCGGGGCAATGATTGTAATGGATGGACTACTTCCCTCCAAGGCACCAATATGCCTGAACCCAGAGGACGACCTAAATCGTCTAGTGGACAGGTTCACTAAAGCATGCAACACGGCTTTTACGGCAGCATGCCCATTAAACAAGCAAAGGGGGAAAAAGAAACCCCCCCTGGCGGTCAAAACATGTATAGATCCAACGGAAAAGCTGCAGGACCCTCTTCAACAGGGCCAAAAGCGCTAACGAGGAAGAACATTGGGCAGATTACAAGGCTAGTCTGGCCCTATACGAAAAAGAAATTAGGCAGGCAACAAGGGCCTCATGGCAAAAATTTTGTTCTCAAATCGAGGAAACGTCGGAGGCTCCAAAACTTCGCAAGATCCTCTCTAAAACGGCTTCCTCGGTGGGATACCTAAAGAAAAGTGATGGTACGTGGACTAACTCAAGTGAGGAGTCTCTACACATTCTGCTCAACTCTAATTTTTCAGGGTGCTCTATCAGTAAACCGAGTCACCTCCCTAGTGAAGGTTCGGTCACCTCGATGGAGTATATCTTCTCAAAACGGAACATCGACTGTGCAATAAACAGTTTCGATCCGTTCAAATCTCCTGGTCCGGACCAGGTCATTTCGGCCCAATTACAAAAAGCCGGAGACACGGCCATCAACTGGCTGCAATGTATCTTTAAGAAGATACTAGTAGTGGGAAAAATACCAAACGCTTGGCTTAAGGCAAAAATAGTCTTCATCCCTAAAGCAGGTAAAGCCTTACACTCAACCCCAAAGGACTTTAAACCAATCAGTCTATCATCCTTCCTTCTCAAAGCTTTTGAGCGACTCCTCGGATTACAACTGAGAACAACTATAAGTCCCCAATTGTTGTCATGCCTACCGGAGAGGAAAATCCACGGAAACGGCACTTCACGAAGTAATTTCGGATATAGAGAAATCACTATACCTCAAAGAATGCTGAATAGCTTTTCTAGATATCGAGGGAGACTTCAACAACGTTGTACCGGGTGCCATTACGGAAGCGCTGACTGACCTGGGGGTGGACTGTCACTTGGTGATGCTCATTGATCAATTGCTCACATGCAGGACGGTGACTTCATCGATCGCTGTAAAGTCGTGGCATACGCGGACGACGTGGCATGAGAAAATACCCTCAAACACTCTGCGACTTAATGACCGCACTACTTCGACTGCGACTTCGCACTACATCAAATGATGCGCTAGATGTCATTCTAAGCCTCCATAGCCTTGCCCTCGCAGGAAAAGAGATGGCAACCCAATTCTTATTAATGTAGCTGTTACGTTTTTTCTCCAATATTGCCAATGCTTCGATTTATTGCGCAAGGATCGAATTTCGATATATTGTCGAATCGCTGCACCTTTCTGGAGAGCTGATGTTCACATACGTAATTTTATATCTGAAGTAAATTGCTATGGAATAAATTTGGCAAAACTATGACGAAGACAAACTGTTCCGTACCGCTGACCGCTGTTTGTCATGAAGGCCCACGTACATCGCATAATTCGGCAGTGTGGCGCGTGCAAATACCAACTCAGTCGCGCATTTAAGGAGGCTTCGTAATTTGTACAGACATATATTTCTGTGCAAACATTAGAACAAAAATTGAAGACATTGGTTGCAACTTTCAACCGCTTTGTGGAGCTCTCTGAAAACCTCGTTCAATATAATGAGGAAGAGGAATTTGTCGACCCGAGTTTGGAAATCGCAGAATATGAGGGAAAGTTCTTTTTGCGCCCAGCCCATTTTCACTGGAGTCATAAGTGAACGGAGCAGTCACGATAATGGTCAAGACACTTCAAATATATTGTTATCTAGTACAGTGGAACGTCTATTTGAGGGACAAACACAACTTCTGGAGAAGATTCGAGATTCATCGGGACCCGCAGAGCTGCAGTTTGCGAAAATACGCATTCCAACGTTTTCTGGAAGATACGAGGATTGGTGTCAGTTTAGTGACATGTTCCTAGGCTCAGTCGACAAGAAGAGCAGTCTTTCCAAATGCCAAAAATTCCATTTTTTGAAATCCAGTCTAGATGGTGAAAGGTTATATAATAGGTGGGTTCCTTTAGTGTACTAAAAGACCAGAAGGAGCAACATAGGAAGAAGAATGAGAGAGCTGATAGGTGGGAAAAGCTGATCCAGAAGTTAATAAACAGACAAAAAAAATTCCAAAGCGATCTTATAAGTTTTTTAAAATATGGAAATAAGTAAATAAATGTTACCAACCAACAACGTGAATAGTTTTCAACTACACTTAAGACAATCATAGTTTTATTATGAATTTTGCAAACAAAAATAAAAAAATATTCCATTCAAAAACTAAGTTTTTATACCCGGTACTCGAAGAGTATAGGGGTATATTAGATTTGTGCGGATAACGGTTGTGTGTAACGCACAGAAGGAAGCGTTTCCGACCCCATAAAGTATATATATTCTTGATCAGCATCAATAGCCGAGTCGATATAGCCATGTCTGTCTGTCCGTCCGTCTGTCCGTCCGTCCGTCTTCATTTGCGCTTATATCTCAGAGACTGTTAAAGCTAGAGTAACCAAATTTTGTATCCAATCTTCTGTGTTATCACACTACTTCGCCCCGCCCACTTCCGCCCACACAAAGGACAAAAATCTGTGGCATGCACAATTTTAAGGATACGAGAAAACTAAAAACGCAGAATCATAGAGAATGATCATATCTATCAGAGTGTTGAATCTGGATCAGATCGGATTATTAATGTAGCCACAATGAAGAAAACCATTTTGAAAGTCATCGTTCCCTCTCGCTCTCTCTCACACGCGACCCTGTCGGCTTTGCCTATTCGTCCAAATGAGCGCCTAGATCTCAGAGACTATGAGAGCTAGAGCAACCAAACTTTCTATCCAAACTCCTGTGATATCACTTCAATACAAGTGTATTTCAAAATTTTGCCACGCCCCCTTCCGCCCCCACAAAGTACGAAAATCTGTGGAATCCACAATTTTTAAGATAAGAGAAAACAAAAAACGCAGAATTATGGAAAATATCCGTATCTATCAGATTGCCGAATCTGAATCATATCGGATCATTATTATAGCCAGAAGGAACAAATTAAATTTCAGTGGCTACCAAACGGCAGCCAAGCGATTCCCTCTCTCTCTCGCACACACTTCCATGTCTCTTGTATGTAGTTTTACATGTGTATGTAAAAATGTAGCAGACGACGTCAAAATTATATGTAAATAAAAATGGAAACAGATAACTTCTAAAATATAAAACTACAGCATGGGGTTCGACCTAATTTTTTGAAATTTTCCCTTTTTGGCCAAAATTTAATTCGTCTCTTTTGCGAACATATAATAATTTACTTAAATCACAAGCTCATATGTATATACATTTGTACATATATACTGACTGAGTACCGGGTATAAAGTAGAGCCGCGGCCTTTGCCGCGGCTCACAACGTTCCCTCTCGTTTTTATTGTCATCAGGTGTTAGATGGTAGGCAATGCCAGTGTAAATCGGAGTTTCGCCGTCAGTCAAAAAGTGTTGTCAAATTTATGTAATGCATCATTTAATTCATTTTGCAATGAAAATTTTGTATAAATGGACGTTTACTTTTTATTTTTACTTTAAAAACGAAAGAATCTTTAAATAGGAAAATTGTTGTGAAAGTGAAAACCGGAGACTGCTTGAATACAAAAATTTTATCAGGTTGGGCTTGACTAAAATAGATATCTAATATAATATGAATATGAAAATAATGATTGTAAAATAGCTGAATATTGCATCATTGGATTTTACCGACATACTGTTGAGCTATGTAAAAATATATGGATATATCATTATTAGCGTTGGATGGATGGATGGTTGCACGAGACAATTAAGTTGAAGGCCTGAATGAGTAGATCATTCTCATATTTGGAATTGGCAATATACCCGCATTGGCCTCACGGATATTCACAAAAATATATGACATAAAAAGTACCACTTTTCGCAATATTTTTTATTCGTATCGATAGAATGGAATACCTAGAAATATAGCGACCCAACGTTTAACACCATTTTTTAAGTTTTTCATCTTTTCCATCTTAACAATTTTTTTTACTTACGGTCCTTTTGTTATACATTAGTTCTTTAGTGGCAATAATTTCCAAAAAAAAATAAACCAAGAATTATATTTAACCAGAGACTAACAACGTTACGGTATATAATATTATATTAGTATAGTATTATTGTGTCGATTTTTCGGAGTAGATTGGTCTAGACATGTAATGGAATGAAATACATTCATGAACAATGAAGTGATTTTCTAAGAACTTTATTTTTACAGAGATTTATGATATAGTGGACCAATCTGGTCAATGAATATTCTCCTGCAGTATCTTTTTTCTGGTTCTATGTTACTTCACGCCCTTGAGTAAAGTGAGTTTGAAGGAGCCTTAAACCTGAGATTAGTTTGCAAAAAAAAACGGATATGGATTCATCGACTCGGCTATTCTTTCTGATTTCTTTTTTCCGAGCGTTAAAAATTCTGTCCATTTCTACCCTCTGCAAGGTAATACAAATATATAAATAAAGATATACATACTTTTCGTTATAATTTTTGTAGGATTCGCAGTAGCATCTATGTTTTCTTCGCTCAGAGGATTTAATTGGGAATTGTATTTTAATATACTGTTATTACTCAAGATATTGTCTATACTAAATAAGCAATATCGGTTCATTATGAAGCTGTTTTGATTTTGTTCATAGACTTTTAAGCCAAACCGTAACTTAGAGCTGGATCATTATAACTAAATAACTTTTACACTATTTCTTACTCATTTACTGACAATAAATCGCTTTAAATCTTATCTGTTTGGCTCCCAACTAAAGTAAAATTGTATTAATTTTAGTCAATTGTTGACTGTTTCCCCGAGATGAATGTATATATGTATCTAGTTAAGTAAACGATATTTTTGACTCCGCCCCGATTTCACACTTTGGTGTTACTCTTGACTAAAAGCAAGTAATAATGAGAAATGCCATCCGCATAGCATAACAAACCAATCGATTTTCAGGAATTAATACCTATCACTCGTACAAGTACAGGGGTATATCGTAATTCTATAGATTTATACAATTTGGAGGCACAGCAGTTTGAGGTGTATACTGAAAATACGATAAGGAGTTCAGAAGAAGTTTCATTTTTCGTTATTTATTTCGGAGTTTTTGGCAAAAATTATTATTTTTATTAGCGTTCCAAGTATGAATGTTTATAAATGTTAGAAAACCATTACATTTTGTCACTCTCCGCTTCTAATTTTTACAAAATGTTTCGATCTGATCAAGCTGGAAATCGAATTTGTCTATATTTCAACCATTCTGTAATTGTCATCCGCTTTTATGCACTTTCTGGGTAATCTATACGGACTTGTCCATGGGAAACCTGTTATTACTGGTCCATGAGTAGAATATGAGTACTCGACCATAACTATGCCAACTTGGACAGACTGTTCCTAATCCGTTTTTCCGTCTTCATGAGTACCTAAATATATCTCAGAGTCTATGAAAGCTAGAGCAACTAAAATTTGTATCCGGACTGGACTCCTGTGATTTCTCACTGTTTCAAATGTATTTAAAAAATTTCCCCCCGCCCCCTTCCGACAACACAAAGAAATAAAATCTTTGTGCATGCACAATTTTAATGATTTTAGAAAACTAAAAATAAAACAGAATATCCATCAGAGTGTTGAATATGGATCAGATCGGATCATTATCATAGGCACAATGAAGAAAACCATTTAGAGAAGCATCGATCCCTCCCGCTCTCTCTCACACACCTCCATTCTCTTAAATCCTGTAGGATCTTCGATGGAGTTCTCTTTCTCCAAAAACATCTCTCTGGTGAGGTCAAATCAACTGACCTCATCAGCCCTATTAGTATTTCTGTCCCTTCCCGCACGACTAGGCAATAATTTCCTGTTTATCTCTAACTCTGTCTTTCTAACTAATCTGATTACACTACTCGACAAAATTTAACTTTTTTCCCCGTTGTGGCCCAAAATGACTTTTTCTGACAGATTTGGAGATTTAAAATTTTTTAAAGAATTATATTTCTTTTTCTAGGTTTTGATTTTTTTAAAGAATTTGTTAAATTTTCTATTCGCTTTTCAATTTTGTTTTAAGAGGTAGTGCTTACCTTACATCTTCTTCTATAAAACATTTCAATTCTGAAAAACTGATATATGAAGCTATAAATAAGACTCAAACTTTGTAGCTTCAGCTTACCGTTTCAAAACTACGAAGTACGCATAATAAATTTACTTATCTTAAAACATAAGCTTTTGCTGAGTTTTTATAGTCAAAATTTCGTCGAAAAATACGGCAAAAAATGTTACATTTTGAATTTGAAAGCATCATAGTTAAAATTCACGAGTACACGCGGTAACGCACTGGACGTTCTCACCTAATATAAATAGTTTGAGCGGCAGTATTTTCATTATACCACCGTAATTTAAATTATATAAAACTCATTTGTTTGTTTCTTTAATTTAAAATGATTAAATGCACAATATCATTTGTCACCTACAAATGTGGTTGCTGTGTCTGTGCCATTCGAGCTGGTCTGGAGTGTAGTCGATACTGAAAATGCACGCGCTGGCTCCGGCTGTATGATCGGTAGTAGGAGTGGGTTCTGACTCTTTGCTTGCTGATTTGTGTTGGACATTGGTTGATGAGTCGTATTAAATTTAATTTAAATATTCTGTACAAATTTATGATACTTATTAATAACACTTAAAAGATAAAAAAAGAAATAAAACAGCACACAAACATAGTTAGAGTAGCTTTTTTAAAAAAATTCAAATTTTGTTAAGTTTTTTTTCTAATGCTTAGTTTGCTCAAAACGTTGTCTTTGCTAAAGTTTCTTACTATTACAAGATGTCACTTAATGTATAAGTATCAAAGGGTAAATTAAAATATTGACGAAACGTGAGGGAAAAAACATTTAAAAAATGGGTTATATTTCAGTTTTTTCGACAAATTAATGTTTTGGGTGTCCTTATAACCCAAAACATTAATTTTGGGGCTTACAGTCTTCTAAGAACTTAAAGACGGACTTATTCTGAGCAGCTTTGCCAAAGAAAGCTTACCAAAAAAGTCAACATTACAAAAGTTAGAGACCGAAGAAAAATGTGCCTTTCTCTAACAATGAGCCACTTTGATGAAAAACTTCAACAAAAAATGTTGTATGAAACCATGATTGTAACTCAAAAAAGTAATGATGCAGTTCGATTCGTAGGACCCGAAATAGGGGGAAACCGTCGAGTTTGGTCTTGTCTTTTTTTTTGACTATCACAGTGTAACCGATGCTAATATCGCTCTACGGGTATCTTTACTCAGCAAGCGGAAACGATCTCTGCGATTACGATCTCGATTTTTAGATATCTCCGTTTTGCCCGGGACATATGTCATTTCCTGAACGTTGTTAGAAACAGTCAGCATAAGGTTTATAGTCATGTCAGGGGGCCTTTGGAACAAACTTGTCATAGCCCTAGTTACTCCGTGTTCGTCGCTTTCAACACTAGTTTGCGTGCATCCGTCGTTTATGCACGGCCCAGCTCGTTTTTTGACAAGCTACACTTACTACACGACGGTTTATAAGTGTCCCATTTACCACACCTGTAGCAAAACACTTTCCGCTCAGCTTCGCATTCTTGACATCGGTGGCTTGCTTACTACAATTCCAACAGGAAAACATAGTTAGCGTCTTCCAAATCGGATTCTACGTGAGTTCCTGTTTGCACGGACATCTCTTTCACCTCATTACGGGTAACAAATCGTCGGGCAGTAAGGATAGGCCTGGACTTACTTCTTTAGGACGTTGATATGCAATGACTGCACTGCTGTTATGCGCGGATCCCAGGCAAGAACGCAGCCCACCTCCCGTCCAACCGACCGAGGGGCGCTGCCGCATAGCGCGCGATTCGTTAACCGAACCGATCACGGACATGCAGGAAAGATAGCTGTTAGACTAGTGTTCGAGGAAAAGTAGAACTAATCTAACTAAAAAACTAAGCAATTTCTAATTACGAGAAAGATATGAGAGTATCAGTAATTTAAGACTAGGAAGGGAGTAGGTAGTAGTTATAATATGGTAGAGGGAATTATAATCCGAGCATAGGACCCTAAATGGTTCATGCAAGGAGTAATTCGATCTACAAAGCGGAAGAAACAAGGGTGTATAATTCCTAGTGCTTCTAATAGGAATCGTGAAGTTTATGCGGCTCAACAGGTCAGGGCCGTCTACGTCACCCCTGATCAAGTTGTGCACAAAAATCACACCAAGCATTTTCCTACGATTAGCTAAGGTTGGAAGGTTTATTAAAAGCAATCTATTAGAGTAAGACGGCAATCTCACACCTGCATCCCAGTTGAGGCCGCGCAGAGCAGAAAGCAAAAAGTTTTTATGAACTGATTCTATACGGTCCTGGTGTACGTTGTACTGAGGGCACCATACACAAGAGCCGTATTCTAAAATCGGACGAACCAGAGAGGTGTAGAGAGTCTACACGCCCAAGCACGCCCATGGCCTTATTCACCATGGTAGATATGTGTTCTGAAAACTTTAACTTGGGATCTAACAGAACATCAAGATCATCAACCCGGGTAATCCTATCAAGAGAACCACCACAAAGGGTGTAAGGAACCAGAAAGGTGGTGGAGCGATGAAAAGACATTACTTTACATTTTGAAGTATTATGGTTTAATAAATTTGCACAACACCAAGACTGAAATCTATCGAGATCGAATTGCAACCTGAATTGTATGTTAATACAAATGGCTGGTGATTTATAAAGAGTGTAAAGAGTAAGGGGCCTAGATGGCTGCCCTGTGGTACGCCCGAAGTCACCATAATTGGTGAGGGCAGGGAGTTTTTGAAAAGGACTCTTTGAGACCTAGAACAAAGGTACCTAGAGATCCATCTCAGGAGATTGATCGGGAAGGTCAAGTTTTTGTGCTAGGAGGGAATGGTTTACAGAATCGAATGCTTTACTAAAATCGGTGTAAGCAACATCCGTCTGTAAATAAACTTAAAAGCCTTTAATGATAAGGAGGTAAGCTCCAATAAATTAGTAGTGGTTGATCTCCGCCTTATAAATCCATGTTGAGCTGGAGATATAAGTGATATGCATTGGTGATGCAGGTGCGGAGTTAAAATTTTCTCAAACACTTTAGGAATAGCGGATAACTTAGATAATCAGACTTGCTACCTTTCTTATGAAGAGGAATTATAAAGGACTCCTTCTATATCGGGGGGAAGCATGAAGGGTGAATAGTTTAAGCAACGGCGCATACAAAGACCCGGCACAGTACCTGAGTACACAGCCGCGAACTCCGTCCGGACCCAGTGAAAACACCGGCTTTACTGTTCGTAAATCATGAAGCAACGAGCTTTTATTTAACAAATGACTGAAAAAGCCGTTCGACCTCGGTAAACCGTATGGATACCAGAGTAAACGTCCTGCAAATAGGTAGTTTGAAAAAAACGGGCAAAAAGATCGGCAATTGCCTGATCATTATCTGCCGAAGTATTAAGGAAGGATAGCGAGGATGGGGGTGCAAAAATTCTACGCTTACTGTTTACGAAGCTGTAGAATTGTTAAGTGTCCTTAGAAAAACTTATCCTGCATCAAGATAGGTAGTTCTTACAGTACTTAGCGTTAAAAACTGAAAAGTTTGACCGAGCCTTTACATAATGAGAGAGAGAAGAAGGAGAGCCAACTTCTTGAAATTGTTTATAAAGTCTTAATTTTAAGTTTTTTAGACTGGATAGCTCCTTAATAAACCAAGGTGATTTCTCAATCTAATAGGACGGGAACGTGGGACACAAGAATCAAAAAGTAAGTCCAGTGCATTATAGATAATATTTGTGCCTATCGTTACATCAGTGTACAAATACAAAGCCGTCCAATAAAAATTCATAATGGTTATTAAGCTCCGTAAACTCGGATTTACGGAAGCAGCGGACACATTGAGGTAGTCTACACGACCGATCCAATACAGTTGGTCCTAGGTCGAGCGACACTTCGAAAGTTGGATGGAAGGCATATTCAGGTATAGTGAGCGGAGGGACTCGAGTTAACAACAGATAACGCGGGGTGACCCTTTTACGCTTGCGAGACTCAGTCAGTAGTTGTAAGCCACTGAATTGAGACTCCATGGCTAGGAGCCGGTCGTGTTGCTGTTTAAAACCTACGGTCAGCTCCTTAAAGCCTCTTCGGGTCTGCGTCAAAAACGTGACCATGTCTTTTTCGACCACACAGCATGCCTCACAGCTGTAATGCAAACCATTACGCTTTGCAATGGCATCACTCACGAGGCCTGGGAACCCAGCGCATTTTGCATGCACTACGCTTTCGCAAAGCCAGCAAGGGATACTCGGCTGATCATGAGTGATATTCTTCTTACAGGTTTTCTTAGCACAGACAACAGAGTATTCCATTATGCAAAATAAATTTAAAATATTTGAAATCAAAAAAAAAAAATTTCAAAACAAATAGATGTCAGACCAGTGTTCCAGATAAGCGATAAAAGAGCAACAACGAGAGGGAACGTTGTGAGCCTTTATACCCGGTACTCAGTCAGTATATACTCATTTATGTATACATATGAGCTTACGATTTATTTAATTAATTATATGTTCACAAAAGAGACGAATTAAATTTATGCCAAAATGGAAAATTTCAAAAAATTAAGTCGAATCCTGTATTTTTATATTTTAGAAGTTATCTGATCCAATTTTTATTTACATATGATTTTTACGTCGGCTGCTACATTTTTACATACACATGTAAAACTACATACAAGAGACATGGAAGTGTGTGCGAGAGAGAGAGGGAATCGCTTGGCTGCCGTTTGGTAGCCACTGAAATTTAATTTGTTCCTTCTGGCTATAATAATGATGCGATATGATCCAGATTCGGCAATCTGATAGATACGGATATTTTCCATAATTCTGCGTTTTTCGTTTTCTCGTTTCTTATAAATTGTGGATTCCACAGATTTTCGTACTTTGTGGGGGCGGAAGGGGGCGTGGAAAAATTTTGAAATACACTTGTATTGAAGTGATATCACAGGAGCTTGGATTGAAAGTTTGGTTGCTCTAGGTCTTGTAGTCTCTGAGATCTAGGCGCTCATTTCGACGAATAGACAAAGCCGACAGGGTCGCGTGTGAGAGAGAGCGAGAGGGAACGATGACTTTCAAAATGGTTTTCTTCATTGTGGCTATATTAATAATCCGATCTGATCCAGATTCAACACTCTGATAGAAATGGTCATTCTATGATTCTGCGTTTTTAGTTTTCTCGTATCCTTAAAATTGTGCATGCCACAGATTTTCGTCCTTTGTGTGGGCGGAAGTGGGCGGGGCGAAATTTTGAAATACATTTGGAGTAGTGTGATAGCACAGAAGCCTGGATACAAAATTTGGTTGCTCTAGCTTTAATAGTCTCTGAGATATAGGCGCAAATGAAGACGGATAGACGGACAGACGGACGGACAGACAGACATGGCTATATCGACTCGGCTATTGATGCTGATCAAGAATATATATACTTTATGGGGTCGGAAACGCTTCCTTCTGTGCGTTACACACATCCGTTATCCCCACAAATCTAATATCCCCTATACTCTTCGAGTACCGGGTATAAAAATGAGAGGAGATATAGCAGATTCAGTTGAGAGAGAGACAGCGCTACTACACAGAAAGTATCGAGAGAAAGAGGGGAAGAACAGTTATGTCAGTTTGGGTAACAGGGAGAGAGAGTGATAAAACAAAAAATCAACTAGGTGAGAGCGACAAATTTTGATTTTGTGTGTACTTTAGAAAAGAAACAACAAAAACACATTGACTACCGACATAAATAATTAAATTATGTTTAAAACACAATAAAAGGGCATGCACTCGCGCTTACCGAAAAGCTCTAAGCAAGCAGGTAAATTAGAGAGTTTATTTAGCTAGTATATTCAAAAAACACCGGCTGTTTATATAGGATGAAAAGCAAATAAGCGGAGCGCAAAACAAAGACACGTCTGCATTCCATAAGCCTCGCTCGCGACCTGTCGCAACTGCACGATGTTGTGAATGGGCACATATAAAAATTTCGTGCTGCACTTTATTAAGAAGATTCTCCCGTTATACCTCTAACAAGGACTGCTCCGACATGGGCTGCACCAGCTTGTCGGCCAGGGCAACTATATCTTCATAAAAGCTATCAAACAGTTTGTTTGGTTTCTGCTTTCTCTGGGAGATCGTGGTTCTCCCTTCGAACAGGTTCCATGCATAGTGCGCTAACAATTCAAAGTTACTGTCTAACGTCTGGCTGGTAAGGGCTTCGACTCGATAGAGAAAGTCGTCTACGGACATGGAAGATCGACCTGAGAATCTTAATTTCCAGTTCGCGATTATCTGGCTAATCCGATCCGAGCGCAGGTGGTGTGTGTGCAGAGACTCGGGCGGAAACGATTGGTTCATCAGACGATCGGACGCTATAGCTGGTTCTGTTTGTTCCCTGTTTGATATCCTAAAGAGTTGTTCGAATGATTGACTTTGCCTAACGGGAGATGACTGCCTAGGGGCTGAGGGTACCCTTTCCATTGGAATTAAAGCGGCTGTCTGGAGTGACAATCTTTGAAACCCCGTTTCAATCGCATTGGACAGCATTTGCGTATGTAGCGCTAATGCAGCTGCGACGGCTTCCGCAATGGTTTGGTGTAACCTAGCCTACGTAGCTGCCGGGTCAGGTCGAGCTAAAGATATAGCAGACGTTAGTGCCGCCACCGGAATCTGAGATTTCGTAGGCGGGGCCAGAAAGCCTGCAACACTAGGCCCTTCCTGTTGACTCAAACTTTGGACCTCGCTCTGCATGTTCGTAGCCGATAATTGCGACTGCTGCGACTTCAAGGTTCTTGATCTAGACCGGGTCATTGAGGCTTGGGTGCCTACTATTTGACCAGCTTCCATTTCCTCGGCTAAGTTTAGGGTCGATTTACTCAATGCAGTTGAAACACACTGGGCAAACTTTTTTATTTCTTTGGCGCGTGCTAAAGCAGGAGAGATGGTTGCAGCTGGTCGCTAACAATTGGCCAGGATATTCGACTTCTTGGGTACAAATACAGCAAATGGTTTCGTTATCAATTGGCTGATTCCTGTACTCTGTGCTTCGGTCTTACGGCATTGTACGGGTATATTATTCTAATACTAGCGTTATCAAAATTTCTCTAGTTACAAACTACAATCATTAGAAACACTAACACCGGGAATTGCAAAAAAAAAATGTCCTAAAGTAATTTGGGAAAACCATGCAACTTTTTCCAGAAGAGGCAGTTGCCAACAACAAAACGTGATAGGATAAGAAGAAGGAAAGAAAAGTAAAGAATAGCCACATGTCTAGTTCTCGCGGCACAAGTAGTAGCCGACGGATACCTAGACCTAGAGAAAGTCTTCCTTACACGGTGCTCGTCAGTCCATAACCGGAGACACATCAGCGGAAGAAGCTAAAGGGGAACTATAATCGTTCGATCATGCGTAGAAAAATACCCTGGAACAGCAGTTATCGATCCAGGAAGGAGCCATATCACGCAGAAACGCACCAGCAAAAAAAAGGTACCAGGATCTTCCGACAACAACTGGCCATCTGAGTAAGTCTCAGTGCAAATGGAACAATTATTGGAAAAAGGGACAAGTTGAGCGGCCACCAAAAGAGTCAATCCTTTTAGTGGAGTCCTGCAAAACTGAAACCACGTCACAGAATGTACCTGGTAGCTGGTAGAATTTTCGGGCAATGAAGCAGATGGACGTTTAGCTCTGCAAAGGAGTACGCGCTTGCTTTAACGGCTGGTCTCTGGTCGGAAATGGGTATGGGTTCTTTCAAAATATAACCTTTCAGCTGTTTGCTCCTAAAGTTAGGTTAGGTTAACCCAGACGACCCTCCTGGGGTCTCCCATAGGCCAGTATGGCCCTTAGTTATCCGGTTGGTTATGGACCTTTACTCGGGTGCTAGTGAGGTTTTTATGTCACCAAGATTGAGGTGTTTTTGGCGAAGGCCAGCAGTTCCTTTGGCGACATCTTGGAGGCATCTTCTAGCGATGTCAGCGTCGGTGCGCCCAGGTATCTTCTCCTTGCCTGTGAGAGAGCCGGGCAGCTGCAGATAAGATGTTCTAGGGTTTCGATAGCCCCAAGGTCATCACAATTCCTGCAGCTGTTCCTGTCGGTGATGTTTAGTCTGGCTGCGTGTGATGCAGCCAGGCAGTGACCTGTCAATATTCCCACCAGAAGTCTGCAGTCTTTCCATGGAAGGTGCAGCAGATAGTGGCTGAGTTTCTCGCTACGTTTTTTGCACATGATTTTCGAGATTCTGCAGTTGGTCGTGCTCCACCACCTGCTCTTGTTTTCTTGTCTAGCCAGATTTTCTAGATCGCCCTGTAGCGTTCTGAGTGAGACAGGCACATTTTCTGTTCTTTCGGTCGCCAACCCAACACCTTCCTTTGCCAAAATGTCCGCCGCTTCATTTCCTTCGATGCCCTGGTGGCTGGGAACCCAATAAATCCGCACTGACTTGGTTGTGCATAGTGAGTCCAATGCTTCCCTGCTCGCCAGGGCACTTCTAAAACTGACCGTGGACGACTGCATGGATTTTATCGCCGCTTGGCTGTCTACAAACAGATTGACCACGTTATATGATCGCCTTGCATGTTGTGCAACCTCCGCTGCTTTCCTGATGGCAAAGACTTCCGCCTGGAATATGCTGCAGTGGTCTGGTAGCTTGTATGACAGCCCTATTTCGGGTTCTGTGCAGTCTATGCCAGCTCCTACTTCTCCTTCTATCTTGGAGCCGTCTGTGTATATGTTGAGATGTTGCATCTGGCCTTTTTTACATTTTTCAGGTCCCAGAAATGCGTTTGTATTGATGTCGAGGCTCGTTCGAGGGGTCATGTAGTCCGTATAACTGATCATGTCCCTGCCGGTTAAACTAAGCCCGTATGCTTGTGGCCGCATGTTTCCCGACGCAATGAGGCGCTGAGCTGCCTTTCCAGCTGTCAGATGAGCGTGGATATCCAGGGGGTCAATTCCGAGTTTGGTTTGTTGGGGTAGATCTCAGTGCCTCCGTGATACAGCTTTCCATAAGCTTGTGGTAAGTCTTCTTCCTGGTAGCTTGCCACCACACTAAGACTCCATACAGCAGAGTTGGTCGCACCACCGATATGTAGATCCAGTGCATTAGAGCAGGTGACAGGCCCCATGTGCTGCTCAGCATCTTCTTTGATGCGTATAGCGCAATGGTGGCCTTCTTCACCCTTTCCACTACATTGGGTCTCCATGCCAGCTTGCTGTCCAGTACTGTGCCGAGGTATTTGGGTATACTAATAAGGCTGATGAGGGCAGTAGATTCAACCACACCAGAGAGAAGCTTATGGAGGAAGAGAACTCCTTGGCAGATTCTACGGGACTTAAGAGAGTGGAGGTTAATTAAGCGTAACCTACTTTCATAAGAAGGGAGATGGATCGAAGGGTCCCAATTGAGTCCGCGGAGAGCAAAGATGAGGAACTGTTTTTGTACTGATTCGAGCATATCCTGAAATTTTTGGTAGTGAGGACACCAAACACAAGAACCATATTCCAAAATAGGACGAACCAGGGAAACATCCAGGAGTTTTGTAGTGCACGGATCTGTAAATTCCTTAGACCATCTTTTGACAAATCCAAGGACTCCTTTGGCTTTTTATGAAAGGGAACTATATAGGATTCTTTCCAGACGATGGGAAAGACACGAGTCTTGAGAGACAAGTTGAATAGTTTTAGAAGAGGCACATAAAGAGATTCTGCACAAAGTTTCCGAACCGCGCTCGGGACCGAGTCTGGCCCAGTGCTGAACGAAAACTTGCACGATTTTAAATTTGTTAAGAGACCATCATAGTCAATGAAGCGGGGAAGGATACAGTTAGAACTATTTAAAGGGATAGGATATGAGTAACTACTACTAAAGTCGTTCGATGAGGCTAGGATAGAGGGAAGGTTAATAGAGGGGACAGAGTAGCAACGTTGGAAAAAGAAAACGAACAGATCAGCAATGTCATAATCCCTATCAGCATAACTACCATTTAAGTGTAGAGAAGAAGGAAATTGGGAAGATTTACGTTTAGAATTAACAAACCTGAAGAATTGTTTAGGGTCGCGTTTAAAGTTAAGCTTACATTTGGTCAAGTATCTATTGTAGCACAATGTATTAAATAAGGAAAATTTCGATTTTGCAATTGAGTACTTCGAAAAGTCTGATTGCAAACCGGATTTTTTGAACTTCTTGTACATTCGGGATTCTAAATTCTTCAGATTTATTAATCTCGGGGTGAACCAGATAGGGCCGGAAGGATTTCTGGAGGGGGTGACTAAAGGAACATGCATGGAAAAGATGAAAAAAATACAGCTATAGAATGCATTCGTGGCAGATTCAATTTCTTGGAAATCGTCAAGTAATAGCCAATTCATCTGAGATAGGGCAGTATTCAGGCAGAGAAAATCAGCCTTCTTAAAGCAATAGATATTCGAAGGCTTAATAAACGACTTCATAGGGCATGAAGAGGGCAACAGGAAATCAATTGAAAGTGTGGGATGGTATGGGTCTTCAGGGAATGATAGAGGTGATCCTCGACAAACCAAAGTGCTCGAAGCATCGGTAGTGAAGACGAGATCAAGGGTCCTACTCATGATATTACGTATGCCATTTACCTGGCCTAACGATGTGTCGAACAGAGAATCAACGAAGTCATGCTGCATAGATGGGAACATTAAGTTAGAGTCATTGGATGGAGACCAAGTGACATTTGGGAGATTAAAGTCGCCGAGGACAATAAGACGATCAGAATCACAAAGCTGAGACAGAACGGACTGAAGATGGGCAGCGTGAAGCATATAAGTTGTAAATTCAGAGGACGGTTGTATATAAGCGCATGATATGAATAAATTAAAAGAACACAGACGGATTTTAACTATGATAATTTCAATAGTGTTGGAATCATCGATGGGAAAGAGTTGGGAAGTTAAGTCGGAACGAACAACAATTAGGACGCCGCCACCTCGAGATGGTCGATCAGATCTATATATGGTAAAATTGTCTACAAAAATCTCGGAATCCGAGATTGAAGGATTGAGCCATGTTTCAGAGAGGGCAATAATGTCGGAATCAAAAGTTGCACTATCAGCATGTAATTTGGTGAGCTTACTGCACAGGCCTCGTACATTCTGATAAGTGATCTTTAGAGGTAGGGAAGAATTCAGTTTTTTTAATAGATGGTAATACAGTAGATGGTGTAGGAAGAATTCCTACCCGAGGAGCGGATTGTGAAGGTCGAGATCGGCTGCTGAAGTTTTGACAGATAGTGTGTACGGGCCAGAAAGAGGGTTCTAACACATTCTTTACAAACTTCTCCGGGACGAGAATTTTAAAGGAGGAAATATTACGTTTTTCCTTAAAGGTAAACTTAGTTACTACGATGCCAGAGGAGTTATTAATGTTCAGTTTGGTGTTCCATGGTTCCATGGTTCCATGAGACGGGAGACAAAAATAGGTTTTAGAGGAGCGACAGCGATTAAAGTAGATCGGTCTAGAGGGGTCACATGATTTATGGGTGAGGCAGAGGTGGGTTCTACCCGAGGGGCAGGTCCGGGTTGGATAGCGCTGGCTGAGGAGCCAGTGCTAGCCGGTGTGGAAGGGACAACTTCAACTTCCATGCTGACAGCAGTATCGACGACTTCCTTAGGGGGCACGGTGATGCCAACAACTGGATGATCAGTAATGACCGGTTGGCCAACTTGGCAAACACAGGCATGTACATCGATTTCCTTGGCGCCAAAGTCGATCAAGGCTGGCGAACCAATTGGAGGAGCGTGAGAGTCTTTAGCTGAGGAGATTCTTTATCCAGTGGTTGATTGCTGGGTGTGTGTTGGTTGCTTCTAACCGACCCATTATTGCACTTGTGGCCACGTTGTTGAATGCTCCGGATATATCTACAAATACTCCTAGTGCATATTTCTTGGTGTTGAGGGCTTTCTCGACAGTAGCTACTAGCGTATGTAGTGCTGTTTCTACCGATTTTCCTTTCGTGTAGGCGTGCTGGTTGCTTGACATCCGTCCCCCTACTTCCTTACTGATGTGTAGCTCCAGCAGCTTTTCTAGCGTTTTTAGTAAAAAGGAGTTGAGGCTTATCGGTCTATAGTCCTTGGGAGTAATATGGCTGCACTTTCGTGCCTTCGGCAGGAAGACAACTCTGGAAGTTCTCCACTGTATATAAGGACATAGCCTGTCCTCAAGCATGCCTTATATATAGCAGAAAGCCTCTTTGGGTGATCACCTCTTTGGTCACCTGCAACATGGCTGGAAATATCCTATCCAGTCCAGGTGCTTTAATTCTTGTAAAGGAGTCTATGGTCCATTGGATTTTCTTGTGGGTTATCAGTCCTGTGGGGATGGTTTGTTCCTCTGTTGCTAGGTCATGTTGTGTTGTGGCATCAGTGACCTCGGTGAATCCTGGAAAGTGTGCCTCCATTAGTGCTGTCAGGGCTTCTTCGCTGCTTTCTGACCATTGTCCTTTATCTAATTTGAGTTGACTTTGTACTGGGAGTTGCTTTGACAGCAGCTTCCTCAGTCTAGCCGTTTCAGGCACCTTCTCGATGTTGGAGCAGAAGTTCCTCCACGAGCTGCGTTGTGCCTTGCGTATCTCTTTCTTGTAATTTCTGAGTAGGTTCTTATATTCCTCGTTTACGACTTCTTCGTTCGCTTGTTTGGCGAGCTTGAAGAATTCCCGGAGGTTGTTTTTTAGGAGAGAGAGGTCCCTGTTCCACCAGAGTGGCTTGTTCCTCTTTTTCGTACTTGAGGGTGGGCATGCTGCGCGGTAGCTATCTAGTAGCTCCTTGGATAGAGTGTCAAGAGACTTCTCTATATCATCAGCAGATTTTACCGACCCCGGATTCGCGAGCTTCGAGGTAACCGTTTTTTTGAACTTTTCCCAGTTTGTGTTCCGGGGGTTCCTATAGATGGCTACCTTCGAGGTGTGTTTGAATTCGTATTTAAAGTGGATATACCTGTGATCTGAGAAGGATGGTTTTTCGAGGACCCTCCACCCAGACACCACGGAACTCCTTCCCGTTACGAGTGTAAGGTCTAGCACGTTTGATGAGGTGTGGCCCACGTAGGTGTAGTCCTCCCCCACGTTTGCTACTTCTATGTTAGTGGAGAGTATAAATTCTAGAAGAGACTCACCTCGGTCATTGGTATCGGGGCTTCCCCATACATTGTGGTGGGCATTAGCGTCCGTACCAATGAGTAGTTGGTAGTCCTTGGAGCCGGTTTCCTCGACCAGACTCTTTAGCTCTTCTGGTGGTGCAGGTCTGTCGTGTGCCATGTAACAGGAGGCTACCAAGAGGCGTTTCACCTCGCTTTCTAGCATCACTACTGTTAGGTCATCTGAGCTGTAATTAGACATAAGGTGAGCGTGGATTGGACTAGAGCTATGTCGACTGGCTCTTGCTCCATGGCTATGAGGAGCTCCGCTGACGCCACTTTACACTCGACGGGTTGACCACTATCGTCACATCACCGTCCTCTTGCTCCTCTGATTCATCCAGCGCAAGCCCCTGGGCGGCCTCCACGATAGAGTTCAGACCTAGGTCTTTTTCTACCTCGTCTGCCTGCAGGATGTGAGCGTCTTTGTCCCCGGGGTGGTTTTTTCAGGCGCAGGTAGACGCTGCCCATTCCCCACGCCATCTTCCCGAATCTGGGGTGCAGGAGGTCCTCCGCCTCTTTCTTAATTTGGAATCGCATACTGGCCCCCCTCATTGAGTAACGGGCTCCCAGTGTGCAGCACCTTCCAATTCTCCGTTGGAATCTCCGGGTTCTGACGCTGCAGGAGCATCAGCGCCCTGTCTCCTTGGATCGCGATGGGGAAGAGTACCTTCGCCTTCGGTATAGACGGGATTAGCTCCCTGTCTACCACCTCCAGCTTGTCACCATCCCACATCGCGTCCAGTTGGCCGACAGTTTGCGTTAGCCACCCAGCACCATCAAAGGTGGGCATGGGAGCTGTCGGATCCTCCTCCATCCGTGCAAACAGTGCGTCCACAAGCCGCGCATGCACCAGCTTCCATTGCGCAGCCGTAATTTTCCCGTTCTCGTCGCTACGGTCTATTAGCGCCACGATCAGGTGTCGTCTGGCCGCAGCACTCGCAGTCCTTGACTTCGGGTGTTGTTTTTGTGGGATTGCCACTTTCGGTGGGAGGGCTGCGCCCTTCGGCCCGCGTTGCCGCTTGCTCGCCGGAGTGTCCTTACTGGCACTCTCAACGGAGCGTTGCCTCTTGCTGGCCAGCATCTCCTCCACTTTGTTGGCATACTTCTCGATGGATGCCCGCATTTGGGACATCTACGAGAAGTGTCTCCTGCCCTCCTCCACCCACGGTTCGGTCCAGGTTAGCCTGGCTTTCTCCTCCTGAGAGATGTCGGCTTTGCTCTGGAGCCGATGTTTGGACTGACATTCCAGCCTTTGCTTGCTCTTTGCTCGACTCCATGTTTGGCCCGAAGGTCCATAATAGTTAATATTTTTCGGGGGGACCACCCCCTAGCGTTTTATACCTGGCCGCCAGGCACCTCTAGCCATGGCCCTAACCGAGCTCTCCCAACTCGAGGTCTTGAAGACGCTTGGTCATTGCCTTAGCTAGACACTGCCATGCCTCGGACGGGGCAAGCGACAATGCATTACCCTCGTCCGGGATAATGCAGTGTCCATTGCCCAGCCGGCACCCTCGTGGAGGGTTCAGCTAGAGGATTTTTGCCAGCCGCTCCTAAAGTTACTAATCTATTAAATATCGCGTACTGTTTAAGTGAGAGGGATTGAGGTATTGGGAAGGGAAAGCTGGGGGCCAGGTACCCTGTAAATTAAAGTAAGAAAGAAAAATAATAGAAGGAGAAAAGATAGAGGCCTACCGATGCCACCGGACATCACTGATGACAAAGAGCTGTGCCACGCCCACCCTACCAAATACCAAATACTACCATACCAAATACCTTAGCATAGTACTGCACAGCAAGCTTGCATGGAGACCCAATGTAGTAGAGCGGGTGAAAAAGGCCACCACTGCACTTTATGCATCCAAGAAGATGCTTAGTAGCACATGGGGCTGTCACCCGCTCTGATGCATTGGATCTATATCTCGGTAGTGCGACCAACTCTGCTGTATGGAGTCCTAGTGTGGTGGCAAGCTACTGAAAAGAAGACGTATCACAAGCTAATGGAACGAACCCAGCGGAAGGCTCTGCTCTGTATAACAGGAGCGCTGAGGTCAACGCCAACCAAAGCACTCGAAGGCAAGGCAGCACAGCGCTTGATTGCATCGGGGAATATGTCTCCCCAAAGATTTGGGCATAGTTCAATTGGAATGGACATGATCAGTTCAACCGACTACATGATCCCCCAAACGTGCCTTGAAGTAAAAACAAACCTCTTCATGGGACCCGAAGACTGGAAAGCGGGACGGGACCAGACTCAACACCTCAACATATACACTGACGGCTCCAAGATGAATGAAGGAGTAGAAGCCAGCCTATACTGTACGAACCCTTAAATAAGGGCGGCGTATAAGCTACCCGACCGATGCAGCATATTCCAGGCGGAAGTCTTCACCATCAATAAGGCAGCTGAGGTCGCTCAGTTCACAGAGCGACCACACAATACGGTTAACATATTCGTTGACAGCCAAGCAGCGATAAAATCCATGCAGTCGTCCGCGGTCAGTTCCAGAAGTGTCCTGGCAAGCAGAGAGGCACTAGATTCACTAAGCACGACTAAGTCAGTGCAGATCTATTGGGTTCCCAGTCACCAGGTCATCGAAGGAAACGAAGCGGCGGACGTTCTGGCTAAAGAAGGCGTCGGGCTGGTAGACGAAAGGACCGAAAGCGTGCCGGTCTCCCTAAGGACGCTACAAAGTGACCTGGAGAAGCAGGCCAAAATGAGGACAGACAGCAGGTGGAAGAACACCACCACCTGCAGAACCTCGAAAATCATGTGCAAGGAACACAATGAGAAACTCAGCCACTACCTGCTGCACCTTCCACGGAAGGATTGCAGACTGCTAGTGGGCATACTAACAGGCCACTGCCTGGCTGCGTCGCATGGCAAGGAGAAGATACCTGGGCGCACCGATGCTGGTATCACTGGAGGATGCCTCCAAGAAGTCGCCAGGGAAACTGCTTGCCTTTGCTAAAAACACCTCGATCCTGGGGGACTTCGGAACCTCAGAAACACCCTCGTAAGGTTCATACAAAGATCCGGATAACTAAGGGCCATGCTGGCCTATGAGAGGCCCCGTCGAGGGCCGTCCGGGGAAACCTTACCTAACCTAGGTGCCGATTCTAATTTTTGTAACGAATGGAAAGATTCAATATGTGAATAAGAATATTTCCTTTTCGCACCGCTGCTCTCGCAGCGGTGCGAATGGCACCACAATAAATATGAGGCTGCGTTGGAATATTTGGTGTGCCTGTCTTTCTCTAAATTGTGTCTCCAAAATGCCCGATGCAGTACCGAGGTACGACCAGTGTAGCCCGTTTGATGGCCAATGGGGGTCGTACTAACAAAAAAAGACCCAAAAGAGGATCAGCTCCAATTATCTACACTTGAACCCAATATGAAGGCCGAAGACAGGTACTCACTCAAATACTAGGCAAAATGTCGGTACCACGGGGGTCAAGGTGTTGGGGCTATCGCTTTGATACTTTAAGACAGCTTTAAGAAATTTTTTTCCACGGTGGTTTTTTTTTCTATAACTGCACTGATCGGAGGCCACGAGGAGAAAGAAAGATTGGGTCTAACCTACCGGGTAACCAACAATCTGAGTTCTCCGGATCTTCATTTGCCCTATCCTTCGCTATTCACCCCGAACGGTTGTCAAAAGAGCAGGGAGTTTCGTGTTTGTTCACCCCATTCTTGATCCCGCCCATAGATGACTCTCCGGTATAGGGGTATGTAACATGTAACATACAAGGTAACAACAATTTAATCCATCATACAGATATATTTCTTATGGGGTATTCTATCTAAAACAAACGAAGTCCATCTAATTTTACCGATATATTTGATCTATTATGGCATGACTATAACTGCAGCGACATATGTACGTTTAAAATGGTATTGCCAACTTTCAGGCACGAAGCAAATTCTTTTTCCCATCTTTCCCATCTGCAAGGTAGGGCCGTACTGTATATAATTAATTTTAATTAATCAAATAAATATATTATCTTAAGATTTGCCTACTTGTCATTAGTTTCCCAGAGAGAAGATTTGATAACACTACTCGAAAAAATTGAATTTTTTTTCCCGCTGAGGGAAAATCGACTTTTTCTGATACCGCAAAAATACTGCAAAAAATTATCAAATTTGAAAGCTCAATATCTTCTAGACGGTAAACTGAAATTAAAAAATATTTGGGTGCGATTTATACCTGTAGTTATCTGTTTTTCAAAACTGCCGAATTCAATAAGTTATGGGAGAAAAAACACTACCTCTGGAAAAACCATGACAATTTTTAAAAAATTCTTTAAAAAAAACTAAACTTAAATACAAAATCGATGCCATCGTGTCCGGAAATCCACATTATGAAGAGATCTAACTGCTCTGCGATCTCGATCAGAGAAACGCTCAGACCTACGGCATCGTTGAGTTCGACAATATTGAGCCCAGTGCATAAATAGATGCCCGAAACGGCGCAACCATGAGTCCTTATATAGACGGAGGCAGTTTAAATTACCTTGGAACAAACTACCATCATCCGGAAGCTGGAAGCAGTGACTGATGGTGAGTTCATTACAGTAGACTAGTTTTCTCATTGAGCCACCTAGTTTTCAGCCATCTGTGTAAATGTGGACCCTATATGCAGATCCTGGTTCCGCCATCTCTCAGTCCTTTCCAAGTGGGATTGATAAATGAAAAGGCGATAAATGGGTAAACAGTTATCTCTTCTCTCTAGTAATTCCGGAAGTCTCGTCAGGATTCCCTAGTGTCCAAATGCGTGTGTCCAAAGTCTGGCTTTTCTCGGTCTGAGAGCGTGGAGTGTTACTATCTCCTTCCCATGAGATCCCATAAAAGAGGTCACCTAAGGTAGTCTCGTCAGTGCGCCAGGTATTCCTAGCTCTGCCATGCATTTGACTCGGCTGAGTTTTTTGAGCATAGTTTTCTTGACAATGGCTGACCGGTAAGGTGATACATAGAGCATAATTTTTCATATGGTGGCGGTGTAGAGCCATCTAACTATGTACGGGGCCATTGCCCATTTTATTGTTTAAAGTTGAACAATGTACAGTTAAACTGTAAGTGCAAAATTACACGTCAAAAATTTAGTCAAATGGACTAAGGAATCTCACCCGCTGGGGCTGATTATCGACTCAGTGGTCCCACAAACAGCCAAATTTAGGTTAGAAAAAAGCCGGTAGCCGAACATTTGCCAATTAGAGCTATTTAAATTAAGTTATTGATTAGGATAATTTTGATCTTATTAGAATTAGTATCAAAGGAAAACAGATTGAAAAATTGATTAAAGTCCATAATTATGAATCTTTCCGTAGCTTTTGCCGAAACTACATCCTATTTTTCCATCTGTTTTCCTTTGATACTAGTTCTAATAAGGTCAAAATTATTTTAATAAACTAAGTTATTTTTAAATAGTTTTAATTTAGGAGGCTTTTTCCTAACCTAAATTTCGCTGTTGGTTGGCCCAACCGGGCCAGAGTATTCTCCCTAGTCCCTAAGATTAATTAGAAGACATGTCATTTTCACCTTGCAGCTTTAACTGTAAATTGTTAAACCTTAAACAACAATAAACAATCTGCTGCTGGTCCAGACCTGGTCTTACTGAACACATCACGGCTGACCTACCGAAGGATCGAATACGAGATTCGCCTGCATTCAGCGTCACTCGAATTGACTATTGCGGTCCCTTCTACTGCAAGCCTTCCACTGCAAGCCATATGGGCGCAATCAAACGCCCATGAAATGTTATATTAGCGTCTTCATCTGTTTTGTCACAAAGGTAGTTGAAAATCACGGCAGTCCGCGATTCATTTGGTTGGACAACGCTACCAATCTCGTGGGCGCAAGGAACAAGTTGGAGGATCTTCGGCGGCTATTTGCGCGCTGAAGTCCATAATTACTGCCTCAACACTGGCTTCGATTGGAAATTCATACCGCCTCTCTCGCATCATTTCGGCGGCTTGTGGGAGGCAGCAGTGAAGATGGCAAAACAGCGCTTCTATAGCGCCGTGAGATGGTCAGCTCTGGCTTCGACGATTTGCGGACATTATTCTGCCAAATCCAGGCGATAATCAATTCTCGTCATATTATCTCTATTTTAGAAAACCCTGAAGATCTTGGCGTCTTAACAACAGGACATTTCTTAATTGGTCGTCCGCTGATGGAGTTTCCCAAGCCGGACGTTTCGACTCTTAACATCAATCGACTCGATCGTTGGCTGTGCCCAGCAGATTTTTTTTTTAGGCGTTGGGTTGAGGAGCACTTTGCTCTGCTTCAACATGTGCCAAATGGCGCATGCCGCAACCTTCAATCCAGGTCAACGACGTCGTCTGTATCAAGGACAAAAACTTGCCGCCCCTGAAGTAGCCATTAGCACAAGTGATCGAGGTCGCCATCCTGCGGATACCCTCTGGATCCACTCGTTGAGCTGTCAACAAGCTGTGCGTCCTTCCCGTTAGGGATTTTGATAAGGCGCTGGTCTTTGAACGGGTGGGTTTATGTTCGAAGCACCAGCAGCCAGTAGCTCTTAAGTCATTCAATATTCTCAGCTATATGCTCTTTCGTTATCTATTGTATTCGCACTCTCTCGGTGCACACGCACACACTCATGTTCCCCGTTCGTATAGTTTATGAGGCTGTTCATCGCTTAAATTAGCCCACTCTGTCAAATTTGCCGTCGAACACAGCATCGCGTTTCATTAGTATACACGGGACGTCAAATTTTCAAATCGGTTCTATGACGGTTCTTGTTTTAATACATCTACGTTTTGTACAAACAGAGACGACCATCCACCAACCATTTCGGTATGGTCCGTAAGGTTTTGCCATTTCTAAATTTCTCAGTTCCACCATCCATGTTCTTAAACTGTGTTTCAAATACAAATCTGAAAAACTGTCATTCACAACGAAAAAATAGAATACACTGCAAATAGGTAAACAATGACTGACAAAAAGAACTGATACTCTCTAGCAAATGGCTAGGAGCCAGGAAGATTTTCTATAGCATATGCTTAATATTTAGTTGAGATGCTATAATTCCTTCGGGAGAAGAATAAGAATAAATAAAAATCATCAAATGTAGTTTAAAACATTTCGTATTTGTTTTGCAATAGCAGGTCTGAATGTATCTGCAGATAAATGCAGATCGCCCTGTTCAGGCTGCACACTTAAATTAAGCAAAACCCAATTAATGGTGCTGTTGCGTTTTTTCTTCAATATTGCCGACGCTTCGATCTGTTATGCTAGGCTCGAATTTCGATATATTATCGCATAGCTGCAACTTTCTGTAGAGCTGATGTTTACATACGCAAATCTATATCTAAAAATACAACATAGTCTTGTACATAACAATTTACTTTGATTGCATTTTATTTACAACTATCCAAATCCTTCTTGGCATACCTTCATTAAAATAATTTAGCAAAAAATTCTTTCTCATCGAACTTATTTATTTGTCGAACGCAACCACAGCCAAAAAATTTTAAGTTTTCCATATTTATTGTTAAATTTTGACAAAATGCAGAGATCAAATTTTTTGTTTGTTGTCTGTTGTGTTTTCCATGGATGGTAGATGGAACAGAACATTTTCTGTCAGCAATGGGCCCCAACCCATGCACACCAAGATGGATGCTTAGACTGTACTTGCCCTTTTCTGATAGATTTGAAGATACAATTTTTTTTAAAGAACTATGGTTTTTTTTACGGTTTAGCTATTTTTTAAAGAATTTTTTTAAGTGGTTGTATTGAACTTTGCAGCTGAAAAATGCAGCTTTAAACCAAGCCCAGACATTTTGTAGCTTCTGCTTAACGTTTGGAAGATATTAAGCCTTCAAATTCAAATTTCATAATTTTTTGCTGTATTTTTTCCCGCAATTTTGACTTTTAAAACTCTGGAAAAGTCGAAAAAAAAGTATTTTTGTTTTATGGTTAGTTAGATAGACAGAAGGAGCTCCACAGAAATCGTGATGAGAGAGTGTTGAAAGCTGCCGAGAGTTTTTTGCAACTCTGACTTCACATTTACAAAAAAAATAATCCTCCGTGGTTATTTTTAGTTTGTGTTTATTTTTTATTGTAAGGTAGTGATCTGGGGCTGGGGTACAAATCTCAGTCTGTCCAGGGTCACTTACAGTTAATTTATAAGTTGCTGAGATCATTGAGACCGGAGGGCGTGGTTTTCATGGGCGGCTATCGAGTCATCGCCGAGGGCATGACCTTCGGGATACAACTTAGGGACGAGGGAAAGACGCGGCCCCGCGAGATCCAGCGGGCCCGGCGGCGCACCCGATCCCGGCCTCGGCAGGGTAAATCCCCTGTTGCCAAAAGCCAGAACAACATACATACGCCGGGACAACGAGGAAACGCGGACCCGCTAGTACGGCGGACTGTAGAGGAGGACAAGGAAGGGCGAGACCTACCAGAGGCACAGCCCGAAACCGACTCTAGCAGGGTAAATCCCCTGTTGCTAGAGAAGGAGACCAGGCCGCACACCTGGAAGGGAGAAAGGGAGGCAGGAAGTGGAAGGCGTATCACTCCTGATGTCGACAGGGTAAAGCCCCTGTTGTCGAGATCGGAGAGGTACGCTAGAGCGAGGGAAGGAGATATTGCAGCCGGGGTACCGACCACCCGAGCGGTGAAAAGAAAGGTTCGGTTTAGGTTAAACGGTATATATATACATATATATAAGAAGATTTTATTGAATATTTTTGCCTAACTACTCCACCGCACACCTACTCTATGCCCTCCCCGTCTTGGCCATCAGCCAGCTCACCCGCGCATATGGTATCGGCGTCCCATGATCTTCCTGGTATTCTTCTTCCTGGGGTCAGTGTCGTCGTCTGCATTGTAGGCTGCGTCTTTGATTTTCACTTCGCGTCTCACGGGTTTTCGCGGACACCTCTTATTCGCGTGAACCGAGCATCGTGGCCTCTCGACAACTGACTCTCTCGATTTTCCATCGAGTTCGTCGATACCACACCTGGGCTTGTCGTTCGTTCTTTTCGGGTCAACGGGACTTTCCGAAAGAGAGACATTTCGCTGTCTCGGCTTTCGCGGATCTCTTTCGCTACGCGGCTGGCCGAGCGCCGCTCATGGTTGTGGCCGCTCTCTCTCTCTTTCTCTTCTTTTTGCATACTCCCTCCTTCGGCGTGCGTTCGCGCTTTGTTTTAGCTGCTGCGGGTTTTTCGGGCGTGGGTGAGCTGGGCATCTGGCGGTTTTTCGGCGTTGTCTAATAATCTAGCTTATATATGTATGTTTATAAAGACTTCGTCGTATTCTACTTCTAAGGCTATATATATATAAGTATGTGGGGCCCCAGTATGGGTCCTCACACTATGTTTTATTTGCAATATTAATGCCAATATTACATTAATTGCAATATGGCCGTAAATTTCGTGTTTTTTTTATTGTTTGTACAAAATGTAAATGTATTAAACCAAGAACCGTTATAGAACCGATTTGAAAATTTGAAGGCCGGCGTAAACTAATGAAAAGCGATGCTAAAAGAAAAGGTCAAAAAGGTCAGAAAGCCGGATATGCGACGGTATACATACGTCGTGCTAATGCGCTGTGCTAATCGACGAGCGAGGTTGATGATCCATAATCTTCTGGGCAACGATAGTGAGTGGTGCTTCAATCAGCAAGTATGGCAGGGACCTGATCTGCAATCTTTTACGTAATGGCCCCATAGACCTATCCTCCTTGATTCCTTATGGCGCTCATCCGGCGATAAACCTTCAAAGCACTCACTATTTGCAATTATATAACTCGTGCCCTCGCACACCACATTAGAAACCGGAGAAAGCTCGATGCTACGAACGCTTTTTATGTTTCGTACTTAAGGTTTTTTCAGCCTTTCTAACCTGACCATATTGCCCTTGCATGGTCTGATGAATGTCTTCAAGAGTACGACATCTGTTATCCAGAAAAGTAAGCAATTTATCCCAGAATGGAAAAACTTGATTCGCTGAAGCTTAATACCATTTAGATTGTGTTGCTCTGTCCAAATTCTGCCAAATTGCATAGACGATTATGGCATCTGCGATTTCCTACTTGGTTCCGAGCGCCTGCAAGAGGGCACAGGGCGTTTATGTTGCCAATTGATGAGTCACCACTTTATTAATGCGCGGGTTGAGAGCGCTTGCCCAACTCCCGTTGTAGAGCAGTCCTCAATAGAGACGAATCGAATTTTGCAGGTATTTTATTGGACATGGACTCAAAATCCACTTTCTCCAAACTGGTGTGTGCCACAATAAAGATTTCTGCTCCGCCAGTGATTAACGTTCCTAGTAGGAGGTGCTCATCCATTTGGCGCAGCTTTTCGACGTTGAATTAGGTAACGAGCCCCTAAGTCTATTGACGATAGCCTTTGTCTTTAAGCTGGGTATCCAACACCTAGGAAACTAAAAATTACTGCCAAACTTCATATAAAAAAAACTGGGCCAGGAATTTTTCGTTTTTGTTTTCCTGGCCTCAGTATCCAGCAACGTAAACGAAATCCACGAATTCTTATCGATAGTATCGATATCGACTCGAATGTGGACTGAGAGAACAGCTGGCATGCAGACCAGGAAAATATATGTGCCTATTATTACTTAAGTACAAGTGAGAGGCAAAATCTGTGCGCAAAACTAAAAAGAAATATGCAAATTTGTAAAGTGAGAAGAAGATTGCTTTAATAAAAGCAGTTGAGGTAAGACCATGTTTTTAGCGGGTCGCGGAAAATAAGCATTCTGATGATTTTGACATTTTGGCGCCTCCGACTGTGCCGCTACCAACACAATCACTTCATCGTCAGAATTAGTTTTCTTCTTTTTTTTAATTTTAGTTTCATTTTCAAAATTGGCGCTGTTTACAAAACAAAGCTGATTCATGAGAGTGGACAATCACTTTTCAGGTTCTTGGTTACACTACGTTAGTTGAGTTCCACACAACCAAAATAAAGAGCAGATTCCTGTCAGTAAAATTTCGCGGTGCTGGATACTTCTAATACCCTTTTTACATTAGGGCGCATCATTGGATTTTTCCGTTATATGGAACATGCGACAATGATGCCCATAAGAGCCCTGCAGATAGAAGAAGACAATTATGCGTCCGCATGATACAAAAGTGTTACCGTATTCTAACAAGTATTTTTACACAATACTGAAACCGAATAATTTCAGTTTCGACGACATTCCTGAACATTTCAATTAAAATAAGTCTGATTGCAAGCAACAAAATGGTAACACAAAGACTAGCAAGGTCTTTTGGGTTGCGCTGATTCCAACTTTAAGAGTGCCACTTGAAAATTGAACCCTGCAGCACGTAATTTGTGTTTGGTGGAGCCAACAATAGCTGACAAAATGATGCGGAACTTATGCGGCTTAAGTGTAAACGCCTCGCATCATTTTTCCGCACCTTCGACAATGATGCGGTAGTGTAAAAAGGCAATAATGCTGGTTCATCTAGTTGCATCAAAGCCTTTTTTGACGCTCTTCTTGAAACTTTCCCATTGACTCCACTAAGATACATTGATAGGGGTTTGGCGATTGTTGCATAATTTCTGACGAAATGACGAATATCAGAAATATAATACTCTTTTTATCCTAGGAAATCTGCATAGCTCTCGCACATTTTTCAGCATTGGATTTTTTTGTGTAGTGTCAATATTTTCTGGATCTGTTTTGATGACATTATGGTAAAAATAATGTTTATTTTGTTCTATTTTTTTTTTTGATTCTGTCCGCGTTGTGCTGATCAATAGTTTTTTAAATTTTATTATGTCATCCACATAGACATGGCAGGTTTTCCCCACGTGCTCTCTAAGTAAGTCGTTCATTGCTTTTTGAAAGATTCTGGGTGCGTTTCTCAAACCCAGTAGGATTTTTAAAAATTGGTATTTACCGTTATTTATAAAAAATATGTTTTTTCTATAACTGATTCTCTCATAAAAATCTTAGAGAATCCCGATTCTTAGTCAATAGTCAAGAAATATTTTTCTTCACCCAAATTGGATAGAATTACTGACGGATCCTGCATGGGATATCTTTCTGGTATGGTATTTTCATTCTTAAAATTCATCTTTTTATTTCTGCTGTCGCCCAAATGACTTTTTTAGATAGATTTATAGTGTTATCTTTCTCTGTGTTTCCCATTTTTTTTGCCATTGCACTACGGCGCACCGCAGTTAATTTATAGGATTATTTTCATTTATTAATTATCGGGAAAATGCTCTTGTAAATATAGATCCGATTATAAATATATATATTTCTTCCTATGTATATTTAAAATCACTTGACAATCACATATTTTCCTATAGGAACGCGCCTAAAAAAAATTTAAATCCTGTAACAGGCGTATACAGGATTTCCCGAAGTAATATGTGGGCGGTACATACCCTGCAGTACCAGCCATGAGCGATGTCTACGACAATGTTATCTAGGTGTTAACGCCAATCGTGCGAAGTACAAGTGAATTTGGTTTTTTTCTTTTTTTTTCGTCTCTTTTGCGCCTGCCTCGGTAGATCGTTCTTAATTTGTAATTTGGGGTTCTTTTCTTTTCGCCTTGCATTTGCTATTACGTTACATTGTTACAATTGTGCGGAAAGAGTTGGAAACCAATATGCAGTGATTTAGTGAAAATATCTATATTATTTATTACCAGGTAAGTGCATAGTTTAAATAGCAACAATTTAAATGCATTCACATTGTATTTATTTATTCTTCTTTTATGCTCTTTAATTTTTGTGTCCTTATGCTCCGACTAATATGTATAGTATGGATTAAAAGAAAATAAACTAATATAATGCATAATCTGCAATAGGCAGGAAATTTTAATATTAAGCAGTCCAACAACAAAAACAGAAAAGCAACCCTTATATTCGAGGCCTGAGTCAAGCAGGTACATATTTTGGCACGTGTTTTGTTTTTGTTGAAGGAGTGCATTTAGCACAGACCACCGCTGATCTACAGTGAGCATTACTTTTTGTTTAAGCAACTCTTTTACAAATCGAACATATTTCTGGAATTTCGATCTTTCCTTTCTTATATAGTTGCGACCAAATTTATAGAATAATTTTTTTATTCATAAATCAACAAAATACGGAACATAATGGCGAACGGCACATCCTGGAAGGACATGGAAAGTTAAAATTAAAAAGTCAAAAAACTAAACAAAAACATAATTAATCCATATTATTTCAGTAGCGATGCAATTGATGTTGCCGAACGAGTCTCAGGAATCCCCCAAACTGAAATATGTATGTATGTAAGTTAACGAGAGTTAACAGAATCTGCCACTGGATGGAGCGAACTCTGCGTTATTGTCGAAAGAGCAGTTTTCGCCAACGGCGCGACCGATCGACCGGATGCCGGCCGTCACCAGGCACCACCCAAGAGGCGCCGGGTAAGCACTTGGCTGAATAGCAACGGGCGTCGTGGGCGGCAGCGAAGGGCTTGCCTTTAGAAGTTTAGGATACTTAAGTTTAGTCTTTAGCGGTCAGCCGAGTGGCAGCAACATATTTGTTGTCGCCTTGCGGACCTTAATTACTCATAATCATATCTTTGTATTTGCTTCAACCTTATCCATTAAAGATTCTTATACAAATTAATACGTGTATTAAATTAAATAATTACTGGTGCCCAACGCGATCGAACCAAGCCCGAGAAGTAATTAAATTAATTAGCGCGGAGACAACGCCCGCTAAGTGATAAGTGAACAGAAAAATAACGATATACAAAATATCAACAATTGAGTGCGGAGACTAAGCCCGCTCAAAATAAAAAAGGTGAAAACAAACAAACAACCATTCTAACAAAAGAGCGCGGAGACAACGCCCGCTCCAAGATTAGGAAATCGCAAACTACGCCCGTGGCAGATCTACAAAAGATCGCTGCACTAAGAAGCTCAGCCTGAGTATAAACAAAGGCAATTAATCAACCCAAAAAACTGTTGCACCAAAGCGGATGGCTTTGGGAAGAGGCGAAGATAGACAAGGAAGAATTAACTCCAACCCGACTGGAAAGAGCTACGGAACAACATCCACAGCGGATAGACTAACACAACAAATAAAAGCATAGCCAAAAAAAAAGGAACATGTAAGTGAAACCCTTTTTCAACAATCGCCAAATTTAAAATAAAGTAAAAACGTATAGAAAATTAGAGTGAAACATCATTCTAAAAAACGACATCAAAAAATAATAAAAAGAAAAGAAACAAACAAACAAATAAAACGTTCATACACATATGTACAAAAACGTTCAAGCGTCAAAATATCTCAAAATATTTTTTCTTCCCCTGCCCTTTTTGTCGCAATAAGTGTAAGTGGGTAACATAACACCGCACCAGAAATACATCGTTGGGGGCGGACAATAAAAAAATCTGTGTTTGAGGGAGCTCGAATTTGACTCTTAAAATAAACAAACAATAACAGCGGCCCGCCGCAGCTGAAATAAACCTAAGACAAAAACAGAAAGAAGCGGTAGGAGGAAAACTGAAAGGAATTTTTATATGTCCATTGACAATAACATCAACGAGTTAGAAGAGTTGTTCGAAGAACTCAGTTTAGAACTTCAAATTGGACCAGAGGAAATAATAGAAATATTGAATGTGGAACAAATCGAAGCCGCCATATCTGCGGCGGTCAACGCTGCGTTGGCTGCGCAGAGAACCACCTTTGAGGAACGCTTGCAATCGGTAACTGACCACCTGCAGGCTGTTAGAGTTCAGGCCCCCGAGGCCCAGGTCTACGAGCCGATTATTCTAAATCGAAACATACCTTGCGATGAGGCTCTGTATGGGGGGGCCCAGGAACAGTACGTCTCCTGGCGACAGGCAGCAAAGGCTGCCTATAAACTATATGACGGATTTGTAGGTAATCATCAATCGCCTCGATATCACGTATGCGGACAAGCGTCCACTGCACCTGCTCGAACAAGAGCTTGCCACGCTCCGACAGGGTGGCATGCTCATCACTCAATTCTATGAAGAGGTTGAGAAGAAACTCATCCTCCTCACAAACAAAACAATCATGTCACAAGACGCCGCACTGGCGCAATACATTAATGAAAATTATAGGGCCGACGCTCTCCGTGTCTTCATTTCAGGCCTAAGAAGAGGCGTTACGGACACACTGTCTGCGGCGCAGCCTAAAGATTTGCTATCAGCTCTAGCCATGGCGCAAGAAATTGAAGCCAATCATGATAGGCACGACTTTTCGGCAAATTACGCAAGAGTGCTAGAAAACAAGGGCCAGAACAGAAATAGCCGAGCCCGATCACTATAAAAGACAATAAAAAAACCCTTTCTACACGAATAATCAGGGCACTCACCAAATTAATGGTCACCGTGTCCAAGATAAGGTGGAAATGATGGATGTCGACACATCTTCCTCTAAATTCCGTCAACCAACTAACTTTCAAAAGCAACTGGGTACCAATTTAGGCTCACCGGCGGGGACAAACCGTAATATCGGGCACCAACAGGGTGCGTTCAAGAGGCCGGCTGGATCCCAGAGACTCTCTGACCAACGCAGACAGCGGGTTAATCACATCGCTCAGGAGGACCAAGATCAGTACGAACAAAAGTACGATCAGTTGGCGTCTGAGGCGGTGGAGGAGATCGATGAGGAGAACAATGCGGGATACGAAAGCGATACCGTTAATTTTTTAGGGGAGAATCCCTGCTCCCGTTCGTCAAGCGAACAGTTGCGGGGAGAACAGTAAACATCTTAATAGATACTGGGGCCGCGAAAAATTACATAAAGCCACTAAAAGAACTTCAGGGAATTGTCCCTGTAGAAGCCGCATTCATTGTAAAGTCCCTACACGGCTTCAACAAAGTAAATCAAAAATGTTTCCTAACCATGTTCGGCATTAGAAGCCCGTTTTTCATCTTGCCAGAGCTATCTACTTTTAATGGCATCATAGGACTTGACACGCTGACTAAGGCTGGCGTCAATATAAACTTGGAAACAAAGAAACTCCACTTCGGGCATGAATCTGAAAAAATCTTATTCCACAAGTGCCCCAGCGTCAACTTCACGAAAGTAGACGATATCGAAGTTCCAGCAGAAGTAGGGGAGGAATTTTTCAAAATGATGTCCAACCGTATTAAGGCATTTGCAGATCCAACTGAAATGCTGCCCTTTAATACGGCAATAGTAGCCTCAATTAGGACCGAGGATGAGGAACCGATCTACTCAAATATGTACCCTTTTCCTGTAGGGGCCACTGACTTCGTCAGTCACGAAGTGAAAGACCTTTTGAGGAACAAGATCATTCGGCCATCCAGGTCTCCGTACAACAACCCCATATGGGTTGTCGGAAAAAAAGGCACTGACAGTTCGGGTTCAAACAAGAGACGGCTAGTCATAGACTTCCGCAAGCTTAACTCAAAGACCATACCGGACAAGTACCCGATGCCTTGTATCTCCATGATACTTTCTAATCTGGGGAAGACAAGATACTTTACTACCCTTGACCTAAAGTCAGGGTACCACCAAATCACACTAGCTGAGCGCGATCGCGAAAAAACATCATTTTCGGTAAACGGAGGTTAACATGTATTTTTGTCCGGTTCTTATGTGTACGTTGATGATTTTATCGTGTTTTCCAAGAGTGAGTCGGATCATGTCAGAGACATTGGCACAGTACTCAGCAGCTTCCACGACGCAAACATGAGGGTGTCAAAGGAGAAGTCCCAATTCTTCAAGGGACAAGTGGAATACCTTGGTTTTGTGGTGTCAACTGAGGGCACAAGAACAAGCCCCGATAAAGTCAAGGCCATTCAGGAGTTTAAACAACCCTCCACCCTGTTTGCGGTAAGATCATTCTTGGGTCTTGCCAGCTACTACTGGTGCTTCATAAAGGACTTCGCTCAGATAGCAAGGCCAATTTTCAGTTTTTTGAAAGGAGAAAACGGCAAGATCAGCAAGCAACGCTCGAAGTCTATTCCTATACAGTTTGACGAGGTACAAAAGCTAGCCTTTGATAAACTTAGGAATATTTTGGCGTCGGAAGACGTTATTCTCCACTACCCAGACTTTAACCAGCCATTCGACCTTACCACTGATGCCTCAGCCAGAGGCATTGGGGCGGTGCTGTCGCAAGGCAATAGACCCATAACCATGATTTCAAGGACTCTGAAGAACAGGGAGCTAAACTACGCGACCAATGAAAGGGAACTGTTTGCCATAGTTTGGGCCCTCGACTCGCTTCGTCTCTACCTATATGGAAAGAGTGACATTAACATCTACACAGACCATCGCCATTGATATTCGCAGTCTCGGATAGAAATCCAAATTCCAAAATAAAACGTTGGAAAGCGAGAATCGATGAGTGTGGCGCGAAAGTCTTATACAAACCAGGCAGGCACAACCATTTAGCGGATGCGCTATCGAGGAGAGATATTAATGCCTTAGAGAGCCAGAGTCGATCCGACGCAGCTACAATTCACAGTGAAGCCTCGCTTACTTATGTAATTGAGGCCACAGACAAACCATTGAACTGCTTCAGGAATCAAATAATCCTGGAAGAGGCAGACACCCCCTCGAAGCAGCTTCACATTCTCTTCGCTGAAAAAACCCGTCTCAAAATTGATTTCGTCAGTCGGGACACACCTTTTGCATCCATCAAAGAGGTGGTAAAGCCTGGGGTCGTTAACGCCATCTATTGCACTCTACCGATTTTGGCGTTCGAGCAGAATGAACTTGTGAAGGCCTTTCCGGACACAAAATTTCGGTATTGTAAGACCCTAGTGACAGACATTACAAACGATGCGGAACGAAGGGAGATAGTGACCACCGAGCACAATCGGGCGCACAGGGCAGCCCAGGAGAATGTAAAGCAGGTGCTGCGCGATTACTACTTTCCAAAAATGGAAAGAATCGCATCAGAAATGGTATCTAACTGCTGGATATGCCAAAAAGCTAAGTATGACACCCTAAAAGTCAAATTGGGGGTGACGCCGATACCGGCAAGAGTAAGCGAGTTGATTCATATCGACATTTTTTCCACTGCAGGAAAACACTTCCTAACCGCAATTGACAAATTTTCAAAATTTGCAATAACGCAACAAGTTGCTTCGCGCACAATAACAGACGTTAAAATACCAATTTTGCGACTAGTGAACATCTTCCCAGTTATAAAGACCATTTATTGTGACACTGAGCCAGCCATTCTGAGACCATTCGGTCCTTATTAAAGAACCATTTCAACGTCGATGTAGCAAATGCCCCACCGTTGCACAGCTCATCAAACGGACAAGTAGAGCGCTTCCACAGCACCTTGTTAGAATTTGCCAGGTGTTTGAAGTTGCAGCGCCAGGTTGACGATACGGTCGAACTAGTCATTCTAACGACCATCGAATACAACCGTACCATCCACTCCATCACGAACAAGACGCCCATGGATGTGGTCCACGCAGGAGCAACTTGATAGAAACAACCCAAACAGACAAAATAGGACCTTCGATGTGGGAGAACAAGTCCTAGTAAAAACTAACAGGAGGTTAGGAAACAAGCTAACTCCGCTCCGCACGGAGCAAAGGGTAGAAGCAGATCTAGGGACCACCGCTCTTATTAAAGGGAGGGTGGTCCACAAAGACAATTTGAGGTAGATAAGCACGATTCCTTACCTACCTTAAAAAAACAGGGTTTTGTAGCGTTTTGTAGGTTTTGCTAAAAGTAAATAGATATGAGGAATTTAAAATTTCCCACCAATATGAGAACCTTCTAACCAGAAATAGAATCTTGACGCTTGAATTACAGAACATAATGATCGCCACCACCTTGACAAAAATAAATATTGTAAGTCCAGCCATGACTTAGAGGCGATTTTGAGAAAAGGTTCCACAGATATTAGCGTAACCCAACTATTAAGCGCTGCAAATGTGAGGGCACTAGCTAATAAGGAATTCATCATTTTTGTAAGAGAAGTACCTAGACCTAAGTTCATTTGCAAGAAAATAACTATCTTCCCAGTCGCGCACAAAGGTATAGCGATCCGGTAACCAGAGCATATTATAGCAGAATGCGGCAACAAAGTCATCGCCGTCCCATCGTGTATGGGGCCCCCATCATAAGCCTTCTGCAAGGAGACACAAGCGAATAGTTGCGCACAAGAGCTGCACTTTGGTGCTGTGGCCCACTGCGGTACGCAACCGAACAATCAGCCCCCGATCTTGGAGGTGGGCGAGGGTATTGTAATAATCAACGATGCCATCGCCACCGTGGCCGCCGATGAGGGTCCCGAGCGTAGCATTGCGGGAACATACCTAGTGACTTTTGACCGGATCGACCTCATCAACGGTACTGAGTACACTAATTTCAATAATGCGACAAAGAGGATTCTAGGTGTGGTAACTTCCGCGAAGATCAACGTCACCAGCCACCAAACTCTGCTGAGCCTGCCGTACCTCCACAAGTTGAATGAGGAAAATCTGCAGCAACTGGCGGAGGTTCATACAAACCTTACGATCGGTCCCATACTGTCTACTGTCGTAGGTGTGGCCGTGTGCGCAGTTCTCGGCGTTTTCTGGTGGTTGCGACGTAGGCAGCAGGAGGGAAACACCATTGCAATTCAACAGATGTTGAAGAACCTGAGCTTGACCGAGGACGGTCAAGTCTTGAAGGGGGGAGTAGTTAATGAGAGTTAACTGACTCTGCCACTGGATAGAGCGGACTTATTGTCGAATAAGCAGTTTTAGTCATCTGTGGGATCGCCCTTAGAAGTTTAGGATACTTAAGTTTAGTCTTTAATCATATCTTTGTACTTGCTTCAACCATATCCAGTTTGCAATACATCGAAATGTGGATTTACGTTAGATCGCACCACTTGCTATAATTTAGTTTACTCTGCTTGACTCGACATACTCCCCCCGTTGAAACTCTGTCCTTTAACAGCATCTTTGAGGGGCAGCAGAGACAGCTTGTTGACGGCTCGTTTCGTAAGTCCAGATGAGGTCCTCAGCACGGCGACTCTGCAAACGCCATCTCTTCCGGGTAGAAGCTCGACCACCCTCGCCAGTGGCCACTTCATGGGTGGAAGATTCTCATCCTTGACAAGGACCATATCGGCGACTGCTACACTGGGCTTCGCAGTGCGCCATTTTGAGCGGTGCTGCAGCGAAGTGATGTACTCTTCCTTCCACCGTGACCAGAAGAGCTGCTGCAGGTATGAAACGCGCTACCAGCCATCCAAGCGATCAAATTTTAGCTGTGTGACATAAGGCTCAGCGAACGAAGCAGGAGGGCCACCGTTCAAGAAGTGCGCTGGAGTTAGGACATCCTGATCGGCAGGTCTCTCTGAAATTGGAACTAAAGGTCTTGAATTAATTACTGCCGTGAAGTGGCATAACAACGTCCGCAGTTCGTCAAATCCAAGAACCGAGCTGCCTATCGCACGGTAGAAGTGGTACTTGGCCGTCTTAGCTGCCGCTTCCCAAAGGCCACCAAAATGCGGGGAACGCGGAGGAAGGAAGTGCCAGTGTATAGATTCCACCAAGCAAAAATAAGGCACAGCCTTCTGATGATCATCGCTGAGGAACAGGCGTTTTGACTCCATCAGCTCATTCCTAGCGCCGACAAAATTTGTTGCGTTGTCTGACCAAATTTGTCGCGGCTTCCGTCGGGTGCATATGAAGCGCTTTAGTCCATGAAGAAAGGCAAGTGTAGACAAATCCTTAATCAGCTCCAGATGAACAGCCGACACAGACGTAACACTTGATTGGGCCCTTATTGCGTGCCTCCGATTTGTAGAAAAATGGCCCACAAAAGTCGACGCCTGTGATCTCAAAGGCATGAGAACCGTCGAGCCGCTCCTTTGGAAGATCTGCCATAATATGCTCCAATACTCTAGGCTTCATTCGAAAGCATCTTACGCATTTGTTCACTGCCTTGTTTACCGTCTTCCTCCCCCCAATGGGTCAATATTGGGATCGAATTAGTCCAAGCAAAGCTCGAGGTCCAGCGTGGAGATTCCGCTCATGAAAGTGAGAGATTATGGAAAGAGTTAGTGGATGGCTGCTGGGCAAGATAATTGGATGACGGCCATCAAAATCCAACGAAGAGTTCTTCAGTCTACCATCAACCCTGAGCAGACCAAACTGATCCATAAATGGCGACAATGATGCAAGTAAGCTAGATGGGGAAACTGATCCTCTGGACCGCAGCGACTTCATGTCCTCCCATAGCTGAGTACGCTGAACTAGTCGCAGAAATAAATGTGTTCCATACTCAATGTCCGAGACAATCAGTCCGGGATGCTGAATGCGATTGCTAACTTGTAAACGTATCCGAAAACGCGTTGCAAGGAAACGAACGAATTCGCAGACTTGGAGTCAGCTACAATGTCAATGTAGGGAGATTTTACTAGAAGAGTACTCCGGCGAAGCTCAAGGGCTGGCTTATCCGGTAATACTGTGGGCGGCCAGTCATCTGAGGGGCCACAAAGAAATGGAGATCCATGAGCCCAAAGGAGAGAATCGTTCAGCTCAGTCGGAAGAGCCCCTCGAGAGAGAATGTCGGCTGGGTTTAAACCTGTTGGAACATAACGTCATGTCATGTTGTCGGTCATTTCCTGAATCGCTGCCACTCTATTTGCGACGAATATGTTAAATCTTAACGACTCGTCCCGAATCCTGGAAAGTGCAACCGCAGAATCACACCAACAGTAACACCTTCGTTTGAAGACATTCATTCCGACTATTTCAGATATGAGCCTAGCCAGCAACTCAGCTCCACAAAGCTCCAACTTTGGAACCGTAAGTGTCTTCAAAAGAGCAACACGAGATTAGGCACAAAGTAAGTGACTGCTGTCCTGCCACTCGGTACTCAGTGAGTAACTTCTCCTTGCACAAACGCTGAAGAAAGATGTTTGATTTCGTAATTATAGGACCAGCAAGTCCGAGAGGATCGTTCGAACACCATTTCCTCAATCTGAACTGATCACTAGACAAGTCAAGATACTCATTTATGAAGGCAGCATACTGAGCCTTCACATCAGGGCGGCGATTTAATGTAAGCGCTTGAATGTAAGATTCCCCCAAGAGATCCAAATTATATTTACCTGGCAGCCGAACACAATAATCGCCATTTTGTAGTCGACGGAAATGCTGAATAAAATGCGCTTCACAATCCAGAGCTGGATTTAGAGCCTTTGGTAGATTTTGCTATTGGTTCAATACAATTCTCAACCTCCCAAAACCTCCGAAGAAGCACTTCAAGTTGCTCATCTGGATTGTCATCCTCGGGAACAAAGGCCGGAGCACGAGCCACCATTAAAGGCGGCCCATTTAAACATTAGCAGTAGTTTTATCTGAACAACACAAAGGAGATCGTAGAACAGACTGGCTCCAATTAATAGATCGACGCGCTGAGGACTATAGAACTCCGGATCCGCTAGTGGTATGTTCAACGGAATGTTCCAGCTATGAGTGTCAATTCCAAAGCTTGGCTGACGATCAGTTATGTTAGAAGCTACGATAGCAGTGACGAGAGTTGAGAAATCGGATGAGCGAGAATGCAAGCTAACACTGACCGAACATCCATCGGGGACAAAGCTGGAGTCGCCAATTCCGGAAACTGCGGTTCATGATTTCCTTTTCCGAAGCTGAAGCTGATTGGCGAAACGAGAAGTTATCAGATGCAACTGGGAGCCGGAATCCAGCAATGCTCGGCAGGGAACTAGAACTCCGGAACGATTTTTTATCAAAACTGCGGCAGTGGCAAGTAGAACAACATTACTACTGAGATCCTGGGCTATAAGCGCAGACGAGGACGAGGACGCTGAATTAGAGGGTTCAGTGGTAGTCTGAGCCGGATTAGAAGGAAGGGGCGCAAACGGAGATAGAGCATCAGTTGGACTGACTTGGACTGCAGCCGAATCAGGGTTACTGAAATGCAGTGTAGTATGGTGCTTGCCGCCGCAGATACGACAGTGGCTCGAGGTGCACTGGCTTAATAGCTGTCCTGTTCTAAGGCAATTAATACAAAGGGACAGTCGTTTGGCGATTTTCGGGGGACAGGGCCTTGAACTTCGGACAGTACTGGATTTCGTGAGCGCTGTTACTGCAGAGCACGCAGCCTGAGAAGGTTTGGCTAGTTGCAACCAAGGTGGACCTGGAATTGTTATATCTTCTATTCTTGCCCACCTGACTGCTCGGCGCATAGCTTGTCCTAGCAAAATCCGCTGTCTCCAGTGATCTGCATCGCTGTTCCAAGAACGAGGTCACATATTCTCACGACGGAATCGAGTTGGCATACGCTGGCTCCTCAAATCGCTCCTCCCACTTGGCTTGGCTCGCTGGATCAAGTTTCCGAAGCAGCACGATGATGCATCCTGCAATCTGCTCAGAAGTGCCCAAGCTCTGAAGAGCACGCATGTGAGCGTTAAATCCGTCATTACCACTGAACCGTTTTCGACAGCCTGGAGCCCTAGGATCTCATTAATGTGTGCCTGAAATACTAATCGTCGATTATTAAACCTTCTTTCCAATAATTGTAAAGCCACGTTATAATTGCCATCCGAAATTTCCAGCGACCGCACAGTCTCCAAAGCCGCATTGCGCAGACAGGAACGCAAATGCTGAAATTTTTCTACATTGGTTAGGTCAGGATGATTATCTATGATGGTTACAAACGTGGAGTAGAAGTCGGTCCACTTAGCATATCCTCCGCTAAAAGTTGGTAGTTGTATAGGAGGCAGGGATGGTACCTGTCTACGTCGAGGTAGAAATTGCGAGCCGGCAAAATCAGCGGTGATGTTTCCACCAGCCATGGTGGAATGAAGAGGCATGTGTCCGCTACTCTTTGCCATTTCCCGCATAATTGACGACTTCAACGTACTGGCAAGCGATTCGAACATCTTTGCTAATCCACTATGAATCTCGGCTTGATCCAATTCCTCAAGCTCGGTGTGGAGCATTTCAAACTTTCCGATCAGCTTGTCGAGTTGCTCTTGTTTTACAACGAGCATATAATAGTCTAATACTAGAGGCTCATTCTGGCACTCAGCAGCGAACCTTTTCATTTTTTCGCATAACTCCGTGGATTTAAGCTTTAAAAACGACACCCTGTTTTGTTCCCTGGCAATTGGAATTCCGTTAGCAGCATCGGCAGCGTTGGAAGCATCAGCAACGTTGGTAGCAACAGCAGCGTTGGCAGCATCCATCTCCATAGCGGCGGCAGATTAGCAAACGTTTACTGCGGGAAGATGAACGCAAAGAGTAACGTCGCTAGCGGGAAGACAAACGAACAGAGGAACGAACGGATTTGGAAGCAATGAACAAGAACCGCAAGCAACGCTAGGTGCAATATCAATATGCAAGGGCAGCCGATGCGGGAATCGTTTCTTATGGGAAGATAAGAGCAAAGAGCACCGAACGTAACAGACTGGAAGCACCGTAAGCCGACAGCTGCAAGGGAGGTCGGTGCATATATGCAATATATGTATATATATATATATATATATATCCGGGAATAAATAAATATATCAGTGCAATCGCAAAATACAATAAAACATTATTTGATTTGCCATATATATATATATATATGTAGCCGATGACACTGGTTAAATTGGCAAATCAAATAATGTTTTATTGTATTTTGCGATTGCACTGATATATTTATTTATTCCCGGATATATATATATATATATATATATATATGTAGCCGATGACACTGGTTAAATTGGCAAATCAAATAATGTTTTATTGTATTTTGCGATTGCACTGATATATTTATTCTTGCACAGATCACGTCGGGGTCACTAATGTTAAGCTAGTAAACTTCTTCACTAGCTGTTGAGATTTAAAGAACGGTTACAAATGGGTTTTGGTTATATATATGTGGTTTAATGCCAGATTTATTTAAGCTAGATGTATATAGGTATGTGTGTGCGACGAATGATGATCGATGATCTTTTGCTTTCGAGTATTCGCTCAAGACTAAAATGCAAGGGCTGACGGCGTACTTGCCGTGCCCTATGAGGCAACGCTTAACGAGCGGGAGAGAGCGCGATTAGGAGTGAGCTAGAGCAGTTCGGGCTGCTGCTAAGCCGAGTACAAAGAATGTTTATCTATAAATAAGCGAAAGAAAGCCGCTGCCATGCATAGGCATATGCGGTAACAAACGATTTTTAAATAGTGGGCATCGCAATACATCGAGATGTGGATTTACTTTACTGCTTGACCCGACAGATTCTAATACAAAAGAATACGTGTATTAAATAAAATATTTACTTGTTCATAATTGCAATTTTAAATAAAAACAAAAGAAAATAAATGAATAGACTGCTTACTTATGTACTATCGATAATATCGATACATCGTTACGAACGGTCGTGTTCTATCTCGCTCGTGCTTGAATAATTGTTCAAAATTGTCAACCTTTTGTTAAAGGAAAGTTATTTGTGCTTTTACCTTGTTCTGGTGTTCCTAACCGATCGTGCAACGTGTTCGATTTTAGTGCATACGCATTACGCTTACTTTTGTGTATTTCTTTTCAATTTTCAATTCCTATTGCGCATTCTTAACTTTTCTGCCCTTTCTTAATCGCAGCCCAGCCGTTTTGATGTTGCCTATTCTAGTGCGGTGCGCTTGCTCTCTCTGAACCGCTCTCTAGTTCTATCTACCCTCAGCTTATCAGCTTTCATTCCAACACACACGCACTGCGTTGGCCGCCGCTCTGCGCTTGTCTCTCTGATTTTCTATCGTCTCTCTGTGTCTTTTCGTTCATTTGTCGTTATTGTGATTGTTTTGTTCGCTCTTGCGCGCGCAATTGTGTAACACATGCCAACGTCACTATCTCTGCGCCACACCGACTTATATTTTACCTTTCTTTTTTCTTTTATTTTCATATTTATTTTTTTAATATCAAACAATGAGCGCCTGTTGTACTAAACGCTGTGACGGCCACCGTTCGGTTGCTTCACGTCAAACATTCATTTTCTGTTGGTTGTGTGACAACACGGCTTACTCTAGCTGCGCGGGTTTCGGTCATATTGGTGGTCGCGTTGTCGATCTGATTAAGACCCGCTGTGGTCTCAACTGGACTGGTTAGGATTGCAGGGCAGTTGAAGCCGATATGCGAACATTTATGATAAATGAATAATCTCATTCTTATCTCATCTCAGACTCATAACGAATTCGCTGCTGTCCACTCAGAATTTCGGAAATTGCTGGAAAAGTTTTCATCAATGGAAACTCATTTTAAAAAATCTTAAAATTATAAATGAGTCCCCAAAGAGAAGAAAGGTTACACCTAGTCTGCCCAGTCTGCTGCGCAGTGTTCACAGTTCACAGTGTTCACAGTTCTTCCCTACCTCTAAAGATCACTTATCAGAATGTACGAGGCCTGTGCAGTAAGCTCACCAAATTACATGCTGATAGTGCAACTTTTGATTCCGACATTATTGCCTTCTCTGAAACATGGCTCAAACCCTCAATCTCGGATTCCGAGATTTTTGTAGACAATCGACCATCGACCATCTTGAAGTGGCAATTGCTGTTCGTTGTGACTTAACTTCCCAACTCTTTCCCATCGATGATGTAGTGGCCGCTTGTCGGAAAGAGGTAAGAAAGAATTTCTTCCGGGTCTGAAAGTAGGCAATGCTAGCTGTGCCATACATGGTACGTACCTCTATGCGGTAGCGCCCTCTAGGGGCGGAGTTAAGAATGGGTGGGGAGCGAGCAAAAATCTGCCTGCTCTTTAGCCAACCTCTCGGGGTGACTGGCGAAGGATTGGGGCAAAGGAAGATCCGGAGAACCAAAGTTTTTGGTTAACTAGCAGGCTGGACCCAATCTTTCTTTCTCCTCGTGACCTCCGAACAGTACGGTCGTGTGAAAAAAGAAATCCAAAACTAAAATTTATTTTTGTGTGAAAGTGTCAGCACCTACACCGTGGAACCGGCAATTTTTGTTTGCCTGACGTTTGGGTGAGTCTTCGGCGGTCCCATTGGGCCCAAGCGTGGATCATTAGCGCTGATCCTACGTTGGTTTTTTTTTGTAGTACGACACCCATTGGCCATCCCAAAAGGGCCAGAGCCCGGTACCGCATCGGCCCCAACGTAAACTTGGAGAGAGCAAAGCACGCCGACAAATTACCTCCCAGTCTAATAATTATCGTGGTGCCATTCCCTAACCGGGTAAATATGTGCTCGCGTTGTAGTGCGGAAAAACAAAAAATCCTCATGCCTTTTTTTTGCAATTCCCTTTATTTCTACCAATTTAGAATTGGCACCTAATTTGGGAGTTTCAATTCAAAATTGGTTCACTGGCAGCATATTCATAAAGCTGCAAACCGAGCTTTAAGCCCCACCAACAACCAGGTGATCGCGACAGTCGGGCATTGAACCGGGGCCACGCCAGGCGATAGCAGCGGAGTGCTCCGCCGCCGCCCTGTGTATCTAGGCGTTAAGTTTAAAAGAATTAAGTGTATAGGTGTTTAGTGAGCAATTGTTATGTGTTAATTGAAGGCGTGAACCCTTGTTTGTGTGCGCCCATGTCGTGGCGAAAAACATAGAGAGAGGTACACCCGTCCATAGTTTTCCCCGGCACGGCTCTCTGCCGTGATCCTGGCCATTTTTTTTTAGTATCCATGCCACCCTTTTTCCAAAAACAAAAGTTATGTTAAATTGAGGCAAAAAGACAAATATTAATTGTGCCTTAAGAAGTGAAGCTTTCAAAGTTGGAGCGACGAAGCTTTCGATCGGTGGTATCACGTCGAGGAGTTAGTGACACGCAGCTCTAGTTGCATGTATTTGTTTTTTTTGGGCTTTTCAGCTAATCACCCACAAACCGAGACGCCCAGCAACGAGAGATCTTTCGCCGCGGGAACGGAGTGCAAAACAAAAAGCAAAAGGAATGTGTGAGTGAGTTTATTATTTTTCTTACTTTTCGCCCCCCGTGTCAACTCCGCGATAGTGGAGAAAAGCTCTGCCAGAGCTGTTCGCCGGCCGCTGACCTCCGGCTGTCAAAGCTTTCACAGCTGTTTTGCATTCTGCAATTAATAATTAATATATAATTTCTAACCAAATACTGATCAATGGCCGGGGTTATCAAGCAAAGAAGTCCGTCTGTTTATATAGCCTTATACTATTATATTTCGGCCTAACGAAACATATACTGTTTATATCGCTTTGTAACAAAAAAAAAAGTAAATAAATTTATTTATAATTTATTTTATTTATTTATATTCTTCTATATACATAATTATAAATAACGTTATATAAATAGAAAAAATGTATCCCTCTGTATAGTGTCCCTCCGTATATATGCTGTCCTATTTTTAAGTTTTCCTTTGTTTTCGTTTAGTTTTTGTTAAAATACATTGGTGAAAATGAAAACGTGCTAGAGACCCTTTATTTGGGGGAACCATGCCGCGCAGGAGGGATATAGGCTAACGTAGGACGTCTCAGGGATCATGCCGAAATCGCACTGGGCCTGGCAGGATCATGGTAGGGCGGGCATGACACAACTCCGTGTCAAAAGAGATGTCCGGTGGCGTCGGTAGGCCACTTCTTTTCTCCCTATATTCTCTCTTTTCTTTTCTGTCTGCAATTTACCCGGGATCTTGTCCCCCCCACCTTTCCTTTCCTAACTCCCGATCCCCTTTCCCTGAAATGGTACGCGAGATTTAATAAAATAATAATTTTTAGGAGCGAAGCACGCAGCTGAAAGGTATCATTTTTGAAAGAACCCATACCCATGTCCGACCAGAGAACAGCCGTCGAAGCAAGCGCGTACTCCTTTGAACAGCTGACCGTCCACCTGCTTCATAGCCCGAGGAATTTCTTCGTTACATGCTACAATGAGCTCAACAGTATTGAAACTATCGTAGTTAAAATTCATCTGTGTTCATTTAATTTATTCATATCATGCTCTTATATCCCACCGTCCTCTGAATTTACAACTTGTATGCTTCACGCTGCCCATCTTCAGTCCGGTCTGTCTCAGCTTAGTGATTCTGATCGTCTTATTGTCCTCGGCGACTTTAGTCTCCCAAATGTCACTTGATCTCCATCCAAAGACTCTAACTTAATGTTCCCTTCTATGCAGCATGACTTCGTTGATTCTCTCTTCGACACATCGTTAGGCCAGGTAAATGGCATACGTAATATCATGAGTAGGACCCTTGATCTCGTCTTCACTACCGATGCTTCGAGCACTTTGGTTTGTCGAGGATCACCTCTATCATTCCCTGAAGACCCATACCATCCCACACTTTCAATTGATTTCCTGTTGCCCTCTTCATGCCTTATAAAGTCGTTTATTAAGCCTATTGCTTTAAGAAGGCTGATTTTCTCTGCCTGAATACTGCCCTATCTCAGATGAATTGGCTATTACTTGACGATTTCCAAGAAATTGAATCTGCCACGAATGCATTCTATAGCTGTATTTTTTTCATCTTTTCCATGCATGTTCCTTTAGTCACCCCCTCCAGAAATCCTTCCGGCCCTATCTGGTTCACCCCGAGATTAATAAATCTGAAGAATTTAGAATCCCGAATGTACAAGAAGTTCAAAAAATCCGGTTTGCAATCAGACTTTTCGAAGTACTCAATTGCAAAATCGAAATTTTCCTTATTTAATACATTGTGCTACAATAGATACTTGACCAAATGTAAGCTTAACTTTAAACGCGACCCTAAACAATTCTTCAGGTTTGTTAATTCTAAACGTAAATCTTCCCAATTTCCTTCTTCTCTACACTTAAATGGTAGTTATGCTGATAGGGATTATGACATTGCTGATCTGTTCGTTTTCTTTTTCCAACGTTGCTACTCTGTCCCCTCTATTAACCTTCCCTCTATCCTAGCCTCATCGAACGACTTTAGTAGTAGTTACTCATATCCTATCCCTTTAAATAGTTCTAACTGTATCCTTCCCCGCTTCATCGACTATGATGGACTGTTAACAAATTTAAAATCGTGCAAGTTTTCGTTTACCACTGGGCCAGACTCAGTTCCGAGCGCGGTTCTTAAACTTTGTGCAGAATCTCTTTGTGTGCCTCTCCTAGAACTTTTCAACTTGTCTCTCAAGACTGGTGTCTTTCCCACCATCTGGAAAGAATCCTATATAGTTCCCTTGCATAAAAAGGGATCTAAATCTGATGTCTCTAACTACCGCTGTATCTGCCATTCCTAAACTCTTCGAAAAAATCATCACTTCTCAGCTGCAACATTTTTGTAGGTCTGTATTCTCTGAATCACAGCATGGATTCATTTAACGTCGCTCAGTTTCTACTAATCTACTTGAATTTTCCACCTTTCTTACTTCGGGATTTGTTAAACAGTGTCTTTGCAATCAGATCTTGATGCTCTTAAGAACTGGTGCTTAATCAACATTTTATCTCTTAACATTTCTAAATGCAATATTATGACTTTTCACCGTAATAAGCCATACCTTTTCGATTACTCTATCAAAACATTATCCTACAACGCCTCTTCAAAGTTAACGACTTGGGCATTACCTTTGTACTTAATCTATGTTTCAACTCTCATATCTCTACTATCTCTAACAAAGCCAAAGGAGTCCTTGGATTTGTCAAAAGATGGTCTAAGGAATTTACAGATCCGTACACCACAAAACTCCTGTATGTTTCCCTGGTTCGGTCTATTTTGGAATATGGTTCTTGTGTTTGGTCTCCTCAATACCAAAAATTTCAGGATATGCTCGAATCAGTACATAAACAGTTCCTCATCTTTGCTCTCCGCGGACTCAATTGGGACCCTTCGATCCATCTCCCTTCTTATGAAAGTAGGTTGCGCTTAATTAACCTCCACTCTCTTAAATCCCGTAGAATCTTCCAAGGAGTTCTTTTCCTCCATAAGCTTCTCTCTGGTGAGGTTGAATCGACTGCCCTCATCAGCCTTATTAGTATTGCTGCTCCTTTCCGCCCGACTAGGCATTACTCTCCTCTTCATCTCCAACTCTGTCTTTCTAACTACTCAGATTATGAATCTTTCCGTAGCCTTTGCCGTAACTATAACCAATTTTTCCATCTGTTTTCCTTTGATACTAGTTCTAATATGGTCAAAATTATCTTAATCAATAAATAAATTTAATTTAAATAGCTGTAATTGGGAATTGTTCGGCTACCGGCTTTTCTCTAACCTAAATTTGGCTGTTGGTGGGACCTAATCGGCTACTGAGCCGATAATCAGCCCCACCGGGTCTGAGTATTTGCTTTAGCCCTTTTCTTGTAATTATTGATATGTAATTTTCACCGTTACAGCTTAACTGTACATTGTTAAACTTTAAACAAAATAAATAATAAACAATATCTTTGTACTTGCTTCAACCTTATTCAGTTTAATAGCATTAAATATTCTTATACATAAGAATACGTGTAATAAATAAAATAATTACTTGTAAATAATTGCAATTTTCAATAAAAACAAAAGAAAATACATGAATAGACTGCTTACTTATACACTATTTAATTTTTTGTTTAAAATCTTTACGTTTTATATCCCTTATATTTTACATTCGCTTATAAAATGCATGATAAAAACATCACTTATTGTATGCCTTATTTTTCGAGAAAATCATTAGTTATAATTTGCCCTATAGACTTATTGTACTTGGTGCGTTACCTATCGATCTCTGAAAAGAAGCAGAGAAGCTGAACTGGCGTTTACGCTACAGCGTCTTTGCGTTTTGGAAGAAGAAGACACATTTTGTAAACAAAGTAAATAATGTGCGAAAAGCAACGAAATTTGTCGGAAAAAGAATTCATTCTTTTAACTGCGGTGGCGCAAATTGAGGAGAATCTTTTGAAGTGCATGGAAGCGGCTGGGTTATTCTCAGAAAAATTGCAACTCGTCTTGCAACTACAACGTCCTCTTCGCGTTTGGACCCTTGTAGGAAAAGAGTAAATTATGTTCTTTTTTCAAATAAATAAACTATTCTTAATTGAAATAGCCACGATCTGGTTCATTTTGAGAGGAAACCACTCCGACGCATTCTTCAAAAACAACTTCCGCATGAAGAGGAGTACGTTCGACATTCTAGTGAGAATGCTGCCTAATCTCCGAAAACAGGACACTAATTTTCGACAGGCAATACCTTTGGTGAACAGGATAGACATAGCGCTAAATTGCCTGGGAATGTCGCACAATAGGAAAGTTATTCGGTGCCATTATGGGTGGGATTTTGATGGAATTTTTTCAGGAATTGATTGCTGAACTCTCTGATAACTACAGCCAGCAGAATTTATTACCCTAAGAAGATCACGGAAACAGTGAAAGGATTCAAAGACATGGGATTTGCAGCAACAAATTTGTAATAATTCCTATTTCCGACATATTTCGTTAATTTTCAAACATTTACTTTGTTTACAAAATTTGTCTTCCTCTTCCAAGACGCAAAGACGCAAAGCTGCTGTAGTGTAAGGTGCCGTTTACACTGAGGCTGCGTCTTGATTCTTTGCGTCTTCTCAGAAAAGCAGTTTTTTTTACAAAGGTTTAGCATAGGGCCCTAGTGATGGCAAAAAGTTGCGTCGTTTTCCGACGCAGTTGCGTTTTGGTATTTCTGTGGTATTTCTGTGCGCATAACAGCAATTTTCGTACTGTTCTGCCTAATCAGCGGAACTATCACCACTAATAACAACAAAAACCAGTATATTCATATTTAAATATTGCCGCGTAAAATTTTTAGCTGAGTAAAAGGCGACAAAAATACATGTAATGCTTAGAACAAATTGTTGAAACTAATTTTATTATTAAATCAAGCATTTCAACAATAGGTTTGATTTCATATTATTTGTCTTTGAATCCTTTCGCTGTTTCCGTGATCTTCTCTGGGCAAGAAAGTATGCTGGCAGATACTTGTCAGCGAGTTGAGCGACTACCTCGCGAAAAAACTCCAGTAATATGCGGCAGACAATAACCCTTGGTACACCAAATAGACTCCCTTCCGTACGGGCTATGCTGTGGCTATGCTCTTCTCCAGAAGGATTGTCAGTCGAGAGTTGAGATTGGGCAACAGTCCAACAAGAATGTTGAGAGTACTCCTCTCCATGCGGAAATTTTTTTTAAAAAAGGCTTCGGAGTTGTGCACAACATCTTCCTCTCAAAATGAACCATATCGTGGCTATTGCAATTTAGAATACATTATTTAATTGAAAAGAGAGAATATTATCTGCTCTTTACTTACTAGGGTCCAAACGCAAGGAGGACGTTGCAGTTGCAAGACGAATTGCAACTTTTCTGAGGATAACTCAAACACTTCCATGCACTTCAAAATATTCACCTCACTTTGCGGCACCCCAATTAAAAGAATCAACCCTATTTCCGACAAATTTCGTTAATTTTCGAAGATTATTTACTTTGTTTACAAAATTTGTCTTCCTCTTCCAAGACGCAAAGTCGCTGTAGTGTAAACGGCAGTTCTGCTTTTCTGCGTCTTCTCCGATATCGATAGGTAACGCACCAAGTGTAAAAAGCCTTAAGTGTATGAACTGTCCCATCTATATACTGTATGGTTAGACGTCGCTCTACGAAAATACTAAAAAGATTTAATTTTAATATAACTCTGGTCACACTATTTTCTCCATAGAAAAGAAGAGTTAGGTAATTATTTTTGGGTAAATTGTAGCTCTCTAAATTAACTTGTCAATTTTTCCTTTAGTATTGTATCAAAATGCAAGGACTTGGGTTACAAAGTCTTAAGAAAAATCCTGCAGTAAGATAAATATTTAAAAATTGAGATTTTTTTGAGTTATATAATCAGTTCATTTTATAGTTGATCCCACTTTATGTGTGTGTTGCGGCAGGAGCCATTGGTGCTGTTTATTATATGGCCCGTCTAGCTACCAGAAATCCAGACGTGACATGGAATCGCTCAACTAACCCAGAACCATGGCAAGAGTACAAAGACAAACAATACAAGGTACCTTCTGTTAGCATATCGACCAGTTACTTTGAAAGTTTCGTTAATCATTGAACGGATTGACCTTCTAATTAAAATATTTGCTTATATGTTTTCATACATTTATATATGGATTTAAATACCATACCTATGCATATACATAAGTATTTTCTTTACGTACATCTGTACGTTCAATAAGAAAAATGATAATATAGTTACCATGTACATATGTAATTTCGGTACACATGTACATACATATTATTGATACTAACAACATATCATATATTTTCAGTTCTATTCTCCTGTGAGGGACTACTCAAAAACGAAGAGTGCTGCTCCAAACTTTGAGGAATAATATCTTTAAAATGTTATTTAATTCTATATGAAAACTAAATGCATTCAATGAATTAGAAATTTTGATGTTTTTACTTAAATTACACATTAACAATTAGAAATTCATACATATGTATGTATGTAGTGTCCATAGTGGTGGAGAAAAAGATACTCTGTAATACCAGCAGTGAGCGATGATACGTTGACGTATAACGTTGACGCCGGCCAAAAAATAAAGGAAAGCGGTTATTTTCTCTCGTTTTACTTATTTTCCGCGCGAAACGTGGCAGATTTCCTGCCACTGAATGGAGCGGACTCTGCATTATTGTCGAATAAGCAGTTTTCGTCATCTGTGGGATCGCGACCGGATGCCGGCCGTCAATAAACACCACTCAAGAGGCGCTGGGTCAGCACTTTGGCTGGATAGCAACCGGAGTCGTGGGCGGCAGCGAAGGGCTTGCCTTTAGGAGTTTAGGATACTTAAGTTTAGTCTTTAGCGGTCCGCCGAGTGGCAGTTTATATCATTAAAGATTGTAAAAAAAATCTATACTTGTGTCCAATTAAATAATTACTTGTACACATTTTGGGTCTGAACCGGTTTTTTTATATTCGCTACACTCCTTAAAACTTTATTTAAAGACTGGCAGAATTGGTCGCTACAAGATTTTCAATCGATTGATTTATTACTCAATTCTGTGTTGAAGTCGGAATTGACGTCGCCGTTTTTGCTCCTCTTCACTGCCGGTTCCCACAGTAATTTTAGAATAATTGTCTATAGCGTGCGTCTCGTCAATAAGACGCACTCAGTAAATATGTTTGTGGCTGAAGATCGCATATATATTCGCTCCCCACCAGCTGCAGCGTATCGGCAGAATTCCAAAATGGAATTATACTGATGCCGTACTCAGGGTGTGACGGCAGCGACTACATTATCCCACGAGCCTCTGCCAGGGAGTCGTTGGCCTGCACTCGAGTGGCTAGAGGGATCATATTTTGTTATTTCATAAACATCCGCTGAGGCGCTGATGGTCTGCACGAGGCGCTGACGGTGCAGAACGTCGGGCGAGTCAATTTACTTCAAGCTGTAACCCTATCCTATGGGTGAAGCCGATTTTGTGGAATCCGAGGTTAAGAGCCTCTTAAAAGACAACATTATCCAAAAATCGAGATCGCCATATAACAATCATATATGTATGTTTGGTCGACAAAAAAGGCACTGACTAAAAGAGCAATAAAAAGAAACATGTTGTAATGGACTTTCGGAAGCTCAATCCGAAGACAGTGGACGATAAATATCCCGTGCCAAGCTTCTCAATAATTTTGGCAAATCTATGTACTGCCACATTTTATCATTGAATATCCTATAGTTATCTTAGCATGTAGAAAGGTCACGATATTCCCGGTTGAGCTCAATGAACGGTACTACCATTGACAGAGAATACCGTGGCTGAGTGCGGCAACCAAGTATGGGCGCTCACAGGCTGCACCATCAGTATCCCCGCCTCATTTTTGATGAGCAGATCCAGCAGCTTTTCTAGTGTTTTCAAAAGAAAGGAGGTAAGGCTTGTCGGTTTGTAATCCTTGGGGCTCACATTGCTGCTTTTGGGAGGAAGACAACTCAAGAAGTTCTCCATTGGGTAGGGATATAGCCTGTTCTTAGACATGCAGCGTATATTGCGAAAAGCCATGGCCACGACCTCTTTGGTTATCTGCAAATTGGCTGGGAATATAACATCTAGTCCAGGTGCTTTTATGCCCGTAAAGAATTCTATATCCCATTGGATTGTCTTGGTCGCTAGGTCTTGATGTGTTTCGGAACCAGTGACCTCGGTGCATCGTGGGAATTGAGTTTCCATTAGTGCTGTCAGGGCTTGTTTACTGTCCTACGACCACTGTCAGTTGTCTAGTTTGAGCTGAGCTATATTGTAGCTTACGTACTTTCTCCTTGTAATTTCTGAGTAGCTTCTGGTATTCCTCGTTGAGGATCTCTTCGTTTAGCAGATTAAAGGTTTGGCTAGGTTGAAGAATTCCCTGGGCTATTTTCTTGGAGAGAGAATGGCCAGTTCCACCAGAGTGGTTTTACCCTCTTTCTTTTTATTGAGGGTGGGCATGTTTCCTGGTAGGCATCCAGCAGTTCCCTAGATAGGTTCTCAATGGACATCTCTATGTCCTCCGTGGATTTCACTGAGCCCGGGTTTATCTTTCTAAACTTCTCCCATTTTGTGTTCCGGGGGTTTCTATAGAATTTTACTTTCAGACTGTATTCGAATTCGCACTTTAACTGAATGTACCTATGATCTGAAAAGGATGGGCTTTCGAAGACCCTCCATCCGGATATTAAGGCACTCTTTACCGTTAAGAGAGTTAGATTTAGCACGTTTGACGAGATGGGATCTACGTAGGTGTGTTCCTCTGAGGAGTTGGTAGTCTTTGGAGTCCATGGCTCCTGAACCAAAGCTATGTCGACGGGCCCTTTCTTCACGGTCTTGAGCTCCGCCGACTATATTTTGCTCTTTGCAACTGCTGGTTCAACTGCGCCCGACGGGTTGACCACCAACGTCAGGTCACCGTCCTCCTCTTCCTGAAAGTCCACAATTCTATTCAGACCTGGGTTCCTCTCTATCTCGCCTGCAGGACGTGTGTGTCCACATTAAAGCTTGCTTGTCGGAGTGACGGCATTGTCTGTCGAGCGCTGACCTTAGGAAGCTAGCAACTCTTCCACCTTGTTATCGTGTTCGCTAGTCGATGCCTTAATATGATTCAACTGTGGGCAGTATTTGCGGCTCTCCTCTACCTTTAGCCGAGCTAGCTTGGATTGCAAATGATGTGACCTGCTCCCGACACGTCAGAGGTGCCTGTGCCCGCCGGTGGTAGCAACCACGCTTCCCACCGACGTTTGGGGTGACATCCCAACCGTCGCTTGCTCATCCATCCACTCTAGATTCGGCCCGATTCGGATTTTAAAAAAAAAAGTTGAAAAAAAGTGTTATATGGTTTTTAAAGCGGTTTTATAATGGCAGAAGGTCATTTTTTGGTCTTTTGAAAAAATGGGTGGTATTTTTACGTATGGCCCTTATATATAACCCGTTGTGAGCTCCCTGTTTACTACGTTAACGAAAGCTACATATGTTAACGTGACATATTTTATCATTTTTTTGATGAATTACGTCAAGTCAATGAAATGAATCAATAAATTTCATCAAAAATGAAATTTAATGCGCTGTTGCCCCAGCCATTAAGGGTTGCTTAGGGGACAAGAAACATGTGAAAGAGACTGGTAAAGCACTGGGCATTCCTCGGGGCAATCTGCAACGTGCTGGCTTCTCATTTGAAATAAAAAGCAGCGAAGAGAGAGGATAAGCTACCAGATATGAATATGCAAGAAAAAGCGTGGATAGAAGGTAACAGTAGCTAAATAAAATAAACGAAGAAAACCATTGACAATTCAAGTTAGAGGCCGTCGAGTGTTTCACTGTACAAAATACGAAAAACTTCTTTTCAAATACCGGAAACTCCAAATTAATTTTAGGCCCACGGTTTCTTTGGTAAACATTATCGCGACAGCTCGTTGAACTACGGGATTTCTAGTGGAGATTGGCAGTGCGTCGTCGCGACAGCCAACTATATACAGGGGAATCTACAGAGTAGTGCGTCGTCGCGACGGCTCACTAAACTATGGGATTTCTAGGGTAAGGAGGTTTGGGTGTATCGGGCAACATATATAAATAATTAAACGACTTCGTACTGTTTGTATTTTTAATTCGGAACTTTATTAATACTGGACTCTAATTTGTTTCCCTAGCTGCACCACGAGAGGAGGTTGACTTACTTGAATATCTAAACTTTGCTGGGGGAATGTTTGATCTGCAGGCTATTAACGATGGTACCCACGTACCCAATAGACACTGAGATCGTGGCGTCGTTCACTTGCGCGTTGTACGGATTAAGGTGTCAGGTAGGGGTGCGTGTGCGGTTTTAGAAGCCGAGAACTCTGGGTGATTGCGTGCGCTTTCGTTCGTGGTCTGCGTTAGAGTCCCGTTCTTGGCGCGGCGTGGGTGCCTTCTCACCCCCGCTTTCGATGTTCCTGTCCAATCGATAGTGATCAATGTGACCGCCCCCTTTCTTTTATATATAGATTGTCTTGTCCCTAGTCCCTTCGTTGACGGGTTTATTTTAATTACGGCTTAATACTACACGAATCTTGACCTTAAAACTATACGAATCTTTACCTTAAAACTACATAAATAATGAGAATCGAAATTGAACCCTTCAGTGGCAAACAGTAGCATGGAAAGAGATAGTCGTAGTCATAATAAGGTAAGATGATCCGTGGGTCTGCATCTAGCGGCGGTGTGCATGTATTTAATGGTAAATACATGATGAAGACATCGTATGTAAGGCCCCATTGTCTTTATACGGTAAAAAAATCGGTCAGCGTCAGCTATTATTAATAAATCGGACCAAATTTCCCTGATCAACATTTTTCAAGTCTAATTCAAAGTTGGGTTACAAAAAATGTATTTAAAAGGAAGTCACAAGCTAGGGATGTTGTCAAATTTATCTTCTGCAATTAAGATTCGTTTTTTTTTTTTTTGTAAAAACTCGTTTAATTTTCATATCGCAGAGGACAATGTTTACGTTTTGAAAAGTAAGAAATCTTTTGTAAGCCGAAAGCAAGAGCGCCAGTTTTGCAATTGTGTGCAATGGGCCAATTGTAATGGTCAGCAATTGCACCAGTATATTTTGCCTCTAAGGAGGTCGAGGCTGAAAAGGATATACCGAAAACGGCATTCTCAGCGGAAATACTCAGCGAATACTTTAAGATGCCCTTTGGGCTAAGTAATGCACTCGCAACGCTTTCGAAGAGTTTCTAGGGAAGTGCTTCCTTGAGTACATGAATGACATCATAGAGTTCTCCGAATCTTTAACAGAGTACAATCTGATTAATCGCAAAAAAATCGAGCTTTAGTTGGACATGACAGAATTCCTGAGATAGGGGGATTAAATTAAACCGATCCAATGCCGAAAATTAGAAGTCAGATAAAATCATTCCTGGGATTATTAGGATACTACAGGAAATTCATAAGGGATTTCGCAGCCATAACGAAGCCCCTAAAAACACAGCTAAAGGGGAAAAAAAAACCATTACAGATCAATACCGAGCTTAAAGAAACATTCGATACGGTCAAAACACATCATGATCCCTGCATGACCCCATCTTTAAGTTTCCGGATTGTTAAAACCCATTTATCCTTACAAAAGATGCTATCAGCTATGCAATAGGAGCTGTCCTATCCCAAGGACACTTGAGAGCGGATAGACCTTTGCCATATGAAAGGTGCAGAAATAAATTTAGCTACAATAGAGAAGAATATGCTTGCCATTATTTGGGCGATAAAGCATTTGCGGCTTTAAAAAATAGTCATGGACCACAAGCCGCTGACCTGGCTGACCTGAGTGTATGAAGAAAACAGATTCGAAGAAAGTAAGATGGAAACTGCAGTACGACCAAAAAATCCTGTGCAAAAAAGGATCCCTTAATGTGGTGGCGGACGTTCTCAGTAGGGTACAAACTAACATGCTAGAAAATATGTCGGAAATTGCAACTAACGGAGAAACTATGCATTCCGCTGAGGAGGACTTTCAACTCGGGTTATATATATGTATTATGGTAAATGTGAACTACGTGAACAACCTCTCCAAAATTAACGAAATTTTTTTGCCGGATAGACCCCGATTTATCATGAATTTAGGTATAAATTTATCATAAAATTTCGTGACGGTCGCTTCTAGTTTTTTTTTTTTAAATGTTTAAAGTTTAGCTTTTTTCAGGCCTAAAATGGCTTGCGGGGGTCACTTGCTGTGTTGTTGTTGTTGATTTTTTGTTGTCCTTTTAGTTGTTGTTGTTTTGGATAATTGTTATTGTTTTGGGTATTTTTTTGTGTTATTATGATGTATTTTAACCAATAAATAAGAAAGCGATAGAAATATTTTTGGTATGTATATATTTGTGCTTCGAAGTTAGCTATTTTATAGCTAGTTAAAGCTATATTTCATTTCACAAGTGTCTAAAATAACCGGCCTATACCTAAGCTAAACTAAACTAAACGAGCTACAAGTGATGACAAGAATAAGAGTCGTCTCGACGCTGTGGCCATTGCAACGGTAATTGGTGGGTGTACTCCTCGGATTCAGAATCCTGTGGAAGATATGAATGTATAAAAGTAGTTGTGCTGTATTATATGAATGGAAAAGTAGCGCCGTAGTCGTCTCCTTTGCCCAAGAAAATCAAATAGAAATGCCAGCAACCAGCGCAACAAATATGGTAAATCCCATTGACCGTTACAATGCCGCGCCATAGTGTCGAGACGACTCGCATTCATTGTGGCCAGTTGTCCTATTTTATAGCTAGTTTACAACTACTTTATAGATATTTTAATATGTAAAAATGAAATATAGCTTTAATTTAAAAATAGCTATTTTATAGCTAACTTCGCAACACAAATAAACAGAACAACAACAAGCCATTTTTGGTGTCCTGCAGCCTCTCGATCACTTCTAACTTTACAATGAGCATATAATAATCATCCAAATAAACTTCTGTAGCGGGAGCTACGTAAGGTTTATTGGGATATGTATGTATGTACATATATATAGACCGACTTAGGCGTGTGTACAATTCTTTAATGGTGAATGCGGCATTCATTTTGACAAAAGGTAAAACTTAAAGCTCTTGATCAGCACTATAGTTGATGAGAAGGTTGATTTTGGCAGTTTTTCGTTTTGAAGATAATTACGAAATCCAAGGCATTTGCACTCGATTCAGACAGAAGGCACTTTTACGAATACCAGTTTAAACACTGATTTCATTAAAACGTAAACGAAAATTCCTTGGCTTTATAAAGGTTAAAAAAATTCCGTCTACATTTGAAATTGAACATTTCAATTGAAATCATTTTCTGGGATTTTCTTAAATAGTTCATTATGAAATTTTTATAGGTGAAAATAATAATGGAAAACATGACAATAAAATACCAAATTTGGCTAATTTTAATAGTTTTTCAGATCAAAGTTAAAGAAATCATATTTCAATTAATAAAATTGCCGGAGTTTCAATATCTTTAAAAAAGAACATCCCGAGAACACTATATTGAAATGCGTTTTTATTGATTTAATTTTTTGGCCTCGGTGGACCTTTTGTGAGAAATACCCATATATGTGTTTATGCGAAGTGTGTATGAAGATAAGGTCAAGGCGATACGATCAGACCGACGTATTGCGTATGCACGTCTTATGTATATGTATGTTGGGGAGCGATCGATAAGACGAATATGATGGCCACGAAATATGGTCTGATGGCGACGAAATATAGATCAGCTCTAGACTAGGCAGGTGAACCGAATTGCCCGTTACGTAATGCAATTGCGAGAAACGAAAGTAAATGTACAGAAGGCGAGCGCCAGAGCAACTAGGGCTGCTGATAAGCCTAGTACGAGCGATAGGTAAAGAGGTAGCGCGCGAGTGATAACCTATAAGCGAAGAGGGCTAGATAGATAGGCGAGAGATAGATAGCCAGCTGCCGTGCATAAACACATGTAATTAACAATGATTTGGTACAATGTGCAGTGCAAATATTAAACAACATTGGTAGTTTATGTTAGGAACCACTGTCCATTAACTAACATTTTGGCGACTAAATATCGGGTTGGGAAACCCAAAAATGTTGTTGTCTTCGATTTTTTGTCATAGGCAAAGCATCATAGAGGACGGGAGAATGGGATAGAGAGCTAGTCGATTGAACGAAGAGCATGCCAAAGAAGAGGAACTGTTTTTTCAAGAATTTTCAAGAAGAAATTGCGATTTTTCCAGTCAATTTCGATCCCACTAGAGTTTGGAACGTGGAAAAATATGGACTCCCCACCGTACTCATGCACGTTGTAAAAGTCGTTGCCAAAAAGATCGCCGTTTGTAGGAGCCGAATGTAGAGAAATGTTAGAGAGCATCACTTATGGATTAAGTTCTATTTCGATAAAGAATAAAATCGCCGAGCTATAATTAGACTTCGAAAGTGGATCGTAAGCGGTAAGCTTTACGACACTCAGCTTTAGAAAGAGAGTCGCAGCATTGCTCATGCATTTAAGCGATACGCCGTTGCATCGCACTGCTAAGAGAGCAACATAAAGAGAGCATAGATCGAAGCGTGGTCGAAGTTCCACTCAATTTAGCTGAAAATCATACGATTAAACCGTTAAAGCTCTCTAATATCACCCGATTATACAGTTAAAGCTTCAAGCATCATCCGATCTTTATGGTGGTAGGGCTTAAGGGCTATTGCAAGTTTTCGTTAGAATTCTTAGCAAAGAACCAAGGCACAAGAACAGACGTATTGTGGGCATTGATGATTACATATATATCTAACCAACGACTGTACTCTTTCTTGCCCAATACCTCGTGGCTGATAGAAAATTGTTCGGATTTTTGTTTGTGTCCAATAAACCAAAAAGTAGTGAAAGCCCAACAGTAGTGAAAACCCCAAAGCGAAGAAAAACATCTCAGGTATGTCTGTAGACATTTAGGAAAGTGCTCGGGGTAAAATAGATATGAATTTTTGGTGTTATAATACTGCGGTCGAGAGCTTCCTCCCGTACCGCAATTACCAGGTTAAGCTTCGTTGCTTACATATATATATATATATTGATATATATATATATATAAAAGTGCACTGCGAGAGGTGCGTGACCGGTGTAAGCGAAAAGCGGTACAACCTCACCGTTTTCCTGGGAGAGACGAATTACCAAACCATAATCTTGCGTTAACCATTTGGAAGCAGCCACAACCTTTTGGGAGTACCGACTAAAAGCGGCGCCTCGGAACATTTTCTTGCGAAATCAAAACCCCCCATTTACCGAAACTGCAGTGTGAATATTAGGCAGACTTCGATTTGAGTTGCAACGCGTAATCCCGATCGGATGAATTAAGAGAATGTACTGTCTATAACGTCGACTGATCTATCTGCGCCAGCGGAATCTGAGTATGATTTCGATTTAGCTACCCTACCAAATTCTGGATTCTTCGAAGGCGCAGTGCCGAGTCTTCTGACTGACCTGTATTACGAGTAGCGGCTATCAACAACGTCAATAGAGAGTCATTACATGCCGTTAATACCCGATATGCATTTATTTCTATATTAGATTTAGTGAAATCATTTTCTTTCTTTTTTTTAGTTACTCCTTATACAGATTATATCTAGTTATGTAATCAAGGAAACATAATAGTTTTTATATTGAATGGGTATGAGAGTATAACCTTGTATTTGAGATTTCAAAGTCGTACGGAAAGTCGTACGTTGTGCATATATATGTATTAACTATCTTTTCCTCCGCAGAAACATTCACCTACGTCATCTTTGAGCTCAACGATCACGAAAGGAGTAAGTGTTAATGAAACACCAAAACGCTGTGAGTTATTAATTGTAACCATGTGTATGCACATAGACAAAAAGTAACCTGCGTGTTACGCTTTGATTTCCTTTTTATATTAATACCCGCATATATTAGTGTATCTCATCCATTCATTCTATTAGCTATATATGATTCTCGCTACGAATATCTTACCCATATTTTATATCTTATTGAATTCATATTAATATATTAAGTTGTTAAGAACAGAAATGAATTTGGAGTATAGGATTACGAAACCATTGAAATATATATAATGTCATTAATTCTGAAGCAAAATTCTAAAATGTTCTAAATTCAGGCGTCCGTCCTCAGACAGGCATGATCAGGGCGGTCACTGATCAGCCAGTTGTAGGCATTACCGTGCCCCCTAAGGAAGTCGTCGACACTGCTGACAGCATGGAGGTTGAAGTAGTCCCCTCCACACCGGCTTGCACTGGCTCCTCAGCTAGAGCTATCCCATCCGGATCTCCCCCTCGGGCTGAACCCGCCTCTGCCTCACCCAAAAATCATGTGACCCCTCTAGACCGATCTACTCTATTTGCTGTCGCTCCTCTTAAATCTATATTTGTCTCTCGTCTTATGGAATCGGCTACGGATGTCATGGTTCGGGATTATATCTTCTCCAAACTTAATATCAATAGCTCCTCTGGCATTGTTGTTACTAAATTCATCTTCAAGGAAAAACGTAGCATTTCCTCCTTTAAAATTCTTGTCCCGGAGAAGTTTGTAAAGTATGTGTTAGAACCCTCTTTCTGGCCCGAACACACTATCTGTCACATCTTCAGCAGCCGATCTCGACCTTCACAATCCGCTCCTCGGGTAGGAATTCTTCCTACACCATCTAATGCACTACCATCTCTCTCAAAAAACTGAATTCTTCCCCTCCTCTAAAGATCACTTATCAGAATGTACGAGGTCTGTGCAGTAAGCTCACCAAATTACATGCTGATAGTGCAACTTTTGATTCCGACATTATTGCCTTCTCGGAAACGTGGCTCAATCCCTCAATCTCGGATTCCGAGATTTTTGTTGACAATTTTACCATATATAGATCTGATCGACCATCTCGAGGTGGCGGCGTTCTAATTGCTGTTCGTTCTGACTTAACTTCCCATCTCTTCCCCATCGATGAGCCCATCACTATTGAAATTATCGTTGTTAAAATCCGTCTGCGCTCTTATAATTTATTCATATCATGCTCCTACATCCCACCGTCCTCTGAATTTACTACTTATATGCTACACGTTGACTATCTTCAGTCTGTTCTGTCTCAGCTCAATGATTTAGATCGTCTTATTGTCCTCGGCGACTTTAATCTCCCAAACGTCACTTGGTCTCCATCCAATGACTCAAACTTAATGTTCCCATCTATGCAGCATGATTTCGTTGATTGTCTGTCCGATACATCTTTAGGCCAGGTAAATGGCATACGTAATAGCATGAGCAGGACCCTTGATCTCGTCTTCACTAATGATGCTTCGAGCACGTTGGTATGTCGAGGATCGCCTCTATCACTCCCTGAAGACCCATACCATCCCACACTATCAATTGATTTCCTGTTGCCTTCCTCAAACCATACAAAATCCTTTATAAAGCCCTCGAATATATATTGCTTTAAGAAGGCTGATTTTCTCTCCTTGAATACCTACCTATCCCAGTCGGATTGGTCATTCCTTGACGATTTCCAAGATATTGAATCTGCTACTAATGCATTCTATAGCTTTATTTTTTCCATTTTTCCCATGCATGTTCCTGTAGCCATACCCTCCAGAAATCTTTCTGGCCCTATCTGGTTCACCCCCAGATTAACAAATCTGAAGAATTTAAAATCCCGTATGTACAAAAGGTTTAAAAAATCCGGTTTACAATCTGACTTTTCGAAGTACTCGATTGCAAAATCGAAATTTTCCTTATTTAATACTTTGTGCTATAATAGATACTTGACCAAATGCAAGCTTAACTTCAAACGCGACCCTAAACAATTCTTCAGGTTTGTTAATTCTAAGCGTAAATCTTCCCAATTTCCTTCTTCTCTACACTTTAATGGTCGATATGCTGATAGGGATTGTGACATTGCCGATCTCTTCGCTTCCTTTTTTCAACGTTGCTACTCTGTCCCCTCTTCTAACCTTCCCACTAACCTAGCCTCATCGAACGACTTTAGCAGTAGTTACTCATATCCTATCCCTTTAAATAGTTCTAACTGTATCCTTCCCCCCTTCATCGACTATGATGGACTCTAAACACATTTAAAATCGTGCAAGTTTTCGTTCAGTTCTGGGCCAGACTCTGTTCCGAGCGCAGTTCTAAAACTTTGTGCAGAATCCCTTTGCGTGCCTCTCCTAAAACTTTTTAATTTGTCTCTCGAAACTGGTGTCTTTCCCTCCGTCTGGAAAGAATCCTATATAGTTCCCTTTCATAAAAAGGGATCTAAATCGGATGTATCCAACCACCGATGTATTTCCAACTTATCTGCCATTCCTAAAGTTTTCGAAAAAATCATTACTTCTCAGCTTCAACATTTTTGTAGGTCTATATTCTCTGAATCACAGCATGGATCTACTAACTTACTTGAATTTTCCACCTTTGTAACTTCGGAATTTGCTAAACAGTTTCAAACTGATGTCGTTTACACTGACTTTAGTAAAGCCTTCGACTCCGTTAATCATAATCTACTAATTCATAAACTGTCCCTTTTAGGGTTTCCGACAACGCTTCTATACTGGACCGATTCTTACCTTAGTAACCGTTCTCAACGTGTCATCTTTAACTCCTCTCTCTCTATACCTGTTACTGTCTCTTCGGGGGTTCCTCAAGGTAGTCATCTGGGTCCCTTACTATTTAACCTATTTATTAACGATCTTCCTCAAATGTTAGTTCATTCCCGTGTCCTAATGTATGCTGATGACGTTAAGTTATGTTTTTCCTACAGTGACCCTTTGTCACCACTATCTTTGCAATCTGATCTGGATGCTCTTAATAACTGGTGCTTAATCAACTTTCTACCTCTTAATATTTCTAAATGCAATATAATGACGTTTCATCGTAATAAGCCGTACCTCTTCGACTACTCTATCAATAACATTATCCTACAACGCCTCTTCAAAGTTAATGACTTGGGCATTACCTTTGTACCTAATCTATGTTTCAACTCTCATATCTCTACTATCTCTAACAAAGCCAAAGGAGTCCTTGGATTTGTCAAAAGATGGTCTAAGGAATTCACTGATCCGTATACCACAAAACTCTTGTATGTTTCCCTGGTTCGGCCTATTTTGGAATATGGTTCTTGTGTTTGGTCTCCTCACTACCAAAAATTTCAGGATATGCTCGAATCAGTTCAAAAGCAGTTTTTGATCTTTGCTCTCCGCGGACTCATTTGGGACCCCTCTACACATCTCCCTTCGTATGAAAGTAGATTGCGCTTAATTAACCTCCACTCTCTTAAATCCCGTAGAACCTGCCAAGGAGTTCTCTTCCTCCATAAGCTTCTCTCTGGTGAGGTTGAATCGACTGCCCTCATCAGCCTTATCAGTATTAATGTTCCTTTCCGCCCGACTAGGCATTACTTTCCTCTCCATCTCCAACTCTGTCTTTCTAACTACTTGGATTATGAATCTTTCCGTAGCCTTTGCCGCAACTATAACAAATTTTTCTATCTGTTTTCCTTTGATACTAGCTCTAATATGGTCAAAATAATATTAACAAATAACTTAATGTAATTTAAATAGCTGTAATTGTAAATTGTTCGGCTACCGGCTTATCTCTAACCTAAATTTGGCTGTTGGTGGGACCCTTTAGGCCCTTGAGCCGTTAATCAGCCCCACCAGGTCTGAGTATTTGCTTTTGCCCTTTACCTTTAATTATTGATTTGTAATTTCCTTACCCTGACAGTTTAACTGTACATTGTTAAACTTTAAACAAAATAAACAAAATAAAAAATATGGAAACAGTATGAGTTTATAGAGTCTATACGGTTCAACATACCTGTATAGCATAGGTTGGGAGGGTAGAGAAGAGAGAGATACTCGATGTCACCTGAGTCTCTCACAACTTGAGTGGAGTAGTTGAGATGAAGGTTTTCACAAAACAACAAATTATTAAGTCCATTGCTATTTCCCCAACTTCAGTTTAACCCCAGTTCCTGTTTTCATTTTTGTTGTTTCTAGTAAATGTGTACCTAAAACATTATGCGAGTGTGTGTCAGTATGAGATAGGAGAGAGTAGAACGAACCCCGACAATCCGGCGAGTTTAGTCAGAGCATAGCTAGAGGTACACACGAAATCTCTTCATACTAGTTTGGGTAAAAGACAGCTATCCCACACCTGCGTTGTGGGCTGGTTATCCTCAGCGGAAAAAGGAAACAATGTGACTATGTGCAGTTACAATCAACGCGGCTGGAAACACCATTCCGTCGATGTTTCTCTTCCCATGAAAAAAATATGAAAAATATTTTCCTTGATAAAGCACCGCCGAGTTCCATCGGTGACGCCAATGTTTCAGGCTGGAAAAATTCTAATATTTTTTAGATTTGACAAACAGCTCAAACAAAAACAAACTAATTGAGACGCGGTTTTTTTCTTCAATAATCGGGTATTTATTTTCAATCAAAAGTGCAGTGGCTTTGGGCGTACTTCGACAAGTGAAGTCCGTACACATGCCACTCTTCCCGCGAACCACCGTCGGCCGCACGCAACCCAATTCGCCGTCGGCGATCGTGAAGGTCGGATTGCGGGTCACCCGAAGATGGAGAGACTCCACTATTTTCTTTTATTATGTCTCTTAACATTCTACATTCTCCTCCAACATTCCAGCCCCGCTGAAGAGCTCCGGTCTTCAACACGTTAGCAGTGGTGCCAGCTTGTGGATTGGCCGTTTAATTACGCCGGCTGGCGTTCTGATTTTGGCCACCCGCACCTTGTCGTCCTCTCCAGTAATTGTGCGTTTTACGCGCCCTGTTGTCCATCGTTGCGGCGGGGTGTTGTCGTCGTGCACCAGCACGACCGCCCCTTCGGCCAGATTGGCCTCGCCTCTCCACTGGGCTCGCTGCTGCAGGCTGAGGAGGTAGTCTCTCGACCACGTGCGCCAAAAGCGCAGTCTGAGCTCCAACAACCGTTGCCACCGCTTCAAGTATCCGGTTGCGGCTTGTTGTTGGGCTTTTCGGGCGTGGATCTGTGCGGCAGGCCCAGCAGAGGTTGGCTGATGAGCAAATGCCCTGGTGTGATGGCCTCCCCGTCGTTCGGATCGCTGGTGTCCGCCACGAGGGGCCTGGCACCAGACTGTGTTTGCAGAGTGTAGACTCATAGGAATAGCCTCATCCCAATCTACCTTTAGCCTCCATAAGTCCTGCAACAGCATTTTTATGACGATTGGACATAACAAATCAAGAGGGTCAAACAAACGAGAGGCTATCGACAATATATTGCGTTTTGTTGGTTTCAGGGAGGCAAAGCTGTCCACGTCCAGATGGTATTTAAATACATCATCTTGAGGTGCCCAGCGCATTCCAAGCGTTTTGACTGAGCTTTGCTCATCAATGTTAATGCTGATATCCTCATTCTTTCCAGATTGAGTCGGGCAATTGGAAACCCACTTGGCCAATGGAAATCCTCCTGACTTCAAAATATCCCGAACCTGGCTGCAAATTGTGTCCAGTTCTTTTAATCTGTCTGCACCTGCCAGCATATTGTCGACATAGAATCAATTGCGAATCACTTCCGCACCAATGGGATGGGATTGTGCGAAACTATTTGCCAATTCGAACAAACAACGTACAGCCAAAAAGGGTGCTGACGCTGTACCATATGTAACAGTATTCAACCTGTCTGCACCTGCCAGCATATCGTCGACTTAGAAACAATTGCGAATCACTTCCGCACCAATGGGATTTAATTGTGCGAAACTATTTGCCAATTCGAACAAACAACGTACAGCCAAAAAGGGTGCTGACGCTGTACCGTATGTAACAGTATTCAACCTGTATGCTTGTATGTTTTGTAAAGTGTTTTCTCTCCACAAGACAAGTTGGAAGTCTCTGTCTTCCTCAGAAACATTTATCTGCCTGTACATTTTCGAAATGTCGGCAGTTACGGCATATTTGTTCAACCGAAAGTTAACCAATGTTGAATACAACTCCCTCTGAATAGTTGGCCCCACCATTAGTGTTTCGTTCAGCGAAACTGCTGTTGATGTTTTGCTAAAAGCGTCGAACACAACACGAAGTTTGGTTGAGGTACTCTCAGGTCTGAGAACGCATTGATGAGGAATATAATAATGCTGTTCTAGAGGAGCAGACTTCAGAATGGACATATGTGATAAGTCCAAATACTCGTTCATGAAGTCATGGTACATAGTTTTGAGAGTGTCATCCTTTGACAGTTTGCGCTCAAGTTGCAAAAATTGATCCAATTCCCAAAAACGGTTTACTAATGAGTCGAGAGAACAACTATACACTTGAGCTACCGAACTCTCATTACACAGTTGCCAAAGCGCCTGTCCAGTACATTTGCCTGCAACAATCCAACCGAGCAATGTTTTTTGCATAATGGGCAGCTCGGAATGTTATTTAATTTGCCCAACACACAATAGCCCATAAAACACTTCAGCTCCCAAGAGAACATCCACCTTAGCCGGCTTATGGAATTCGGGATCTGCCAAATTAATATTTTTTGGGATTTTCCAGCTCGATGTGGAAAGTGATTGCCCAGGCTGAGATGTGGAAATTGACTTTAGTACCCAACACTCAGCGGAAAACGTGTGGGAATTCAAACGAGATTGTATCGATGCACAAACCTTAGTTTAACTATAGGTGGTGGCACCACCCACCATTCCGATAGCTAGGGAAGTTGGCTCACGTTTAAGCCGAAGCTTCTGTGCTATGCTCTCAGACATCAAATTTATTTGAGAGCCACTATAGAGCAAGGCTTTTGCTGGATCCAACTGTCCGAACCTATCTTACGATCGCGGTATGCCTACGTATGCCTCCGACGTTGAGGCTAGAATGGCCGCTGCTTCACCTTGCACTGATGCAGTGTACCGGTGAAGGAGCGAATGGTGAGGCTTTGAACACACTCGACACTTCGCCGCCTTGCAACTCGATACTGTATGTCCCGTGGTCAAACAATTGAGACACAGTTTTTGAGTTTTAGCATACTCAAAACGTTGCATGACGGAAATGGCACTAAACGACGGACAAGAATATAAACTGTGGTCTGCAGACCTGCAATAGGTACATGCAGACGACGACTTTTGACCTTCATTAGCATAGGCAAAGGACGATTTCCGTTGAGGCTTCCTCACCTCGTTACGCACCCTTGACTTGTCACGAGTTGACTCTTCTGCTGCCAGGTAGTGATACCTTTTATTCAGCTGTTTGGCACAGTCTTCCCAAGAAGGCAGCTTATCATAGTCAAGCTGCTCCTCAAAACGAGATTTGGTCACATGGTCGACCTTTGCCATGACCATGTGAATGATCATTGCAATCGCAATATCTTTGTCGTCACCTACAGACGACAGCGATGAATATGTCGCAGACACCGTGTCTATCATCGATCTAAAACTCGATGCAGATGGCTTGGTCATGGTTGGCAAATCGAATAATCGAGCAACAGTATCGAAGAATATCAGACATTTATTCTCGTACACTGACTTCAGACTGGCAAGGGCCTTAGGATGTCGTCAATCGTCGTCAATGAGGCTTTGGAACAGGCACATGAAATTTTTGTATTCCGAATGTTGGCCACTAAACTTCGGCAAACGCATTTTCGGCAGCTGCGATCGCTGGCTCGAATTCAGTGAGCAGTCATGCTGCATGTGTGTGTCGAACCGTGGATTTACTGAGCAGTCATGCTGCATATGTGTGTCGGATCTTGGTTTAATTGCATTCATAAATAATGCTTTAGTGACGACGCATAGATTCTCCAACGGCCCTCTACTTTCATTGGTTGGACTCAAAATGTCCAATTCTGCCTGTAGGTTCATAGCCTTATCGTTAGAACCCTCTAACAGTTCTAGGCGACAAGCTAATTCGGGTTTTTCCGATGAAATTTGCTTCAATCTAAAGGCTGTTTGCACGGGCGCAATATCAGTACTGACTTTGTCAAACCTTTGTTGACACAATGCCAACTTGGTATTTGTTTTAGGTACTATTGGCCGAACGGCCTGTTGGCCGTTCCACAGTTGGCCTATCGGACTCAGACATAATTGAAATGAGAGAAAGGAACTACCTTCAATACCGTACCCACAGTTCGACAAACTTTTCAAGCTACCCTCGCACACGCACAGCAGTTATGTAATGGAAAACGCCAAGCTTGCTTACCCAAACACACACACGCCCTGTCGCAATATGTGAACAAACAAACGAAAGCGGTCCAAGCGACCGAAAGTAAGCAAGCCCGATGCTCGCTGCTGCCACTTTGTGGGCAACAGGGGTAGAATGCGGAGTAAGTGAGAGAATTTGGCGCGAGCGCACGCACAAGACGAAAGTAATACAGGCGCTCGAACCAAGCCTGACCTGTATGGTATGCCAAACGGGGGAGAAGAGAGCGAGCGGTAAATGTGGCGCGAGCGCACGCACACACAAACTAATATATAACCGATGCAAGCACAGAGCGAGCAAGGTTAACGAACGCACGAAAAATCAGCCGCTGGTGCCCAAGAACCTTTACCAAGCTTTGAGTGTATGTGCAATTGCAAGCAGATGTCTGTACGTATGTATATACATATGTACGCGTATTGTACGTAGCGGTTAAGTCGAAAGCGGACAACCGAAAAGACACTGCGACGTTTTGCGATTGCACAAACCCACGACCAGTATTATTAAAATGCACCGTTTATGTGTACATATATTATATTTGGATATGTTTTATATAAATTTCTTGTTAAATATGTATGTGTTGCCGCTTTGGTTATGCACACTAAGTGGTGGTCAGCATGAGTATACGTATGTATGGCGTAGGTATGTTCAAACAATTCTACCGAACTTATGTATATTTGTACACACATATAATTGCGACACTTTCACTTTATGCACATTAATTTGGCCAAATAAGGTATTAAAGGGAAGGTGCCAGAAATTGAGCTGTGTTCTCTGTGTATGACTGTGTTAGCACATACACACGCACATATGCGTATCACTGCAGTTGATCGTTTTGGTCGGACGAGCGAACAATATACTGCGACACAACGAGATTCAACCGGTGATGCTCAATTTTTAGCACAGAATACCTGTAAACTTTCTAGCGACACTAGAGAAAGTGATCGTCCTTTTTTATGGTCCATCAGCACTTCGAGTTCGGCAGCGTCTAAGATGGCGAGGGTCCAAAAGGACACGTCTGTGACACGATCCAAATCAGCAACAGCAACGTCCAGACTTTTTCACCCGCGAAGCCTAAGCCACCACTGAGCAAACAAAAAAACTAATGTCCCTGCTCGTGCGCCAATGAAAAATCTAATAATTTTTAGATTTGACAAACAACTCAACCAAAAACAAGCTAAATTGAGACGCGGTTTTTTTTCTTCAATAATCGGGTACTTATTTTCAATCACAAGTGCAGTGGCTTTGGGCGTACTTCGACAAGTGAAGTCCGTACACATGCCACTCTTCCCGCGAACCACCGTCGGCCGCACGCAACCCAATTCGCCGTCGGCGATCGTGAAGGTCGGCTTGCGGGTCACCCAAAGATGGAGAGACTCCACTTTTTTCTGATCACACTGATCACTTCATCCTATACATAAAACATTATATCAAACATACGTCTGCCCCAAGACCAATCCATTGCTTCTGACGATACAACCACATATCACACCTATCTATTTCTGCATAGCCAATGGTTTTGAGGTTGTAAGTCTTTCACCACTTTGCAGCCGGCAAATGCAGCCTTTAGATGTTTTAGTCTTCTGGCCTTTTAAGTGTGCGTACACGCAAAAGTAAATGGAATGGTGTCAGTCACATACTGTGTGATCGAAATACACCTGGCTTTGCTGATAAGGCCGTGACTCCGCAGAATTTTATGATCTGGTTTCGCAGACACGGTCATCTATCCTCTGAACACGGGCAAAAAGTTGCATTTCTTGCGGCAAACATTAACAGCGAATGTCTAATTGCCGAAGATCCGCCAACGGCAAATATGCTCGTCGTTCTTAATAATACGCACGATTGCTCTAATGAGTAAAAGTCTACGTCAGAAGGCGCTAGAATATGCGGAATCAGATCAGGCTTCTCATCCGCCTCTGCCTCCACATCTTCTCTTCGTTAAGCTTTGGTAGATATTGGCCTGATTTGCTGCAGAAAATCCGACGTGGTAGAAGTCAGATAAAGTAAATAAGGAATGTAAGTATAAATATAAAATTGAAAACTGCATAAATATAAATAAACTAAACTACTCAACATAATTCAACTTATTATTACTGCTGTGGTCCAAAATGACTTTTTCTGATAGATTTCAGGATTTAAAATTTTGTATAGAATTATGGAATTTTTATTTGTTTTTTAAAATTAGTCATATTTTTGTTAGAGGTAGCGCTTCTAATTTTTAAATAACTTAGGATTTGAACTTTGCAGTTTTAAATTCTGACAAATGCAGCTATAAATCCGACCCAGACACTTTGTATCGTAGCTTAACGTCTAGAAGGTATTAAACTTTCAAATGTCATAATTTTTTGCGATATTTTTTCCTGAAATTTTGACTTTTAAAACTTAGGAAATGTCGAAAAAAAATATTTCGTGGCTAACATTTTTGGTTTTAGATAGACACATTATTTAGGCGTCGTTTAAGGCTTCACTTGTAAGAAAATTGGCTAAGTTGCAGCCGTATGACCAAACCGGTTAGCCGGTTAAAATATTCTTAAAAAAAATGTAAATCTCCAAATCTATCAGTTTGGGAAACAACAGAAATGTCGTGTTGACTAGTGCTATAGGAGATTAACAGAGATCATGTATAAAGTTGGGGACATCTAACGAAATTTAAGATATTGATATTTCCTTTGGCTCTATTCCCAAGCAAGGCTGGGGACGAGGACCACTGGCTAGGATGGTTCCGCGAGACCGGAAAAAGGTGGCTGGGAAAAAACAAATTTTTTTTTGCTTTTTTTCTCGCCTGCATGGAGCGGACTCTTGGCTAATAATGGAATTCCCTTGATCTGTTCCGAATTGTTTTGTCCCGCTGGTCAGCTGCACTCCTCCTCTTTTATTCTTCCTGATCACAGTTTTCTGTAATCGCAAATTCTGTTAGAATGATGGCCACAACTCCATCCTCATCTTACTCACTTTGCTTCACAAAAAAAAACAGTGGCATTTTCACAAAAATAAAAACAAAAAGCGTAAAAAGCCGATAAGTGGGGGTGATGGCATGAAAGCCGTCACTAGATCATGTCTAGGATTCGAATTTCTGTTTCGTCTTTCAGCTCGACGCAAGGATTGAATGATCTCTGTAGCGTAGGTGCTCAATGTATCCCAATTGCTTTGCGAGCTTAGTAGGATATCCATTGATTTATTGACTATAAATGGCCTCCCAATGCCTAGGCTAAGCTCTTCACGCTATGCAATAAATCTTAGACAGACAAAAGACACCGGACAACGGATCAGTCTCGCGTTTGAACCTATGAAGATAGGCTTTACACCACCTATGTCCTGTTGAGAGCTGCGTGAGATAAAAATTAATTACTCCGAACGTACGTATTTTTGTCTAAATGTCGTTGTCTGTGGCACACCATCGCTCCTACCATCTGTGGTGTGTTTCCTCTTCTCGCCGGTCCTTGTCTTCGACTGTGGTTGTAGCGGCGAGTAGGTCTACAGGTGCGATTCGCACAGAGGAATCATAGCGCGCATCTTCAGTAGGCTGTCCTGCAGGTGCGGCTGTACGTTAGGTACTCCATAGCTGGTACCCAGATTGGAGCTGCGTACATGATAATGGATCTTGCCTACAATGTTGGGCATTATGCCAGTGTGCGCATTTGTTGTTCGGGAAGCTTTGTCTCCTGTGACTTCAAGATGCTATTTAAAACTTAGTCTGTGGTTCAGGAGAACGCCCAGTCTCGTTTTTTTTCTGTAGCTGTAGGACCGTTTTGATTTTTTGCGCTGCCAGGCTGAGGCCGTTTTCCTGTAGCCAACACATTACTCGCCTGATTGTTTAATTTGGGCTATGCCCCATATCTTCCAGGGTTTTGCTTACTGTTAGAATTGCAACGTCGTCCGCAAAGCCAATGGCGTCGATGGTGCTTTTCAGCTTCCTGAATCCGAATGTGAGGTTGGATAAAGCCAAGTGGCTAGTGATCTCTGTTTCCAGCCTGGTAGCTATTGTTTTCTCGAAGAGTTTCCATGCGGTCTATATCCTGAAGGATCTTCAGATCTGTTTTCGGACGGAGCACGAGCCTCTGCAGCTTACAGCGCGAGATGAAGACTCGTTCTTGCATGAATCGGTTGATGCTGTTCCAATGTTCCAGGATGTACGCCTCGGGATTTGTATCCGTCTGGTAGTGGCTTCGTCTATGCGGCACGATATTGGTCGTTGTGCGTGTATGCATTGGAAACCTTCCAACTGGCACAACTGAATATGTGTGAGCTGTTCCAGTGTTAAGGAGACCCACGCTCAGTGTAGCGAACACATCGAGTAAGGCGCTTTCGCTTCCCCATTCGGTCAGCGATACGTTGAAGTCGCCTGCGATGATCACTGAAGTACGGCTGCGGACATCGTCCGCTTTGCTTTCTATTATGTTGCTAATTTCACGCTCGGGGCAACGCAGCAACTATAGAGGTATATGCCAGCGATCTTGGTTCAGGTGTATCCTACTGACGTGCGACAGCAGCTTAGGCCTAGGGGTGGTCTTCACAGCTCCAAATCGCTACTCCATTATTTGAGTTTCATTTTGGACCCTTGACTAGGAAGGCTTCGCTAAGTATGGCCAGCCAATTCTTAGTTTCCCCTCATGGAGCAGCTTACCCGCAAGTTCTCTGGGGAGAAGGATACTTGCAGTCTGCGTTCCTCTATATGCTTTCCGAAGTTTAGTTTAGTTCCATTTCGAAAGTCATCGTTCCCTCTCGCTCTCTCTCACAACTGCTTCGATCGGCAGATCTCCGTCTGTTTTGGTGAAGATTGCTTCGGGGACTTCTTCAGGAGTTTTCCATTAAAATTTTTTTTTTTTCATAATCGGTACTCGAAGAGTATTTGTGGTTTTTTTTTTTTATATTCATTACGTTTATGTTTATTTAATACCTATAACTATTTAAACATAAATATTAACCGATACTATTATATACTATTAGCTATGGTTGTCGGGCCCCTGAGCACGCTTTATTGCCTGCCACGCATTGCTTCGTGCGCTCGAACCCCTACTCCTACGCCAGTTGCATCTGGCTCGTCCTCCTTCTCTCCAGCGACCTGAGCGTTTTCATAACGCGTGCGGCGAAGTCCGCGGTCGCGTCCCAGGTGTTCGGGTCTTCTATCATCAGAGGTACCAGGGACTCTATGCTTAAGTGCGCCCCTGCGGTTGCCTCCAACGCCTGCTGCTCGTGGTCGAACCGATGGCACTCGAATAGGATGTGGTGCGCATCTTCCACTATGCCCGAGCCACACTCGGGGCAGCTGTCCTCTGTCTCGTGCCCGAACCGCTTGAGGTAGCTCCGGAAGCACCCGTGGCCGCTAAGCAACTGCGTGAGGTAGAAATCCACCTGACCGTGCTTTCTCGTGAGCCAGCTCTCCAGGCTCGGGACCTGTCTGACCTGGCTGACCTGTCCCACTGGGACTGCCATCTCACCATGCTGCTGAGTCTTGCAGCCTTTTTCACTCGGCGATGTAGAGTGGATCAACTGCCCTGTCCCGCGTGGCGGTGTGGACCTCAGACCTTTCACAGATCAGCACCGACTCCATCCCGCTCACATAGGTTTTCACCTTCGCTCCTTCCGCCCACCCAGGGGCGGCGTAAAGCAGCTGCGACGTGACAACGCTCGTCAGCAACCTCCTCATTTCCTGCTTCGGACCTCTGGTGTTTACCAGCATCCTTGACAGCGCCCTTGCCGTCCCGCTGGCTTTCCTGGCTGCGTACTCCAGGTGCTCCTTAAAGGACAGGCGCGTGTCCAGAAGGACCCCGAGGTACTTAATCGCCCTCTGCGATGCGATCGTGGTTCCACCGATCTGCACTCTAGCGGTCTCGATCACCTTCCTGCTCGATATCAGGACCGCCTCCGTTTTCTGTGCCGCCAGTTCCAATCCTGCGACCGCTAACCACTCCTCAATGGCGCGTATGGCCTCGTTAGCCCGATGCTCTGCAGCAGCGAGCTCCTTGGCTACCACCACGATTGCCACATCGTCGGCGAAACCGACTAGACTGGTGTCCGCTGGCATCCGAAGCCTTAGCGCGCCGTCATACATTGCATTCCATAGCAGGGGTCCAAAAACGGAGCCCTGAGGGACTCCGGCTGAGACCTCGTAGGTTCTGGAACCCACGGTCGTGTCCATCGTGAGCACTCTGTTGCTGAGATAACTGGCCGCTATGTTGAGCAGGTATCCGGGGATGCGGAAGGAACGTAGTGCCTCCAGCGTACGGCCCCAATCGGCCGAGTTGAAAGCGTTCCTTATGTCCAGTGTCACCACCAGACAGTAGGACTTCGTCCCTCCCCTCCAACGGGTCCCTGCAATGGCCTCCCTCGCCGTTTCCACCACTCTGGAGATTGCGTCCACCGTCGACCTGCCCTTCCGGAAGCCGTATTGGTTTTCGGAGAGACCGCCAGCATCGTCAATGGCTGCGCTTAGCCTCACTCCAATCACCCTCTCCAGTACCTTGCCTAGCGAGTCCAGGAGACATATAGGCCTGTAGGAGGAGGCCTCCCCCGGCGGCTTGACCGGCTTGGCAAGTAGGAGGAGTCGCTGCCTCTTCCACCTATCGGGGAACGTCCCCTCGTGGAGGCACCTGTTGAAGAGACCCGCTACCTCACGCGGTAGGAGCGCTAGTGCCAGCCTCGATGCTCTGTTGGGGATCGCATCTGGTCCCGGAGTCTTCTTTGGGTTCATCTCCCTGCTTGCCTGAATCACTTCGTCCTCCGTGACCTCTCGGACTTCGCCAGGGCTAGCTTTCACCCGTGGGAATCCGGTGACCGGTCGGCCTCGCGGAAACAGCGCCCCGACTATCCCCTTCAGCGCCGCGGGATTAGTTGGGGCTTTGCTGCCTGCACATATCCGCTTCGTGACCATCCTGTAGGCGCCTCCCCATGGGTCCCCTTCGGCGGCGTCGCAAAGCTGGAGGAAGCACTCTCGTTTGCTGCCCCTGATGGCGCGTTTCAGCTCCTTCTTTGCTGCTTTATATTCTGCATCACGGTCTATGCGCGGTGTGCCCCGGGCTCGCTGGAGCAGCCTTCTGGCGCGGATGCACGTTCGCCGGAGCTCGGCTATCTCCTCACTCCACCAGAACACCGGTTTGCGGTGCGACCGGAACGCCCTTCTCTGCTGCATGCTCTGGTCGCAGGCCTCCTCTACTGCGGCTGCCAGGTTGTTGGCCCACTCGTTGGCTCCCACTGCCTCGTTTGAGTAACGCCCCGTAGTGCTCCAGCGAAGGCCTCGGGCCTCAGTGTGTCCGGGCGGTACGCCTTCTCCTGTCGAGGTGGGACTCCTCTCCCTCGGGTAGGCCTCCCCAGAGAGCACTGAATAGCCTCGTGGTCGCTGGCGGTGAAAGTCTCGCAGATCCTCTGGCGTTTGTGCGAGTGGATCCCCACTCCGTGGCCCAGGCGTTGAAGTCGCCCCCGACCACCACATTATTTCGACCGCGTAGATCGCAGCACAGCTCGTCCATAGCGCGGCTGAAGGCCTCCAGGGAGAGACTAGGCGCAAGGTAGCAGTTGCATATCCATGTGCCATATCCCTCGGACGAACCCCTCTGCCGCCTTGACGTCTTGGATATGCGTCTCAGCTCCACACAGCCACAGAGCCGCCTTGCCAGTGCGGTCCGTGGCCCAGTTGCTGCTGCTGGCCACCTTATACGGCTCGCTGAGGATGGCCACCTCGGAGCCCAAGTCGCGTACCGTCTGGGACAGGAGATCCTGCGCGGCCCTGCAGTGATTCAGGTTGAGTTGAATCAACTGCATGGTGGTCTCGGCTTACGGCCGCTGGATTCTGGGCAGCTTCTGCCGCCTGCCTGATGACTAGTCTCCTCCTTCCCAGCTGCAGAGCAGATGAAGCACGAAGGCTCGTAAGAGTATTTGTGGTGATAGCGGTTGTGTGCCCAGAAGGAAGCGTTTCCGACCCCATAAAGTATATATATTCTTGATCAGCATCAATAGCCGAGTCGATAAAGCCATGTCTGTCTGTCCGTCCGTCCGCCTGTTCGTCTTCATTAGCGCCTATATCTCAGAGACTATTAAAGCTAGAGCAACCAAATTTCGTACCCAGTCTCCTGTGTGATCACACTATTCCAACTGTGTTTCGAAATTTCGCCCCGCCCCCTTTCGCCCATATAAAAGACAAAAGTCTGTGGCATACACAATATTGAAAATACGAGAAAACTAAAAATGCAGAATAATAGATGATGACCATTTCTATTAGAGCGTTGAATCTGGATTAGATTGGGGTTTTAATATAGCCACAATGAAGAAAACCATTTCGAAAGTCATCGTTCCCTCTCGTTCTCTCTCACAAGCGACCCTGTTTTGCCTATTCGTCCAAATGAACGCCTAGATCTCAGAGACAATAAGACCGAGAGCAACCAAACTTTTTATCCAAGCCCCTGTGATATCACTTCAATACAAGTGTATTTCGAAATTTTGACACAAATTTTTAACTACCAGATTGCCGAATCTGGATCAGGTCGGATCATTATTATGGACAGAAGGAACAAATTAAATTTCAGCGGCTACCCAACGCCTTTCAAGCGCTTACTCATTCCCTCTCTCTTTCTCGCAAACACTTCCACGAACCGGATATATGTAAAGACGAATATGTAGATGTCAAATGCAGAGAAGATACATGTATATAACATATGTAAACCAAAATAGAAACAGAAAAACTTGTAATATATGTATACAATTTGCAGAATGGTTCGACTTAATTTTCTTGAAATTTCTTTTGGCAAAAATGTAATAATTCCTTTTTGTCAACATATTCTGACTGAGTACCGGGTATAAAGTAGAGCCGCGGCTCACAACGTTCCCTCTGGTATTTTTAGTATCTTCACGCCACAGGCTAAGTGCAGCCATTAGAGTAGCAGAAGGTCGACGATAGAAGCCATTTCTAGAATAGTGAAAACGGCAGAAGAGCACATCGCAGGGACCCGGGACAGAGGAGGGATGAAGTCCTACATTCTGGTGGTGAAACTTGACATTAAAAAAGCTTTTAGCTCGGGCTGAACATAGCGCACAGCTGTGTGGCCGGAAACTGGTCGAGACCGCCACCGTGCAGGTCGGTGAGACCTCGATCTTATCACAGAGCACGAAAAAGTACCTCGGAGTCCTAATAGAGCACATAGATTCTTTCTTTTCTTTGACCTCTGCTCGGGCGATTTGGCTATACTTAATGAATCTTTTACGCGACGCTTTTTCATGTGCTGGTCGATTGTCGTCTGGTTAACCGTTTGTAGTTCGATGTCATCTTTTTCTTGCTCTTATTCTTCATCTTCTTTCCTTTCCAGGCATTTCGTGCTGGTGGCTATCTTCTACTACAGTTCTTCACTAACTGCTACCTTAATTTGCTTCATTTGTTGTAGAGAGTCCTGACATTCATTAGATAACAAAGCTCATCTAGGATGCTTCCAAGCGTTTTGAGCTGTGTCCTTCAGGACGACTCCTTTCCCTCGGTGGGGAATCAGGACTCTCGACTCTCTGCTTGTTTTAGGTGTATTCGTCTTCAATTTGACTACGCTTTCCAATGCAATACGCTGTTGCCCCAAGCGATCTAGAAAAGAACAAGCAGAACATGCTGCCATGCCTACCTTATCTAATCAGCCGCACTAGCAATTAGTGTATTAAATTTGGCCTTAAGAAAAGGGGACCAATTTACGCATGCGCACCATTCTGGAGAATCTGTTGCAGATCTAGGAAACTCCGTCAACATCTTGAGTCAATGCGAGGAGAGAAAAACAGACTGTTTTTCCGAGTGTGGCTCAATGAGTGTGATTGAGCGTAAATAGTCGAAATTAAAAGTAATTTTCGCCGCGATAGCCTGTTTGGCGGCCTTCCTGGCCGGCGACCCGGATTTGCACTGTCTCAAGCAGTTGCGGCTACTAAGGTTTGGAGTATCGCGACTGCCGGGTACGTATTTAGCGAATATATACTAACTTTCACGGTCTATCACTCTCTTTGAGTTTCAGAAAGTTTTTGCACTCATAACCTGCCACTGTAATAAAACGCCAATAATCCGCCTTAAGATTCCGGCTCCGGACGCCAACGCATTTCCGTGTCCAATCAGGCCGGAATGCACTATCTGCAACCTCTTATAAGCTACAGAACGCGATGTTGAAGAGGGAGCATCGTCAGGCCAGCATTAACAGTCCTTCCACTCCAGAATCACCCGACTATGGGACGCCATTATTAGTTAGCCCTAACCCTCACATTTTAACCTTGCCACCCTGTTCGAAAACTTCTTCCCCTTCGCTTTAATGCAACAAACATCTGCCCCTGCTTCATTCGTAAAAGAATCAAGTCTTTTTCTGTAATTTTTCTCATGTTAGACATAATTAATTGCTTTATAAAAGTTGCTAGCATCAGAAGTTCTCATGACACACGTCTGTCGATGTTAACGCCTCCTATGCTTCTTTGCGTGTTTTCTGATATCGACAGGAAACGTGCCCAGTTAAAAAGCTTATTATATCTTTTTCCCACAACACATATACGGGGAATGGCGGGATTTTTTGACATATGGGCATTTCTCTGACGAGGTCCACCGAGGCCAAAAAATTAAAATTCAATAAAATCGCATTTGAATATAGTTTTCTCGGGATTTTATTTTTAAAAGATATTAAAAATCCGCCGATTTTATTAATTGACATATAATTTCATTAACTTTGATCTGAAATCCTATTAAAATTAGAAAAAGTTCACGATTTTGGTATTTTTTTTGTCATGTTTTCCATTATTTTTTTCGCTTATAAGAAAGATGATTCTTGATAAAAGTTTTCCTCAAAGTCTCCCTTACATATTGAACTATCTAAAAAAAATACCAGAACATTTTCCCAATAACGGAATTTTTGTAACATTTATAAAGCCAAAAAATGTTGGGTGCATGCGACATGACCGTGCGACAGAGGCTTAAATTTAATTTTAAAAAACCTTCAAACCATACATGCTTAAAATTATATACCATTTTAAAGAGTCATCAATGTAGAACATTAATCAGAAATTCTCATAAATATATCGCCTCAACTTTAGCTGAAATCAAAGTTTGAATTGGTCGTCGCGAATACCACTTCTATATTTGTCCCGTGCGAATACTATGCTTTTTTGCAAATATCTCGAAAACGAACAGTAGCCCAAAATCGCCCTTAGCACCAGCTATAGGGCTAGTCAAGTGGTGATCATAACGGTAAAACAATCTGAAAATCGGTTTTTTTTTTACATTTTTACAACTTGTAGACTTATTTCGATTAAAATATTCAGGAATGGTTTGGACGCTCAACTTTAAGTTGAATTTTTTGTTTAATTCGACAGAAATACCCCGAAACCGCGTCGAAACCCCGAAAAATTTCAGTATTTTGTAAAAATACTTGTTAGAATACGGTAACACTTGCGAATGATGCGCCGAATGTTGTATGATGTCTTCTTTATTGTCGCATCATTGTCTTCTTCTATCTATAAGGCTCCTATGGGCATCATTGTCGCATGTTCCATTTAACGGAAAAATTTAATGATGAGCCCTAATGTAAAAAGGGTATTATTCGCCTTTTTCTCCAGAAGGAGTTATGGTATCTCTAACTGAAAATTGAGCATCTGCTGTTCAAAAACCTCCAGGCTCCTTGCCACTTGCTGGAAAATATCAGTTATTTTTGTCAGTCATTCTTTACATATCAATTACTACTCAAAAAAATTCAACTTTTTTTCAGCTGTCGCCCAAAATTATAGATTTGGAGATTTAAAATTGTTTAAATAATTTTGGTTGTTATTTCCAGGTTTAGTTTTTTTTTAAGCAGATGTACATAACACAACCTGTTGTAGGAAACTTAAGTATTGTGAAAAATAAATGCACTACCTCTGGGAAAAAAAATCAAATTTTTAAAAAATTCTTTGAAAATTTTTAAACATTCAAATCTATCAGAAAAGGTCATTTTGGGCGACAGCGGAAAAGTCATGTTCGACAGAGATGCGGTAGTGTAAAAATGCTATAAACTGAAATTTTTTGTGTTCTTCTTCAGCTTGTTGACTTACACTTGAACGTGGGATAGGACGCCCACTAAACCGAGCCGGATCGGCTCTGCTCGTGCAAAGTAAAAGAGAATTACGTTACCTTGCTACAATTGTGCGGAAGGAGTTGGAAGCGAAAATGCAGTGATTTAATGAAAAATATCTATATTATTTATTATTACCAGGTAAGTGCGTTGTTTTAATAAACAAAATTTGATGTACGCGTAATATATCAGTTGTATAAATATTGAAATATTTGTGAAATATTGAATAAGCTGAGCTCAATGTATCGCTGCATTCGCATTGTATTTACTTATTCTTCTTTTATGCTCTTTAATTTTTGTGTCCTTATGCCCCGACTAATATGTATAGTATGGATTAAAAGAAGAATAAAGAAATATGTATAATGTGAATGCATAATCTGCGGTGGGCCCGAAATTTAAATTTTAAGCAGTCAAACAACAAAAACAGAAAAGCAACCCTTATATGCGAGGCCTGAGTCAAGCAGGTACATATGTATTTTGGCACGTGTTCTCTTTTTTTGTAGGAATAAATGCACAGACCACCGCTGATCTACAGGGAGCATTGCTTTTTGTTTAAACAACTCATTTACAAATCGAACATATTTCTGAAATTTCGATCTTTCCTTTTTTATATAATTGCGACCAAATTAATAGTATTTTATGGAATTATTTTATTGATAGATCAACAAAATACGGAACACAATGGGGACGGGCACATCCTGGAAGGACATGGAAAGTAAGTCTTTACAAATCAAAAAACTATACAAAAACATAATAAAATAATCCATATTATTTCAGTGCCGATGCAATTGAAGTTACCGAACTAGCCTCAGGGATCCCCAAAACTGACATATGTATGTACATAATTGTAATATTAAATAAAAGCAAAAGAAAATAAATGAATACACTCCCTACTTATATACGCCTTTTTTTTCCATCTAACATCTCCTCTTTTTATATCCCTTACATTTTCGAGAAAACCACCGCTTATAAAATTCATGATTTTTTGGATAAAAACAACACTTATTATATTCTTTATTTTTCGAAAAAATCATCACTTATAGTAAGCCCTTTTTTTCGAGAAAATCATAGTAAGCTTTATTTTTTCGCACTTTTCGATGACCATGTCATCCCCTATGCTTCTAGGACATCGCAATAGTAAAATGAGCAGTTCATCGTTCCGCGCGACATCACTTATGTCATCGGGGGTGCTCACGCTGAACTCAATGTGTGAGCACATTTGTAAGTGATTTTTGGGACATTGCGAATAACCTAGGAAGCCATTTTTGCACGGCTGCTTTTTCAAATATGTTGTTTCGGTTTTATGGATGTATAAGTTAAATTTAAGAACTGAAAACGAGGCTTTCGTCAAATTCAAAGCGAGAAATAATTATTTATTATACTCTCTGCACACTGAGCCCGCCACGGGGGAACGTTTAGTTTGGTCGGCTTCGCAGACGACGTCGCAATAGTGGTGGTAGCTCGCTCGCAGGTGCGGAGCACCAGGCTAGCGTGTCCATACACGCTATCGAAGAGTGGCTTGCTGTCGCAGGACTGGAGCTGGCGGCCCAACAAAAGGAGGCGGTCCTGATATCGAGCAGGAAATTGTTCGAGACTGCTAGAGTGCAGGTCGGTGGTCGATCAAGTACCTCGGTGTTATTTTACCTCGGCCAGGAAAGCCAGCGGGACAACAGGTGCGCTGTCAAGGAGGCTCCTTAACAGCAGAGGACCGAAGCAGGCAACGAGGAAGTTTCTAACGAGCGCGGTCACGTCGCAGTGGACCCACGCATCATTGCCGAGCTGAAGCAGGCTGCCAGACGAAGCAGCATTAAGAGATGGCAGTCCAAGTGGGACAGGTCAACCAAAGGGCGCTGGACACACAGGCTCATCCCGAGCCTGGAGTGCTGGCTCACTAGGAAGCACGGGCAAGTGGATTTCTACCTAACCCAGTTGTTTAGCGGCCACGGGTGTTTCCATAGCTACCTCAAGCGGTTCGGGCGCGAGGCAGAGGACAACTGCCCCGAGTGTGGTTCGGGCATAGTGTCGGATGTACAACATGTCCTTTTCGAGTGCCATAAATTCGACCGCGAACGACAGGCGTTGGAGGCACCTGCAGCAGCTGATATTAGCATCGAGTCCGTGCTACCTCTGATGCTAGAGGACTCAAAAACCTGGGAAGCGACCGCGGAGTTTGCCGCATGCGTAATGAAAATGGTAGGCAATATACCCGATAGTCAGTAGTATCCTTATAGTATCCTTTTATTAGTTACTTTTATCTAGTTTTACATAGCCAACAAAAAGAAAATTAATATATATATAAAAAAAAAAACGGGGGAACTTTGGGATTTGTGACACACGGTGAAACTCCGATTCACACTGGCACCGTTTACCGTCTAACAGCTGATGACAATAACAAAAACTGAGTTTTTGAATGGAATATTTTTTTACCTTTTTTGGAAAATACATAATAAAAGCGATTTCCTTAACTTTGTTTCAAAACTTTTCACGTTGTTGGAAGGGTAGCATTTATTTATTAATTTCCATCTTTACAAAAAAGTTTTACAAGATCACTCTGGAATTTTGTTTGGCTGTTTATACTCCAGGATCAGCTTTTTGCGCTTTTCAGCCCTCTCATCCTGCTTCCTGTGGTGATCCTTCGGCTCTTCAAGGCGTTCTTTTGCTATATCCGCAAGTACAGTCAAGGCATCCATCTTGGTGCGCATGGGCTGGGTCCTATTGCTGGCAGAAAATGTGCTGGAGCTGCAGGACCAGTCCAGGTCGGCCCCGCTTATTTAGTCCTTCAAAAACAATTGATCTGCATCTGTGACTTAAAGCTATCCTTTATCGAATCCGCCATTTCCATATAAACATGCTGGTTTTTGCATGCTTCCCGCAATTCGTCCATGCTCTGCTGCCAAATATGTATTAGATTGATATCTCCTTCTCTGTTAATCACCTCAATGTTATTGCTGATGAGCGTCATTTATTTGCTGCATTATATATTATTATCAAATTAGTATATAATATTATATATTATATTACATATAGATACAAATATCTATTAAACCTACTATGACTAGATTTCTCTGATCCTCCTTCCATTTTTTTCGTTCTTTTAAAACTTTTCTATAAAATTTAAATTCGCGATCTTTGTTATATATTTTTTTTTGTTTATTGGTTTTCTTGTCAGTCATTGTTACATTTTCGCAGTGAATTTTAGTTTTTCACTGTTATTGTCAAATATTAAGGATTGCATATGACAACCTTCGTCTAAATATCCCATACAACCGTGCGGTCTAGGAACATTTAAAATAGACGGTGGAACTAACTGGGGCATTTTCGGAACGGGAAAACCTTACACACCGTCTAGGAAATAGACGGTAAAGGGTGAACCGCCTATTAGGCTATACGCCACGAATGAAGCTAAAATATATGCTGAATATAAAAAGGCAAATGATTATAAAAGGTACCTAATTGTCCCGGCTGCGTTACTGCCGCTGCTGAAGTTCGCTGCCGCCGTCTTCGAAGCACTGTCGCTTCCGTCCCAGGTGTGTGGAATCTTATTACCCAGCGGACGCGTTGCATCACCCTGTCGTCCAACAAAAACCGCTGCATCAGCGCTGGATGTGTGGGAACTTATGTGTGGGAATTCCGTACCGCACTGAGAACCGAAACTACGGTGTCAGCTTCTGCCGGTCAATCGCCGGGTGTATGATGTTAACTTCTCACCTCGGAAGTCAGGCCTCGGAAGTCAGGCCGTCCTCAGCCGTGTTTAAATTTGCCTTCTGGGTTGAAAGAAAAGCCACTGAGCACCCGCTGAACCGTAATGTAGGCTGTGTGATGTAATCGCGCAGTTACCTTTGCAGGAAATATTGTTCTGAAAAACCTAAAAAATAATTTCGTAAGTCTACTGTAACTACACTGTGTGGAACCATACTGGGGCCTCACATTCTTATATAAACATAGCCTTAACAAGCGTTAAATCGACATATTATTTCGTACTGCAACGATCCCCCGAAGACAATGAAGTCAATAATAATCATGATTATTAAAAGGTTGATTAGCTAGTTTTATTAGCATAGTAGCGTAGCCAAAAATCCGCCAGATGCCCAGCTCACCCTCCCCCATAAACCAGCAGAAAAGCCCGATGCGGCGAACACACGACGAAACGAAATTCGCGACGAGAAAGAGAGGGAGAGAGAGCGGCCACCACCGTAAGCAGCGCTCGGCCAGCCGCGCAGAGAAAGAGAAACATATCGAGCCGAGGCAGCGAAATGGCTCTCTTTCGGATACATTCATGATTGAATATCACTCTCTATTCGGCACTGCGGTGGTCGGGGCTCCGACTATAATATCGGTTCCTCTCCTCCCCTCTACCTTACAACACTTATGCTACAAAATTATAATCTGTAGAGAACCAAATCCCTTTCACCGGATATTGTCCTTGTGGACCATCCTTCCTTTAATAAGGACCGCTGTCTCCAAGTCCGATTCAATTTTTTCCTCATTGCAGCCTCCTGTATGTTTTGACAAGGACTCTTTCGCCGACATCAAAAACCCTGTTCTATCTTTTCTGGTTAATCCTAGCAATCTGCAGGACTTGCGCTTTTCTAACTCTGTCATTTATGTCCTGGTTTTGCTCTGGTTCATCATTACGCAGAATATCAATAGGTCTCATCCCAGTTACAGAGTGTACCGACTTATTGCATTCTCTGGAGCTTAAGGCACCTTGCTATTTCTATTAGGGTGCTATGAATCGTTCCACTTGGCCATTTGATGTACTATGCAGGGGAGAAGCGTGTGCAATATTCACCCCGAAATTATTTAGTAACAGCGATTTTATGGTCTCTTACTTAAAAGTAGGTTCGTTGTCACAGTATATTTGTTTGGTATCGGGAAAAACATTCAATAACATTAGCAGCGTTGCCTTCACGTCCTCTATGGTGTGTGAGGCTAAAGGGTGCACAACTGCATTTTTGTCGATGCAGGTAAGGAATTGGTCATGCACCAAGTTCCTGCTTTTTTGGATGTCTATCATATTTTGCCTTTGAGCAAATCTCGCAATTTGGGACCACCTTGTTTGCGAGCTTAATCATTTTCAGGAAATAATAACACTAGTCGACACGACTTTTCCGCTGTCGCCAAAAATGAATTTTCATAGTGTAGTTTTTTTTAGAGTTTTTTAAAAATTAGGTATTTTTTGTAATAGGTAGTGCTTCTATTTTTCACATAACTTAAGTTTCCTACAACTGGTTGTATTCAACTTTGCAGTTAAAAAAGCAGGAATTTTAATATCTTCCAGACGTTAAATTGCAGCTACAAAGTGTCTGAGTTGGATTTATAGCTGCATTTGTCAGCTTTTTTTAACTGCAAAGTTGAATACAACCAGTTGTAGGAAACATAAGTTATGTGAAAAATAGAAGAAATAGAAGGTCTATCTATGACAAAAAATACCACATTTTTTACAAATTCTTAAAAAAAACTACACCATGAAAAAAAAAACATAATTCTTTAAAAAATTTTAATTCTCCAAATCTATCAGAAAAAGTCATTTTTGGCCACAGCGGAAAAAAAATTGAATTTTGTCGAGTAATGTAATCAGTGAGGACCTGCTTAACGTTTTCCTGCGCTGCCCTATGGGCGCGATTGTGTTCAGTCGTAATAATTTTCCTTCTCTCCCCGCTATCAAAAATGTCGGAGACAATGTTTGTAGTAGGGAGACTTTTTATAAGTTCCTATTGGATGCAAGAACTGGGAGGTCACAGTATATGGCATTCACCACATTCGAGTTAACCAGAGATCAACATTACATCTTTCGACGCAAGGATGTTTCTTAGTTTCTGAAATGGGCAGAGCTGGCCTTGATTCATGCGAATTGAAATTTTCTTTGACCTATGCTTGCTTACTAACCCGTTTTTGCCTTTTAAGATGTCAAAGAGAGGCTTTGCAATCGGTGCAAAGTCCTTTATAAAGCATCGGTAGTAGATGGCCAAGCCCAAAAATGACCTAACCGCAAAGAGGTTTCTGGCTCAACGTATTGTTGAATGGTTTTCACCTCTCAGGGTCCGTTTTTGCACAATTACTTGTTAAAATAAAGACGAGCTACACGACACTTTGTTTGAAGAATTGAGACTATATCTTGTTTAATATCTTGTTTTCGACTTTTCCTTAAATACAACCTTAAATAAGTTATGTCTAAAATAGAAGCACAATCTCTGAAAAAAAATAGACATTTTTTAAAAGATCCTTAAAAACAAAACTAAACCTAGAAAAAAGAAATTTTCTTTAAAAATTTGTAAATCTCCAATTCTATCAGAAAAAGTCATTATGGGCGACAGCGGAAATGTCGTGTTGACTAGTGCTATTAAGGACCTTTGGAAATGCTACCAGCAGCAGTCAAAGGAAAGTCGACAAAATTCGTACTTCCCGCCATTCCACCAGAGTTATCTGGTGATATCCGCATTTGAGGTACAGCGTTGTGGAATATTTGGCTTGCCAAAATCTTTGTTATGCATGGGGTATCAATCGGTCACCGTTTTAAGGTTAAGTCTCCTGAAAACCATTTCACATTCAGGCAAAGGCATCGGTCAAAGGCCCTGGCTCTGGCTTGTGCCGCTATACAGCAGATAAAATCTGAGCGGAGGAAGGTGCTAGGGCAAACCTGAAGGGGTCCCATCGTAGTCCTATGGTGGGTGGCAAATCGCCCTCATCCTGCGGGTGCTCTGCCTACTGGTAAGGCGGCGGGGGGTGAGTTGCTAGGAGTGCTGGCAACATACTCCGTTGGCAAAACGCAAGCCAGATTGTGACGCCCAGCGCCATACGCAACGGCGCCGACGCCACATAGTTAACCAAAAGAGTATGATTAGATTAGATTAGATTAGATTAGTTAACCAAAAGACTGAAAATGAAGTAGACTAAATAATGAAGTACCTGAGGAATAGTAGTTAACGAAATAAAAACACATTCCAAGGAACAAAACCTCTTCTCTTTGAATTACGCGCCAAAGCAGTCCAGTGGGACCATCACCGGACCATAAACGGTCACACTACGCACGATCAGCCGGGGCCCAGATGGCGCCAGGCGGGCCAAGGGCGGAACAGCTGACTTTTGGCAATAAAAGAAGCCCCGTCAGCTCGAATCGGGGCAGTTCCTCGCTGAACAGCCTGGGATTAACTTCCCACCATTTTTTACAAACGGTGCTCGTACCAAAGGTAAAAGCTTGCTTTTTCCGCTTGCCCGTATTATACATTTTCCCCGATCCTTCCTCCCCAGAGAGTAGTCACCTCTGCCAGTAGCTTTCTCCCCAGAGAGTAGTCACCTCTGCCAGTAGCTTTCTCCCCAGAGAGTAGTCACCTCTATCCCTAGCTTCCTTCCCAGAGAGTAGTCACCTCTATCACTAGCATTCTTCCCAGAGAGTAGTCACCTCTATCACTAGATTTCACCTCAGAGAGTATTCACCTCTGCCACCAACTCGTCTCCTCAGAGAGTATTCACCTCTGCAACCAACTCGTCTCCTCAGAGAGTATTCACCTCTGCAACCAACTCGTCTCCTCAGAGAGTATTCACCTCTGCAAACAACTCGTCTCCTCAGAGAGTGTCTACCTCTGCAACCAACTCGTCTCCTCAGAGAGTATTCACCTCTGCAACCAACTCGTCTCCTCAGAGAGTATTCACCTCTGCAACCAACTCGTCTCCTCAGAGAGTATTCACCTCTGCAACCAACTCGTCTCCTCAGAGAGTATTCACCTCTGCAACCAACTCGTCTCCTCAGAGAGTATTCACCTCTGCAACCAACTCGTCTCCTCAGAGAGTATTCACCTCTGCAACCAACTCGTCTCCTCAGAGAGTATTCACCTCTGCCACAACTCGTCTCCTCAGAGAGTGTCTACCTCTACAACCAACTCGTCTCCTCAGAGAGTGCTTACCTCTGCTCCTCAGAGAGTACCCACCTCTGCCACAACACGTCCCCTCAGAGAGTGCTTACCTCTGCCACGATTTTCCCCCCCCCCCACAGGGCCGACGACCAACCACGATCCGCACGCAACGAACAGCCACGTGCGGCCGAGTAGCCAAGCTAGAAGGAAGACTGCGACAGAAGAACCCTAACGGGACCAACATCAACCATCACAACTACCGTGTATCAATACAACAAATAAAGATATTTTTTCTTATACTGCTTAACCCTACGCCTTATTCTTGACCCTAGAACACCTATTTCAGCTACCACAACCAGAAATCCCACAAATTTCTGTGAACCCGGCACGACGAGCATACCCCGGCCGAGGAACGTCACAGTGGCGCCCGAGCAGGTTGTGGTAGCATAATATAGTGTTTTAAAAAAAAAAAAGGTCAAGATGGAAAAGCAGTGGGTTAACCAAGCAACGAAGGCAGAACTACAAGGTTACTGCGAGGAATTCGGCTTGGAAAGATTGGAAAAAATAGAAGTCCTAAGGAGACAACTAGTACAGTTTATGGAGAGAGCAGACCTACCGGCTCATGTCCAGGAGAGACTAGAACAGCTGTCGGCAGCACAGACAAAAAAGAGCCCAAGGCAACGCCACAGGAGGAACAACACGAGGCGGACGAGTGTGAGGTCGAACCAGGCCACATCCCCATGGCATGGAACGTACCGGCGGGGCACCAGCTAGACGCTAGGCACATCGACGAGGTGCATGACAACCTGGGCACGAGACGTCCACACGCGCAGCGAAGGTTCCGTCTATGGAAAGGCGGAGAAACATGCTGGGTACGGATCGGGCGAGCCGGAGACGTACGCATCGGACCCTGGTACCTGCACAAGAGGATGGATGACAATCGCCTCGGAGAGGAGGGGGGAGTGTGACGCCCAGCGCCATACGCAACGGCGCCGACGCCACATAGTTAACCAAAAGAGTATGATTAGATTAGATTAGATTAGATTAGTTAACCAAAAGACTGAAAATGAAGTAGACTAAATAATGAAGTACCTGAGGAATAGTAGTTAACGAAATAAAAACACATTCCAAGGAACAAAACCTCTTCTCTTTGAATTACGCGCCAAAGCAGTCCAGTGGGACCATCACCGGACCATAAACGGTCACACTACGCACGATCAGCCGGGGCCCAGATGGCGCCAGGCGGGCCAAGGGCGGAACAGCTGACTTTTGGCAATAAAAGAAGCCCCGTCAGCTCGAATCGGGGCAGTTCCTCGCTGAACAGCCTGGGATTAACTTCCCACCATTTTTTACAAACGGTGCTCGTACCAAAGGTAAAAGCTTGCTTTTTCCGCTTGCCCGTATTATACATTTTCCCCGATCCTTCCTCCCCAGAGAGTAGTCACCTCTGCCAGTAGCTTTCTCCCCAGAGAGTAGTCACCTCTGCCAGTAGCTTTCTCCCCAGAGAGTAGTCACCTCTATCCCTAGCTTCCTTCCCAGAGAGTAGTCACCTCTATCACTAGCATTCTTCCCAGAGAGTAGTCACCTCTATCACTAGATTTCACCTCAGAGAGTATTCACCTCTGCCACCAACTCGTCTCCTCAGAGAGTATTCACCTCTGCAACCAACTCGTCTCCTCAGAGAGTATTCACCTCTGCAACCAACTCGTCTCCTCAGAGAGTATTCACCTCTGCAAACAACTCGTCTCCTCAGAGAGTGTCTACCTCTGCAACCAACTCGTCTCCTCAGAGAGTATTCACCTCTGCAACCAACTCGTCTCCTCAGAGAGTATTCACCTCTGCAACCAACTCGTCTCCTCAGAGAGTATTCACCTCTGCAACCAACTCGTCTCCTCAGAGAGTATTCACCTCTGCAACCAACTCGTCTCCTCAGAGAGTATTCACCTCTGCAACCAACTCGTCTCCTCAGAGAGTATTCACCTCTGCAACCAACTCGTCTCCTCAGAGAGTATTCACCTCTGCCACAACTCGTCTCCTCAGAGAGTGTCTACCTCTACAACCAACTCGTCTCCTCAGAGAGTGCTTACCTCTGCTCCTCAGAGAGTACCCACCTCTGCCACAACACGTCCCCTCAGAGAGTGCTTACCTCTGCCACGATTTTCCCCCCCCCCCACAGGGCCGACGACCAACCACGATCCGCACGCAACGAACAGCCACGTGCGGCCGAGTAGCCAAGCTAGAAGGAAGACTGCGACAGAAGAACCCTAACGGGACCAACATCAACCATCACAACTACCGTGTATCAATACAACAAATAAAGATATTTTTTCTTATACTGCTTAACCCTACGCCTTATTCTTGACCCTAGAACACCTATTTCAGCTACCACAACCAGAAATCCCACAAATTTCTGTGAACCCGGCACGACGAGCATACCCCGGCCGAGGAACGTCACAAGATGTCCATTCCGACCGACCAGTGGCTAAAAAAGGTCGAGTGGGCAACAAATGTGCTGCCCAACTTCGGCAAAGAGGCACCGAAGAAGGTTGCCCCACCGAAGACGACAGCCCCGCAAACGAAGAGGAAGGCTCCTGGACCGGCTCCAAAGCGCTCCAGAGTGCTGCTGAATGTCTCATTCGCTCAAATCGCCAAAGAAAGTACGCTGATCGTCGTCTTGGACAAAGACAGCGCGGACTCCAAAGTTCCCAGGACCCAGTAGAAGTGGGTGGAAGCACACTGGCTGACCGCTGAACTTCAGCTTTAGTAAGTGAGCGGAGCAGATGAAGTCCTGAACCAAGAGCCGTGGGAAGTAGGAGAAAAGGTCTGTGGATTAGCGACGAAAGAGCACAAGCGTATTGTAGCTCAGAATGAAGGTAAAATTCGAACTTGCATTCTTTCTGCTCCACAACTTTAGCAATGGCGACAACACGGCGGTAAGATTTGAGCTCACAAATAAGGCTGAAGTCGTCCTATATGGATCATGAGGAAAGCGATCCTCCTGGTGACCTACTTCGCAAGCTCACCAGAGATAGCGAAAGGTCGGATATGGGCCTAATAAAAGTCTGCGACGCCAACGCCCACCACTCCTAATTGGGGATCTCGGACACAAATGTAAGGGCTGAGTCACTTTTCAGTTTCAGCCTAAACTCTAATCTACTTTTCTGCAATCGGGGAAATGATCCTACGTTTACAATTAAAAATCGACAAGAGGTGATTCACCTCACCTTAGTGTCTCACAAACTGTCAGACATAGTCAAGAGCTGGAAAGTCCTAGAAGACCATTCCTTCTCTGACCACAGGTACATCGAGACTATATTATCTCTTGAGAGCCCGAAACCTACTGACTTTGTTAACACCAGGAAAGCCAACTGGGAGAAATATAGAAAAGTAATGGAGGGACTACTTCCCACCGAAGCACCAATATGCCTGAACACAGAGGACGACCCAAATCGTCTAGTGGACAGGTTCACTAAAGCATGCAACACGGCCTTCACTGTAGCATGCCCCTTAAACAAACACTGGGGAAAAAAGAAACCTACCTGGTGGCCAAAAAATAACACTGGGCAGACTACAAGACTAGTCTGGCCATATACAAAAAATAAAGAAGTCAGGCCAAAAAGGCCTCTTGGCAAAAATTTTGCTCTGAAATCGAGGAAACGTCGGAGGCTGCAAGGCTACGCAAGATCCTCTCCAAAACGGCCCCCTCGGTGGGGTACCTTAAGAGAAGTGATGGTATGTGGACTAACTCCAGTGAAGAGTCTCTACACATTGAACTCGACACTCATTTCCTAGTGTGCTCAATCAGCCAACCGACTCACCTACCTAGTGAAGGTTATGCCACCTCGATGGAGCATATCCTTAAAAAACGGAACATTATCTGGGCAATAAACAGTTTCGATCCGTTCAAATCACTTAGTCTGGAAAAATACCACACGCTTGGCTTACGGCAAAAATAGTCTTCATTCCCAAAACGTGTAAAGCCTCGCAGTACCGTCCCCATGAAAACGGACCACTCTTCCAAGGGAATATACAAACACCCTTTTTAATGTAATCATCCCTCGCAGAGACGAATGGGTAGAGGGACCTCCTGTCACAGAAGGGGCCATAAACATCGTTACAGATGGATCGAAGCTGAACAATAGGGTCGGCGAAGGAATCTACTCCGAACTAAGCTAAGCGTTAGGCACTCCTTAAGGCTCCCTGATCTCTGTAGCGCCTTTCAAGTAGAGGTCATTGCAATCAAGGAAGCACTGAACTGGCTTCAGAAAGCTACCGCTATATTTACTCGCGTAAATATATATAGTGACAGCCAAGCTGTACTCAAATCGCTTTATGCGATCTCCATGAACTGGACCACCGTTATAGATTGCCGCAAATCTTTTCACGAGATGGCTCAGCAATTTGTTATCATCCTCATATGGGTCTCGGACCACCGGAATATCGAATTGTTTTGCAGACGAGCTGTCCAGATCTGGCACTACAATCCCCTTCTCCAAGATAAAGAGGATACTCGTATGCGCATAAAAAAGCAATATAAGCGGTTAATAGACAACAGGTGGCAATCAGTGCCACGTTGTCAAATAAGTCGGCAAACATGGCCAAACATAGATAGAAAGCGCACCTCTGTGCTATGCAAGCTCGGCAGACGAAGGTGCAGCGCAGTCATACGTTCCCTAACGGGACTGTTAGAGTAGATCGCGTTAAGTGAATAATATAATTGAAAACATAATTAAGAGAAAGTAGTGGAGTCTATCGAAGGCATCTTCGGGTGACCCGCAAGCCGACCGGTACTCGGCGACGCCGAATTGGGTTGCGTGTGGCCGACTGTGGCTCGCGGGAATGGTGGAATGTGGACGTAAAACACTAGTCGAAGTACGCCCAAAGCCACTGCACGCGTCTTGTGAATAAAAAAGCCTATTACTCGAAAGAAAAACCGCGTCTTGATTTGACTTGATTTTGTTGGAATTTTCTTGAAAATCTAAAAAAGATTAGATTTTTTAGGGACACTGGCTAATAGGTACCCACACAAATAGACTGTGCGTCCCACACAATGACTTTTCACGAAGTTGCAGAGACGAGGAAGAGGAAGAAACGGTGGAAAACTTGTTCTGTCCATGCCCAGCTCTCAGCAGAAGAAGGCTTCAACACTTGGCCTCGCCCTTCATTAACATTGACAAATTTGTTATTTAAAAATTTAACATCAATACTATTATTTATCACAGTCTGAACTTTAACAATCCCCAATTTTTATTCCCAGTACTCTAAGAGTATAGGGGTATATTAGATTTGTGGTGATAACAGATGTGTGTAACGCCCAGAAGGAAACGTTTCCGACCCCATAAAGTATATATATTCTTGATCAGCATCAATAGCCGAGTCGATATAGCCATGTCTGTGTGTCCGTCCGTCCATCTGTCCGTCTTCATTTGCGCCTAGATCTCAGAGACTATAAAAGCTGGATCCACCAAGTTTTGTATCCAGTCTTCTGTGTGATAACACTACTCCAAGTGTATTTCGAAATTTCGTCCCGTTCTTTTCCACCCGCATAAAGAACGAAAGTCTGCGTCATACACAATTCTGAAGATACGAGAAAGCTAAATACGCAGAATCATAAACCATTTCTATCAAAGTGTTGAATCTGGATCAGATCGCATTATTATTATAGCCACTATGAAGAAAACCATTTCGAAAGTCAACGTTCGCTCTCGCTCTCTCTCACGCGACGCTGTCTGCTTTTCCCATTCGTCTTTTTTGACGCCTAGTTCTCAGAGACTATCAGAGCTCATTATTATGGCTAGAAAGAACAAATTATATTTAAGTGGCTACGCAACGCCTGCCAAGCGCTTGCTGGCCAAGCTCCCTCTGTCTCTACGAACCGTATATATGTAAAGAAGAATATGTATATGTTAATAGCATATGTAAACCAAAATGAAAAAAAAATAACATTTAATATATAAAATTGTGCAGAATGGTTCAACTTTCGCGAAATTTTTTTTTTTGATCATAAGATTACATACCTACACATATTTTACCTGAGTACCGGGTATAAAGTAGATCTGCTGTCGATTACCCTCGTAAACCTATTACGAAAATAGTTACGCTTGGCCCTATAAATCAAGTCATTTACAGATCGTCTGTTTGTAATAAATATGTTGTGTAGGTGATCAGTCTTATATTCTTCCTTTCTTGTATGCCTATCTCTTAATATTATTGCACTTTTTAAATCTTTGTTAAACCAAGATTTTATTGAAGGCTTTATAACTTTGGTTTTGATTGGTACATGTTTGTTGAACAACAAGTCAATAAAGTATTGCACATGATGGGTTTGGATTTCAACTGAAGGGAAGGAAAAAATGAGATCAATATCAGAGTTGTAACAATCATCATATAAACTAGCAAAGTCTTTGTTATTCAAGTCCCGGTTTTTAATAGCTTGTTTGCAATAATTTAGAGGCAGGTTATACGTCATAAATATTAAGTCTTGTTTTAAGAAAGCCGGTACAGAAATTTGATCATAAAGTAATACTAGTTCCCTCTTATTAACGAAAAAAAAGTCATTAAGGTTGTTGAACTACCGAGCTTTTTCGGGATCGTAGTTGTGCGGATAGGATAGCGAAAGCGAGACTAGTGATGTAGAATTAGATCTGTGTCGGTTCAAGAGTCCAGACGCTGAAAGGGCAGGCGGGTCGAACTGCACGTGGGCAGTGCAAACAATGAACATTGATAATAGAGATTTACTTCACTACTGCACCGCTGGCTATATTCTATTTCTATGCCTAATACTGAGCTGCGGAACCCGACAAAGGTATTAGTCGTTATTGAGAAGTGTATCTGTGCTGATGTATTCACCGGTACTCAGCCGAGAGATTCCATACCATCCACCAGGTGTCTTTCAGTGAATAGGTTACTATTCATGTCACCTGTTAAAATATTATCAGTATAATTAAGTGTTAAGGTAGCTATTAAAACAATTATGTTTGAGCAGTCTATGTTTTTATGCGGCCTGTAAATGCAGCCGGTAAGCATTTTTGTATCACAAATTGAATTAAATATTTCTAGGAATATGTATTCCATTAGGCTATCGTTGGGCTGTTTAAGAATAACTTAATAATAACTCCCTTACTCGGTTGCTCAGATAAATTGTTACACCTTGTTGTGGGCAGCCGCAAACTTTTCGCATCCACTGTGGAGTGCTCTCCGCGCCCGACTCGCTCTCGCGTGCTCGTGCACACGGCACTCAGGAAAGCCGCCCGGAGCTTGGGCGGCCACTAGCTTGAGCGGGAGTTAGTTACGTTGAGTACCCCGTTTCGATCGTACGCCGTCTCTACATACCTTCGCGTTCAATTACATTTGTATATGTGTACATTTAGTGCCCCTTAGTTACGAACAACCCTCTGAACTGTATTGGGTAACATTAACTGAAAATAAATATATATTACGACCCATAAACTGAAGTGAGTGTACGGTGAATTGCGTACAGATTTTGCCTCCACCTCTCACTTGTACTTCAGTAATAACAGCCACATATATTTTCCTGGCACCCTCATCAGCTGTTTTCACAGTCCACATTCGTGTGGATATTGATTCTATCGATAAGAATTCGTGGATTCCGTTTACGTTGCTGGATACTGACGCCAGGAAAACACAAACGAAAAATTACTGGCCCAGTTTTTTTTATATGAAGTTTGGCAGTAATTTTTCGTTTCCGCGGTGCTGGATACCCAGCTTACCTCTAAAGATCACTTATCAGAATGTACGAGGCCTGCGCAGTAAGCTCACCAAATTACATGCTGATAGTGCAACTTTTGATTCCGACATTATTGCCTTCTCTGAAATATGGCTCAATTCCTCAGTCTCGGATTCCGAGATCTTAGTAGATAATTATAACATATATAGATCTGATCGACCATCTCGAGGTGGCGGCGTCCTAATTGCTTATTTCCGACATAACTTCCCAACTCTTTCCCATCGATGAGCCCAACACTATTGAAATTATCGTAGTTAAAATCCGTCTGTGTTCTTTTAATTTATTCATATCATGCTCTTATATCCCGCCGCCCTCTGAATTTACAACTTATATGCTTCACGCTGCCCATCTTCAGTCCGTTCTGTCTCAGCTTTGTGATTCTGATCGTCTTATTGTCCTCGGCGACTTTAATCTCCCAAATGTCACTTGGTCTCCATCAAATGACTCTAACTTAATGTTCCCATCTATGCAGCATGACTTCGTTGATTCTCTGTCCGATACATCGTTAGGCCAGGTAAATGGCATAAGTAATAGCATGAGTAGGACCCTTGATCTCGTCTTCACTACCGACGCTTCGAGCACTTTGGTATGTCGAGGATCACCTTTATCATTCCCTGAAGACCCATACCATCCCACACTTTCAATTGATTTCGTGTTGCCCTCTTCATGCCCTATAAAGTCGTTTATTAAGCCTTCGAATATCTATTGCTTTAAGAAGGCTGATTTTCTCTCCCTGAATACTGCCCTATCTCAAATGGATTGGTCATTCCTTGACGATTTCCAAGAAATTGAATCGGCTACGAATGCATTCTATAGCTCTATTTATTCTTTCCCATGCATGTTCCTTTAGTCACCCCCTCCAGAAATCTTTCTGGCCCTATCTGGTTCAACACGAGATTAATAAATCTGAAGAATTTTAAATCCCGTATGTTCAAGAAGTTCAAAAAATCCGGTTTGCAATCAGACTTTTCGAAGTACTCAATTGCAAAATCGAAATTTGCTTTATTTAATACATTGTGCTACAATAGATACTTGACCAAATGTAAGCTTAACTTTAAACGCGATCCTAAACAATTCTTTAGGTTTGTTAATTCTAAGCGCAAATCTTCCCAGTTTCCTTCTTCCTGACATTGCTGATCTGTTTGCTTCCTTTTTTCAACGTTGCTACTCTGTCCCCTCTATTAACCTTCCCTCTATCCTAGCCTCATCGAACGACTTTAGTAGTAGTTACTCATATCCTATCCCTTTAAATAGTTCTAACTTTATCCTTCCCCGCTTCATTGACTATGATGGTCTCTTAACAAATTTAAAATCGTGCAAGTTTTCGTTCAGCACTGGGCCAGACTCGGTCCCGAGCGCGGTTCTGAAACTTTGTGCAGAATCTCTTTGTGTGCCTCTCCTAAAACTATTCAACTTGTCTCTCAAGACTGGTGTCTTTCCCACCGTCTGGAAAGAATCCTATATAGTTCCCTTTCATAAAAAGGGATCTAAATGTGATGTCTCTAACTCCCGCTGCATTTCCAAGTTATCTGCCATTCCTAAACTCTTCGAAAAAATCATCACTTCTCAGCTGCAACATTTTTGTAGGTCTGTATTCTCTGATTCACAGCATGGATTCATTAAACGTCGCTCAGTCTCTACTAATCTACTTGAATTTTCCACCTTTGTTACTTCGGGATTTGCTAAACAGTGTCAAACTGATGTCGTTTACTCTGACTTTAGTAAAGCCTTCGACTCCGACAATCATAATCTACTTATTCATAAACTGTCTCTTCTAGGGTTTCCAACTAAGCTTCTATACTGGACTAATTCTTACCTTAGTAGCCGTTCTCAACGTGTCAGCTTTAACTCCTCTCTCTCTAAACCTGTTATTGTCTTGTCGGGGGTTCCTCAAGGTAGTCACCTGGGTCCCTTACTATTTAACCTATTTATTAACGATCTTCCTCAAATGTTATCTCATTCCCGTGTCCTAATGTATGCTGATGACGTTAAGCTATGTTTTTCCTACAGTGACCCCTTGTCCCCACTATCTTTGCAATCAGATCTTGATGCTCTTAACAACTGGTGCTTAATCAATATTCTACCTCTTAAAATTTCTAAATGCAATATTATGACTTTTCACCGTAACAGGCCATACCTTTTCGATTACTCTATCAATAACATTATCCTACAACGCCTCTTCAAAGTTAACGACTTGGGCATTACCTTTGTACCCAATCTATGTTTTAACTCTCATATCTCTACTATCTCTAACAAAGCCAAAGGAGTCCTTGGATTTGTCAAAAGATGGTCTAAGGAATTTACAGATCCGTACACTACAAAACTCCTGTATGTTTCCCTGGTTCGCCCTATTTTGGAATATGGTTCTTGTGTTTGGTCTCCTCACTACCAAAAATTTCAGGATATGCTCGAATCAGTTCAAAAGCAGTTTTTGATCTTTGCTCTCCGCGGACTCAATTGGGACCCTTCGATCCATCTCCCTTCTTATGAAAGTAGGTTGCGCTTAATTAACCTCCACTCTCTTAAATCCCGTAGAATCTTCCAAGGAGTTCTTTTCCTCCATAAGCTTCTCTCTGGTGAGGTTGAATCGACTGCCCTCATCAGCCTTATTAGTATTGCTGCTCCTTTCCGCCCGACTAGGCATTACTCTCCTCTTCATCTCCAACTCTGTCTTTCTAACTACTCGGATTATGAATCTTTCTGTAGCCTTTACCGTAACTATAACCAATTTTTCCATCTGTTTTCCTTTGATACTAGTTCTAGTATGGTCAAAATTATCGTAATCAATAACTTAGTTTAATTTAAATAGCTGTAATTGGGAATTGTTCGGCTACCGGCTTTTCTCTAACCTAAATTTGGCTGTTGGTGGGACCTAATCGGCTACTGAGCCGATAATCAGCCCCACCGGGTCTGAGTATTTGCTTTTGCCCTTTTCTTGTAATTATTGATATGTAATTTTCACCCTTACAGTTTAACTGTCCATTGTTAAACTTTAAACAAAATAAACAATAAAAAATATCTACCTCTATTTAACTGCATATTCTTGCTCGCATATTCGTATACATATCTACATCTATTCAACTGCAGGTTATTGCCCGCCTTTATCCATACCCGCATACATAGGTACATATATATTAGCCGCATATTATTGCGTATGTACAAGTGCACTCCTCCCGCACTGACATCCATACATACAAGCAGCAATAGCGGTGCCTTCTTTCGTTCCGTTTTGTCGCGTTCGCCGCTCCACCGTTGCGCGCGTTGTTTTTTTTGTTGGGAGAGCAGGCCATTGGCGCCGCTCTTGCGCATAACGGAGCGCCAAAGTGACGCGCTACACTGTATTGTGAGGGTGTACCGATTTCGGTGGTGGCTTGTCCAGTCACGCGCTACCCTACTTTCGGCGGGTATATTTTTTTTGGTTGGCACTTGCCACCGACTCCCAATATTAGTGCCTGATCGCCATAGTATTCGTAAGCGCCTCCGACTGGGAAACAGATTATTACCACAGGGTTCTCGGCCCCCTTTTCTTTCGTGTCCACGCGCCCAACGCTTCCGCTTCCGTGTCGTTGTTCTCAGCGGGTGAGGTCAGACCATGCCCACTGGTGACGAGGACAGCAAAAAGCTTTTGCCAGTGCCCGCTCCAGGTAGTAGGACACCACGCAGTGGTTCCGCTCCAGGAACACCTACCTCGGTGACTAAACCGATAAGGTTCACCGCTACGCCTAAACCGAGTACGAGTTCCGCGGCAAAGAGCAAATCGGTCCTGTTCCCTTCACCAGTCACGCTAAAGGTGCCAGCTCTTCCACCTACCAGCCCCATCAGCTCTCGACGCGCTTCCCCAATGTCTCACACAGCATTCAGCGCCGCACGTGCGAAATTGGTAGCAGCCATCGGCAGGCTGACCAGAAGGACCGTTTTACCGCTTCCGGTACCAGCACGCCATCCCCCGCTATCGCTCAGGTCCGTAGAGACCGCTTACAGAGCATGTGGGCAAAGGTGGATGCGGAATTCGAGGCCGGTTCCATAGCATCGGCTGACGAGGATCCTGACACCCAACTAGAGATCCCAGCCATGTACGACACATGTTACGACGACTATGAACGGTGCCTAGACGACCTTACGGTCCAATCGGCCAGCCCAGTAGTCCGTCCTTCTTCCCAGCCGGACTCCCACGGCGGCTGTCGACTGCCACCCTGTGACATCGAAGTGTTCACGGGGGATTATGTTCGCTGGCCCACTTTTCGGGACCTCTTCACAGCCATCTATATCCACAATCCTAGACTCTCACCCGTAGAAAAGCTATACCACTTAACCACGAAGACCAGTGGCGACCCAAAAGCCATCGTAGAAAAATCCCCATTGACCAACGACGGCTTTGAGGCGGCATGGAATTCCTTCCGTGACCGGTATGAGAACAACCAGCTCCTGGTGACCAACCAGATAAATATTCTCTCGCTGTCCCCAGTTGTTTCCGAATCGAGTCGTGCTCTGAAGGAGCTCCAAGGGACGATCCACGGGGTGCTAACCGCACTGGAACCGCACTCTACCGAAAACTGGGACAGTTTATTGGTGACGATTTGCGCCTCCAAATTGCCCAAGCTGACCCGGGCCTCGTGGGAAGACTCCGTCACCACAAAGAAGGAGATGCCCCCATGGAAGGAGATGGACTCCTTCTTGAGTCAGAGGTATCTGACCTTGGAGGCCATCGAGGTCAACCCTTCCCATGCACCCAGTTCGAAAAGCGACCCGAACCCGCCACCCTCTAGAACTAATCCGTTCCGGTCCCAAGGGAGTCCTGTTCCTAGGAGGGTTCACTCGTTCGAGACAACAGTGAACCCGAAGAGGAGGACGTGTGATCTCTGTGCGAAAGAGAACCATCCAATCCGTAAGTGTCCACACTTCCTCCATATGACCGTTGATGCTCGTTCCAATTATATTCGCCAAAAACAGCTCTGTCTAAACTGCTTCGCAGGAGGACACAGAATTCGGGAATGCCAAAGCGCGCACAACTGCATCACTTGTGGAGAACGACACAACACGTTGCTGCACCGGGGCACTTCAGTGCCCAGCGAACCATCTTCCACATCCGCACCCAATCCTAGTTCGTCCGAAACGCACTCCAGCGTGCAAAACTTCTTTGCCTCCGGCAACCGGGCAGTCCTTCTTGGCACGGCCATCATAAACGTTTGTCACCTCGGCACAAATGTTCGCGCCCGTGCTCTAATTGACCCGGGCTCCGAGGCGACGTTCATTACAGAACGGCTGTCCACTATCATGAAGTTGCCTTTCCGCAGAATCCAAGCACAAATATCGGGCCTTAATCAGATAGTGTTCTCTCAGTCCCAGAGGCTCTGTCACTTTCTTATTCGCTCCCCGACAAAGCCGAACTTGCAGCTCGACGCCTCCGCCTATGTTCTTCCGGAACTGGCAGCAACCTTCCGTCCTATCCGATCCCGCAGGAGTCGTTGCGAGACTTGCCGGATCTGCCATGGGCTGATCCGAAGTTTTACGAATGCTCGCAGGTAGACGTCCTGATTGGAGCCGACCTCCTTCCATCCATCCTCCAAAGTGGCACACAGACCAACATCTGTGGATCCCTTCTCGGACAAGAGACCATTTTCGGATGGGTCCTTACCGGCCCAGTATCCAATACGGCACAAGGCCATGTCTCGTCATTCTCCACGCAAGTGAGCGCCTCACTTGAAGCCCCCTTAGAGGAACTCCTCACAAGGTTTTGGGGGGTGGAGAACATACCTAATAAAATGATAAGCGAGTCCGATTCCTACTGCGAGAGCAATTTCCTGCGATCCACAGTCACTTTACCGTTCCGCGACCCTGACCATCCCGGGTCAAGCCTGGGGTATTCCAGATCAATTGCGCTGGCTCAGTTTCTGAGAAACGAAAGCCGCTTGTTGCGAGACTTTTGGTTAAAAGAGCAGTACGACGCCGTGATCCGGGACTACTTAGCGCTCGATCACATGACCGAAGTTCCTCCGGATCATGTTTCCCCCGATTATTACCTCCCGCACCACGCCGTACTTAAGGCTGAGAGTACGACCACGAAAGTCCGCTTGGTATTCAACGCATCCTGCCTCTCGACTAATGGCGTGAGCCTCAATGATCTGCTGCATGCTGGTCCGGTCCTACAATCGGACTTAACCCTGCAGATCCTGAGGTGGCGGTATTTCCGGTTCGTGTTCAATGCCGACATCACCAAAATGTATCGGCAAATCTGGGTTGATCCGAACCACACTCCGTTCCAGCGTATCCTTTTCCGAAACAAGGAGGGAGAAATCAGCGATTACGAGCTCAATACCGTAACTTTTGGGGTCAACTGTGCTCCCTTCCTTGCCATCCGTGTCTTGCAACAACTTGCGGACGACGTCCAGTCCCGGTTCCCTAGAGCGAGTCAGATCATTCGGTCTTCTATGTATGTCGACGACATACTAGCTGGGGCAGATTCCACAAAGGAGGCTCAGTTGGCTATCCGCGAGCTGCAAGCCGCGCTGAGTTCTGCCGGTTTTCCGCTGAGAAAGTGGACTTCCAATCACAAGGCCCTTTTAACTGGGCTGCCGAGTGAACACCTTCTCAATAGCGATTTCCTGGAGATTGAGGCCGAGAGCACGGCCAAGACCCTCGGGATCCGCTGGACAGCGACCTCAGAGAATTCTTCTTGGTCTCTCCTGAGTTAGCGCGAGAACCACCTTATACCAAGCGAACAGTGCTTTCCCAAATAGCGAAGTTGTTTGATCCAGCGGGGTGGCTTGCCCCGTTCATTGTCCGGTCTAAAATCTTCATGCAGGAGATATGGTTGCAAGAGTTGGGATGGGACGAAAATCTCCCCAACGAGATATGTCTGCGCTGGCAAGGGTTCTTGGACAGCTACTCCGTGCTCAACCAGATCCGAATTCCGAGATGGATTGGTGCGCAGCTATCGGTAACAATCGAGCATCATAGATTCTGCGATGCATCCGAAAAGGCGTATGGTGCCGCAATTTACGTGCGCGTTGAGGTGGGACATCGCGTCGAAGTGCAACTTCTCACCGCTAAGACGCGAGTCGCCCCTGTGAAGACCGTATCGCTGCCCCGATTAGAGCTGTGTGGTGCTGTGCTCCTGTCCGAAATGGTGACCGCTATCCTGCCGAATATGCCTGCGGCACGCAAGGTCTGTCATTATGGGACCGATTCCACCATAGTCTTCGCCTGGCTGAGGAAGCCCGCGTGCCACTGGGCTACCTTCGTAGCTAACCGGGTGACCAAGATAGCGCAAGCTGCCGAGGTCAAGGAGTGGTCCCACGTTCCGTCCGAACAAAACCCTGCGGACTTAGCCTGTAGAGGCGTATCGTTAGAAGATCTGGTTGCTAACCAACTCTGGTGGCAAGGACCAGTGTGGCTGTGACAGCCCCCACCTCAGTGGCCAGCACAATCTGAGAAGTCTCCAGTTATGCCCCTGGAGGTCCGTGCGGTAAGGGTCCATTTTGCGCCGAGCCCATCCGAAGAGTTCCTTGAACGGTTCTCCCAGCTTGACCGGGCTATGCGAGTCCGCGCATACGTCCTTCGCTTCGTAAGACGCTGCCGGAAGTTAGATACCGCGCGAGAAGGCCATCTTACCAGCGGAGACCTCTCCGAAGCAGGGCGATCTCTTATCCTAGAGACTCAACGTCGAGAATACCCCGGGGAGTATCACTGCCTCAGCGACAAGCGTCCGTTACCGAGGTCAAGTTCTATCCTGAACTTAAACCCGTTCATAGACCGCCACGGACTTATAAAAGCGTGCGGCCGTGTCGCAATTGCCGAATCTCTGCAATATGACGAACGGCATCCGATTATCCTTCCGTACCGCTGTCGACTGTCTCGCCTTCTCGCTCTATTTACACACCGGATAACGCTCCACGGCGGCAACCGATTGATGCTGCGTCTTATTCGATCCAAGTATTGGATTCTCAGGCTTCAAAATTTGATGAAAGGGATCGTGAACTCCTGCAAGGTATGCACCATCTATAAAAAGAGGTTGCAAACCCAAATGATGGGGGACCTTCCAACGGAGCGGACTTCTTTTTCCCGACCGTTCACACATACCGGTATAGACTACGCGGGCCCGTTCGAAATACGGAATTTCACCGGGAGAGCGTGTCTCATCACCAAGGCGTATGTGTGCGTGTTTGTGTGCTTTTCCACTAAAGCAATCCATTTGGAGGCCACGTCCGACCTCACAACCGAAAGGTTTCTCGCGGCCTTCGCACGGTTTGTCGCAAGACGCGGGTGTCCACAGCGCATCCATTCCGATAATGGGAAAACTTTCGTGGTTGCGGCGACCACTTTTTCCCGTGACTTCCTAAATGCGTTCAAGGACTCGGTGACGGATGCGTATAGCCATCAACGGGTTTCATGGCGTTTCATCCCTCCAGGAGCTCCACATATGGGAAGTCTGTGGGAGGCCGGAATAAAGAGTTTCAAAACTCTCTTCTATAAGGCCACGTCGATTCGGAAGTGCACGTTTGAAGAGCTGTCCACACTGCTTGCGAAGATAGAAGCATGCCTCAATTCCAGGCCGCTCTCGCCTATATCCGAAGATCCGACCAAACTGTTAGCCCTCACTCCCGGACACTTTCTTATTGGGGGACATCAAGGGTGATGGCTACGGCCGAGCCCGAAATAAAAGGCGACATCAAATCGATAATTGATCGATGGCAGCATTTGAAGGCCCTCAACCAGCAGTTCTGCCAGAGGTGGAAAGAGGAATACCTCAAAGAGCTCCATAAACGCACCAAGTGGCAGACGCCTACGCCCAATCTTCAGGTTGGCGATATGGTCGTCGTTAAAGAGGACAACGTGCCGTCTAATGAATGGCGGCTCGGGAGAATCCAGTCCGTATATCCCGGCGCCGACGATAAGGTCTGTGTGGTAGACGACCTCACTGCCCGCGAATTCCTTAAACGACCTGTGGTTAAGGTCGTTCTTCTTCCTATAGAACCCCGTAATTCCATCCAACAATAACCTTACTGTGGGTTTTTTTATCCATTACCGAATCATTGCTAGTACTCCTCGGTTTTTTTTTTTTCCTTCCTCTGGCCCCCCGTTCCCGCGCCGACCGTATCATGGAGAGCCGGCGCCGAGTCTGCCCAGGAGTGCATCCTCTGCGAACTTGCCATCAGTTCCTCCGCTTGAGTCCGGAGAAGAGACTTCGGGCAGTTCTGATAAAAAAGTACTGCGCGAACTGCCTGGCTCATCAGCACTCCGGGAAGGATTGCCGCAGTGGCGGGCTGTGCAGGGTGTGTGGGAAAAACCACCACACACTACTTCACATCCCTCCGGCTCGTCGTTCAGCCCGCTCGGCCTCGGCGTCTTCATCGCCACCTGCGGCATCCCGAGTGGAACGCCGGCCTCGGCGCCCCGCCAGCCGCCCTGCTGAAAGGTTTCCAGCTCCGGCGCCTTCAGGGTCCGCATCCCGAGCTGAGCGCCGCCCTCGACTTCCCGTGAGCATACCCATGGCAGGGGCCCCGGCGCAATCCGTAGAATCGCTTCTACAGCATCGGAGCCTCAATCTTCTCCCAACGGTGCTGGTGGTCCTGAATACGGGCTCCAAAATTTTCGAGACGGCGGCGCTCATTGACCTGTGCACCGCCGTAAGCTGCGTCGATGAGTCGTTGGCCAAAGCCTTCAAATTGCCGACTACCCAAATCGGTGCCGAGAAAGTATGCAACGCGGTCATCCGGACCAAGAGGAGTGAGTTCCGATTATAGCTGATGCTCAAGGTCGAGCCATATTTGCGCATCCGCACGCCGATCCGTGAGCTGAGCGCTGCCGTGCGGTCCCGATTTGGCGACCTCCAGCTTGCCGATGACCAATTTCACAGGCCGGCCACCATCTCGCTCATCCTGGGAGCAGACATATACCCGAAGGTGATCCAACCCGGTCTACTCGCACGAGAAGACGGCCTCCCAGTGGACCAGAGCACAGTTTTTGGATGGATCGTCTCCGGGGCGTGCACGCAGCCATAGCCCGACCAAATGCTTGCAATCCTGCAAGGGGGGGGAGGATGTTGAGGGCAGCCGCAAACTTTTCGCATCCACTGTGGAGTGCTCTCCGCGCCCGACTAGCTCTCGCGCGCTCGTGCACACGGCACTCAGGAAAGCCGCCCGGAGCTTGGGCGGCCACTAGCTTGAGCGTTGAGTACCCCGTTTCGATCGTACATACCGTCTCTACATACCTTCGCGTTCAATTACATTTGTATATGTGTACATTTAGTGCCCCTTAGTTACGAACAACCCTCTAAACTGTATTGGATTACATTAACTGAAAATAAATATATATTACGACCCATAAACTGAAGTGAGTGTACGGTGAATATCAGGTGATCCGCCCCCTACAAACACACCTCACAGTGGTTGCGCTTGCATGGAGTGAGCGGCCATAAATACTTCTAGTAGAGATATCGAGCTAAAATTTTTACTGAAAGGTCTATAAACGATTGTAACTGTAAAATATTAAAATGAATGGATTTGGACAATCGCACTGCCATCTGTTAACCCACTTCCATCCAAAAAAAAAATGTATTTTTTGTTTTTATTGTAAATTTTATTTTTTATACTGTGTCTGCTAATAAATCGATAGCAGACTTTAATAGCATGGACCTTTGTTTACTAGATAGTTTTCTGATGCCTGAAATTAAAGGAGCTTAAAAGTAATCTGTTCTTTAAGTCTGTAGTGGCTATTACTCTTGATAGTTTTCGGGTGTGCTGCAATCTGAATATTTCAATGTCTTTATTTCTCGCCTCTGCGGCTTCTTTAGAAAGCTCTCCGATTGGTACCAAGCAATGCTTTATTACTTCAGAGCCGTGAAATAATACCTTATGGACAGTGGGAGGAAGATAGTACCAAGAATATTCATTGACAAGCAGGTTAGCGGTTTCAAAGGCATAGTCCCTGAACTTTTCTGCATTTATTTTGTGTCCTGAAGACATGGCCTGAAGAATTGTTGAGCATCTTATAATTAAAGCCTCATAGAGTCCTGTAATTTTGGGAGATTCATGTGGATTCTTGAAAAACTTTCTTGCTGTGTTTCCATCTTTAGAAGTGCCACTTCCACCAGCTTTTGGGTTGTCGACTATTAATCCCAATAAATTTCGAAAGTCAGACTGAATTTGTTGTTTCCTTTTTAGTAGCATCTGCTTTCCCTCATGTGTGCGAATTTGCCAGGCTTTTTGGTCTAGCCGGTACGAAATATGAAGAAAATATTCGAAAAAACGTATATATAAATGTAATGGGGAAAGCCCAAATCTATAGCGTTCATCCCGAACTGTTTTTTCGATGGATTTATCTAAGTCATTCATTTCCGTAGGCTTTGCCCCGCATATATGTATAACATTTTGCTGAGAATTTTTGGTTTAAAGCATTACATATCTTTCCATCCACCATAGTGAGTGTTTTATTTATATCTTTTTATTTTCACTTTCCAATATTCGTAAATTCATGTCAATTTTATCTTTAAAATATTTTTCCTCATTGATTGACAATTGCGTTATAAATCAATATCTGTAACCTTTTGTTTGTACTCATCTTGCCCAGTGCTTCTATCGAATCCGCTTTTCCCAATCAGAATCAGGTTATTGGACGAATCGTCCTCTATATTTTGAATAACTTCAGCCTGAAGTAGCATAATGCGAGAGGCAGTATGATCCAGCAAGCTCTGAAGTTCAAATTCAGCATGGGATTCGGTCATCATAATTTCCTTAGGATAGCCTTTGCTTTTGGCACTCAAAATTTTTTTTATAACTGGGCAATAAATCGCTTGAAGTTTTCGAGTTTACAAATCCACGAATTAGCATGTATTGGTGTTTTGTTAAGTTTGCTTCCATGAAAAGCGATAAAACTTCATCAATATTTGCAAAGTGAAGCAGCAGACTCATCATGTTTTACCAGCTCGGCTATTCTTCGTCGTTTTGTCCTTTGAGAAGACTCAATGAAATCTTTTTTCGGCCTTCCACGCTTGGTTTCTTTTTCTTTTGATTGAGATATTTTGTACATTTGGCACAGCACAATGAAATACATTCCTTCTCATTCAGCCAATGACTTTGAAATTGGACCACTAAAGATTTCGTTCGATTGTACTTTTGCCAAAAAGTTACAATTCTTTTGCACATATACGCAATTCGTTTTGATAAATCATCCAGTTCGGTAAGGTAGCCGTTCTTTTCAATTTCTCCGTGTATAATATCATTTAAATCCTTTAATTTTTATGTGCACCAAAGATCAAAAATGTATAGGCGTGGAAGATCACACTTATAAAAATTGTCTGCCAAAAACAGATTTAAATGAAAAATCAAATCAATTTAAAATAATTAATTAAAAGAGGAATGAATGATTTAACGTAAGGCATCGCCACGACGCGCCGTCACTTTATTTACGTTTATACACACGTTGGCAGATTTTGGCATCTAAGCTTAACATATTTATTACCTTAAAACCCTGACAATTACAATGACATACAACTCAGTTGTGGAATTTTGTGCGATCTCAATTAAAACTCCACATAAACATGCAAAACACGTTCACGAAACACATAAAAAAGATTGAATCAAATTAATTAATTTCAAAAGAACAATTTAATAAGTTGGTTAATTATTTATATTAGAATTTAAAGTAAATACCTTGAACTTCAAAATTCATGCTAATGAATTAAATCTGTAACACTTAAGCTGACGTCTGACCACTTTGAATTGCAGCTTTGAATTGAAAAAAGCTTACTCAATGCATCAGCTGTGCAAAAATGAACACGTATTCGCGATTTCAATGCTAATTTTAGAAAATACAGTTACGAATCCAGAAAAATCCGGCTTGTCATCAAGAAGTTTGAACTTTTATGAAACAATTTGTGTGCAAGCTTGTGATGGATTTTTCGATTTTTAGCCTATGGGCGCAACCACTGTGTGCTGTGGCTATTCTCTTCTCCAAAAGGTTTGGCAGAAATTTTCTTAAAAAAAAGGCAACGGAGTTGTGCTCAACAACTTTACATTAGAACTATTACTTTAGAATACATTATTTAACTGAAAAGATAGAACATTATTTGCTCTTTACTTACAAGGGTAAACGCGAGGAGGACGTTGCAGTTACAAGACGAATTGCAATTTTTCTGAGGATAACTCAGACACTTCCATGCACTTCAAAAGATTCTCCTCACTTTGCGTCACCTCAGTGAAAAGAATCAACCCTATTTCCGACATATTTCGTTAATTTTCGAACATTATTTACTTTGTTTACAAAATTTGTCTTCCTCTTTCAAAGACGCAAAGACGCTGTAGTGTAAACGGATGTTCTGCTTCTCTGCGTCTTTTCCGATATCGATAGGTAACGCACCAAGTGTAAAAGCCAGGTTATAAAAGTAGTTTTCAGATCACCAAGCAAACACGCCGATATATGCTTGTAAAGTATTTCTTGGTGTTTTTTACAGTCCGTAGAGTTTTAATTGACATGCAGCTAAAACTGAGGTTGTGATAATGAACAGACAAGAAATGGCTAACAAAAATACAAATAAAATATTGAGCAGGAGGTGTTGATTTGGAATTTGGCGGATAGGAAACATTTTGATTCATATCAGTAAAAGACGCATGGGATTGTGTGGCTGTTAAGATGCATAGAGAGAGTCTGTAAAATGTAAATGAATCGGGCCTGCGTTCCCGCAGATATGGATTTACTCAATGTTGTCTAATTTTTGTCTGACTGTTGGCTTCCTCCTCCGCTACTTAGAGCCCCCAATGCCATAATGTATAAACTCATTTCTATGCTGTGAGTTCAATTCTTACTTTGCGCCAAAATCTAAAATCTAAAAATGTTAATGTTTGATTTCTGAGCTTAAGAGGTCACCATTTACTTTAAATTTTTTAGTGTCAACGCTTTTTAAAGAAACTTGCCTGACAATATCAGAATAATTTTTATTTCTTACATGCTTTAGATGCTTTGTTTTGTTTGTTTTAATATAGAATTTTTTGTTTAATATAGAATATACTAAGACAATGAGCGGATATACAGTGGTGAGCAAAATTGAGTGAATGTTCACGAAACTGACTTTCGTCGCCCATAAAAAATAAACCATTAAAGAAATCAAACAAATCAATTTAGATTATATTTATTATTTAATTCTTAACAAATAGAAGTAACAAAAAACAATATATGAGATGAAATAAAAAATATTTAAAGTAAAAACAGAAAAACACGCACGTTTAAAAAAAATTGTAATTAAATTAATTAAATTTTTTGTCCACAGACCCTTAATAGAAATAACTTTATTTAGGCGGTTTGGCATGCTCTCTACAAAATTTTCGATAATAGCTTTTGGGATTCGATTCCATTCCGCTTTTACACGATCCCAAAAGATGTCCTTATATGTTGAGGCTGCTTCGTACTGATTTTCAATAGGATTGAGTTCTGGACTTTGCGCTGGCCACTCCATCAGCTGAAAATGCTGATTTCAAATCCATTCCTCTACAATTTTCGCTGTGTGCTTGGAATGACCAGCTGGTTAAAAAACAATTTCTGTGTCAGGATAAGCACATTTATTCAAAAAATTTAAAGATGTGTGTTCAAAAATTGTAAGTATTCCTCTTTTCGCAGGATACCGTCAACTAAATTTAGAGGGCTAACAATCCCTCATGTAAAGCAAACCCAAACCCTTATATTTCCTCCGCCATGTTTGACAGCTTTCTTTACATGGTGCCTGTTCGGTGCACATCCCCACCGAATAGCGGCTGGCCAAAGAGTAGCTATTTATTGGCCTTTAGCCGCATATTTTTGTTGCTATATATTTATACATACATATATACATATTCGGTTAATTCTTGCACTCGCTTGCCCTGCTGAACGTTCTCTCAAACCTCGCTCTTCTCTTCGTTATCTATGCTCGGCGTTATCTATGTTTGCCGAGCGAAGCGAAACTGCGGTCAGCGATCGGAACGGCAATGCGGGAAATGAGAAGGGCAAGCAAGAGCCACTCGCCGTTTAGACATCACTCAATAAACAATTAATCGCAATTTTATTTCTGCACCGCGTATTATTTATTTGAAATAATTATTCGGCTGATCGGGGAATAAATGCATTATCCCCACATAAAATTTGGTGACCCCGACGTGATCGTCTGAATAGCGGAGTCAAATATATAGCATATATCGCATTCGAAAGCCTCAACAAAATTTTCGGCGTTTTGCGCATATTTCGGTGCCAAAACATATATACATACTTACACCGTTGCTGCCTATACAGCTATTCGTCGCGACAGTTCGGTCAATGCAGTGCATTAGGCAGTGCAGTGAACTAACCAATACATACGAACGTTAGCACAAAGCGGAATTGGACAGCTCGCACAGCTAGATCGATTAGCTGTTATCCCCTTGCTTGCTGTTCTCGCGGGTTTCGTTTATACATATACAGGGTGCTTTTTCTCTCGTACTAAGTGACTTTGTAAAACCCCAACATGGCAGAACCTGAATCAAATATCGCGAACGCAGTAATCTTTAGGACGTTGATATGCAATGACTGCACCATCAAGTGGCCTAAGCGACACCAGCCGATGGCAGTTACGCGCGGATGCCAGGCAAGTATGCAGCCCACCTCCCGCCCAACCGACCGAAGGGCGCTGCCGCATGACGCGCGACTCGTTAACCGATCCGATCGCAGACATGCAGGAAAGATAGGTGTTAGACTAGTGTTCGAGGAAAAGTAGAACTAATCTAGCTAAAGAAGCGAAGTAATTACTAATTACGGGAAAGATATAAGAGTATCAGTATTTTAAGACTAGGAAGGGAGTTAGTGGTAGATATAATATGGTAGAGGGAATTATAATCCGAGCATAGGACCCTAAATGGTTCATGCAAGGAAGAATTCGATCTACAAAGCGGAAGAAACAAGGGTGTATAATTCCTAGTGCTTCTAATAGGAATCGTGAAGTTTATGTAGCTCAACAGGTCAGGGCTATCTACGTCATCCCTGATCAAGTTGTGCACAAAAATCACACTAAGCATTTTTCTACGATTAGCTAAGGTTGGAAGGTTTATTAAGAGCAATCTATTAGAGTAAGACGGCAGTCTCACACCTGCATCTCAGCTGATGCCTCAAAGACCAAAAAGTAAAAAGTTTTTCTGAACTGATTCTATACGGTCCTGGTGAACGTTGTACTAAGGGCACCATACACAAGAGCCGTATTCTAAAATCGGACGAGCCAGAGAGATGTAGAGAGTCTTTGTTACATAGGGGTCGTCAAATTCCTTTGACCACCTTGTAGTGGCGCCTGTCCCAGAAAAGCTAGAAGTGAGCAACCATGCCGCAGTTCCACCTTCCCTTCGCATGCACCTTGGACTTTGAGAGCAATTAGGGCTTTAAAGAGCAGTATGATCGGCTCCTAGCCATGGAGTCTCAGTTTAGTGGTTTCAAACTACTGACTGAGTCTCCTAGGCGTAAAAAGGTCACTCCGAGGAATCTGCATGTGACGGCTGCCCCTCGACCGTCCGATGCTGACAAGGTGACTCCGACCACTCCAATAGTGCAGCAGTTGATCTCGTTCGCTACTCCGAAGGCAACGACAGCTGCCGGCGATGAAAATTCGGTAGCCGAATTTATCGCGTCGGAGGGCATGCAGCCAAAATCATCCGTAGCGTCTGCGTCCGTACTGTCCGCAAACTCATTAAATGTCCCCTCAATTCCGACCCCACCAGTGAACATACGTCCCGGACCACCGGGTATTACCATCACAGGTGATAGGCCTGTGGTGCCAAGATTGGTGGGGATCCCACCAAAGAGACAAGTTTTTGTCTCACGGCTTGCCCCTGACTCCACAATTAAAGATGTGACGGCTTACATTCAAAGCCAAATAAAAGCCGTTGATGTTAAGGTGGAAAAGTTTAACTTTTCGTATGCCAGGGAGATAGCTTCCTTTAAAATAAGTGTCTCTCAAGCTCATTTTAACACCATCTGTTCTGCCAAATTTTGGCCGGAGCATTTGGTGGTGAAGGAGTTTAAGGCAAAGAAGAAGACTAGGCCCCCGATAACTCTGCCAACAAATCAGACCAGTGCTCCTTCGTCATCTTCCCGCTCCACTTCCACCCGTCCAAAAAACTAGCAAACTCTCTTTTAGTGACCTATCAGAATGTTCGAGGTTTGCGTAGCAAGCTCAGCATTCTTTTCCAGGATAGTGTCGCATTTGCATCCCACGTTATTGTGTTTACCGAGACCTGGTTAAAGCCGGACATTCTTAGTTCCGAAGTTTTGGCAGATCGGTACACAACTTATAGAAAGGATCGTTCGTCTCGACGTGCAGGAGGGGTTCTGATTGCTGTTGACTCAAACTTCACGTCGGAACTTTTCACAGTCCAGATCCAGCAGGAACTGGAATTTCTGTGTGTAAGACTGATTCTTCCCGCTTTCTCAGTTTTCATAACTTGCTCGTATATTCCACCTTCTTCGGATATCGCAATTTACGAGCAGCATTTGTCGCTTTAACCGCTATTTCTTCCTCGCTATCTGACAAAGATCATATGATAGTTCTTGGTGACTTCAACTTGCCAGGAATTGATTGGTCTTCGGCAAATGAATCTAATAGCCTGGTACCCATGGCACGACATGACTTTGTTGACGGCTTGATTGACCTGTCTCTGTCTCAAGTTAACCATGTTAAAAATTCCTTGGGTCGATTTCTTGATCTGTGCTTTGCAACGGATCCGACCATAGCGTTGTTAACTCGAGTCCCCCCGCTCACTATACCTGAAGATGCCTACCATCCTACTTTCGAAGTGACGCTCGACCTAGGACGAACTGTATTGAATCGGTCGGGTAGACTACCCCAATGTGTCCGCTGCTTCCGTAAGGCCGAGTTTACGAAGCTTAATAACCTCATTAGGGATTTTGATTGGTCCGCTTTATATTTGTGCAGTGATGTTACGACAGGCACAAACATTTTTTATGATGCACTGGACTCACTTTTTGTCTCTTGTGTCCCACTTTCCTGTCCGATTAGATCAAGAAAACCCCCTTGGTTTACCAAGGAGTTATCCCATCTTAAAAACGTAAAATCCAGACTTTATAAAAAATTTCAAGAAGTTGGCTCTCCTTCTTTATTTTCTCATTATGTAATAGCTCGGTCAAACTTTTCGGTTCTTAACGCTCAATGCTATCAAAATTACTTATCTCGATGCAGGATACGTTTCTCTAAGGACCCCAAACGGTTCTACAGCTTCGTAAACAGTAAGCGTAGAACGTCCGCACACCCATCCTCGCTATCCTTCCTTAATATGTCTGCAGACAATGATCAATCGATTGCCGATCTTTTTGCCCGTTTTTTCAAAACTACCTATTCGCAGGACGTATACTCTGGTCAGCCGTATCCATACGGCTTACCAAGGTGGAGCGGCATTTTCAGTCCTTTGCTAAATGAAAGCTCGTTGCTTCATGATCTACGAACAGTAAAGCCGGTGTTCTCACCGGGTCCGGACGGAGTTCCCGGCTGTGTACTCAGGTACTGTGCCGAGTCTCTGTGTGGTCCGTTGCTTAAACTATTCAACTTATCTATAAAATCTTCATGCTTTCCCCCGATATGGAAGGAGTCCTTTATAATTCCTCTCCATAAGAAAGGTAGCAAATCTGACGCGAACAACTATAGAGGTATATCCAAGTTATCCGCTATTCCGAAAGTGTTTGAGAAAATTTTAACTCCGCACTTGCAGCACCTATGCAGATCACTTATATCTCCAGCTCAACATGGATTTATAAGGCGGAGATCAACCACTACCAACTTATTGGAGTTTACCTCCTTTATAATTAAAGGCTTTCAAGGTAATTTACAGACGGATGTTGTTTACACCGATTTTAGTAAGGCGTTTGACTCTGTAAACCATTCCCTCCTAGCACAAAAACTTGACCTTTTAGGGTTCCCGCCCAATCTCCTGAGATGGATCGCTAGTTACCTGTGTTCTAGGTCTCAAAGAGTCCTTTTCAAAAACTCCCTGTCCTGACCAGTTTTGGTGACTTCGGGTGTACCACAGGGGAGCCATCTAGGCCCCTTACTCTTTACACTCTTTATAAATGACCTGCCTTCTGTATTAACACACTCTCGAGTACTTATGAATGCGGATGATGTTAAGCTCTGTGTCCAGTATAAGGACATTTCTTTCCAATCCAGGTTGCAATCCGATCTCGATAGATTTTAGTCTTGGTGTTGTGCAAATCTATTAAACCTTAATGCTTCAAAATGTAAAGTAATGACTTTTCATCGTTCCAGCGCCTTTCTGGTTCCTTACACCCTTTGTGGTGGTTCTCTTGAGAGAATTACCCGGGTTGATGATCTTGGTGTTCTATTAGATCCCAAGTTAAAGTTTTCAGAACACATTTCTACCATGGTGAACAAGGCCATGGGCGTGCTTGGGTTTATAAAGGGGTGGTCAAAGGAATTTGACGACCCCTATATAACAAAGACTCTCTACACCTCTCTGGTTCGTCCGATTTTAGAATACGGCTCTTGTGTATGGTGCCCTCAGTACAACGTACACCAGGACCGTATAGAATCAGTTCAGAAAAACTTTTTACTTTTTGCTCTTCGGGGTCTCAACTGGGATGCAGCTGTGAGACTGCCGTCTTACCCTAATAGATTGCTTTTAATAAACCTTCCAACCTTAGCTAATCGTAGGAAAATGCTTGGTGTGATTTTTGTGCATAACTTGATCAGGGGTGACGTAGACAGCCCTGACCTGTTGAGCCGCATAAACTTTACGATTCCTATTAGAAGCACTAGGAATTATACACCCTTGTTTCTTCCGCTTTGTAGATCGAATTACTCCTTGCATGAACCATTTAGAGTCCTATGCTCAGATTATAATTCCCTCTACCATATTAATTCTACTACTAACTCCCTCCCTAGTCTTAAATTATTGATACTCTTATATCTTTCTCGTAATTAGAAATTGCTTAGTTTTTTAGATAGATTAGTTCTACTTTTCCTCGAACACCAGTCTAACAGCTATCTTTCCTGCATGTCCGCGATCGGTTCGGTTAACGAGTCGCGCGTTATGCGGCAGCGCCCCTCGGTCGGTTGGGCGGGAGGTGGGCTGTGTTCTTGCCTGGGATCCGCGCGTAACAGCCATCGGCTGGTGTCGCTTGGGCCACTTGATGGTGCAGTCATTGCATATCAACGTCCTAAAAATTAGGCTCATGTCAAAACGACATATGCTAACAGAGCCAACTGTCAATGTGTGGTGAAGTCGGAACGAGCGAAACAAGAGCTCAAGTATAGGAAGTGGAAGGGCAGGTCTTTCTTTTATTTCGTAATCGTAATCCCATACGGACGTCTTATCTAATTTAGTGCGAAAAAAACGAAAGATTAAACCTAACCTCGATAACCGTATATATGTACATAAGCCGCGTGTTAAGCTCAAGAGCTATTTCCACGATCCGCGACTATATTCGGATCCGAGGACCAAAGAAATCCATAATCAAGCAGAGGCCAAACCCATTGGGTGAGTTTTATTGTACCCCCAAACAACCGGCCACAGAGAATATAGTTCGCGCAAAACCTATTTGCAGGTTTGGCCGTACGTACGTACGTACTTAATACCGTACGGGCTACCTTACGTCGTATCGTAGCTGTACAGATACCTTCTCGTATAAATGTATATGTAGTGCCGCATATATATCAGAGCAATGACCCATTGCGTTTGGCATACGCATTCAGACCTACATATGTATGTATGTAACGGTGCAAACCTGGGAAACATCTGATGGCCTAAGCACATATATCGATGTTCATATATGTATGTGCAGTGACATTCCCTCTTAAGAGAATTGTTTTTGCGAATACCTCTCTGACGCCGCCTGGACCACACTTGAAGAGAGAGTTTTCTATTCCTCTTGACATCCACGTTCTTCAGCCGCCAGCCGCTTCCCCATTCTCATTCTTTGTTATCTCTATTCTACCCAAGCACGCCCATGGCCTTATTCACCATGGTAGATATGTGTTCTGAAAACTTTAACTTGGGATCTAATAGAACACCAAGATCATCAACCCAGGTAGTTCTCTCAAGAAAACCACCACAAAGGGTGTAAGGAACCAGAAAGGCGCTGAAGCGATGAAAAGCATTAAGGTTTCATAAATTTTCACAGCACCATGACTGAAATCTATCGAGATCTGGATTGGAAAGACATGTCCTTATACTGGACACAGAGCTTAACATCATCCGCATACATAAGTACTCGAGAGTGTGTTAATACAGAAGGCAGGTCATTTATAAAGAGCGTAAATAGTAAGGGGCCTAGATGGCTCCCCTGTGGTACACCCGAAGTCACCATAACTGGTAAGGAAAGGGAGTTTTCGAAAAGGATTCTTTGAGACCTAGAACAAAAGTAGTAAGAGATCCATCTCAAGAGATTGGGCGGGAACCCTAGAAGGTCGAGCTTTTGTGCTAGGAGGGAATGGTTTACAGAGTCAAACGCTTTTCTAAAATCGGTGTAAACAACATCCGTCTGCAGATTGCCTTGAAAGCCTTTTATTATGAAGGAGGTTAACTCCAATAAATTTGTAGTGGTTGATCTCCGCCTTATAAATCCATGTAGAGATGGAGATGTAAGTGATCTGCATAGGTGCTGCAGGTGCGGAGTTAAAATGTTCTCAAACACTTTAGGAATAGCGGATAACTTAGATATACCTCTATAGTTCATTGCGTCAGACTTGCTACCTTTCTTATGGAGAGAAAATATAAAGAACTCCTTCCATATCGGGGGAAAGCATGAAGAATTTATGGATAGGTTGAATAGTTTAAGCAACGGCCCACACAGAGACTCGGCACAGTAGTTGAGTACACAGCCGGGAACTCCGTCCGGACCCGGTGAGAACACCGGCTTACTGTTCGTAGATCATGAAGCAACGAGCTTTCAATTAGCAAAGGACTGAAAATGCCGTTCGACCTCGGTAAACCGTATGGATACGGCTGACCAGATTACCAGAGGTAGTTTGGAAAAAACGGGCAAAAAGATCAGCAATTGCCTGATCATTATCTGCCGACGTATTAAGGAAGGATAGAGAGGATGGGTGTGCGGACGTTCTACGCTTACTGTTTACGAAGCTGTAGAACTGTTTGGGGTCCTTAGAGAAACGTATCCTGCATCGAGATAGGTAATTCTGATAGCATTGAGCGTTAAGAACTCAAAAGTTTGACCGAGCTATTACATAATAAGAAAGAGAAAAAAGAGTGCCAACTTCTTGCAATTTTTTATAAAGTGTTGATTTTAAGTTTTTCAGTTGGGATAGCTCCTTGGTAAACCAAGGGGGTTTTCTTGATCTAATCGGACAGGAAAGTGGGACACAAGAGACAAAAAGTGAGACAAAAAGTGATGTCTGGGGACATCGATTTTTATAGGCAAAAGGCGGAGACCATTGCGCGTCAATTGAATGCCATAGATAGGTTTCTCACCAAGGAAGAGCTGGCTGATTTGGATGAAACGGAGCTTCAAGCTCGCATAGAGCAGATCGAGCAAATGAATACCAGTCATCGAGAAATTCCAATATTTACGTGGATGACTAGATAGAGCTGCGCTGGACACAATTCGATCTTTGTGGAATTGTCTGAGGAAAATTACGACGATGCGATCAATTTATTAAAGTTGCGATTTAATAATAAGCTTATACATTTTCAGGCACACGTCAAGGCTATTTTCGGGCTGCAAGGGGAGGAGAAGCCCTTCTCCTCGGCCATCGGTCTGCGTGCACTCAGCGACAAAATCAACGCGCACTTACGTGCTCTTCGGACCTTGGCAACGCCTCAAGAGATTTCGGATGGGTTGCTGGTTTGCATCGTAAGCAAGAAATTGGACCACAAGACACAGGTGAAATGGGAGGAGAGCCTGCCGATCTCAATATTGCCTCTATGGTCAGACATGTCGTCATTCTTAGAAGCGAAGTGTCGGATGCTGGAGAAGTTTGCATCGGGTATAGTAGCATGTCCTAGCCAGCAGGTGGGAGAAAATGAACTTATCGCCTCCACAAGCGAACATCCTGACCCCACATGTAACTATTGCAATTCCTGTCAGCATTACATAAATCTCCCTGCTTACGATCGATATAAAGAAGCGTCGTTTATGTTTAAACTGCCTTAACAAGAGCCATGAATTGCAGAAGTGCAGGTATTGCCAGTGCATACGCTGATCCACATCCAATCAAGCACTGCGGCATCATCTTCCTCTTCACAGACCGAGGAATCGAGCCAGCAACGCGCCGCAACAGTCCTTCTAGCAAGCGGTTCTTCTAGCCCTGCCCCCTCCACCCAGAATTCGCAGCCTAGCCAAAACGTTTTGCTACCTACCGCCCTCGTCTATGTCACAGATCGTTATGGAAAACTAATCCCATGTCGTGACGTTTTAGATTCTGCATCGCAGGCAAATTTCATAACGTCAAGACTCACTAATCAGTTGCAATTATCTCATCACTCATCTCATGTTAACATCTCCGGTATTGGGTATTCTATTCTACCTTCGACGAACTCTGTGCATATAGTTGTACAATCCCAGGATGCAATCTATCGCAATTCGCTCGCTGTAATTGTCAAAGTCGATAACGGAAAGGCAGCCCAACTTTAGCCTGGATGCAAAGGATTGGCCAATTCCGAAAAATGTGAAGCTAGCTGACCCAAAGTTCTTTAAGCCCCTAAAAGTCGATCTTCTGATAGGAGCTGGCCTATTCTTCGACTTATTGTGCGTCGAAAAGATACGACAGTCGGCGCAACTGCCAATATTTAAAAGAACTGAAAGAACATAAGAACACACACATATGTACATATGTACTTGCAGGTTGTCTCTGGATGTTAATATGAACTTTTTATTCGCTACTTTATTAAGTGCGGCCGAAGCTTTTGATAATATTTCAGATCGATTATCTTTATGGCAACCAAAATCTAGAATATTCATCCGATTCAAACTTGGTATTCGATCGTTTTCATGGCAGGTTAATGGTAGATTTATAAAACAACATCAATAATCATGACAGATAGAATGTCTGTTCTTCGTTTATTGTTTCAAAATACGTTTCAACGTTTAACCATAAACTTCACGCTGAGCTTTTTCCCAGGCAGCCATTGGACCATGCTCGGGTCGGTACTTGACATTGCAACCATCGGGCGCAAGACGATTATCATCGCGGAGCTCTTCATAGCGCTCTCGGTCGTACTTGGTAAATCCCCATTTCTTTGAAACATATATCTGAAAATGAAAAAATCCAAGCATAATATTATTTTAATAATAGCAAGTTTTCAATAAAGTTTCAATTCAATAAAATCACGAAAGTCTCAGATGCTAATACCCACAAATACCGTTAATGACCGAAATGAAACGTTAAGTTTAAAGCTCTTGTAACTGGCTTAAGTTGACAAATCATAACCATTTCGCAAGACAAAAAACGGTTATTGTTTGGACACTAAAAACTATTTTTACTTACTAAAGGCCTTGGTGGAATACAGAGTTAAATAATAACTCTGAAATCATATTTAAGCGCTTTGATTATCTTAATAAAAAAAAATTTTTTTTAGACTTTCTATTTGACGATTATTGCCCAATGCATTAATTCAGATAAACTGAATTGCAGTCAGATATAAACACTGCGCACAGAAAAATGACAATCATTGCATCAAAACAGATATTATTTGCTTATACACAGACACATGAACCGACAGAATTTTCTTGTCGCGTACTATATTACATATAATGTGCAATTAAATTAACTTTTCAGTAGTTTCAAGTTTGGGAACTTTAAACACCATGACCCAATTTTACCAATATCACAAAATACCTTTTGACGGCCTGGGAACTTAAACTTGGCACGTCGCAATGCTTCAATAACTTGAGCCTTGTATCGGTCGCTTGAACGAACAGACATAATTGGTTGCCCAATACGCACACGAGCAACGGTGCCCTGCGGTTTACCAAAAGCGCCTCTCATTCCAGTTTGGAGTCTGAAGTCAAAAAATAGACAAATAATTTAGATTTGTGTATTAAAATATTTCTATAAGAATCAAGTTTCATAACCCAGGGGTCTTCTATTTATATAAATTGAAAAAGATCAATACTAACCTATCAGCTCCAGCGCACGACAACATTTTGTTAATACGAATAACGTGGAATGGGTGCAGACGCATTCGGATATGAAATTGATCCTTTCCACAGTATTTAACCAAGTATTTGTTGCAACAAATACGCCCGGCTTCCAAGGCTTCGCTACTAAGTTGTTCATATTCATCAGATACCAAATGAACGCAAAGGGGAAAGTCTTCAACAGTAGCTTTCTTCCTGCCCAAATCAAAAATACGGATTTTCGGGTCAGGCACACCACGGCAAAACCGGGATTTTGGATACGGCTTGTTTTTACAATAGCGATAGCTAGAAAGAAATAAATATATTTTTCGATGTTCATTTGCAAACATATGAACAAAGCCTTCAATATTAATACATACCATCTTGCTGGTCGACGACCCATGTTTAACCTGAATATAGAACATAAAAGCTATATTAAAACTAAGAAATATCTACTAACTAGTATCAATGAACGTATTTTTTATTTATAATCCAATACAAATAAAAAATTACTCATCGATTGACCAAGATAATATGAGATGCAAACCTCGTTCAAGAAGTCGCAAGAAAAAAGAAAGAAATAATTCCCACCGGAAATAGAGCAGGTACCTTTTCAAATTTTATTGTGCAATATAGAATATTGCAATTTGGAAACGATGGAACGGAACAGTAGAAATTAATGTCTACGATATAACCAATACCACACTCATCTTATAGCCTATTTATAGCCTATTTACACTACAGTGAGTTACCACATTTATCGATAGGTAGCTCAATAACTCAGAATTTGGATTTACACTATGCCAAAGTTGAGTTATTGAGTTTCGGCTGCTGGCACGTGCTTGTCTACGAAAAATTTGTTTTATTTCATTTTATTAATATGAATACCCAAAATCTAATGATGCTCTATGTGGCAGAGCAAGAGACAATAACGACGCTGCAATGTATGGAGTTGGCGACGATGTCTGCAGCAACTGTGGAGTATTCGGATAAAATTTCGCATTGACATATCCATTTCTAGTGCTTCCATTTTATATTAAATATGTATCCCAAATTATAATAGCCGCTATATGGATCTTTTTGGAGGACTCTGTGAATAACCTTGGAATCCATTTTTTAAGGAAAATTTCGGCAGGGCATTGGAATTGCATGGCTGCAATTGCAAATATGTTGAATTTTGGCTATATGTACATATATGTACATTACATATGTACAGAAATTAAAAATTTTTAAATTGGCAATTGTTTATAATTATTTAATTTATAATAATTCATTTTAGCGTTTGGCTAAGTTTTTCCGACTGAATTTTAGAAATCGACTAATTGTTTATATGGTTTTTAATAATAAATTATTTTTTACGCGCCAACATTTAAATTTTCAGCTGTTAAATTTTTGTTGTTATTAGTGGTGATAATTCCACGACAGGCAGATCAGGGTTGAAATATTCGGAAAATCGGACAAACTCAACAAAACGCCTCTAGCTCCCCTATGCTTCCCCATGTCAACGAAACTCAATTTTTGCCCGAAACTCAATAACTCAACCGTAGTGTAATTAGGCTATTATAGTCTTTTTAAACTACCGCATTAATAGTGTAATAATAATAAATAATAATTTCAGTATTTTGTAAAAATACTTGTTCGAATACGGTAACACTTGCGAAAGATGCGGCAAATGTTGTATGATGCGGCCGCATCATTGTCTTTTTCTATCTGCAGAGCTCTTATTGGCATCAGTGTGAATCGGAGTTTTGCATTTATCAACAATTTCCAGCGTTCCCGTGTGATGCGATCAGTGTGCATTTCCTATTTAGTTGTTATTGTCATAGCCTTTTTCCACACTGCACATATACGGCGAACGGTAGAATTTTTTGAGATATGGGAAACTTCTATTGCCACACGCCACGCTATCCACTATAAAGGTAAAACACAGTTCAGAACAACAAACAAAAAATTTGTGCCCTGAATTTTGTCAAAAATTAACAAAAATTCCATATTCCACATAATGTAATTTTATTTTCGACTGTGGTTCAACAGCAACATGAGATGGTTGCAAAAATTAATGGTTCGACACAAGAGAAAATGAATTCGATGAGAAAGAATTTTTTGAATGATGAATTATTTGAAAGAAAGTATGCCAAGAAGGGTGTGGATGGTTGTAAGTAAACTGCAATCTTAGTAAAATTGTATGTACATGATAATGTGTTATTTGTTTTAAAAACGGTTCGGAGCTTTTAGTCTTCGTCATTCCATTTTAATTTATTTCAGCTATAGATTTGCTTATGTGAACATAGGCTCTCCAATTCGACAACGTATCAACATTCGAGCCTAGCACAACAGATCGAAGCGTCGGCAATATTGGAGAAAAAACAGGTCCATTAATTGGGTTCTGCTTAATTTTAGTGTGCAGCCTGAACAGGGCTATCTGCATTTATCTGAAGATACACTCAGATCTACCATTGAAAAAAAAAAAATAAAAATTGTTTAAAACTACATTTCATGGTTTTTATTAATTCACATTCTTCTCCCGAAGGAATTATAGAATATTAGAGTTATATAATATGTATACAATATTATATAAAAATATTTAGCATATTTAGCTTTAGAAAAACTTCCTGGCTCCTAGCCATTTGCTAGAGAATATCAGTTGTTGCTGTCAGTCATTGTTTACATATTTGCAGTGAATTCCATTTTTCCGTTGTGAAAGACAATTATTCAGAATTGTATTTGAAAACCATCGGCTAAGTATCGCATAGAATCGCGCGGCTTGGGAACATCCAAAATGGATGGTGAAACTAACTGAGAGATTTCGGAACGGCAAAACCATAAAAAAAATAATGATTTTCTAGAAAAAAATAAGGCAAGTGACAAAAAAAAAAAAAGGCATATTATAGGTGATAATTTTCTCTAAATATAAATAGACTGTTCTCGGCCTTCAGCCACCATTCATTTCGAGAATGGTCCGTAAGATTATGCCGTTCTTCCATGTTAACATGAAAATGGCCAAACTCACACAACCTACTAATGTAATACTTATGTATTCTTTGCAGGCTTGAAAATAATAAAATTTGGGCCAAGCGGTGGTGTTCCATCTACATTGCATCATTACGATAAAATGAACTCGTTTTTTTGGATCCTGTCGTATCCACAAGGAAGCTTTTCAATCTCCATGGAGTCAAATGGAGCCAGATGGAGTTTTTGTGAACATTTAAAATATGGTGTAAGAATACAGAAGTTAATGAACTGGCGCTATTGTTCTTCACGAGGCTATCAAGGCCAAACTCATTTTTCGTAACCCACCTAGCATTGGAAATGTTGTAGTTGAAGGTCCTCTGTTCCTGTTTATACCACGGTCTTGATTTCTTGAGTTTTGGGCAAAACTCGAGTTTTTTTTACATGGAGAAGCATAGAGGACCTAGAATTGGCAAAAAAGTTGAGTTTTGGTTGCGTTTAGTTGAGTTTGTCTGATTTTCCAAATATTTCAACCTTGATCTGCCTATCGTAGAACTATCACCACTAATTACAACAAAAATTGGTAGTTAAAAATTAATATTTTGGCGCGTAAATACTATGGCTGGAGAAAAAGTTGCAAATATACATACATAATTAGGCGTCGTCGGCCCTTTTACATTAGGCCGCATCATTGGATTTTTCCGTTAAATGAAACATGTGACAATGTTTATCTGTGGAAAGACGAAGACAATGATCCGGCAACATGATAATGTGCCGTTTACCCTGAGGCTGCGTCCTGATTCTTTGCGTCTTCCCAGAAACAAAGTTTTTTTACATAGGTTTAGCATAGGGCCCAGTGGTGGCAAAAAGTTGATTTGTTTTCCGACGCAGGTGCGTTTATTCGTTATACTCGATTGGTTTTGGTTTTTCTTCTTTTTTGCTGCAAATCCCATGTCTTTGAAACTTTTCACTGTTTCCGTGATCTTCTCAGTGTAAGAAAGTGTGCTGGCAGATACTTGTCAGCGAGTTGAGCAACTACCTCGCGACAAAACTAAAGTAATATGACCTAGGCACACCAAATAGACTCCCTACCGTACGATATTCCGCAGACGATCCTAGGCAATTATGAGTTATGGCTATTCTCCTCTTCAGAGGGATTGTAAGTCGAAAAGGAATGTCTTTCTTTTTGAGATTGGGCAATAGTCCAACAAGAATGTTTAAAGTACTCCTTTCCATGCGGAAATTTTAAAAAGGCATCGGAGTTGGCTATTGCATTTAGAATACATTATTTAATTGAAAAAAGGGAAAATTATCTGCTCTTTACTTACAAGGGTCCAACCGCGAGGAGGACATTGCAGTTGCAAGACGAATTTAAACTTTTCTGAGGATAACCCAGCTGCTTCCATGCACTTGAAAAAATTCTCCTCACTTTGCGCCACCGCAGTTAAAAGAATCAACTCTTTTTCCGACATATTTCATTGATTTTTGAACATTGTTGACTTTGTTTACAAAATTTGTTTTCCTCTTCCAAAGACGCAAAGACGCTGTGATGTGAACGCCTCTTCTGGTTCTCTGCATCTTTTGCGATATCGATAGCTAACGCACTTAAAACGCAGCTCGTTATTTCTGTTCGGTGGAGCCAACTTTACAAGCTTTACATTCATCGGACTCGTCCTTATAGCTTTTTTACACTACCGAAGGTGCGGAAAAATTATGCGAGGCGTTTACACTTAGTAATGTAAAATGGGTATTAACAAGCTCCATTTAAAAAAATTAAGTCCTATGCTGTATTTTTATATTTTAGAAGTTATCTGTTTCCATTTTTATTTACATATAATATTTACTTCGGCTGCTACATTTTTACATACACATGCACATACAAGAGCCATGGAAGTGTGTGCGAGAGAGAGAGGGAATCGCATGGCTCTCGTTGGGTAGCCACTGAAATTTAATTTGTTCCTTCTGGCTATATTAAAGCTCAGACCTGATCCAGATTCGGCAATCTGCCAGATACTGAAATATTTCATGAATCTGCGTTTTTGGTTTTCTCTTATCTTAAAAATTGTCGATTGCACAGATTTTCGCTCTTTGTGGGGGCGGAAGAGAGCGTGTCAAAATTCTGAAATACACTTGTATTGAAGTGATATCACAGGAGCTTGGATAGAAAGTTTGGTTTCTCTAGCTCTTATAGTCTCTGAGATCTAGGCGTTCATTTGGACGAATAGGCAAAGGAGACAGGGTCGCGTGTGAGAGAGAGCGAGAGGGAACGAAAGATGACTTTCGAAATGGTTTTCTTCATTGTTGCTATATTAATAATCCGATCTGATCCAAATTCAATACTCTGATAGACATGATCATTCTCTATGATTCTGCGTTTTTAGTTTTCTCGTATCTTTAAAATTGTGCATGCCACAGATTTTCGTACTTTGTGTGGGCGGGGCGAAATTTTGAAATACATTCGGAGTAGTGGGATAACACAGAAACCTGGATACAAAATTTGGTTTCTCTAGCTATAATAGCCTCTGAGATATAGGCGCAAATGAAGACGGACAGACGGACGGACAGACAGACATGGCTATATCGACTCGGCTATTGATGCTGATCAAGAATATATATACTTTCTGGGGTCGGAAACGTCACCTTCTGGGCGTTACACACATCCGTTATAACGGATAACTCTAACTCTATACTCTTCGAGTACCGGGTATAAAAATAGATCGCTCCTTACAGTAGCAGGTCGAACAGCTGTCAAATTATGCAAAAAGAGATGCGGCTTTGGTGTAAACTCCTCTCATCATATATCCGACCTTCGACATTGATAATTGGGCGTAAAGCATAACAGGAAATAATTATATCAAAATAAATAAAAAAAACGTATGTTGAAATATATACTAAAATAGAGCTGGTATATTTCAATATGTTTCGGAAGGACAGACTGTAATAGCCTATTTACACTACGGTTGAGTTATTGAGTTTCGGGCAAAACTCGAGTTTCGTTTACATGGGGAAGCATAGGGGACTTAGAGGTGGCAAAAAAGATGAGTTTTGGTTGCGTTTTGTTGAGTTTGTCCGATTTTCCGAATATTTCAACCCTGATCTGCCTGTCGTGGAATTATCACCACTAATAACAACAAAAATGTACAGCTCAAAATTTAAATGTTGGCGCGTAAAAAATAATTTATTATTAAAAACCATATAAACAATGTAGTCGATTTCTAAAATTCAGTCGGAAAAACTTAGCCAAACTCTAAAATGAATTATTATAAATTAAATAATTATAAACAATTGCCAATTTAAAAATTTTTAATTTCTGTACATATGTAATGTACATACATGTACATATAGCCAAAATTCAACATATTTGCAATTGCAGCCATGCAATTTCAATGCCCTGCGGAAATTTTCCTTAAAAAATGGATTCCAAGGTTATTAGCAACTTCCTGCTACCAAAGAGATCCATATAGCGGCTATTATAATTTGGGATACATATTTAATATAAAATAGAAGCATTAGAAATTGAAATGTCAATGCGGTTCTTGGAAATTTTATCCAAATACTCCACAGTTGCAGCAGACTTCGTCGCCAACTCCATACACTGCAGCATCGCTGCCGCCTCTTGCTCTGCCACATAGAAAATCATTAATTTTTCGGCATTCATATTAATAAAATTTAAAAAAAACAAATTTTCGTGGACCTGCACGTGCCAGCAGCCCGAAACTCAATAACTCAATAACTCAACTTTGGCATAGTGTAAATCCAAATTCTGAGTTATTGAGTTACCTATCGATAAATGTGGTAACTCACTGTAGTGTAAATAGGCTATAAATTTCACCGATAGTTTTGCGGTCACACTGATTGTCGCAACTAAACGGCACATGTTTAAAGAAAATGAGTGAAATTGAGAATCTTTTGAAATGTATTACAAATACGAATTTCAAAACTCAAAGAATTTACTTAAACATTCTGAACGAAAATCACATCATATGGAGCAGGGTATGTTGCTATTTCCCCGAAATCTGATAAACTCTACTTTAATAACAATACATCTTATGAGTTAGAAACTTATTGTGGCTCAACTAGTAACTAAATTGCTTATGAAAAGAAGAACTCGTGCCCTTGGATACCGGCTTCTTATATGTTATCTAAATCGATACTCCCTAGAACAATCTGAAAAATCTACAAATGTATGGCTGACAATTATATTAAAGTCTTTAAACGAATCTGAAATCCGTTTATACGGCGAAATTATATTTGAAGCATTGGGTAAGTTGTGATATTATTTTTGCTAATTGCCTTACATAAAGTCTGCCTAACGTTACGAATATAATAATAAATAATCAAATAATCAGGCAGATTGTCACTTACTTTTTCATTTTGCTTTTCAGCCAAATGATGCTTTTGTTGTAACATATTTTTTTATACCCGGTACTCGAAGTTTATAGGGGTATATTAGATTTGTGGTGGTAAGGGATGTGTGTAACGCCCAGAAGGAAGCGTTTCCGACCCCATAAAGTTTATATATTCTTGATCAGCATCAATAGCCGAGTCGATATAGCCATGTCTGTCTATCCGTCCGTCTGTCCGTCCGTACGTTTTCATTAGCGCCTATATCTCAAAGACTATTAAAGCTAGAGCAACCAAGTTTTGTATCCAGTCTCCTGTGTTACCACACTACAAATGTATTTCAAAATTTCGCCACGCCCCCTTCCGCCCCCACAAAGGACGAAAATATGTGGAATCCACAATTTTTAAGATAAGAGAAAACCAAAACGCAGAATTGCTAAAAATTACCGTGTCTAACAGATTGCCGAATCTGGATCTGGTTGGATCATTATTATGGACAGAAGGAACGAATTTATTTCAGTCGCTACGCCACGCCTTTCAAGCGCTTACTCATTCCCTCTCTCTCGCAAACACTTCCACGTCTCGAATATGTAGTTATTTATACATGTACATGTAGAAATGTAGAAGCAGATAAAAAGCATATGTTAACAAAAAATTACAAAAATTTGAATTTGGTTTGACTTCATTTTTTGAAATATTATTTTCTGCCCAAATTAGTCCTTTTGCGAACATATAATAAATTACATAAATCGTAAGCTCATATGGCCCTAGTGGTGGCAAAAAGTTTATTTGTTTTCCGACGCAGGTGCGTTTATTCGTTATACTCGATTGGTTTTGGTTTTTCTTCTTTTTTGCTGCAAATCCCATGTCTTTGAAACTTTTCACTGTTTCCGTGATCTTCTCAGTGTAAGAAAGTGTGCTGGCAGATACTTGTCAGCGAGTTGAGCAACTACCTCGCGACAAAACTAAAGTAATATGACCTAGGCACACCAAATAGACTCCCTACCGTACGATATTCCGCAGACGATCCTAGGCAATTATGAGTTATGGCTATTCTCCTCTTCAGAGGGATTGTAAGTCGAAAAGGAATGTCTTTCTTTTTGAGATTGAGCAATAGTCCAACAAGAATGTTTAAAGTACTCCTTTCCATGCGGAAATTTTAAAAAGGCATCGGAGTTGGCTATTGCATTTAGAATACATTATTTAATTGAAAAAAGGGAAAATTATCTGCTCTTTACTTACAAGGGTCCAACCGCGAGGAGGACATTGCAGTTGCAAGACGAATTTAAACTTTTCTGAGGATAACCCAGCTGCTTCCATGCACTTGAAAAAATTCTCCTCACTTTGCGCCACCGCAGTTAAAAGAATCAACTCTTTTTCCGACATATTTCATTGATTTTTGAACATTGTTGACTTTGTTTACAAAATTTGTTTTCCTCTTCCAAAGACGCAAAGACGCTGTGATGTGAACGCCTCTTCTGGTTCTCTGCATCTTTTCCGATATCGATAGGTAATGTACCCAGTGTAAAACGTGTTGAACATGTCAGACGAACTGTGAGAATCAGCATACATTAAATGTAACGGCAAAAAGCTGTCTTTACACAAACGGAGCTGAAAGCTCTCGGCTTATTTCAGACGGAATTAGCCAGCAGGTGCGTACACTGTCAGCTGAGCTGAAAGATGAACTCATCGCTATGCGTCCGTCTCTTTTTTATTATTTCAGTTTAAGAACTACATATGTACATATCTTAACAAAATGTTTCATGTACACTGGCAGTCGGGAAATTATGAAATCGTTCAGTTTAGCGTCAAGGAATTTTAAATTATATTTATTTTATTTATTATTTACAGTGTTCTTAAGTAAACTTTAAACCTAGTAGGACTAACAGATTTGGCTACTCAGGCCTGGAGCTAATTACAAATGCTTAAATTTTTACAAGTTAAGATAATTGAGACTATGTCATTTATTTTTATTTTTGTAAGAAAATATGTACATAAGATTGAGCTTATTTGATCAATAATGATAATGAAAAGGTTAAATTTTATGGTATATGCATGTCAGCGTATCTAAGGAATTTTACAATAGTTTCAACGAATTGCTTGAAGACTCTCCAAGTAGATAGATGGGAGATTTACCATTAAATATTTGATTTCTGAATAGAGTCAGTGATCTATGTCTATTTTATTTAAGGTCTTTGAAAGCACTAATGTTTTCATTGATTTTAATGTTGGCATGACCTGGTACCCACAGAATTTTTATTCCTATGCTTTGCATGTAGACTTCTGATTACTAGAGGGTAGTAGTCACGATTGTTAGTACTAATACTAATGGAGTCTATTGTGTCTATGCAAATGATTTATTTGCCACGGGTATTTTTAGTCAGTGTGATAGCTTCATGTATCGCTATGATCTCTGCTGAGAAGACTGAAGAGTAATTGGACAATAAACCGTATCGAGTGTGGAATTTTCCGTAGTGAGCCGTCAGTGTATATAAAATTGCGATTCGAATATGATCTTTGATGGATTTAAACATCTGTTGATATATTGTATTGTTGGTATTGCGGTTTAGTATAGTCTTAAATTGTGTTGTCGTTGAATAGCCAGTATGGTGTTACTTTTTTATATTGGTGAAAAAGGTATGTCATATGTTCTGCTGTTTTTGCTTAACGTTCAATTAGTGTATTTCCTCTTTTGTAGTGGAGCTTTCTTGAGAAATTTAGCTACTGGAGTGTCTTCTGAATTTAGAAGAGTTTTATATAATTTTGATTTCAGAAAAATGTGTCTTCTATCAAGTATAGCTTTGCTTGCTTCAAAGAAAAGATTGTAGTGGTACGTTAGGCGCCTAATGCTGCTCTAATTGCTGCATTTTTTACGGTTTAACTTTGTTAAGAATTGATTTTGGGACCCGACCGTAAAGGAAAAGCCCAAAGTCGGTCTTATAAATAATAGCTTTTTTTTATTGCTTATTAGTAGTATTACATTGGCATTTATAACTGGATAGATATTTTATAATATTACGTTTTTTTGTAGGATTTTCAATGTGTTTACTTTGGGAATAAAAATGTTGTATGATATTATTTGACATTGACATTGATGTTTTTTATACATCTGTATGTCAAGAAATAATTTCGAACCAGAAAATTGTCCCCAATTTCAGATATTTTGGAGAAGATTGTCTAGGCATTTTGTGGTATTTTCTTTTTGTAAAAGTTAATCAATTGGAAGTCATCAGAATATCTACAAAATATTATGTCTTTTTGAATATTGATGATTTCGCAGTTGTTTGTAGACGATAAGAAAAAAAAATTACTGATAAAGGTGAACCTTGTGGTATGCCATTGTTGATTGGGACCGTTTTTGAAAACTGCTTTTCGATCTATTGGAGTACTGCGTAATCTCAAATTCTGTCGAGCGCCTGGGAAAAGTCAAGGGAGATGATTGAGGTAATATTACTTTTGACCATTAAACAAAAAAAGATGAGTATTTCATTTTTGATGAGTTATTGAATTATTTTTTTTCTATAGAAATCGATTTGTATCTTAGATATAACATTTTTTGAAGAAGTAACAAATAGTAAATAGTATTACATATAGTAATAATACTATAATACTAAATAGTACTACTAAATACTACTAAATAGTATAATATGTATATTAGTACGATGTTTCTCCTCCTCTGTCTAGAATAACCGCCATTATCCTTGAAGGCATGGAATCAACCATGGTCTTAAGAGTTTCTTCTTCTTCAGTATCGTATCACTCGATTTCTAAAGCTGAAATGAGTTTTTTTTTTGCTCAGGCTTCTGCTCTGCAACTTTAATCTTCATTGCAAAATAATTTGCTTAATTCCCTCGTCCTGAAAAATTGCATTCATAAATTGTTCTCATTTTCTCCAAATTATTCTTAGCACAAAGCCAGATTATGAGTGTGTTTTTCGTAGCATATTCGTGGTCCTTCTAGAAGGAACTATGCTTTATGGGAAACCATACAGGACAATCTGAATGCTTGAACATTTATGGTATGTCCCGGATGTAGCTATATTTCATGACTTTGCGACTCATTTGTTAGAAAGTGTATGATAGGACATCTATATACATATGTATGTAAATTAATTTGTTAGTATTCCCGACTTATGATACCGTGGCTCGGCCAACGGTAATGAAACACGCGGGAGTAAGTTTTATTATTTATTATCCGGCTCGACTGGCACGGTTCAACTGGAGAATGAATCTGAATAATCTAAAAATACAAAAGTACAATTTTACTTAAAACTACCCAACCTCTCGGCAGCGCTGCTTGGGCAGCGGGCCGACGTTCTGCACCGTCAGCGCCTCGTGCAGACCATCAGCTTCACAGCGGATGTTTATGCAGCGGCGAAATATGATCCGCCGGCCACTCGAGTGCAGGCTAACGGCTCCTAAGCAGAAGCTCTTGCGACAATGTAGCCGCTGCCCCCACCCCTCGGGTGCGGCATCGGCATAATTCCGTTTCGAAATTCTGCCGATACTCTGCAGCTGGTGGGGAGTGTTAACTACTCCCCCTCTCGAAGAGCGGTCGTCCTCGTCGCTCGCAACTTCTCGACTATCTCGTTAATCCGGCTCTCGCTTTGCCTTCTTCTGAGATGCGCCCCAATGAGTAAGAAGCCTCCAATAGCTCCGCATAGAGCAATGCCGAGCCCGAAGGCAAGGACTGGATTTAGCCGGCCCATGGTGGCCTGCTCGACCTCCTTGATGTAGTTTAGGTTCTCTTCGCTGAGATGGTGCAGGAATGGTAGGCTTAGAACCGTCTGATGCCCCGTGATGTTCAGGGCGAGCACCGATGCTATGCCCGGAAGTCGCTGTTGGATGTTGTTGCGATTCCGTAATCGAGAGCCGTTGACGATCGCGAAGTCGTTGAAGGTGACCAACTGTGTCCCGGCGGTTGTGATCAACGTGTCCGAGTCACAGCTGATCGCGGCGGGTCTGTTGTTGATGATGATTATGCCGTCGTCAACGAGGGTGATGGGCTCTAGATGGCTTGGTTAAGAGATGCAATGAGCGATGCCGCCGGAGTACAGTCCCTGCGCGCAGGAACCCCTCGCCTCCTTCTTGCAGAAGGTGGTCATGGTTGTGGAGACGCAGGCTGTGAGCGCCCGTTCCGTTGTGCTCAACCGGGAATACAGTGACCTTTCTACAAGCTAAACTAACTCTAGGATATTCGATTATAAAGTGAATTATGTTAACGGATTGTAAAATCTTAATTTTGGATACTTCTAGTAAGCTTGATATTGTGACCCCTGTGAATTGGTCAGCGAGAACAGATTCTATGTCAGCGTGGTCTAAAATAGATGGGATCACTATATTGGCTTTTGCCAGGGTGATCGTGAGCATAAGGTTACCTATTTCTGTTATAAGAATTCTATTTCTGGCTAATAGGGTTTCGTAAAGGTGCTCTGAGTTTATAATTTCTTTTTTTCCGATACGAAGGATCTTATTTACTGTACTAGTGAGGGAATTTAATTGACTTTGCACCTTTGTATTGATAGAAATCTGTCTATTGCTTTCCTGTACTAACTGAGCTTCTGTGAATTTAATATTTTCTAGGTCAGACGCATCCGGCGTCCCGGCCACGACCTTAAGGGCCGTTCCTAGGAAGTCTAGGCTCCTAGCCTGCCGGTGGTGAACACCGATATCTGACAACATGTCCCTAATGTGGTTACAGTCGGCCTCTAATAGCTGTCTCATGTGGGATCTTGGGAAAATGTCTGTCATTTTCGCGGTCTCGTCGGCAATGCGACCGTATTCGGTCAAGTTTGCCGTGTGTTTGACATAGTCAAGACCGTCCCAAACCAGTACAGTTCCGTCCGTAATTGGTATGTAATCTGAGTGGGAGTAATCGGTGAAGCACGCCGATACTATTGCAACGAAATGAAGTACCCAGACAATCCTGTGGATAAAAATACGTAAAAGAATATAAAAGGAAAACTAAAAAAATACTGCCACCAAAGTGTGTTTCTTAACATAGTCGGTGTAGTTACCTAAGGTTGTCCTTATGGACCACCCTCCTTCTAATTAGGACTGTTGTCCCCAAGTCCGCCTCTATTGTTTCCTCCACAAATAAAGGGGTCAACTTATTCCCGAGGCGTCTGTTGGACTTAACTAACACCTTCTCGCCTACTCTGAAATTTCTGTTTTGACGTGCTTGATTGACCCGATTGTTTTGCACGATCTGAGCCTTTTGCACTCTGTTTTGGATTTCCTTGTTTGCATCCGACGCTACAGCGTGGAGAATGTCAATGGGCCTTTTGTTGGTGACCGTGTGCACTGATCTATTGTACTCCGCTGTCGCTTGAAGGAAGAGTTCGACTGTGTCGGTGACCCCCCTATCCATTTTTAGGCATCTTGAAATTTCTACAAGAGTGCTATGGAATCTCTCCACTTGTCCATTTGAGGTACTGTGGAGGGGAGGAGCATTTACAATGAGTACTCCGAAGTTGTTTCTGAGGAGTGATCTGATGGTTTCTGAACTCATCGATGGTTCATTGTCGCAATATATTTGTTTCGTGTTCGGGAAGATGTTCAAGAGTTGTAGCAGTGGAGTCTTGATGTCTGCTATAGTGCGTGACGCTATCGGTTGCTGGACGGCAAATTTCGAGAATTTGTCCACGCAAGTTAGGAAATACTTCTTTTCTGTAGAGAATAAATCCACATGAAGCATCTCTCCCGTGAACGAGGGGATCGGTGTCGGCCCCAGCTCCTGTTTCTTGGGATGCCTATCATATTTTGCTTTGGAGCATATCCTGCAATTCATGACGACCTCGTTTGCGAGCTTAGTCATTCTTGGGAAGTAATAGTCCGTCATGATCTGTTTGACGTTTTCTTGGGCGGCCCTGTGGGCCCGATTGTGTTCAATGGTGACTATTTCTTTTCCCTCATTCTCATCGAAAACGTCGGCGACAAGATTTTTGCAATGCCAGACGGAAAGGACTTTACTAGTTCATGCTGTATGCAGGCTAGGATTGGGAGTTCACAATGGATCGCGTTTACGACCTGGGGGTTCACTATGGATTTGATGGTCTCCACGAGAACGTTTTTGCCAGGAAAGTGTATTATATGGCGCGTCTTTTCTCCGAAGAGAACAAAAATCTGTTTTAGAGGAAACTGCGCCTGCTCTAGGATGATTTGATTCCTAAAGCAATTGACAGGCTTATCTGTCGTCTCTACCGTGTAGGTCATTGACACTTCGCTATGAATTGTCGCAGCATCTGACCGCGATGCGCTATTTTCTAGCGCACAAATGTTCTGTCTCGACAATGCGTCTGCGACAAAGTTCTCTTTACCGGGTTTGTAGAAGAGCTTGGCACCGATCTCGTCGATGCGTGCCTTCCAACGTTTAATTTTCGCATTAGGGTTTCCCTCGGATACCGCGAATGTGAGTGGTTGGTGGTCAGTGAACACGTTTATGTCCTTGACGCCATAAATATAATGGCGTAGCTTCCCCAAGGCCCATACAATCGCTAAAAGCTCCCGCTCGTTAGTAGCGTAGTTTAGCTCACTGTCTTTGAGGGTCCTGGAGATCATTGTTATTGGGCGCCCTCCCTGTGAGAGGACTGCTCCAATGCCATAGGCAGACGCGTCTGGATACATCAGCATTACGTTTTCTGATGCCAGCATGTCCCTTAGCTTTTGAAAGGCGTGTCTCTGTACATCGTTGAACGAGATGGGGGTTTTTTTAGACTTATATTTGCTAATGGACCCGTTTTCTCCTTTTAGGATGTTCGAAAGCGGTCGGGCGATCGCCGCGAAATCTTTCACGAAGCATCTGTAATAGCTTGCTAGGCCTAGGAACGATCTTAGGCCGAACAGCGTCGTTGGCTCGACGTGCTCCTGGATAGCTATCACTTTCTCAGGGTCCGTCCTGGTGCCTTCGCTAGTTACGATAAAGCCGAGGTACTCTACGCTCGTCTTAAAGAACTGCGACTTCTCTTGAGCTACTCTCATGTTAGCTTCATAGAGGCTTTTCAGTACCCAGTCGACGGGCTTAACATGGTCGTCCTGAGACTTTGAAAATATAATTACGTCATCAACATAGACGTAACATGTTTTACCGATCTGTTCGCACAAAACATCATCGATTGCCCTCTGGAAAATGCTACCAGCATTCCTTAGCCCAAAGGGCAGTCGGCAAAACTCATACTTCCCTCCGTTTATAAGGTGATCTAGATTTCTGGATGATGTTGTCTTTTAAGAGGCTCTTAACCTCGGATTCGACGAAATCAACTACACCCATCGGATAGGGGTAGAGCTTGGAATAAATTGGTTCGTCGTCCACCGTGCGAATGGTGGCCACGACCGAAGTGTTGAAAGGCAGGGACTCGTTAGGGTCAGCGAACGCCTTGTTTCTCTTCTTCAGCATCTGCATGAAGTTTGCCTTTATGGCTGGAGGTGCGTCGACGTCAATAACGTTATTATGGTGGACGTCTGTGCATTTGTGGAACCAGATCGTTTCGGTCGTATTGCCGACTGTGAGTGTTCCGCTTTCGAGAGACAATGTAGCCCCCACTTGCGTTAGCAGGTCAAGGCCGATAATGCCGTCGAAAGTTGTTAGGGTTTTAAAAGGAAAAACGGCGTGGTTTTGCCGAAAAATAACAAGGGACACTTTTCTGTGATCTTGTTGGAACCGTTGATCGAGAAAACGGAGAAAGGTGCTTCGACGGGGGTAACACCGATAAGCCCTTCGAATGGCTTGATGTAGTTTTTCGATGAACCCGTGTCGATGAGGAATTTACGCGTGAGCCCTGCTACTTTTCGCCATATGAATGGCAGCAGGGATTTTCCCCTAAAAAATTAACCGAATCGGACTCGTAATCGATTTCGGCGTCGGCCTCTATTTCGGCGACTGCTTCGCAGGCGTCCTCGTTGTATGCCGCCGGTGATCGGTCGCTAGTGACTCCTAACATAGTGGGGGCTTTTGTAAGAGAAGTGGTCTTGGGGCCTATTTTGCCTGCCATTTCCCTGTTGTTGCGCCTGGTGTTTGCGCTCATTTGTGCGGTAGGATCTCTCCTCAATGACCTTGGCGTAATTTGCAGCCCAGGTGCTGCGGTCTTCGCTGGACTCAGCTGATTGGGCAAGGGCCAGAGCTGTCTCCAAGTCTTTCGGCTTTGCCGGGAACACAGCCGCCTTTAGAGGCCTTCTCAGACTTGAGATGAAAACCTCTAAGGCGTCTTCCCTGGCTCTCTGGCTGAGTACACTTGCTGCCTCTGCAGTGTGAACCATTACTTTTTTATTTGTGATGAGTGAATGCTGTTTTTCGATCTCATCATAGTACTCTGTCAACGGGAGGTTACCCTGCCGCATGGTCGTCAGCCTTTGCTGTATTACGCCTATCGGCGTTTTGTCTGAATAGGAACAATCTAACCTGTTAATAATGGCTTTGAAGTTGAGGACTGTGTTGAAAGATGACAAAACGTTATTTGCAGCACCTTTCACTTTGTTCCTTATTATTCCTGTTGACATGCATTGTTTTTTACTACCTTCGTGTGGCTCAAAAGGCTCGAATGCGGCCAGCGCTGCTTGGCGCCAAGCCACATAATCTACCTGCTTCCCCTCGAAATCTGAAAGTGATTTCACCATGTCTAACTGAAAGTCGCATTCGACCCCGGGAGTAATTTGCACCTTCTTAAACACTTCTACCTGTGGCACAGATTGTGCGCGGGATTGGTCAAAATCAGCCCGAATCTGCCGGTTTGCTTCTGTAAGCTCCGTTTGCAGTTGCTTTATTTCGTCCTGAAATGTCGCGGCCTGCCTTGTTAAGGCGGCCTCCATTGCCAGTCCGAACTGTTCCAGATTCATGTTGTCTGGTTCTCTATGTGGTGGCCGTCTGTCCAACTGGAGGCCTTCTATCAGGGAAGCTAGGCTATCGTCACTGTCTTCTCTAACTTCTCTATAGCTCATGGGTTGTGTTCTGACTTGACAAGCACCATCCCTGTTATTTATATTCAGTAAGCTCCTTCTGTTTTGTACCGACACAAGAATATTTTATTTTATTTTGTTTTGTTTTCCTACTAACAAACTTTTTTTTTTTTTAATTTTTATATTTCTTTCTGATGAAAAACTAACATAAAATTGCACTCGAAGAGCGATTCCCTTACATTTTTGTTATTTTTGACTTATTATTCTGTATTTTATTCCGGTTGAGCTGGGTTGGCAGGAACTCTGTTCGATGTTTCTTGATGATGTTGGTTTTTGATGTTTTATTCTTCTTTCTTTTTAGGCGAGGGGAGGGCCCTTCAGCCAATTTTTCCTTTGTAGATCGCTGATGGGAGCGAGGGATTTCCTACAGCCCCTTTTCTTTCCTCGGTCTGTTTTGTGGTCGTCGCTGTATGTGGCAGCAGACGCGGCTTCGTATTGTTCAATTTGGCCCTTTTTTCTTTGTTTTTCCACGGGCTTATGTTCTGGTGCGGCACTCGCACAACAACAAAAAATCACACTTTATCACACACTCTTGTTGTTTTTCCTCGCTGGGAAAATATCTACTCGTTTTAACACACAAAAAAAAAAAACGAACCAAGTGTTGAGTATTTTAACATAAGTTGCCTTTCACTTTTATTCTTCGGCACTTTTTTTTATTAATTTTTTATATTTTATTTTTTTATTTTTTACTACACTTCTGTGTGTGTGTGTTTTTCACTCGACTGTTTATTATGGTTGCCTTTCACTTTTATTCTTTGGCACTTTTTGTATTATTTTTTATAATACAAACGACGTCCTGCACCGTCAGCGCCTCGTGCAGACCATCAGCTCCACAGCGGATGTTTATGCAGCGGCGAAATATGATCCGCCGGCCACTCGAGTGCAGGCCAACGGCTCCTAAGCAGAAGCTCTTGCGACAATGTAGCCGCTGCCCCCACCCCTCGGGTGCGGCATCGGCATAATTCCGTTTCGAAATTCTGCCGATACTCTGCAGCTGGTGGGGAGTGTTAACTTGTATATTAAAGTGGGTCAGTTTTTTTTTTCGTTATTAAGCGGTTGCCGAAGAAACAATGGGTCTAAAACAGAGGCCGACAGCGTCCTATGCACTGTGAATAGGAAAAGGCCACAGAGCAGCGCCGTCGACACACACATAGTGTAAAAACTTCGTGTAGCGTCGGCCCTAAGCACACGCGGCTTCGTTTTTCTTATCTGCTGTCTTAGCAGCAGAGAAAGTGAATCGTGTGGCTTCGGCCCTATGCTCAAAAGGCTTTATTATGCCGCTCAGCAGCGCCGCGGCAGAGAAAATGAATCGTGTTGCTTCGTGTCCCGTGCGCACACAAACGAACTAAAAACATGTGAGTGTCTGCGTGTTGACCCTGGTCTAAAATCAATTTGTAGCTTCCGGTTTTTAAATAGAAGTTTTTCGTATTTTTTAAAGTCAAACATCCCTAATTAGAACGTCTGTAACTAGAATTGTCTTTATTTCGAACTAAAACTGGTAGATGACTTATGGAGACTTTGACTTATGGAGAATTGAACGTTTTTTTTCCAACCCAAACGCTGTTGCCACCAGTTTTAGTTCGAAATATTGATAATTCAAGTTACAGGCGTTCGTATTATGTGTTTCACTTTTTTTTTTAAATATTTCTCTTTAAATATTGGAAGCTCCAAATTGATTTTAGACCCATGGTTTCTTCGGCAAACCTTCATAGAATGCGTCGTAATTTATCATTTTGACAACCGCTTTGTGCTTTTTTTTAATCCATAAAAATTGACCCACTCTAATGTATATATAACGTTGTTGTTCTCTGAAAAACTTTTCTGTTTTTTTAAATAGTCAGCCAAAAAGTTTATATTTGTGTAATGTTTGTACATAACGCACGAAAATTTGTTGAAAATCGGACCATTGCATATAAAAATAATATTGGTATGGTAAATATCAGCAATAGGCTTTCTGAAAAAACAAGCATGCTTGATCGATCAAACAAAGCTGATCAGATTTCAGAGCCTTTTCATATTTCAGGTCAGCTCAGTCAGCAATGTGCGCACTTGTACCGTTGCAGTGTGTTTGTTTTTTCGAAGCTTTTAAATAAGCTAACAGGTTCGTTTTCATCTACAGTGTGCGCGTGGTCTAAGGATGAAAACGAAGAGAGCTGTTGCCCTGTCCAATTTAATTTTTTTTTTGTTGAGACATATTTTCAGTTGTGTAAAAAAAATTGATCTACAAAGAAGTCATAACTAAATTGCCCTGGTAATGGTGTCAAATATATTATTTAGTTTAAATACAATAGTGAGATTCTAAAACAGCTTAGTTTCAATCGCTATAAGCATCCTGCCCTTAGTTATTAGTCAAATTCTTAGGTATCCTCTTCTGGACCCAGCAATGATTTCTATTATGCTCCAAAAATAAAAGTACCGCTATATCAAAAAATTTCTTTTATCAAAATATTCAATAACTAAATAAAGCTTACTGATGGTGACATTTTTAAATTTATTTGTTTGGTTTTTAATTTTTAAAAAATATTTTTCACCCCGCACTGCTATTTCAGTGAACAGCAGATTTCATGGGTAATTGTCTAAAGTAATGAAAAAAAAGAAGATGGAAAGCAAATGTAATGAAATTTCTTCAGGATTATAATGCTTACTTTCCAGGCTTTCTAAAAAAGTATCATTTGCTCAATTTGGAAGACTAGAAATATCTCTAAAATGAGTTTGAAGGTGGTGACGTGCAGCACTGCTATTTCAATGAACACAGCTGTATGTCGGAGCCTGGTTATTGTGCAGCGGCCCATCCTACCCTTGAACAACACACATTTTTATACCCGGTACTGGAAGAGTATAGGGGTATGTTAGATTTTTGGTGATCACGGTTGTGTTTAACGCCCAGAAGAAAGCGTTTCCGACCTCATATTGTATATACATATATTCTTGAATATATACATATATTCTTGATCAGCATAAACAGCCGAGTCGATATAGCCATGTCTGTCTGTCCGTTCGTCCGTGTGTCCGTCTCATGTGCGCCTAGATTTTAGAGACTATGAAAGCTAGAGCAACCAAATTTTGTATCAAGTCTTCTGTGTGATCACATTACTCCAAGTCTATTTCAAAATTTCGTCTCGCCCCCTTCCGCCCGCATAAAGTACGAAAGTCTGTTGCACACACAATTCTGAAGATACGAGAAAACTAAATACGCAGAATCATAAACCATTTCTATCAAAGTGTTGAATCTGGATCAGATCGGACTATTATTATAGCCACAATGAAGAAAACCATTTCGAAAGTCATCGTTGCCTCTCGCTCTCTCTCACACGCGACCCTGTCGGCTTTTCCCATTTGTCTTTTTTGACGCCTAGTTCTCAGAGCCTATAAGAGCTAGAGCTCCTGTGATATCAATTCAGCACGAATTTATTTCAAAATTTTGCCACACCTCCTTCCGCCCCACATAGGACAAACATTTTTAAGATAAGAGAAAACCAAAAACGCAGAATCGCTGAAAATGACCGTGTCTAACAGGTTGCCGAATATGGTCGGATGATTATTATGGACAGAAGGAAGAAATTAAATTTCAGTCGCTACGCAACGCCTTCCAAGCGCTTCCAAGGGAATGAGTTCCCTCTCTCTCGCAAACACATCCACGTCACGAATATGTAGTTATACATGTACATGTAGAAATGTAGAAGCAGATACAAAAAGCATATGTTAACAAAAAATTACAAAAATTTGAATTTGGTTCGACTTCATTTTTTGAAATATTAATTTTTGACCAAATTTCGTCCCTTTTGCGAATATATAATAAATTTCATATATCGGAAGCGGCCTTTGTCGCGGCTCACAGCGCTCCCCCTCGTTTTTTTTTTGTATCGATATGCATCATTTTATTAACGTTTCTGGCAAACAACAATATGTGTCCTGGTTGTTTCGTAAAAATACAGCGAGATAAAACTGCCTTTTATGTTTTCAATGTAAAGAACAACAACGGTAGAAAGTGTGCGATTTAGAGATCAAGACATCTTATGTACCGTATACACTGATTCCCTGATACACTTGATTCTTTGCATCTTCCCAGAAATGCAGGTGCGCTTATTCGTTATATTCTATTGCTTTTGGTTTTTCTTTGCGCATAACATCAATTTTTGTATTTTTCTGTCTTTTAGCGGAACTATTACCACTAATAACAACAAAAAACAGAAGATTAAAATTTAAATTTTACGGCGTAAAATGTTTTTAATTGAGTAAAAAGGGACAAAAATACATGTATGCTTAAAATAAATTGTTTAAACGAATTTTATTATTAAATCAAGCATACGGTTGGTTCAACTTCCAAAATGGGATTGCAAAAAAAAAGGACCTGTAGTTTTGGTTTTACCGAGTCGTAGGTATGGATATATCTCGGCTATATACCCTATCAGAACATGTTCATTTGGGGTGTAAATGTTGTGGACAGTCACTTATATTCCTTATACCTACTAAGCCTTGGGGAGGATAAATATACATGTTATAATATACTGTTAAGGTTAAATGTTGACCTGGTTTCTTTCACAGGTGCTGGTCCCCTAGATATTTTAATTTTTTCCTTCTAGCTTTTCATAAAAATGGATATATTATAACTCTCTACCTATAGTATACCTGCCTCAGTGTAGTTCTGACTTCCATCAGAATGTGTTTTCAAAAAATGCCACTTGTTTCTAATCGAAATGGATAGCTCAAGCCGGTCAACTTCATGTGCTTACCGAGCACCAAAATTACCAACATGCCAATAAAAATCCATTTCCTGCACTCCCACTTAGACTTTTTTCCGCCAAACCTTGGGCACATTAGTGATGAACACGGAGAGAGATTTGACCAACAATTAAAGCTATGGAACGACGGAACCAAGGTGTTTGGAATGATAATATGTTGGGCGACTATGTGTGGACTCTCATCAGAGAATCTGACTCTAATGACAAAAGAAGACAGACAAACCATTTTAAAAATAGTAACAAGCAAATTTTCCTGAGTTTTAAGTCAAAATTTCGGGAAAAAATACCGAAAAAAATCGGTTTATAGCTGCATTTGTCAGCTTTTTAAAACTGCAATACAACCAGTCGTAGGAAACTTGAGTTATGTGAAAAACAGAAGCACTACCTATGAAAAAATTACCACATTTTTAAAAATTTCTTAAAAAAAAACTAATCCTAAAAAAAAACATTTTTTACAAATTTTTAAATATCCAAATCTATCAGAAAAAGTCATTTTGGACGGCAGCGGAAAAGTTGTGTCGACTAGTGTTACCGATTACTGAATCGAGCAACTAAACTTAAGCGTTAAGCGCAACTTGTTCCTTAGTTATGCCAATATCAGGCATTTTTCTTGCTGTAAATTTACAAGGGTAACAATTTGTGAAAAGAAAAGTGCAAATTGTACCAAAAAGTATTAAAAACAAGAAAGCGCTCCTCTGTCGAACTGGGTTAGTCAATTCCTTTAACCGTAACAAATTGCAACTCCATGTTGCCGCCATGTTAAGTCTAATTGAGACAAACTTTAATCAGTTCTGTAATATTCAAGGCAAAATCCAGCACGATATTGTAGGTTCATTGCGAATTGAAGACCAAGTTATTGAACTGTCTTGGAAATAGGTTTCGGTGGCATTCTAACGCAGGTGACCTCCTAAACAGTACGCAGTACCTCGTTCATCGAGACTTCCCAAACTTAAGCTGCCTAAGTTCTCTGGAAAGTTTACTGAATGGACTGACTGGTACAACACCTTTACTACTCTAATAGAACCAGACTGGATAAGTTGTTTAAATTTATTCATTTGAGGTCATCGTTGGGAGCTGGTCCTTCAAGAACTATTGAGGGTTTGGAATTGACAGGTACTAATTATCGCAACGCCCTACGGTTATTGCAAGAGCGCTTTGAGAATAAAGCAATTATTCTGCAATCACATGTAACCGAGTTATTCAACGTAAAGCGTTTGACGACGACAAGGAGATTCTGGAGCCAGTAGTCAGTTCATTTGAACAAGACTCGATAAAGAGACGATGGATCGGTGGGAAGTAGAGTGGGATAGCCGGAAGTTACCGTCGTGGTCATTGTTAGCGCAGTTCTTGATAAACAGAGAATTAATCTAGCACATAGTGAGGTGCGACGAGGCAATGGAGGCCGATCCAGTGGTAAAAATTAGGGTAAAAATGCGACTTTATCTGCAGCAATAGGCACCAATGGCAACGTGTGCTACGTTTGTCCTGGAACCCATGGATTGAAAGGTTGTCTAAAGTTTACGGCATTGTCACCGGTACAACGTTACCATGAGGTGAAAAAGCACTCGCTGTGCCTGATTTGCTTTAGTAAGCGACATACAACTAGAGGCTGTAACGGTCCGCGGTGTACGATTTACAGCAAGCCTCACCATGAGCTTTTGCATCGAGAGGCACCAAGTGTAGATAATGAGCCAAGGTCAAAAGGACAGGCGGTGCTGGAACCGAGTTCACTACATAGCTCCTCGTTGTCTAGATCGTCCACAAATTTCCCTGCGACGGCGGTGATTCAAATCAAAGATATAGGCGGAAGATATTGCAGATGCGTATTAAACTCCGGTAGTCAATTACATTTTTGTATGGCTAGGGTAGTCCCAAGTCTGGGCCTAGAAATGCGCGATTCATCCATGCAACTCAGTGAAATTGACAATGCAACATCTCAAAATATTGGAGAGGTGCAAGCGACGTTTAAATCAAGAGTCAGTAGATATTTGGCAACCGAGAATTTTGTTGTGCTAGAGGAAATAACGCAGTATAACATATTTTGGAAGTACGAAGAAGTTTCTGAACCAGTCGATAAGTTCACAGAGGAAGAAACACAGTGCGAATATTGTTTTGTTACGCATGTTAAGCAAGAGGCCTCGGACATTTAGTTGTAGCTCTGCCCTTTGAAAATCCTAAAATTTAATTAGGCGAAACTGGTCAAATCGCTCTAGGCAGATTCCTAAACTTAGAGAAGAGGTTGAATCGTAGCTAAGCTCTAAAGGAACAATATGTTCAATTTATTGAAGATATTGCCTCTAAATGCCAATTACGGCATTTATAAATTGAACATATTGTTCCTTTAGAGCTTAGCTACAGGCCTACAGGTAAAATTAAAGTTGAATACGTCACTTATGGGATAAATTCTGCACCGTTCCTGGCAGTACGCTGCTGTATTACTTGGCCGATAGGTACGCTAAAAGATATCCATTAGCAAGGGAGGCGGTGAACCGAAGGTTCTGCATAGATGATATGCTCTGTGGAACGGATACAGAAGAAGAATTGACAACGTTGAAAAGACAAGTGACCGCAATATTGGTCCTGGGGAAGTTCGAGCTTTCGAGAGTCTTTAAGGCTTTGGGAATATATTGGTCAAGTCTAGAGGACAAATTCAAATTCTTTTAGGACATAAAAATCTCCTCGATCGCCACGAAACGATCCGTTAGGGTTCTCATCTTGCCAAAATCGTCATTCAGGAACTTTGGCTTCTAAAGAAGGATTGGGACGAGAGCTACCAGCGGTGCTCATCAACGCAATGGTGTCGATATATGGAAGAACTAAAACTAATTGATAAATGTTCAATCCCACGATCCTCCATTCCAATTACTTCAGACCTATGCACGTTAGAGCTTTTTGGGTTTTCTGACGCATCCAACAGAGCTTACGGCGGCGTTATTTATGCTCGTGTAAGGGATAAAAGTGGAGGAATTTTGGTGCGACTAGCAACAGCCAAGTCTAAGGTCGCCCCTGTTAGGCTAACATCATTGCCACGGCTAGAGGTTTGGTCCTGTCTGCATTTATAGGTAGAGAGGGTTAGATATTTCACGGATTCTACAATTGTGTTGAATTGGCTATCGTCACATGCCAGTCGTTGGACCACCATCGTTGCCAACAGAGTGGCTCAAATACAAAAGCTTACACGGGTACAGGATTGGTTGAAGGTCGACACAAGGTCGAACCCTGCAGATATTGTGTCTAGGGGATTATTGGCGACAGAATTAAGCAAGTCAACGATGTGGTGTAACGGTCCGGAGTTTCAGCAGATGATTCAGCAGTAAGGTAGAGAGCAGTGTAAGGTTAGATCTTGTGGGGAGATACAAATTTGCAAATTATTTCCTTAAATTGCTGCGTGTTTTTAGCTACATTTTCGCTGGCATAGAATATCGTTGAGATCGAACTCAAATGAAACACACTTACTGCAGCTGGAATGGAGGGCGTGCAAAAGTAGAGTTTGCACGAAGAATTCATTAAGCTAAAAGAGGAAAAGGTGATAAAATCAGCAAGAATTAAAGTTTGAGTCCTTTCTTAAGAGAGGAAAAAAGAATAAGTATTATTCGAGTCGTGGGAAAGTTGACCAATGCCGATGACCAATTTAAATGATAGATCTAGTAACTTTTAAAAAAAATTTCTTTTGTTTTTAAAATGCCACAAATCGATGAATAAACGGCTAAGTTACAACCAAACTTTCATATGCCGAATTTCGACGAAAAATTCCGTTAGCCCCGACGTATACCTGTTTTTTTTTTTTCTACAAAAATCTGGTATAGATTCTGCAATCTGGTAGATACGGTAATTTCCCATGATTCTGCGTTTTTGGTTTTCTCGTATCTTTAAAATGGTTGATTCGACAGATTTTCAACATTTTGAAATACACTTGTTTTGAACTAATATCACAGGAGATAGGATAGAAAGTTTGGTTGCTCTTTCTCAAGAAGCACTACCTCTGGAAAAAACATGACAAATTAAAAAAAAATTTAAAAAGAAACTAAACCAAGAAAAAAACATAATTTTCCAAAAATGTTTAAATTTCCAAATCTATAAGCAAAAGTCATTTTGGGCCACCGCAGAAATGTCATGTTGACTAGTGTGGTCAGAGTAGGTCAGGTCAGAGTACAACAAATGTATCGCTTTTCTTTATATAGATCCCTCAAAAATTAAAAATTAGTCAAAAAATGTCAAAATTTGGTTAAAAATGTGTGTCGTGTGGGTTAAAAATGTCGTGTTGACTAGTGTTATAAGCTAGCTTTATAAAGGCAACAATGCAATTTTTTTTTCAGCTGATAAGTTTATTATTAAAAAATTATTTAAAAAAAAAATTTCCTAAATTTCATTCCAATTGATTTTACAGCGCAACTCATAGAAAACATCCAACGCGATTTTAACTTGTCAAAAGCATTTGGCTCCGTGCATGTCCTTAAAGTGATCGAAAAGGTTTCACTAAATGAGGTACTCGAAGATGATTGCTGCACCGCCTCTGCCCTTCACACTGTCGAGAAATGTTTGAAATATTATCCAAGGTGTCTTAAATCTGGAAAATCTGTAATTGAAAAGTTTTTGATAAAATTATTAGACAGCACTAATATTGATATTGTTTTTCAAACTGGTGAATGCTGGCTCTTGTTACAAAAAATACGAGGTTCTCTCAGTAATAGAGCTGATAATGATAAAAGTCAATGGAGCGATTACCAACTGACATTATTGGCGAGTCTTTATTTTATTATAAACAAGACCTTTCCAATATCTGAGGAAATATTTGTTGGCCCAATTGTGGCAAACCACTCAGAACATTTTACAATGCATTTCACAGAAGATCCAGTAGAACGAGCCGCACAAGTCTGTCAACGGTTTTGCAATCTTATCGATTTTTTAAAGATTGCCTTGAGGTGAGGACAATCGGACAAGGAATTATTTAGAATTTTTTTTATAATTTATAATTTTTTTTCTTTCTAAAAACTTTTCCTTTGTAGCAAGCCGTTCCATGATAAGAAGATTATTTATGCACACAAAATTTTGTGTTTTATACAACATGGGTTAAATGTTAAATTAAATAATAAAAATAATCCAAAAATGGATTATGTATGTTATAAAGCATTGTTACCGCAAATGCATATTAAGTTACTGGAACTTCTGGCAGTATTGATTGACATGTAAGTTACAATCACACTAAATCTTATATCTTAACTATGCTTTTATTTTTATCTGTTTTTTTTCATTAACATATCTAACTTTTATTAAGAACACCATTCATTTAATAAAAATCGGTCCCTATCAATTAAGGATGCCACATAAAACTCTAAATTTTTAGGCTCGAGAGGTTTTTTAAATTACCTGAAAAATCAATAGGGGACACAGGATTTCAGGATATTTAATTTTTCGGACACTTTTCCGGAGTTTACGTGCAAGTGAAAATTGTAGCACTTTTGGAAATGTTAGTCTTCGTTTTCTGTTTTTCATTAGCGATATAAATACTATCGACTAGTGTATTTCATTTTCATTTTTTCATATCACATTTCTGATGTGGCCCAAAGTCATTTTTCTGATTTGGAGATTTCAAATTTGTTTTTAAAAGTTATGGTTAAAATCGATTTTAAAATCGGGTATTTTTTTATGTTTTTTCCAGTGGTAGTGCTGCTATTTTCCACGTCAGTTTCTTATATCTGGTTGTATAGAATTTGGCAGTTCTGAAAAGCTGACAAACCCAGCTAAATCCGACGACGGAAGATATTGTTGGACAGAGTTTCGCTGCCGTAGCAAGGGCAGTTTTTTGTACCGCAAAGTAAAAACGCAACCGTACATTTGAAAGGTTTATTTGTGACTAAATACAATGCTCTGCTCGCAGGCAGATAGAGACCGAAAAGAAGGAAAGACAAAAAGGAGATAAGAGAACGTCGCCTCGTCACGTCTCTCACTCATACGCTTAGATATTCATATGTATGTCAATACATGCGTGCATTGCTAAAGATGATCATTCTTCAACACCCTTCCTCAATGCGTGCATGTTTACAAATTCCATTTAATTCAATTTAAGCTTAACAATTTTGTAAAATCCACATGTTTTCTCTTAGTCTCTTGGTCAAGATATCTGCAATCATATCTGTTGTTCTATCATACTTTAAGTTAACTTCACATTCTTGGTATCTAATTGGTGGTATCTAATATCAATATGCTAGGTTCTTGAATGATGAACTGGGTTCCTAGCCAGCTCTCGTGCGCTCAAATTATCGCCATATAAAGCATAGCTCTCAAATAACTGTTAACCGATTCGTGCGGTCGTAAAATAAGAGTTATTCACTGACACTTTGAGCAAAAAGTCTAAGCGCAAACGATTGCATTGTTCGTAAAAAAATTATGCTCGCGCTCAGCCGACGAGCAGTTTTTCCCGGTCTCTTTTTCTCTGCTCATTCCACACAAAACCTAAACTCGTTTTTGGTTGTTAAGCTTAATTAAAAATAAATTAATTATAATATAATTGAAATATAAAAAATTCATATTTAAAATTCCAAGAAAATTTTAAGTGAGAATCTAATGTCACAATGTTACACAACGTACCACTGTGCATGAAAACGAGTCAAATTATTGAAAAGCCCGTTTGGGTTGACTTTTTCAGTCAATCGGTCTTTTAGTGAGTCTCTCCGTGCGAGCATCACTCGTATCTCTCATAGTGCGATGATCGGTAATAGAGCGTCTCACGAACAGCTCAACGTAAAGCGCTCAACAGAAAACCGAAACGAAAAGAATCGAAGTCTGCTGCTCAGAGAGAGAACGAGGGTAAATACTTTTTTCGGTTGTTCTCGCGAGCAGAGAGTAAGCAAAAAACGGTCAACAGTTATTTGCAAGCTATGATATAAAGTTGTTGAGGTAGCTTCATCTCCACAACCGATTTCGATGATTAAGCGACGTAAGAATATGGACTCCTTACACGCAGCCGTCAGTGCCATATATTCTGCCTCCGTGCTAAGTGCCACGCTGCGTTGTTTCTCGGATCGCCAAGAAATTGGGCCAACTGCCAAAAAATAAACAAATCCCGTATACGACTTCCGGTTAGTTCGATCGCCGCCCCAATCCGCATCCACATATCCAGTAAGTGGCTGATGACAACCTTTGTAGTGTACTTTGAAAGTCATCGTCGCTGCCAAGTACCTCAAAACGTGCTTCACACCAGCCAGATGCTCTGCGTGCACATCTTTGTTCCTCTGGGCCAACTTTGCAACTGAATGCAAAATGTCTGATCTGGTTGTGAGTGCCAGCCACATCAGCTCACCAATCATGGATTGATACATGACAAGGTCAACCTTTTAACACTGCTCATTAGTACAATCCACCTGGAACCCCGCATCCGACGGAGTAGCCACTGGTCTACATTTGTCCATGTCGTGAACTTGCAATAGTTCCTTAATGTATTGCGAGTGGCCTACGGTGATAGGCCCAAGTTCACCTTCACGACACATTCGAACGCATTTGAAATAGCGGATTTGATACTGATCATGTCCTCTTTGGACTGGCATGCTATAAGTAAATCGTCAACATATACCATGATTAACGATAAGTTACCTTTCCTTCTCTGCTGGTAGAGACACGGCTCGTTTTCACAGGCAACAAAACCCAGATTAGTCAGCACGCCATTCAGCTTCGAATTCCATTCCCTTCCTGACTGCTTCAATCCATATATTGCCTTTTTAAGCAGCATAGCCTTCGCTGGATAAGCTCGATCAATGTACCCTTGTGGTTGCTTCATGTACACCGTATCGCTCAGGTCACTGTTGAGGTATGCCGTACATACATCCATTTGGTTGACATATAACTTTAATTCCGCTGCTAGTGCAAGAATAATAGTGATTTCCAATCTGCAAACTAGAGAAAATGTTTCCGCATAGTTTATGCCGCCGTACTGCTGGGAGCAACCTTTTGCCACCAACCGCGCCTTGAAACGATCGATCTGACCATCTTTGTCGCGTTTCAGGCTATATACCCATTTTCATCCAACTGCTCGTTGTCCTGCCGGTAAGTCTGCCAACTGCCATGTTTCGATTACTATTAATGCTTCATGTACTCGTGTTCTGTTAAATGCCTCCTCGTAGGAGAGTGGAATCTTTACGTTGCTGGCAACCAGAGCACCAAGAACGTTGTACTCCTTTCTCGGACGGCCAGGTTTGCCGGTCCGAATCAGCCTTGGTCTGCCAGGTCCAACACGAGGAGCTGGCTCATCTGACTCCACCTTTTCAGTTGCGCTCTCGTACCCATCAGGATTGCTGCTACTGGAATTCTCCCCTTCAACGCTTGCACCATCGCAGCAGTCTCCACCGCTGCTGTCAATATCATCTGTGTCGCCGCCAGACTGCATGCTAACTTCTGCACATACACAGCTGCGTTGACTGCCTCAGCCTACAAGGATTCGCCCAATCCTGAATGAGCCAATCCTAAATGAGCCAGACATCTTGACATTTACACCAGAGTGCGGTTTGCCCTCTCAGCAACGCCGTTTTGCTGTGGAGTGTATGCCACTGTCAGCTGCAGTTGTTTAGTTTTCCTCAAAACATATACAAGTTTCCAACTCTGTTCGCCTTTACAATGCACGCCTTTCTGGATTACTTGTGCATATTCTTGTCCAAAAGTGACGAAACATTTATTCTGTACAGCGCTGCTCACGGGGAAAAAATGTCCATTCATTTTGGGCACATAGAGGACATTTTTTAACAGCAGCGTGCATATCTTCAGTTCTTCTTCCCCTTTTCCTTCTGCTTTTAGAAAACCGGAGTCAGCCAGACCAATCATTTCTGTGTGATTCTTGAACTTTGTGAATAACTGTTTCTCACAATACATGTGGCTTGTAGCACCACTATCCAAGCACCACATATTCTTTTTCAAATTATCTGCGTCCAACGCATTTAATAGACTGCACTGCTTGTTCTCGCCTTTTGCTGCCTTTTCCACATCTGCGCTCTCCCTCTTACACTAAGCCTTCATATGTCCGCGCTCACCACACTTGAAACATATACTATTGATTCTCTTCTTTCGCGGTCTCTGCGCGGCCGGCTTGTGTATTGCGGTAAATTCTTTTGCGCAATCCTTTTGATCTTCTGCGTTTCCCGTTCGCTCGCCTTCTTCCTTTAATTTTACGCATAGAACATCAAATGTGGGCAGACTGTCGCGCGTTTCTATGGCGACAACAAAATTTTCGTATTGTTCTGGAAGGCTCGACAATAAAACAGTTGCGCGTAGTTCATCATTTAGGTCGAGGCCATCAAGATTATCCACAAACTCATTAATGTAACTTGAAATGCTTTGCCTTTGGTGCATGCGTTTGCTTATCAATTTCTTGTACAGTTGAACCTTTCGTACAGTTCCACTTGGTTGATGAACACTTTTTAATATGTTCCATGCCTCGGACGATTTTTTGCAATTTTTAATGTATCCCAACGGTAAAGTTTTCACATTTAATGTGATCATGGCCAGCGCCTTTTCATCCTTGGCCTGCCAATTCAAACCTTCGGGAACATTCGTTGGTAGTAGGTCACCAGATGCCACACTCCACAATTCAGCGTGCACCAACACAGACCGCATTTGAATACACCATGAGTCATAATTTCCCTCCTCCAATTTGTCTATCTGATAAATCTCGCTCATAGCTGATTATCGTATGTCAATACATGCGTGCATTGCTAAAGATGATCATTCTTCAACAGATATTAGGCCTTAAAATTTGATAATTTTGTATATTCCAGAAGTTTTGACTTTAAAAACTCAGGAAAAGTCGAAAAAAAAAACCGTGGAGGAACGTTGTGAGCTGCGGCAAAGTCGCTGCTCTACTTTATACTCGGTACTCAGTCAGTACATATATATATGTATATGTGTGCTTACGATTTATGTTATTTATTATATGTTGAAAAATGGGACAAATTGAATTTTAACCAAAAAAAATCGAACTCTTTGAGAAATTTGTATACAATTTGTATAAAAGTTTAGTCAAACGGTTGTAACTTAGCCGTTTATCCATCGATTTTTATAAGCGACACCTTAAATGACGCGTAATTAATGCGTCTATCTAAAACTAAAAATATCTAATACCGAAAAAATTATGAAATTTGAAAATGAAAGCTTAATATCTTCCAGACGTTAAGTTGCAGCTACAAAATGTCTGGGTCGTATTCAAAGCTGCATTTGTCAGCTTTCCAAAACTGCAAAACTTCAATACAACAAGTTGTAGGAAACTTAAGTTATGTGAATAATAGAAGCACTACCTATGAAAAAAAACTAATTCTGGAAAAAAAAACATTCTTTAAAAATTGTAACACATCAAAATATATCAGAAATTAAAATTTTGGGCGATAACGGAAGTCTCGTCGACTAGTGTTATAAGAAACTTAAGTTGTTTTATAAATAGAAGCACTACCTCTGGAAAAAACATAAAATTTGTTTAAAAATTCTTTAAAAAAATAATTAATAAAAAAAAACATTCTTTAAAAATAGATTAAATATTTAAATCTATCAGAAAGTTATTTTGCACCACAGCAGAAATAAAATGTTGAATTTTGTTGAGTAGTGTTATATGTAGGTAAATTTTTTGGTCCCACTAGACCTCTTAATGGAAATGCCCATGATGAATATACATATGTATGTAGGTTTAGTCTCTTTAGCTGAAAATAAAAAGTATGGAGCGCTAAAGTTCACATTCCCGAATATCGCATAATCATTCTGGTATTTTTATATATTTGAAGATGTCACACTCATCTCAGGATGCATTTTCGCATCATATTGAGTATTTTACTGGAATCACTTGAAAGGACAAAATGGCTTTTGAAGGAAGGAAACCACCAAATTCAATTTGTGTAAGTAATAATTAGTTTAATAACTAGCAATTAACATCAGATTTTCTTGCTTTAAAGTCTAATGCCTAAAGAAAAAGGTATTTAAAAATACTTTTATGCTGCTATTTCGTATTATTGGATTTGTTTTTCTTTAAAGAATCGTATACTTTGTACCACAAACAAACCCACATCTATGTATAAGTTAATTATTTTTCCATGATTTACATATATGTATGTATATTCATACTAAAGCTGGGTACCCAGCACCGCGGAAACGAAAAATTACTGCCAAACTTCATATAAAAAAAACTGGGCCAGTAATTTTTCGTTTGTGTTTTCCTGGAGTCAGTACCCAGCAAACGTAAACGGAATCCACGAATTCTTATCGATAGTATCGATATTCACACGAATGTGGACTGTGAGAACAGCTGATGAGGGTGCCAGGAAAATATATCTGCACATTATTACTGAAGTACAAGTGAGAGGTGGAGGCAAAATATGTGCGCAAAACCAAAAAGAAATATTCAAATTTTTAAAATGAGGAAAAGATTGCTTCAATAAAAGCAGTTGAGGCAAGACCACGTTTTTGGCGGATCAAGGAAAATAATCATTTTGATAATTTTGACATTTTGGCGCCTCCGACTGTGCTGTACTTCTTCTTACAACAATATGTGCCGCTACCAACACAATCACTTCATCGTCAGAATTACTTTTCTTCCTTTTTTTAATTTTAGTTTCATTTTCAAAATTGGCGCTGTTTAAAAAACACAGCTGATTCATGAGAGTGGCCAACCTTTTTTTATGTTCTTGGTCACACTATTTCACTTGAGATCCACACAACCGAAATAAAGAGCAGATTCCTGTCAGCAAAATTTCGCGGTGCTGGAGACAGGCCTTAACCCATTAAAATGTAGGACCACCAGGTCTCAATAGTTTTCAAAAGTTAAATTTTATAGGCTCGTCCCTTTAAATCCGGAAGCAAAGTAAAGAAAAATTTGAAAACAATTTTTATTTATTTTTTTTTAAATTTTTGTCGATTTATGTGAAGTGCTTTTTGGAAAGTTTCGAGAATTCCATTGCAACCTGCAATTGCAACCCTGGCAGAATAGTAAACAATAGAAGAGGCGCAACGTGAAAAAATTCTGCACACTTTCTTAGAAAATCCGACTTGAGCGCTTGGTTGTAAAAGTCGTGAGCTAAGACAAAAGGTAATAAGGCCATTGCGAGAAAATCCTGAGTGGAGTGACTGTCATAAAGCAAAAAGACTGAAAACCAGCGCATTTACTATTAGACGAATACGACTTTCTGAGGGTATAAGGTCCTGCGTATGCCCAAAATGTCCTAATAGGTCGGATAAACACAACTAAAGCGCGAAAACAGCCAAGTCCTAATCAAATTGCATAATAACACATGATAAAACGTAAGTCAAAATGAATTTTAAGCAGCTTCCAGGCCGGAAATATTATCTTGCCTATAAACGTGGATGTGTTGCCTCAAAATTTAAAAATATAGCGATGGACAAATTTGGAAAGAAAGCTTTGATCTGGCAAGCTATCTGCAGCTGCGATCTGAAGTCGCGCGCTTGTGTAACGACACCCTCAATGACGTCGGAAGAGTACGTGAAAGAGTGCCTCCAAAAACGCCTTTTGGCATTTATACGCATGCACCGAGTACCAGTGAAGTGCAGAAATTAATGTCAGACCCTTTTTACACTAGGCCACATCGTTGGATTTTTCCGTAAAGCTGGGTATCCAGCACCGTGGAAACGAAAAATTACTGCCAAACTTCATATAAAAAAAACTGGGCCAGTAATTTTTCGTTTGTGTTTTCCTGGCGTCAGTATCTAGCAACGTAAACGGAATCCACGAATTCTTATCGATAGTATCGATATCCACACGAATGTGGACTGTGAGAACAGCTGATATGGGTGCCAGGAAAATATATGTGCACATTATTACTGAAGTACAAGTGAGAGGTGGAGGCAAAATCTGTGCGCAAAACCAAAAAGAGATATGAACATTTTTAAAATTAAGAGAAGATTGCTTTAATAAAAGCAGTTGAGGCAAGACCACGTTTTTGGCGGATCACGGAAAATAAGCATTTCGATTATTTTGACGTTTTGGCGCCTCCGACTGCGCTGTACTTCTTCTCACAACAATATATGCCGCTACCAACACAATCACTTCATCGTCAGAATTACTTTTCTTCGTTTTTTTAATTTTAGTTTCATTTTCAAAATTGGCGCTGTTTAAAAAACACAGCTGATTCATGAGAGTGGCCAATAATTTTTTAGGTTCTTGGTCACACTACATTAGTTAAGTTCCACACAACCGAAATAAAGAGCAGATTCCTGTCAGTAAAATTTCGCGGTGCTGGATACCGGCCTTTAAATGGAATATGCGACAATGATGCCCATAAGAGCCCTGTGGATAGAAAATGACAATCATGCGGCCGCATCATTTGCAAGTGTTATCGTATTCTGTCAATTATTTTTAATTGCTAGTAACGAAACTCCAAATGCACCGTTTTCCACATTTAAAAATAAATAAATAAATAAATATTATTTTGTTAGTTTCTTTTAATTTCAATAAAAATGCGTGTGCTTTCTTCTTATTCAATCGGTTTGTTTACGTTGACAGGCCGAACAGCTTAAAAAATGATGCGGCCTGAGTTTAAACTCCTCGCATCATCGACAATGATGCGGTAGTGTAGAAAGGCTATCAAACATCAAAAAGAATACTCGCCATTTAATTCGCTGTAAACAACATGCATTTTTTTAACTAAGCCGTTATTCATTAAAATCCAACAACAGGTAAAAAAGTTATAAACTGATTTGGGTGTCCGGATTTAAAGTGACGAGGTCTTAAATACCAATGGGGTTTTGTGTAAATTAAATATTACAGCAGTCGACACTGCATTTGCCCTGTGGCCAAAAGAGCATTTACCCGGTACTCGAAGAGTATCGGGGTATATTAGATTTGTGGGGATAACGGATGTGTGTAACGCACAGAAGGAAGCGTTTCCGACCCCATAAAGTATATATATTCTTGATCAGCATCAATAGCTGAGTCGATATAGGCCATGTCTGTCTGTCCGTCCGTCCGTCCGTCCGTCTATCCGTCTTCATTTGCGCCTATACTTATCTCAGAGATTGTTAAAGCTAGAGTAACCAAATTTTGTATCCAGGCTTCTGTGTTATCACACTACTCCGAATGTATTTCAAAATTTCGCCCCGCCCACTTCCGCCCACACAAAAGACGAAAATCTGTGGCATGCACAATTTTAAGGATACGAGAAAACCAAAAACGCAGAATCATAGAAAATGATCATATCTATCAGAGTGTTGAATCTGGATCAGATCGGATTATTAATATAGATCTCAGAGACTATGAGAGCTAGAGCAACCAAACTTTCTATCCAAACTCCTGTGATATCACTTCAATACAAGTGTATTTCAAAATTTTGCCACGCCCCCTTCCGCCCCCACAAAGGACGAAAATCTGTTGAATCCATCATTTTTAAGATACAAGAAAACCAAAAACGCAGAATCATGAAAAATTACCGTATCTGGCAGATTGCCGATTCTGGATCAGGTCTGAGCATTATTATAGCCAGAAGGAACAAATTAAATTACAGTGGCTACCCAACGAGAGTCAAGCGATTCCCTCTTTCTCTCGCACACACTTCCATGTCTCTTGTATGTAGTTTTACATGTGTATGTAAAAATGTAGCAGCCGACGTAAAAATCATATGTAAATAAAAATGGAATCAGATAACTTCTAAAATATAAAAATACAGGGTTCGACCTAATTTTTTTAAATTTTCCTTTTTTGGTCAAAATTTAATTCGTCTCTTTTGCGAACATATAATAATTTACTTAAATCACAAGCTCATATGTATATATATGTATATAAATTTGTACATATATACTGACTGAGTACCGGGTACCGCGGCAAAGGCCGCGGCTCACAACGTTCCCTCTCGTTTTTGTTTATAATTTTTAAAAACTCCTGAAAATTGACAAATTCGGCCTTTTCATAAGTGCCAGATTTAATACAACCAGATATAAGAGACTTAAGTAATTTTGAAAATAGAAAAACTAGCTCCAAAAAAACAAAAAAAAACAGATTTAAAAAAAAATTTTAAAAAAACTAACCTTAGAAAAAAAAACAAAAAATTAAATCTCCAAATCTGTCAGAAAAAGTCATTTTGGGTTACAGCGGGAAAAAAGGTTTAATTATATCGATGTCTCTTACCGCTCGGGATGGAACACTGACCAAACACAGTTTTTCATTTCCTCTCGCCCCACCTAAAATACTAGGACATTTTTTATTTTTATTTTTTTTTTTAAGAAATATTTTTTATTGCATCTATTGTACTAAGGTGTTCGCGCGCTGACTAAAAGACTGTAAATGTTTGTCTCTCAAAAATTTAATGAAAATAGTTTGATTCGTTCACAAGGTGTTCATTTAGCAAAACATATTTTATTTATTATACATTTTTTCTTGAACAATTTTTTATTTCTAGTAAATTTCGAATAATGGTTTACAAAACAATATCATTATGGTGCTTGAATTTAAAAGAAGGAAGTCATTGCGAAATAATCTCGGAGGCCCTTATAAACGAAATATTAAATGATGTAACACAACCATATTCATTTTTATCAAAAGGGGTAAGAATTGAATAATTAAAGGTAAATATTTAACAATCGTTTTTTGTTACTTAGTCAATACAGGGAAAAACATTGGAGACCAAACTTTCCAGGCTTAATTGCCTTTCTTTTAGTGAAAATGAGAAATTGCTTTATAAAGAAGCGTTTTCTTGCCTTCACATAATACTAACATCATCGGGTCATTCACTACGGAACTCAGTTATGAAGGAAAGTACGGCAATTGTTTTTTTTTTACATTTTTAATATATTAATTTTTTAAACAGAAGATACACAACGCTCTATTGGAAGTTTGCATTCAAATGCATGCAGAGCCTATAAGATCGGAGTATTCGTTTAGACTCTTGAATTGCCGCTTGGAAATATATGAAATATTAATGTTATTATTGAAGTCTAGAAATTACAGCTGTCCTGCACCATCCGAAATTTTAATGTGCTTTTTAGATGAATCGCGTTTATTTGAAAATAGTCTTGAAGTACGCTTAAATTCTCAAGCAATATTTGAAGCTCTCGAATCATCACTCCATCCCCAAAAGGAAGATTTATGTTTTAAACAAGATTCGCAAACTATGCTGTGTATTAACGGAAGTCCAGATGAAGCGGACTCTGCTATCGTACGTACTCATTTTATATCAGTGATCCGAAATGAAAATGTAATATCTGCTAATCAAAACGATGGAATTAAATCAAATTCACTTAACTTTACCCGAAAGATAATTAAAGAGCAAAACAGCACACTGCGCACCAGTTCAAATCAACAGATAGGCCTTAAAGCAAATAATTCTGAAAGCCACGTGGGAAAAAATATTTGTAACCCAATAACAAGAACAGAAGAGAAAATAATGTTATTACCTTTGTGTAATGAAACGTTAATTCATAATCAAGTTGAGGTTAGCTCTTTACCTTTGAAATGTGGATATTTTGATGACGATAAGTTGATGGCCGAATTAGAATCTGCATTTGTGAATGAGCTTAACTGAATTATCATCCACTGCACTGTTTTAATAAATATGTACATTTTTCAATTGATTTTGATTTTCCATTGCTATTACTGAAAGTGCCGTAAAATATAATTGTAAAAAGCGTAAGCTCTTAGTAAAGAACAAATTTTGTAGACATCATTTGAATATTTCAACAATAAAATTAAAATTTTGTGACATGTAAACATTTAAAGAGGCTATAATAAAATACTATGCCGTTAAAATTAATCGAGCTTGTATATTAATAAGACTAAAATCTATGTAAGTTTGGAAGTAAAATCAAACTTTCTTTTTATTTTATTTCCCTTTTTTTTTATTCTGTAACTTTTAATTATGAGCGTTATGTTTCACATCCAAGCTGCTTTCTTAAAGATTTAATGTTATAATGTAATTTTTTTGTCTCAATCCTGGCCCTTGACTTCACATCTGCATTTATACAAACAAAATAAAAGTAAACAATCCGGATTAAAGGTGGAGAAACTTTACTTATTATGCCAGGGAGATAGCTAACACTTTGTAATCTAAATTAGACTAATGGGCCATCTTCATCTTCCCGTTCTACTTCCACCCATTCAAAAACGAACTTCCCTCTCAGTAGCCTATCAGAATGTTGGAGTCTTATACAGTACGCTCATCACTCTTTTTTAATATAGTGTCGAATTTTTATCCCCCGTTATTGTGTTTACCGATACCTGGTTAAAGATGGAAATTCTTAGCTCTGAAATTTTGGCAGGTTGGTACACAACTTTTAAAAATGACCATTCGTCATTTTAGACTCATTAGAGTGCCCCTCTCCACGGAACCCTTTAGTAAAAGGCGAAAGATTTATTCAAAAATTAAGGAGAATGTGCCTTCTAGTGTCATACAATCATAATCCTACTCTCTTCTGATCCATTCCCTAATCATTTAAACCATAGCTTCTCATTATTTTAATTGAAAATATAAGCGCTAACATTCTGTTTGTAAACGGCCAGTTGAATGATTGTTACAAACCGTTCAGATGTGCTGACTTTCTTTGCTTAACCTTCAGGAGTGTTTATATTCATCACATTATTTTCGCTCTTTTCGCCGCTGACATCAACGCTGGGCACATAGCTCAGACAGAACTTTTGCCACTGCCGCTGCCTAACGCTGCACATATCGCTCGTTGCCGTTAACATTCTTGCAGCTCGGTGTCGGCTGATCTTCATCACATAATCCATATGCTCAATATAAAACGAGAGGGAACGTTGTGAGCCGCGGCAATGGCCGCGGCTCTACTTTATACCCGGTACTCAGTCAGTATATACGTATTTATGTGTACATATGAGCTTACGATTTATTTAATTAATTATATGTTCACAAAAGAGAGGAATTAAATTTTGGCCAAAATGGAAAATTTCAAAAAATTAAGTCGAACCCTGTATTTTTATATTTTAGAAGTTATCTGATTCCATTTTTATTTACATATGATTTTTACGTCGGCTGCTACATTTTTACATACACATGTAAAACTACATACAAGAGACATGGAAGTGTGTGCGAGAGAAAGAGGGAATCGCTTGACTCTCGTTGGGGAGCCACTGAAATTTAATTTGTTCCTTCTGGCTATAATAATGCTCAGACCTGATCCAGAATCGGCAATCTGCCAGATACGGTAATTTTTCATGATTCTGCGTTTTTTGTTTTCTCTTATCTTAAAAATTATGGATTCCACAGATTTTCGTCCTTTGTGGGGGCGGAAGGGGGCGTGGCAAAATTTTGAAATAAACTCGTGCTGGTTTGATATATCAGGAGTTAGGATAGAGAGTTTGGTTGCTCTAGCTCTAATAGTCTCTGAGAACTAGGCGTCAAAAAATACGAATGGGCAAAGCAGATGGGGTCGTGTGTGAGAGAAAGCGAGTGGGAACGATAACTTTCGAAATGGTTTTCTTCATAGTGGCTATATTAATATTCCGATCTGATCCAGATTCAACACTCTGATAGATATGATTATTCTCTATGATTCTGCTTTTTTAGTTTTCTCGTATCTTTAAAATTGTGCATGCCACAGATTTTCGTTCTTTGTGTGGGTGGAAGTGGGCGGGCGAAATTTTGTAATACATTCGGAGTAGTGTGATAACACAGAAGCCTGGATACAAAATTTGGTTACTCTAGCTTTATTAGTCTCTGAGATATAGGCGCACATGAAGACGGACAGACGGACAGACGGACGGACGGACGGACGGACAGACAGACATGGCTATATCGACTCGGCTATTGATGCTGATCAAGAATATATAAACTTTATGGGGTCGGAAACGCTTCCTTCAGTGCGTTACACACATCCGTTATCCTCACAAATCTAATATACCCCTATACTCTTCGAGTACCGGGTATAAAAAACAGAGGCACCGGCTAAAAAAGAATTGCAGCCGATATACAATGTCGATTGGGCATTCTCGAGTGATACTTTAAGCAGGTATTAACTGTTCAATCGAGCATCGAAGCCTTGGACTTAGACGACAATGGGTGCGCAGATTTGGAAGACAGCTTTGTGACCATAAAGCTGACAAACAAGCAGCTTATTGGCGAGGACTTAAACCGCACAATTCACGAGGCGATGCCAATGCCATAGCCGTCCGCAAGGCTTCCCCGATTGGCGCTGCCAACCTTCGATGGCAACGAAAACGGAATACGAAAACTTCATTGGATCCTTTCAACAGCTTATAATTTTATTTAAAAAAATTTTTTTTTCAATAACTTTTTTTTAAATGATTATTTTTTTTTTTATATATTTATCAGATTTAAGGATTAATCAGATTAATCGGATTTCCTATTCAGGTTGGGGAATGGGACCAATTGGTGAGGCGGCAGCTAAGGGGAGGTAGCAGCTGTGATGCCGTCGTGATAACAACACACTAACACTTTTATTTCACTTTTCCAGTTTATTTCAATACCTAACCTTCTTAGGCACGATGTTACAACTTTTTTTATTACAAATCAATCTTCCTCTTTTTCTTGCTTCTCCCTCTGTTCCTTTTCTTTCTTCCTACCGTCCAACGTCCAGCCGATTGAGGTAGACCCAAACTATCGATAAGCCTGGTCAGGGCTCTAAGGGCGCCAACTTCGAATTTTCGTTACAATACCTACGTTAATTATTTTAAAGAATGTTTTATTAATTTTATTATTAATAAAAAAATAAAAAATTTTTTAAATTAGTTTATTTATTAAAATAGTAATTTTATTTTGGCCTAAAATGTTAGTATCAGTTTGATTTAAAAGTAAATTTTTGTATAAATTTGTATTTATTTTAAAAATAAATATTTATTTATTCGCAGTAATTAATATTATTAAAGATATTTAGAAATAGAAATATTAAAAAATTTGGCGGTATTCTAGGCTGTCCAGAGGAACTTGTTTTTTAATCGATAATCCACGATGGACCTTACTTAAGTGTGTAATCAGTTTATATACCGTCTTTATCAGAATATTTCATAAGAATAATAGTATTCAATAATTTCAATAAGATTTTATATCAGATCAAGGTGTAGCTTATATTTAAGTAATAATGGGTTAATATAAAATTTTTTATACGGAAAATATATAAAATTATAAAGATTAATAATTTGATTTTAGCTCTAAAATATGTGTACATCGCCCGTCGCTCTTATTGTTCAGGTAAGACAAGTCGTACATCTACTACATTTGTACTGGAAAGTGTATTTGGAATGACAATTTAAAGCTTATTTAGCAAAGCATTGCATTTACATTGAACTTTTTTTTGTGTAAATCAATCTAGATTGATTAGTTTTTATTTATTATTATTTTTTGGTTATAATTTAAATATTAGAATTAACTGTAAAATTTTTTGATTTAGTATTGTTTAAAGACAAAATAATTTGAATAATAGTTTAATAGTATTGTAAAAGAAAATTGAAATTGTTTGAAAAATTGTATTTTAAAAGAAAAAATTTTTTGTTGTACACTGTGCATCAGTGATTAATAAATATAAATTTTTTTATAAGTAATGTGATCAAATTATTTAAAATATTATATTAATATAAATGGAATGTTATTCGTTGTTAAAGATATCTTATTTTTTAAGAAATAAATTTAATTAAGAAATTAAAAATGTATTATTTTTGAAGTTTACTAGTATGTATTAGTTTATTAGTATGAAGTGTTGGTTAAACGGTTGTAACTTAGCCATTTATTCATCGGCTCTTACAAACGATACCTTAAACGAAGCCTAATTAAAGTGTCTATCAAAGAACGGCAATGAGCCACCGCAACTAAAAGTACACCCGGTGTTTGTGAGTATTTTTGACACCCGGGTGTCTTCTGGCACTGCAAATAGGGTGCAAGCGATTGAGCCTGAGTATTGTGTCGGTTGTTTTTACGCACAAGCGTAGATCGTGTCCGAGTGATTTTTCGTATGTATACATGCGTTGAGGCCGAACTCAAGTACTAATGCAAAATGAATGGGTGAAAAAGGAAACACACTACTCGAGACAAAAAACGTAATGCGTGGCATGGGTGTTTTTGTTATTTCTTGTGCGTTCTTTCTGCACCCTTGTTTTTTGCTGTAGGAGGGCCGGCCAACTGAAGGAGCGTCGGTTAACAGCAGTAACAGTAGCAGCAGAGTAACAGCAGATAAGCAGATCAACAGAAGTAACAGCAGTACCAGCAGAAAAACGGCAGAACGAGAGAAGCAGCAACGGCAGAAGGAGAACAGTACGACAGAGGACAGACAGAGCTCAGCAGCAGCAGTCGACATTCAGCAGAAAACAGCAGAAAATCAGGCGAGATCAAGCCGTGAAACCCAACCCGAACAATTCTTACTTTATACCTTACGCGATTAAATAATACCAATAAACTATATTCAAATAATATCTTACATGTATGTATGCCTCCTACTCCCTTTAACGACTGAACTAGACCGCTAATATGTGTAAATCAGTGGAAAAAAATCAGTAGATCAGTGCAACAACCCTCGAGTATCTTCATGACACCCGAGTGTCTTCATGACACCCGAGTGTCTTAAAGGCACCCGGGTAAAAAATGTGTCGTTTTTGTGCTCAATCCTTGCTTCTCCTACATTCGTTATGACTATGAAAATGATCGACACTCCTCTACGAAAAATATCTGGGTTTCAGGTGAAATAGAAGCAATGCACAATGTGCGAGCGTGTGCCCGAAGTACACACTCGCAAACACCGGCATGGTTTAGGGTGGGTGCGAGTGTTTTACTTTTCTTGAAGGTAATAAGTGGCACCGGCAATGGGTGTGAGTAGAGTGTCAAAAAGTGACACCCTTGCTGTTCTCTGGTGTCTATCTAAAACTAAAAATGTTCGCAATAAAATATTTTCGCTCAAGAGAGCGACGAAGGCGTAAGTATTAAAGAATACGAGAGAGTACGGCTGGATAGGCTGCTGCCGTGCAGGAGCTTATGTCAATGTACAATGTGATACAGTGGGCAGTACAAATAACAAACAATAATAGGCATTTAATTTTACTGCTGCACCACTGACTATGATTTTAAAATCATAATATCGGGCTGGGAAACCCGACACTTAATATCTTCCAAACGTTACGCTGCAGCTACAAAGTGTCTGGGTTGGATTTATAGCTGCATTTGTCAGCTTGTTAAAACTGCAAAGTTCAATAAAACCAGTTTTGGGAAACAAAAGTTATGTGAAAAATAGAAGCACTACTTCTGAAAAAAATGACAAATTTAAAAAAAAAAAACGAGGGTAAACGTTGTGAGCCGCGGCAAACGCGGCTCTACTTTATACCCGGTACTCAGTCAGTATATATGTACAAACATACATATGTATGTATACATATGAGCTTACGATTCATGTAATTTATTATATGTTCGCAATTAAATTAATTTTTGACAAAATGGAAAATTTAAAAAAATTTAGTCGAACCCTTTATTTATTTAAGAGCTAACTTATTAATAGTAAAATTATAGGCTAGCTTATTGCGTGGCTATGGCAGCAGAGGCCTTCAGTTTTAGAGTTGTATGTGTTTGTGTATGGGTTCTCTTAGTAGTACTGTGTGTTGTATTTACATATTTACATTAATGTACATATGGTGATAAGAGTGGTTTTCTTAATTTAAATTAATTTGTATGTTCTTAGATGTAGTGATATAAATTTGTTGTTTTTAAGTATTTTAGAATGTTAGATATGTTTGAGGATGTGGGGTGTGCTAAGCATTGGAGAGGGTTGGTGTTTTTAAATATTGCTTGTCTTTGAAGTTTTAGGGTATTGCAGTCGGTGAGGATGTGTTCGATTGATATGGTGTCGTTGCAAAAGAGGCATATACAGGGAGATTGATCGATGTAGTGTATGTGAGTTATTTTGGAGTGTCCGAGTCTAAGTCTGGTTATTATTATTTGGTCTCTTCTCGAGAGGGATAGCGAATTTCTTTTAAAAATGTGGTAGTTGTTGAGTTTATGTGGGTTGTTTGCTTGATACCAGGTTGATGTTTCGGTTATGTTGGATTTTAGTTTTGTGAGGTGCATGTTTTTTAAGTATTTTTGTATGTCTTGTACGTTAAGGTTTTCCTTTGTTATTAGGGGCTGTTTCGCTGCATTTTTTGCAGAGGTATCTGCTAGTTCGTTCCCTGCTATTCCTACATGTCCGGGCACCCAGAGTAATTTGAATTTGGGGAAGGTTTTTTGCATAATATTACGAGCGTATGAGGGGTAATGTTCGTTGTTGTTTGTGTTGTTAATTGCGTCTATTGCAGAGAGTGAGTCGGTGCATATGCAGAATTTACCTCTTTTACTTTTTATGGTCTCTAAGGCTTCTACTATTGCAATGATTTCTGCGGAAAATACGGAGGAGTAGTGGGGTAGGAGATATGATTTGATGGTATCGGCTTCATTTGTGATGGCAAAGGTAGTGATACTGTTGTTTTGTGATCCATCTGTATAGATGTATGTGTATTTAAGCTTGTCTGTGGTGTTAATTTGCATGAATTCGGCTCTGTATGTTTGTGGGCATGTGTTCTTTTTATTATAGTTTCTTAGTGTCGTGACTGTGATTATTTGGCTTACATTCCACGGAGTAGTAGTTAGAGTGAGTAGTTTTGTGGGCTGAAAGGGTATGTTGTAGTTTCTGCTATATTTTATTATTAGGTCTATTGTTGAATTGTATTGTGGCCCTCTAGGAGGTCGGTATGTTTTTAGTATTTTGTGTAGTGGGGAATTTTTTGCTGTGATCAGGGTTTTTACGAGAATGGCTGTTAGAAGTTCGCGTCTGTCTTCTAATGGGGGGACTCTTGCTTCGTATAGAATGTTTTGGGAGGGTGTGGTTTTGAATGCCCCGAGAGCGATTCTGAGGCCTGTGTTAATTTTTGATTTTATAGGTCGCAAAGTTGTTTTTGGGCAGTGTCCATAGATGGGAAGGGCGTAGTCTGCCTTGGAGTTGAGTATAGCTTTGGTGACGTTTATAAGTGTGGATGTGTTACAGTTGAACTTTGGACTTGCGAGACATTTTATTATATTAATTGCTTGATGCAGGGTGTGCGTGAGTTGTTCAGTGTGTTTATTCCATCTGTGTTTGTTGTTAAAGTGAAGTCCTAGTATTTTTAGTGACGCGACATTCTGGATTTGTATGCTTCCTGTTGATAGTGTGCATTTGCAGTTCTGCTTTCTACAGACGTGCATGTGCTTGCATTTGGTGGTGGATAGCTTGGCGCCTGAATATTCAGCCCAGTCAAGTATGGTTCTGAGGATTGGGTTTAGGTTTATATTAATGTTTTTCCTATTTTTTAGTTTAAGTATTATGTTAAAGTCGTCTGCGTAGGCGCTTAGGCTGATGTTTGGGTGTAGGGTGAGCTTTTCAGCGAGTTTGTTGTAAGCTATTACAAATAGGATCACTGAGAGTGGTGAGCCCTGGGGGATGCCGTTGTGGATGGGGTGGAAGGGGGAGAGGTTGGTGTTTATTCGTACTGTAATTTTCCTGTTCGTCATGAAGTTTTTTATGTAGTTTAATATTTTGGGTCCCGTTTTCCATTCCGTGAGTTGGTCAAGTATTGAGTGTAGTCCGATTCTGTCAAAAGCTTTTGTAAAGTCTAGGGATATTATAGACGTATGGTTTCTTCTGGAGATGGATCTTGTTAGTAGATGGTCTATCAACAGTAGACTGTCTATAGCAGATTTCCCCTTCTTGAAACCTGTTTGACTGTTATGGATTAGTTTGTCGTTAGAAACAAACCACCACAGTCGCTTTGCAATTATTTTGTCTAGGACCTTTGATAGACATGAGTTCAGTGATATTGGTCGGTAGGAGTTTAGTGCGGTTTTGTCTGTGTTGGGTTTTAAAATTGGGACTATTATACTATTCTTGTAAATTTGGGGGATGTAATTGTTTAGTATAGAGTTTTGGAGGTTGGTAATTCGACATTTGGTTTTCCTGTCCAAATTTTTTATCATGGCGTAGTTTACTCTGTCGAGTCCGGGTGTATTTCCTTTTAATGTGTTTAGAGCTGACGTGAATTCGACTAGTGTTATTTCTTTCTCAATGTCTGTAGCTCTCTTTCTGGGGACATATGTGGGGTTGAGTGGGTTGTTCAGTGATGCTTCTTTTGTGTTTATAAAGGTCGTGGAGAAATTGTGCTCAGATGATGTGTCTGAGAGATTTTTGCAAAAGAGTTCTGCTATTTCTGCTTTGTTGGTGGTATTTTGGTTTGTTACTGGGTTTAAGATGCAATAAATGTGTTTTTGGGGATTTAGGCCACAGAAGCGTCTGATGTTACTCCAAATTGTTTTTGGAGGTGTGTCGGGTGCTATTTGTGTTTTGAATTTTTGGATACTGTTTTTTTTTTTCTTCTTTTAGGGTTCTTCTAAATTTGGCATTTGCACGTTTAAATTGTATGATGTTCTGGGTACAGATGTTTCTTTTTAGCGTGTGCCATTTCTTAACTTTTTCGTCTCTGAGTTTTTGCAGATTATTGTTCCACCAAGGTACATTGTGTGGTTTGGTCATAGGGTGTGTCTACGGGATTGTTTTATGTGCGCTAGATATAATTATTTTTTGTATTGTGGCTGTTTCTTTGTTTATGTTTGAGCTTATTTGTAGTTGTGATGAGTATTCTTCTGTGAGTTTTGAAAAACGTTCCCAGTTGGCTTTGTCGGTGATAAAAATGGGTTTGGAGGAAATGTGTTGTGTTATTGTTGGATTGGAGTTGAAGAGGATAATTATGATAGGGAAGTGGTAGCTACCAAAGAGATCATTTTCTGTGTACCATGTGCTGTCGATGTTTGTTAGTGTATTGTGGGTGCTAAGGTGTGTTGGTGAACCGTGATTTAGTAGGATGTAATTTGATTGGATTATGAATTTTTCAAGTATTTTTCCTCTAAGATTATTGGTATTTGAGCCCCAGTTTTTATGCCAGCCGTTAAAGTCGCCAGTAACTAGCACGGGTATGTTTGAGGTTTCTAGTACATTTTGGAGATTATTCATAGAAAATCCCTTGTTTGGTGCAATGTAGGCTGAAATTAGTCTAAATTTGAGATTTGACGTGAATTCTGCGCATACTGCGTCGAAGTCTCCGTTCAAAGTTATTTCTCGAGTTTGTAGGGAATTGTGTATCAGGAGAGCTACACCCCCATGGGAAGGTGAGTTGTTTTTTGTTATTAAGGTGTAGTTGGGGCATGTTTTTTAATTAATATTTGGAGTTCGCTGTAATTATTTGTGTAACCGTTTATGTTCCATTGAATGATCTTAATGGTCATTTGGTTTTATTTATATTTTGGGGAGAGAAATGTGAAAGTATTGTAAGTCTATTTTTATGATAGTTACAGCATGTGGGTCCCATTGTTATTCTAGGTGTTAAACACTGTCGCTGTCGCTGTTGTCTTTATGTTTTGCCTTTTTTAATTTTTTTGTTTTTGGTAGGTTGGGTTTTGTGGGTTTGAGATTTGTTGAAAGGGTGTTGTTTTTTTCTTTGGGAAATATTCTTAATTTTAAGTCGTGAGTTTTTTTACTTGCTAAATTTTGTGAGTTGGCGAGGTAGTCTACGTCCATTTCCATGTCTTCTTTGCGGTGGTGTTGGTGCGATGTGCTTGTGCTGTGGGCTGAGGTCCTTGGTTGCTCTGATAATAGGTCGTGGTAAGATGTGGGTGGAGATGAGTTGTTCGTTCGTTGGGCCGATAATAATTTTGTATTATAGGTCGATGTTGTTGTAGCTGTATTTGTTGTCGGTGTTGATGAGTGAGCGTCTTGATTTGTTGCAGCTTTGGTTAATGTTGATGCGTAGCTGTTGCTAAGTTGCAGGCTATGACGAGAGTGGTAAATTGATAAAGCTTTTTTGTGGTCAACTTTCTCTGTAGTTCTGATTGCTACCAGTTCTTGTTGTTTTATGAATGTTGAGCATTTGCGGTCCAGTGGGCTGTGTTTAGGGTCAACTTCGGGGTTGTTTTTACAATTTAGGCAACACTTTTCGTTGGTGCAAGTTTCATTTTCAGCGGTGTGTATGATTTGAGAGCAGTTTTTGCATGTTTCTTCTAAACCTTTGCAGATCGGGGTTGGGTGGCCAAATCGTAGACATTTTCTGCATCTCAGAGGTAGGGGGATATACGGCCGGACTTTAGTGCTCGATTCTGGAAGATTATGTAAGGCGAATGTGATAATTATAAGTCCCGTTTCTGCCATGCCTTGCTCTTGTTTCTTTAATATTTTTCGCACTTCGGTTACGCTTTGGGATTTTAATTCGTTTACTATTTCTGTTTCCTCAATGTTTCGTAGTTCATTGCAGTAGATTACTCCCTTGGAGGAATTTAGTGTCTTATGTTCGGTGGCTTCTACTTCGATATCGGCCATATTTTTGATTTTTAATAATTTCATTGTTTGTGAAGTATTTTTTGTTTTGATTAATAAAGTGCCAGCGCGAGTTTTTTTGCATGTGTCAACTTCTCCTCCACATGTGTAGTCTATTGCTTTTTTAATTAGAAATGGTGATACATTTTCAAAGGATTTGTTGTCTTTTCTGTTAATTACAATGTATTTTGGGTTGTTTAGGTTTTGATATTTGTTGTAGATTGGTGTTGTTGTTATGTTTATGTCGGGCGGTTTAACCATTGTTGTTGTTTTACGGGCTCAGGCCCAGCATTTTGGCTTGTGTCTCTTGCTTTTGTTGTTTTTATTTTCGTTTTGTGCACTTGTTTGTTTGTCTGTTTAACTGATAAGAGTTTTTGTGTTTCTCTTTGGGCACCGCAGGAACGCAGAAGTGACACGTCTTGTCTCAATGAGGTTTTGAGTGAAACTGAGTCGAACCCTTTGCTGTATTTTTATATATTAGAAGTTATCTGTTTTCATTTTTATTTACATATAATTTTTAATACGATAATTTTTCATGATTCTGCGTTTGTAGTTTTCTTGTATCTTAAAAATTGTCGATTTCACAGATTTTCGCCCTTTGTGGGGGCGGAAGAGGGCGTGTCAAAATTCTGAAATACACTTGTATTGAAGTGATATAACAGGAGCTTGGATAGAAAGTTTGGTTTCTCTAGCTCTTATAGTCTCTGAGATCTAGGCGTTCATTTGGACGAATAAGCAAAGGAGACAGGGTCGCGTGTGAGAGAGAGCGAGAGGGAACGATGACTTTCGAAATGGTTTTCTTAATAGTGGCTATATTAAGAATCACACCTGATCCAGATTCAACACTCTGATAGATATGATCATTCTCTATGATTCTACGTTTTTAGTTTTCTCGTATCTTTAAAATTGTGCATGCCACAGATTTTCGTCCTTTGTGTGGCCGAAATTTTGAAATACACGTGGAGTAGTGTGATAACACAGAAGATTGGATACAAAATTTGGTTGATCTTGCTTTAATAGTCTTTGAGATATAGGCGCTAATGAAGTCGCGCCGACGGACAGACAGACATGGCTATATCGACTCGGCTGTTGATGCTGATCAAGCGTATATATACTTTATGGGGTCGGAAACGCTTCCTTCTGTGCGTTACATACATCTGTTATCCCCACAAATCTAATATACCCCTTGTGACGTTCCTCGGCCGGGGTATGCTCGTCGTGCCGGGGTTCACAGAAATTTGGTTTGTTTTCTGGATGTGGTAATAAATGTCTCGGGTTCAAGAATAAGGCGTAGGGAGTGTTAGGTAGTATACAAAAGTTATCTTTATTGTTCTGAAATTCACACAGGGATGTTTGGCAGGTCTGATACTGGGGCTCCGGTAGGGGTCTTCCTTCGAGGGCTTCCTTCGGGGTCTTTCTTCTTGTTTTGGCTACTCGGCCTCACGTGGCTGTTTGCTGCGTGCAGGTCGTGGTTGTTCGTCGGCGCGGGCGCCCCTGTGGGCAGAATCGCGGAATAGGTAAATACACTCTGCTGCGGGGACTTGTGGTAGAGGTGAAAACTCTCTGAGGGGACGAATAGTGCAGAGGTGAATACTCTCTGTGGTGACGAGTTATGACAGAGGTGAATCTCTCTGGGGAGAAAGATAGTTGCAGACGTAAATACTCTCTGTGGAGACGAGTTATGACAGAGGTGAATACTCTCTGGGGAGAAAGATAGTTGCAGAGGTAAATACTCTCTGTGGAGAAAGGATCAGGACTGGTAAATGTATTAAACGGTCAAGTGGAAAATGAACTGCCGAGCTGGCGAGTCCGGATGGACTGCCCCGATTAGAGCCGGCGATGCTCCTTTTATTCATGAAAGTCAGCTGTTGGCTCGTGGAGGCTAGCGCCTGCCTTGGATCGTAACGCGTTCTCGGTTCCAGCTGATAGTGTGGCCGTTCGCGATCGTGCTCCAGTCACACTGGCATGATCGTTGGCTAGTGTGACCGTTTACTGTCCGGTGTTGGTCCCACTGGTGGTTTTGGCGCGTATTTTAGAATCAAATGCCTTAAGTTGTTTTATAAGTAACTTAGGAATGCTATGTCAGCTATGTTGTGGCGCCGACGCTGTTGGCTATGGCACTGGGCGTCACACTCCCCTCTCCTCTCCTAGACGGTCGTCGTCTTTCTTTGCCGTGGCTTGGAACCAGGTCCCGATGTGTATGCTATGTCAGCTATGTTGTGGCGCCGGCGCTGTTGGCTATGGCGCTGGGCGTCACACCCTATACTTTTCGAGTACCGGGTATATTCTTTAAAAAAAATTAAATCTTCAAATCTATAAAAAAAAAACGACCGCATTCACCGCTATATAGTTACTCGGCATTAAGATGCCTTGTGTCAAATGGCAATACTTATTCTTTCCTCCTCTCTTAAGAAAGAACTCAAACTTTGAATTCTTGCTGATTTTATCACCTTTTCCTCTCTCAATTTTTGCACGCCCTCCATTCTAGCTGCAGTAAGGTTGCCTGTTTCATTTAAGTTCGATCTCAACGATATTCTATGCCAGCGAAAATGTAGCTAAAAACACGCAGCAATTTAAGGAAATCATTTGCAAATTTGTTTCTCCCCACAAGATCTATCTTTACACTGCTTTCTACCTTACTGCTAAATCACCTGCTGAAACTCCGGACCGTTCCACCACATCGTTGACTTGCTCAATTCTGTCGCCAATAATCCCCTAGCCACAATATCTGCAGGGTTCGACCTTGTGTCGACCTTCAACCAATCCTGTACCCGTGTAAGCTTTTGTATTTGAGCCACTCTGTTGGCAACGATGGTGGTCCAACGACTGGCATGTGACGATAGCCAATTCAACACAATTGTAGAATCCGTGAAATATCTAACCCTCTCTACCTATAAATGCAGACAGGACCAAACCTCTAGCCGTGGCAATGATGTTAGCCTAACAGGGGCGACCTTAGACTTGGCTGTTGCTAGTCGCACCAAAATTCCTCCACTTTTATCCCTTACACGAGCATAAATAACGCCGCCGTAAGCTCTGTTGGATGCGTCAGAAAACCCAAAAAGCTCTAACGTGCATAGGTCTGAAGTAATTGGAATGGAGGATCGTGGGATTGAACATTTATCAATTAGTTTTAGTTCTTCCATATATCGACACCATTGCGTTGATGAGCACCGCTGGTAGCTCTCGTCCCAATCCTTCTTTAGAAGCCAAAGTTCCTGAATGACGATTTTGGCAAGATGAGAACCCGAACGGATCGTTTCGTGGCGATCGAGGAGATTTTTATGTCATAAAAGAATTTGAATTTGTCCTCTAGACTTGACCAATATATTCCCAAAGCCTTAAAGACTCTCGAAAGCTCGAACTTCCCCAGGACCAATATTGCGGTCACTTGTCTTTTCAACGTTGTCAATTCTTCTTCTGTATCCGTTCCACAGAGCATATCATCTATGCAGAACCTTCGGTTCACCGCCTCCCTTGCTAATGGATATCTTTTAGCGTACCTATCGGCCAAGTAATACAGCAGCGTACTGCCAGGAACGGTGCAGAATTTATCCCATAAGTGACCGTATTTAAGCGTAGCACTTGCATTGGCTCCGAAACTTTTCTCGCCATAACATGCACTGTTAGTTTCTATGAGGTTTATCGACCAATATTTGTCGGTACATTTTATTGATATCGGTCGTAAGAGCGTATCTATAGAAACGCAACTTGGTCATTGTCTCGAACAGATCTGGTTGCAAAGTTGGACCAACCAAGGTGGTGTCGTTCAGAGACATGCCGTTGCTATACTTACAAAAGGCATCAAATACGACCAGTAATTTGGTCGTTAAACTATCTGGGTGAAAATCCGATGGTAAGGCATGACGTATTCAACTTTAATTTTACCTGTAGGCCTGTAGCTAAGCTCTAAAGGAACAATATGTTCAATTTATAAATGCCGTAATTGGCATTTAGAGGCAATATCTTCAATAAATTGAACATATTGTTTTTTTAGAGCTTAGCTACGATTCAACCACTTCTCTAAGTTTAGGAATCTGCCTAGAGCGATTTGACCAGTTTCGCCACTAAATGTCCGAGGCCTCTTGCTTAACATGCGAAACAAAACAATATTCGCACTGTGTTTGTTCCTCTGTGAACTTATCGACTGGTTCAGAAACTTCTTCGAACTTCCAAAATTTGTTATACTGCGTTATTTTCTCTAGCACAACAAAATTCTCGGTCGCCATATATCTACTGACTCTTGATTTAAACGTCGCTTGCACCTCTCCAATAATTTGAGATGTTGCATTGTCAATTTCACTGAGTTGCATGGATGAATCGCGCATTTCTAGGCCCAGACTTGGGATTACCCTAGCCATACAAAAATGCCTCTCGATGCAAAAGCTCATGGTGAGGCTTGCTGCAAATCGTACACCGCGGACCGTTACAGCCTTACTAAAGCAAATCAGGCACAGCGAGTGCTTTTTCACCTCATGGTAACGTTGTACCGGTGACAATGCCGTAAACTTTAGAGAACCTTTCAATCCGGCTATCTTTCGGCTATCCCACTCTACTTCCCACCGATCCATCGTCTCTTTATCGAGTCTTGTTCGAATTAACTGGAAGACTACTGGCTCCAGAATCTCCATGTCGCCGTCAAAGGCTTTACGTTGAATAGCTCGTTTACATGTGAATGCAGAATAATTGCTTTATTCTCAAAGCGCTCTTGCAATAACTGTAGGGCGTTGCGATAATTAGTTCCTGTCAATTCCAAGCTTTCAATCGTACTTAAAGGACCAGCTGCCAACGATAACCTCACATAAATAAATTTAAACAACTTATCCAGTCTGATTCTATTAGAGTAGTAAAGGTGTCGTACCAGTCAGTCCATTCAGTAAACTTTCCAGAGAACTCAGGCCGCTTATGTTTGAGAAGTCTCGATGAACGAGGTACTGTGTACTGTTTAGGAGGTCACCTGCGTTAGAATGCCGCCGTAACCTATTTCCAAGACAGTTCAATAACTTGGTCTTCAATTCGCAATGAACCTACAATATCTTGCTCGTTTTTGCCTTGAATATTACAGAACTGATTAGAGTTTGCCTCAATTCCACTTAACCCGGCTTCCAGCTCTGCAGCCGTCATGGAGTTGCAATTTGTTACGGTTAAAGGAATTGACTAACCCAGTTCGATAGAGGAGCGCTTTCTCGTTTTTATTACTTGTTGGTGCCATTCGCACTTTTCTTTTCACAAATTGTTACCCTTGTAAATTTACAGCAAGAAAAATGCCTAATGTTGTCTTAAGTAAGGAACAAATTGCCCTTAACGCTTAAGTTTAGTTGCTCTACTCAGTAATCGGTAATCTTTAAATTCTCCCAACACTAAACGATTCAATATTTGATCAACATTTGACCACTGTACCATTAAATGTAACTGTTTGTGCCCCAACAAATCTGCAGACAAAAGAGAACCGACTAAAAGATAAACCAATGTCACGGAATTACTGTTCCTAATATGCCGGTATGTAACAGACAGCAGTGCACGATCAAGGTCGTGTGTGTGTATGCAGATACCTATGCACTCGAAACTAACTGTTATCGTAAATGCTTCCTACACGAGACCACGATTACAGAAAGATTTGGCTTGGTCGCCAAATGTTCGAGCCAAGTCCCTCCAACAGTTTCGTAGTGGAATTCGTCAACACTTCCTCAATCCACTCGATGTTAGTTCTTGCTCGTTTGTTTTTATTTTATATTTATATTCTAGTGATCATAGATCTTCATTTATATTTTTATCGAGACTATTGACTGCGCTTCTCTTCTTGTGCTTTTTTTTTTTTAGTTTAAGTCTATATAATATATGTAGTGGCGTCAACACAACCGTCTAATGGCGCGTTTCCCCTGGAAAAAGTCGTACCACATCCTAGCTGGCAGCACATTTAGCTGGCGAAGAGCCCTACGTATTGTCTCATTACGAGACAACATCCTCCCCCCCCCTTGCAGGATTGCAAAAACATATGGTCGGGTTATGGCTGCGTGCACGCCCCGGAGACTATCCTTCCAAATACGGTACTCTGGGCCACCGGAAGGCCGTCTTCTCGTGCCAGGAGCCCGGGTTGGATCACCTTCGGGTATACATCTGCTCCTAGGATGAGCGAGATGGTGGCAGGCCGATGAAACTGCTCGTCGGCGAGCTGGAGGTCGCAAAATCGGGACCGCACGGCAGCGCTCAGCTCACGGATCGGTGTGCGGATGCGCAAATATGGCTCGACCTTGAGCACCAGCTCCAATCGGAATTCACTCCTCTTGGTCCGGATGACCGCGTTGCATACTTTCTCGTCACCGACTTGGGTAGTCGGCAACTTGAAGGCGTTGGCCAACGACTCATCGATGCAGCTCACGGGGGTGCACGGGTCGATGAGCGCCGCCGTCTCGAAAGTTTTGGAACCCGTATCCAGGACCACCAGCGCCGTTGGGAGAAGGTTGAGGCTCCGATGCTGTAGAAGCGATTCTACGGATGGCGCCGGGGCCCCTGCCACGGGTAGGCTCACGGGAAGTCGAGGGCGGTGCTCAGCTCGGGATGCTGCCCCTGAAGGCGACGGAGTTGGAGTCCTTTCGGCAGGGCGAGTGGCGGAGCGCCGAGGCCGGCGTTCCACTCGGGATGCCGCAGGGAGCGATGAAGACGCCGAGGCCGAGCGGGCTGAACGACGAGACGGGGGGATATGAAGTAGTGTGTGGTGGTTTTTCCCACACACCCTGCACAGCCCGCCACTGCGACAATCCTTCCCAAAGTGCTGATGAGCCAGGCTGTTCGCGCAGTATTTGTTGATTAAAACTGCCCGAAGTCTCTTCTCCGGACTCAAGCGGAGGAACTGATGGCACGTTCGAAGAGGATGAACTCCTGGGCAGACTCGGCACCGGTAGGACTTTAAACCGCGAGCGCGCCGGCTCTCCATGATACGATCGGCGCGGGAACGGGGGGCCATGTCTAGATGGATGGATGGATGTCTAGGAGAGGATGGAAAAAACCGAAGAGTATTAGCAAGGATTTGGTAATGGATAAAAAACCCACAGTAAAGTTATTGCTGGACGGAATTACGGGGTTCTATAGGAAGAAGAACGACCTTAACCACAGGTCGTTTGAGGACTCCGCGGGCAGTGGGGACGTCCACCACACGGACCTTATCGTCGGCGCCGGGATATACGGACTGGATTCTCCCGAGCCGCCATTCATTAGACGGCACGTTGTCCTCTTTAACGACGACCATATCGCCAACCTGAAGATTGGGCGTAGGCGTCTGCCACTTGGTGCGTTTATGTAGCTCTTTGAGGTATTCCTCTTTCCACCTCTGGCAGAACTGCTGGTTGAGGGCCTTCAATTGCTGCCATCGATTAATTATAGATTTGATGTTGCCTTTTATTTCGGGCTCGGCTGTAGCCATCAAGGGTCCCCCAATAAGAAAGTGTCCGGGAGTGAGGGCTAACAGTTCGGTCGGATCTTCGGACATAGGCGAGAGCGGCCTGGAATTGAGGCATGCTTCTATCTTCGCCAGAAGTGTGGACAGCTCTTCAAACGTGTACATCCGAATGGACGTGGCCTTATAGAAGAGAGTTTTGAAACTCTTCACTCCGGCCTCCCACAGACCTCCCATATGTGGAGCTCCTGGAGGGATGATGGCTATATGCATCCGTCACCGAGTCCTTAAACGCATTTAGGAAGTCACGGGAAAGGGTGGTCGCCGCACCCACGAAAGTTTTCCCATTATCGGAATGGATGCGCTGTGGACACCCGCGTCTTGCGACAAACCGTGCGAAGGCCGCGAGAAACCTTTCGGTTGTGAGGTCGGACGTGGCCTCCAAATGGATTGCTTTAGTGGAAAAGCACACAAACACGCACACATACCCCTTGGTGATGAGACACGCTCTCCCGGTGAAATTCCGTATTTCGAACGGGCCCGCGTAGTCTATACCGGTATGTGTGAACGGTCGGGAAAAAGAAGTCCGCTCCGTTGGAAGGTCCCCCATCATTTGGGTTTGCAACCTCTTTTTATAGATGGTGCATACCTTGCAGGAGTTCACGACCCCTTTCATCAAATTTTGAAGCCTGAGAATCCAATACTTGGATCGAATAAGACGCACCATCAATCGGTTGCCGCCGTGGAGCGTTATCCGGTGTGTAAATAGAGCGAGAAGGCGAGACAGTCGACAGCGGTACGGAAGGATAATCGGATGCCGTTCGTCATATTGCTGAGATTCGGCAACTGCGACACGGCCGCACGCTCTTATAAGTCCGTGTCGGTCTATGAACGGGTTTAAGTTCAGGATAGAACTTGACCTCGGTAACGGACGCTTGTCACTGAGGCAGTGATACTCCCCGGGGTATTCTCGACGTTGAGTCTCTAGGATAAGAGATCGCTCTGCTTCGGAGTATCTAACTTCCGGCAGCGTCTTACGAAGCGAAGGACGTATGCGCGGACTCGCATAGCCCGGTCAAGCTGGGAGAACCGTTCAAGGAACTCTTCGGATGGGCTCGGCGCAAAATGGACCCTTACCGCACGGACCTCCAGGGGCATAACTGGAGACTCCTCAGATTGTGCTGGCCACTGAGGTCGGGGCTGTCGCAGCCACACTGGTCCTTGCCACCAGAGTTGGTTAGCAACCAGATCTTCTAACGATACGCCTCTACAGGCTAAGTCCGCGGGGTTTTGTTCGGACGGAACGTGGGACCACTCCTTGACCTCGGCAGCTTGCGCTATCTTGGTCACCCGGTTAGCTACGAAGGTAGCCCAGTGGCACGCGGGCTTCCTCAGCCAGGCGAGGACTATGGTGGAATCGGTCCAATAATGACAGACCGGGCGTGCCGCAGGCATATTCGGCAGGATAGCGGTCACCATTTCGGACAGGAGCACAGCACCACACAGCTCTAATCGGGGGAGCGATACGGTCTTCACAGGGGCGACTCGCGTCTTAGCGGTGAGAAGTTGCACTTCGACGCGATGTCCCACCTCAACGCGCACATAAATTGCGGCACCATACGCCTTTTCGGATGCATCGCAGAATCTATGATGCTCGATTGTTACCGATAGTTGCGCACCAATCCATCTCGGAATTCGGATCTGGTTGAGCACGGAGTAGCTGTCCAAGAACCCTTGCCAGCGCAGACACATCTCGTTGGGGAGATTTTCGTCCCATCCCAACTCTTGCAACCATATCTCCTGCATGAAGATTTTAGACCGGACAATGAACGGGGCAAGCCACCCCGCTGGATCAAACAACTTCGCTATTTGGGAAAGCACTGTTCGCTTGGTATAAGGTGATTCTCGCGCTAACTCAGGAGAGACCAAGAAGAATTCTCTGAGGTCGCTGTCCAGCGGATCCCGAGGGTCTTGGCCGTGCTCTCGGCCTCAATCTCCAGGAAATCGCTATTGAGAAGGTGTTCACTCGGCAGCCCAGTTAAAAGGGCCTTGTGATTGGAAGTCAACTTTCTCAGCGGAAAACCGGCAGAACTCCGGACCGGACCAGCATGCAGCAGATCATTGAGGCTCACGCCATTAGTCGAGAGGCAGGATGCGTTGAATACCAAGCGGACTTTCGTGGTCGTACTCTCAGGCTTAAGTACGGCGTGGTGCGGGAGGTAATAATCGGGGGAAACATGATCCGAAGGAACTTCGGTCATGTGATCGAGCGCTAAGTAGTCCCGGATCACGGCGTCGTACTGCTCTTTTAACCAAAAGTCTCGCAACAAGCGGCTTTCGTTTCTCAGAAACTGAGCCAGCGCAATTGATCTGGAATACCCCAGGCTTGACCCGGGATGGTCAGGGTCGCGGAACGGTAAAGTGACTGTGGATCGCAGGAAATTGCTCTCGCAGTAGGAATCGGACTCGCTTATCATTTTATTAGGTATGTTCTCCACCTCCCAAAACCTTGTGAGGAGTTCCTCTAAGGGGGCTTCAAGTGAGGCGCTCACTTGCGTGGAGAATGACGAGACATGGCCTTGTGCCGTATTGGATACTGGGCCGGTAAGGACCCATCCGAAAATGGTCTCTTGTCCGAGAAGGGATCCACAGATGTTGGTCTGTGTCCCACTTTGGAGGATGGATGGAAGGAGGTCGGCTCCAATCAGGACGTCTACCTGCGAGCATTCGTAAAACTTCGGATCAGCCCATGGCAGATCCGGCAAGTCTCGCAACGACTCCTGCGGGATCGGATAGGACGGAAGGTTGCTGCCAGTTCCGGAAGAACATAGGCGGAGGCGTCGAGCTGCAAGTTCGGCTTTGTCGGGGAGCGAATAAGAAAGTGACAGAGCCTCTGGGACTGAGAGGACACTGTCTGATTAAGGCCCGATGTTTGTGCTTGGATTCTGCGGAAAGGCAACTTCATGATAGTGGACAGCCGTTCTGTAATGAACGTCGCCTCGGAGCCCGGGTCAATTAGAGCACGGGCGCGAACATTTGTGCCAAGGTGACAAACGTTTATGATGGCCCTGCCAAGAAGGACTGCCCGGTTGCCGGAGGCAAAGAAGTTTTGCACGCTGGAGTGCGTTTCGGACGAACTAGGATTGGGTGCGGATGTGGAAGATGGTTCGCTGGGCACTGAAGTGCCCCGGTGCAGCAACGTGTTGTGTCGTTCTCCACAAGTGATGCAGTTGTGCGCGCTTTGGCATTCCCGAATTCTGTGTCCTCCTGCGAAGCAGTTTAGACAGAGCTGTTTTTGGCGAATATAATTGGAACGAGCATCAACGGTCATATGGAGGAAGTGTGGACACATACGGATTGGATGGTTCTCTTTCGCACAGAGATCACACGTCCTCCTCTTCGGGTTCACTGTTGTCTCGAACGAGTGAACCCTCCTAGGAACAGGACTCCCTTGGGACCGGAACGGATTAGTTCTAGAGGGTGGCGGGTTCGGGTCGCTTTTCGAACTGGGTGCATGGGAAGGGTTGACCTCGATGGCCTCCAAGGTCAGATACCTCTGACTCAAGAAGGAGTCCATCTCCTTCCATGGGGGCATCTCCTTCTTTGTGGTGACGGAGTCTTCCCACGAGGCCCGGGTCAGCTTGGGCAATTTGGAGGCGCAAATCGTTACCAATAAACTGTCCCAGTTTTCGGTAGAAACCTTGGAATGCGCCAGGGCCGTTAGCACCCCGTGTATCGTCCCTTGGAGCTCGAGAGCACGACTCGATTCGGAAACAACTGGGGACAGCGAGAGGAGAATGTTTATCTGGTTGGTCACCAGGAGCCGGTTGTTCTCATACCGGTCTCGGAGGGCATTCCATGCCGCCTCGAAGCCGTCGTTGGTCAACGGGGATTTTTCCACGATGGCTTTTGGGTCGCCGCTGGTTTTCGTGGTTAAGTGGTATAGCTTTTCTACGGGTGAAAGTCTAGGATTATGGATATAGATGGCTGTGAAGAGGTCCCGGAAAGTGGGCCAGCGAACATAATCCCCCGTGAACACTTCGATGTCACAGGGTGGCAGTCGACAGCCGCCGTGGGAGTCCGGCTGGGACGACGGGCGGACTACTGGGCTGGCCGATTGGACCGTAAGGTCGTCTAGGCACTGTTCATAGTCATCGTAACATGTGTCGTACATGGCTTGTATTTTGAGTTGGGTGTCAGGATCCTCGTCAGCCGATGCTACGGAACAGGCCTCGAATTCCGCATCCTCCTTTGCCCACATGCTCTGTAACCGGTCTCTACGGACCTGAGCGATAGCGGATGATGGCGTGCTGGTACCGGAAGCGGTAAACCGATCTTTTAAACTGGTCAGCCGGCCGATGGCTGCCACCAATTTCGCACGTGCGGCGCTGAATGCTGTGTGAGACATTGGGGAAGCGCGTCGAGAGCTGATGGGGCTGGTAGGTGGAAGAACTGGCACCTTTAGCGTGACTGGTGAAGGGAACAGGACCGATTTGCTCTTTGCCGAGGAACTCGTACTCGGTTTAGGCGTAGCGGTGAACCTTATCGGTTTAGTCACCGAGGTAGGTGTTCCTGGAGCGGAAACACTGCGTGGTCTCCTACTACCTGGAGCGGGCACTGGCAAAAGTTTTTTGCTGTCCTCGTCACTAGTGGGCATGGTCTGACCTCACCCGCTGAGAGCCACGACACGGAATCGGCAGCGTCGGGCGGATAGACACGAAAGAAAAAAAGAAAAAAAGGGAGCCGAGAACCCTGTGGTAACAATCGGTTGCCAAATCGGAGGCGCTTGGGGATACTACGGCGATCAGGCACTAATATTGGGAGTCGGTGGCAAGTGCCGACCAAAAACAATATACCCGTTGAAAGTAGGGTAGCGCGTCACTGGACAAGCCACCACCGAAATCGGTACACCCTCAAAATACAGGGTAGCGCGTCACTTTGGCGCTCCGTTATGCGCAAGAGCGGCGCCAATGGCCTGCTCTCCAAACAAAAAAAACAACGCGCGCAACGGTGGAGAGGCGAACGCGACAAAACGGAACGAAAGAAGGCACCGCTATTGCTGCTTGTATGTGTGGATGTCAGTGCGGGAGGAATGCCCTTGTATAGACGCAAGAATATGCAGCTAATATATATGTGCCTATGTATGCGGGTATGGTTAAAAGGCGGGCAATAACATGCAGTTGAATAGAGGTAGATATGTATACGGATATGCGAGCAAGAATATGCAGTTAAATATTTGTAAAATGGATGTAGGCCCGCTTAAGTGCGTATTAGAAATATACATATATATATAAGTTAACACATAAGTTCCATGGCACACTACATGAATAATGCTGACACGCCGAGGTGTGGGTTCGGTGCGCTGCACTAACAACAATCAGCAGCGATCGTGGAATGCTTCGGGGCTGGAATGCTTCGGCGCTTGGAATGTCGAGTCGGCATGCCGATTGTGGCCCGATGGCGCGATGCATTTGCTGGGTAGAGTTATGTTTGCTTTGTAGGGGGCCTCAGTTTGATCTTGAATAAAGTAGACGTAAGTCACTTCGAATTGCACTCCGGCACACTGCCGTCATTGTCTTTATTAAATCACGTTACTGTACCACAAGGACAGTAATCAGCAAAGGGGACGAAGTTAAGTCTCCCACCATAATCATCGCAACGCACCACGTCTAAGGATCCTACCAGGATTAACGTCCGTAAAGAAAGCCACCGGACTTGGATCTCTCCATCAGGAGCCACGTGGGCACTCCGCGGCCACGGAATTACATAACCAAAGCCACGGGATTACATCACTGAATAACTGGCGCCCAACGTCTCAATACCCACAAAAATTCATAGGCAATAATACAAAAACATGTAAGTTTGTCAAGTGAACCCAAATAACAAATAATAAGTTAAAGAAAAAAAAACACACAAGAATTGAAGTTGTGAAAAAATACATATTTTGCCAAGAAGAAACAATTGCATACTTTTTCCAAAAATAAAAATAAAAGCCATTGCATACTTTCACTAAAAATAAAAATCATTGCATACTTTCACTAAAAATAAAAATCATTGCATACCCTCACTTAAAATAAAACCATTGCATACCTTTAATGCATGTTTTTATTATAAATAAACAATTGCTACTTTTACTAAGACAATTATATGCCCAATGCGAAAAGTTTCATACAAGTGTCGAGGTTAACAAATGAGCTGGAACACCTATAGGGAAGTTAAAGCCGAATACAACAGTGACGATAGTGTAGGCGAAGAACAAGTTGGTTGGTGTCCAGAAGATCAGGTAGGCAACACAATGGACCCTTCACAAATTCAAGCTCTCATTGACGATGCCGTTAAATCGGCACTGTCAAAACAACAGTCCCAAATAAATTCTATAACTCAAGAAATACAAAAGTTGCAAGTGAAAACGCCAACGGTCGTCTCTTACAAAAAAATAACTGTTGTTCCTGGGGTAAAATGTGACATAAAACTCGATATAATAAAATCCGTACCAGACTTCTCTGGTGCACAAGACCAATATGTCGCTTGGAGAAAAGCAGCAATTGATGCGTATGAACTTTTCAAGCCCTTCAACGGCAGTAGCGAACACTACCAATCAGTAGCCATTCTTAGAAACAAGGTCACAGGGCCTGCTGGGGCCTTACTCATCTCCTACAACACGGTGCTAAATTTTGACGCTATCCTGGCTAGATTAGATTGCACCTATGCTGACCGAACATCCTTGCGCCTACTGAGGCAAAACTTAGACATGGTCAGACAAGGTGAAATGACACTTATGCAGTACTATGATGAGGTCGAAAAGAGACTAACTCTGGTAACTAATAAGATTGTTATGTCACACGAACAAGAAGGCGCTGATTTGCTTAACGCTGAAGTTAGAGCCGACGCCTTACACACTTTCATATCAGGCTTGAGGAAACAACTCAGAGCTGTCGTATTCCCGGCGCAACCCAAAGACCTGCCCTCTGCGCTAGCTCTCGCCGTAGAAACAGAAGCCAGCATAGAAAGGAGCTTGTTTGCAAACTCCTATGCTAAAGTTGTTGAGGAACGATCCCAAACAGCTGAAAACAGCAAACACAGATCATATGGTAAACCGAATAAAAACTACAGGGAAGACTACGGTCAAGATCGAAATCCTCATTACAAACACAAGAAAAATGCTCCAAAGGAGCAACCCAATAAAGAAAGCCAAGAGCAAGCTCCACAACCGATGGAGATAGATTCTTCTTCCAGATTCAGGCAGCGTACTGAATATAATCAGAACCAACCAAATGAGTCAAACGCTCCTAAGAGGAGGAACTCCTCAGAGCGACAAACAGGTCCGAGGCGGCAACGTCTTAATAACATTGTTCAAGCGGATTCCGAGGGACAAAAAATTGCGTACGAAAAAGCTGCAAAGGCTGCTGTCGAAGCAATTGACAGCGAGGAAGAGTACGATCAAGCCGGCTTTATCCATTTTTTAGGGAACACTCCCGGTTACCGTTCATTGAACGACGGTTGGCTGGGAGAACATTAAAAATGCTAATCGATACTGGCGCGGCAAAAAACTATGTTAAGCCCGTAAAGGAGCTGAAAACCATATTGCCGGTCGCCAAACCCTTCTCAGTGAATTCAATCCACGGGTCCACTGAAATAAAGGAGAAATGCCTGATAAACATTTTCAATCACACTTACCCTTTTTAAACCCGGTACTCGAAGAGTATAGGGGTATATTAGATTTGTGGGGATAACGGATGTGTGTAACGCACAGAAGGAAGCGTTTCCGACCCCATAAAGTATATATATTCTTGATCAGCATCAATAGCCGAGTCGATATAGCCATGTCTGTCTGTCCGTCCGTCCGTCCGTCTGTCCGTCTGTCCGTCCGTCCGTCTTCATTTGCGCTTATATCTCAGAGACTGTTAAAGCTAGAGTAACCAAATTTTGTATCCAATCTTCTGTGTTATCACACTACTCCGAATGTATTTCAAAATTTCGCCCCGCCCACTTCCGCCCACAAAAAGAACGAAAATCTGTGGCATGCACAATTTTAAGGATACGAGAAAACTAAAAACGCAGAATCATAGAGAATGATCATATCTATCAGAGTGTTGAATCTGGATCAGATCGGATTATTAATGTAGCCACAATGAAGAAAACCATTTCGAAAGTCATCGTTCCCTCTCGCTCTCTCTCACACGCGACCCTGTCGGCTTTGCCTATTCGTCGAAATGAGCGCCTAGATCTCAGAGACTATGAGAGCTAGAGCAACCAAACTTTCTATCCAAACTCCTGTGATATCACTTCAATACAAGTGTATTTCAAAATTTTGCCACGCCCCCTTCCGCCCCCACAAAGGACGAGAATCTGTGGAATCCACAATTTTTAAGATAAGAGAAAACAAAAAAGACAGAATTATGGAAAATATCCGTATCTATCAGATTGCCGAATCTGGATCATATCGGATCATTATTATAGCCAGAAGGAACAAATTAAATTTCAGTGGCTACCAAACGGCAGCCAAGCGATTCCCTCTCTCTCTCGCACACACTTCCATGTCTCTTGTATGTAGTTTTACATGTGTATGTAAAAATGTAGCAGACGACGTCAAAATTATATGTAAATAAAAATGGAAACAGATAACTTCTAAAATATAAAACTACAGCATGGGGTTCGACCTAATTTTTTGAAATTTTCCTTTTTTGGCCAAAATTTAATTCGTCTCTTTTGCGAACATATAATAATTTACTTAAATCACAAGCTCATATGTATATACATTTGTACATATATATATTGACTGAGTACCGGGTATAAAGTAGAGCCGATGTAAACGACATCGTAGTTCCTATCTCCGTCAAAAAGGAGTTCAGGAGCATGATACTTAAGAGGAAAAAGGCCTTTTCAACAACAGAAGAAGCACTCCCTTTCAACACCTCTGTCACCGCCACAATCCGCACGGTTGACAATGAGCCAATATATGCCAGAAGCTACCCAAATCTAATGGGCGTTTCTGACTTCATAAACAATGAAGTCAAGCAACTACTAAGAGACGGCATCATCAGACCATCAAGGTCACCCTACAACAGCCCAACATGGGTTGTTGACAAAAAAGGCACAGACGCCTATGGCAACACAAACAAAAGATTAGTCATCGACTTCAGGAAACTGAACGAGAAGACTATACCTGATTGTTACCCATTGCCCAGCATCCCCATGATTCTAGCGAACCTGGGAAACGCTAAATACTTCACTACCCTCGATTTAAAGTCAGGGTATCACCAAATATACCTTGCGGAACATGACCGCGAAAAACCTCATTCTCTGTTTGCGGTGGCAAATATGAATTCTGCCGACTGCCATTTGGTCTTAAGAATGCTGGCAGCATCTTCCAAAGGGCAATCGATGATGTTCTAAGGGAACATGTTGGGAAAATCTGTTACGTCTACGTAGACGATGTCATAGTTTTCTCAAAAAACGAAGTAGACCATGTCAGGCACATTGACACGGTACACGGATCGCCCAAATTACGGTTCGCTGTTGGAGCAATACTAAATGTGGGTCTCATTGCCTCACTCATCCTTGTCCAGGCAATAAGGAAGAGACGAGCATCAATAAAAAGTCAAAGTGTGATCGACAACTTTAACATGACCGGGGACGGTCATAAACTTGAGGGGGGGGCAGTTAACACATAAGTTCCATGGCACACTACATGAATAATGCTGACACGCCGAGGTGTGGGTTCGGTGCGCTGCACTAACAACAATCAGCAGCGATCGTGGAATGCTTCGGGGCTGGAATGCTTCGGCGCTTGGAATGTCGAGTCGGCATGCCGATTGTGGCCCGATGGCGCGATGCATTTGCTGGGTAGAGTTATGTTTGCTTTGTAGGGGGCCTCAGTTTGATCTTGAATAAAGTAGACGTAAGTCACTTCGAATTGCACTCCGGCACACTGCCGTCATTGTCTTTATTAAATCACGTTACTGTACCACAAGGACAGTAATCAGCAAAGGGGACGAAGTTAAGTCTCCCACCATAATCATCGCAACGCACCACGTCTAAGGATCCTACCAGGATTAACGTCCGTAAAGAAAGCCACCGGACTTGGATCTCTCCATCAGGAGCCACGTGGGCACTCCGCGGCCACGGAATTACATAACCAAAGCCACGGGATTACATCACTGAATAACTGGCGCCCAACGTCTCAATACCCACAAAAATTCATAGGCAATAATACAAAAACATGTAAGTTTGTCAAGTGAACCCAAATAACAAATAATAAGTTAAAGAAAAAAAAACACACAAGAATTGAAGTTGTGAAAAAATACATATTTTGCCAAGAAGAAACAATTGCATACTTTTTCCAAAAATAAAAATAAAAGCCATTGCATACTTTCACTAAAAATAAAAATCATTGCATACTTTCACTAAAAATAAAAATCATTGCATACCCTCACTTAAAATAAAACCATTGCATACCTTTAATGCATGTTTTTATTATAAATAAACAATTGCTACTTTTACTAAGACAATTATATGCCCAATGCGAAAAGTTTCATACAAGTGTCGAGGTTAACAAATGAGCTGGAACACCTATAGGGAAGTTAAAGCCGAATACAACAGTGACGATAGTGTAGGCGAAGAACAAGTTGGTTGGTGTCCAGAAGATCAGGTAGGCAACACAATGGACCCTTCACAAATTCAAGCTCTCATTGACGATGCCGTTAAATCGGCACTGTCAAAACAACAGTCCCAAATAAATTCTATAACTCAAGAAATACAAAAGTTGCAAGTGAAAACGCCAACGGTCGTCTCTTACAAAAAAATAACTGTTGTTCCTGGGGTAAAATGTGACATAAAACTCGATATAATAAAATCCGTACCAGACTTCTCTGGTGCACAAGACCAATATGTCGCTTGGAGACAAGCAGCAATTGATGCGTATGAACTTTTCAAGCCCTTCAACGGCAGTAGCGAACACTACCAATCAGTAGCCATTCTTAGAAACAAGGTCACAGGGCCTGCTGGGGCCTTACTCATCTCCTACAACACGGTGCTAAATTTTGACGCTATCCTGGCTAGATTAGATTGCACCTATGCTGACCGAACATCCTTGCGCATACTGAGGCAAAACTTAGACATGGTCAGACAAGGTGAAATGACACTTATGCAGTACTATGATGAGGTCGAAAAGAGACTAACTCTGGTAACTAATAAGATTGTTATGTCACACGAACAAGAAGGCGCTGATTTGCTTAACGCTGAAGTTAGAGCCGACGCCTTACACACTTTCATATCAGGCTTGAGGAAACAACTCAGAGCTGTCGTATTCCCGGCGCAACCCAAAGACCTGCCCTCTGCGCTAGCTCTCGCCGTAGAAACAGAAGCCAGCATAGAAAGGAGCTTGTTTGCAAACTCCTATGCTAAAGTTGTTGAGGAACGATCCCAAACAGCTGAAAACAGCAAACACAGATCATATGGTAAACCGAATAAAAACTACAGGGAAGACTACGGTCAAGATCGAAATCCTCATTACAAACACAAGAAAAATGCTCCAAAGGAGCAACCCAATAAAGAAAGCCAAGAGCAAGCTCCACAACCGATGGAGATAGATTCTTTTTCCAGATTCAGGCAGCGTACTGAATATAATCAGAACCAACCAAATGAGTCAAACGCTCCTAAGAGGAGGAACTCCTCAGAGCGACAAACAGGTCCGAGGCGGCAACGTCTTAATAAAATTGTTCAAGCGGATTCCGAGGGACAAAAAATTGCGTACGAAAAAGCTGCAAAGGCTGCTGTCGAAGCAATTGACAGCGAGGAAGAGTACGATCAAGCCGGCTTTATCCATTTTTTAGGGAACACTCCCGGTTACCGTTCATTGAACGACGGTTGGCTGGGAGAACATTAAAAATGCTAATCGATACTGGCGCGGCAAAAAACTATGTTAAGCCCGTAAAGGAGCTGAAAACCATTTTGCCGGTCGCCAAACCCTTCTCAGTGAATTCAATCCACGGGTCCACTGAAATAAAGGAGAAATGCCTGATAAACATTTTCAATCACACTTACCCTTTTTAAACCCGGTACTCGAAGAGTATAGGGGTATATTAGATTTGTGGGGATAACGGATGTGTGTAACGCACAGAAGGAAGCGTTTCCGACCCCATAAAGTATATATATTCTTGATCAGCATCAATAGCCGAGTCGATATAGCCATGTCTGTCTGTCCGTCCGTCTGTCCGTCTGTCCGTCCGTCCGTCTTCATTTGCGCTTATGTCTCAGAGACTGTTAAAGCTAGAGTAACCAAATTTTGTATCCAATCTTCTGTGTTATCACACTACTCCGAATGTATTTCAAAATTTCGCCCCGCCCACTTCCGCCCACAAAAAGGACGAAAATCTGTGGCATGCACAATTTTAAGGATACGAGAAAACTAAAAACGCAGAATCATAGAGAATGATCATATCTATCAGAGTGTTGAATCTGGATCAGATCGGATTATTAATGTAGCCACAATGAAGAAAACCATTTCGAAAGTCATCGTTCCCTCTCGCTCTCTCTCACACGCGACCCTGTCGGCTTTGCCTATTCGTCGAAATGAGCGCCTAGATCTCAGAGACTATGAGAGCTAGAGCAACCAAACTTTCTATCCAAACTCCTGTGATATCACTTCAATACAAGTGTATTTCAAAATTTTGCCACGCCCCCTTCCGCCCCCACAAAGGACGAGAATCTGTGGAATCCACAATTTTTAAGATAAGAGAAAACAAAAAAGACAGAATTATGGAAAATATCCGTATCTATCAGATTGCCGAATCTGGATCATATCGGATCATTATTATAGCCAGAAGGAACAAATTAAATTTCAGTGGCTACCAAACGGCAGCCAAGCGATTCCCTCTCTCTCTCGCACACACTTCCATGTCTCTTGTATGTAGTTTTACATGTGTATGTAAAAATGTAGCAGACGACGTCAAAATTATATGTAAATAAAAATGGAAACAGATAACTTCTAAAATATAAAACTACAGCATGGGGTTCGACCTAATTTTTTGAAATTTTCCTTTTTTGGCCAAAATTTAATTCGTCTCTTTTGCGAACATATAATAATTTACTTAAATCACAAGCTCATATGTATATACATTTGTACATATATATATTGACTGAGTACCGGGTATAAAGTAGAGCCGCGGCCTTTGCCGCGGCTCACAACGTTCCCTCTCGTTTTCTATTAGACACACTTAGTTCGTTCGATGCCATTATTGGATTCGACTTGTTAACACAAGCCGCGGTACAGTTGAACCTTACAGAAAGTCTACTAGAGTATCAGGGCATTTCTGAAGAAATTCAATACCAGGAATGCACTGATGTAAATTTCACCGATGTAAACGACATCGTAGTTCCTATCTCCGTCAAAAAGGAGTTCAGGAGCATGATACTTAAGAGGAAAAAGGCCTTTTCAACAACAGAAGAAGCACTCCCTTTCAACACCTCTGTCACCGCCACAATCCGCACGGTTGACAATGAGCCAATATATGCCAGAAGCTACCCAAATCTAATGGGCGTTTCTGACTTCATAAACAATGAAGTCAAGCAACTACTAAGAGACGGCATCATCAGACCATCAAGGTCACCCTACAACAGCCCAACATGGGTTGTTGACAAAAAAGGCACAGACGCCTATGGCAACACAAACAAAAGATTAGTCATCGACTTCAGGAAACTGAACGAGAAGACTATACCTGATTGTTACCCATTGCCCAGCATCCCCATGATTCTAGCGAACCTGGGAAACGCTAAATACTTCACTACCCTCGATTTAAAGTCAGGGTATCACCAAATATACCTTGCGGAACATGACCGCGAAAAACCTCATTCTCTGTTTGCGGTGGCAAATATGAATTCTGCCGACTGCCATTTGGTCTTAAGAATGCTGGCAGCATCTTCCAAAGGGCAATCGATGATGTTCTAAGGGAACATGTTGGGAAAATCTGTTACGTCTACGTAGACGATGTCATAGTTTTCTCAAAAAACGAAGTAGACCATGTCAGGCACATTGACACGGTACACGGATCGCCCAAATTACGGTTCGCTGTTGGAGCAATACTAAATGTGGGTCTCATTGCCTCACTCATCCTTGTCCAGGCAATAAGGAAGAGACGAGCATCAATAAAAAGTCAAAGTGTGATCGACAACTTTAACATGACCGGGGACGGTCATAAACTTGAGGGGGGGGCAGTTAACACATAAGTTCCATGGCACACTACATGAATAATGCTGACACGCCGAGGTGTGGGTTCGGTGCGCTGCACTAACAACAATCAGCAGCGATCGTGGAATGCTTCGGGGCTGGAATGCTTCGGCGCTTGGAATGTCGAGTCGGCATGCCGATTGTGGCCCGATGGCGCGATGCATTTGCTGGGTAGAGTTATGTTTGCTTTGTAGGGGGCCTCAGTTTGATCTTGAATAAAGTAGACGTAAGTCACTTCGAATTGCACTCCGGCACACTGCCGTCATTGTCTTTATTAAATCACGTTACTGTACCACAAGGACAGTAATCAGCAAAGGGGACGAAGTTAAGTCTCCCACCATAATCATCGCAACGCACCACGTCTAAGGATCCTACCAGGATTAACGTCCGTAAAGAAAGCCACCGGACTTGGATCTCTCCATCAGGAGCCACGTGGGCACTCCGCGGCCACGGAATTACATAACCAAAGCCACGGGATTACATCACTGAATAACTGGCGCCCAACGTCTCAATACCCACAAAAATTCATAGGCAATAATACAAAAACATGTAAGTTTGTCAAGTGAACCCAAATAACAAATAATAAGTTAAAGAAAAAAAAACACACAAGAATTGAAGTTGTGAAAAAATACATATTTTGCCAAGAAGAAACAATTGCATACTTTTTCCAAAAATAAAAATAAAAGCCATTGCATACTTTCACTAAAAATAAAAATCATTGCATACTTTCACTAAAAATAAAAATCATTGCATACCCTCACTTAAAATAAAACCATTGCATACCTTTAATGCATGTTTTTATTATAAATAAACAATTGCTACTTTTACTAAGACAATTATATGCCCAATGCGAAAAGTTTCATACAAGTGTCGAGGTTAACAAATGAGCTGGAACACCTATAGGGAAGTTAAAGCCGAATACAACAGTGACGATAGTGTAGGCGAAGAACAAGTTGGTTGGTGTCCAGAAGATCAGGTAGGCAACACAATGGACCCTTCACAAATTCAAGCTCTCATTGACGATGCCGTTAAATCGGCACTGTCAAAACAACAGTCCCAAATAAATTCTATAACTCAAGAAATACAAAAGTTGCAAGTGAAAACGCCAACGGTCGTCTCTTACAAAAAAATAACTGTTGTTCCTGGGGTAAAATGTGACATAAAACTCGATATAATAAAATCCGTACCAGACTTCTCTGGTGCACAAGACCAATATGTCGCTTGTAGACAAGCAGCAATTGATGCGTATGAACTTTTCAAGCCCTTCAACGGCAGTAGCGAACACTACCAATCAGTAGCCATTCTTAGAAACAAGGTCACAGGGCCTGCTGGGGCCTTACTCATCTCCTACAACACGGTGCTAAATTTTGACGCTATCCTGGCTAGATTAGATTGCACCTATGCTGACCGAACATCCTTGCGCCTACTGAGGCAAAACTTAGACATGGTCAGACAAGGTGAAATGACACTTATGCAGTACTATGATGAGGTCGAAAAGAGACTAACTCTGGTAACTAATAAGATTGTTATGTCACACGAACAAGAAGGCGCTGATTTGCTTAACGCTGAAGTTAGAGCCGACGCCTTACACACTTTCATATCAGGCTTGAGGAAACAACTCAGAACTGTCGTATTCCCGGCGCAACCCAAAGACCTGCCCTCTGCGCTAGCTCTCGCCGTAGAAACAGAAGCCAGCATAGAAAGGAGCTTGTTTGCAAACTCCTATGCTAAAGTTGTTGAGGAACGATCCCAAACAGCTGAAAACAGCAAACACAGATCATATGGTAAACCGAATAAAAACTACAGGGAAGACTACGGTCAAGATCGAAATCCTCATTACAAACACAAGAAAAATGCTCCAAAGGAGCAACCCAATAAAGAAAGCCAAGAGCAAGCTCCACAACCGATGGAGATAGATTCTTCTTCCAGATTCAGGCAGCGTACTGAATATAATCAGAACCAACCAAATGAGTCAAACGCTCCTAAGAGGAGGAACTCCTCAGAGCGACAAACAGGTCCGAGGCGGCAACGTCTTAATAAAATTGTTCAAGCGGATTCCGAGGGACAAAAAATTGCGTACGAAAAAGCTGCAAAGGCTGCTGTCGAAGCAATTGACAGCGAGGAAGAGTACGATCAAGCCGGCTTTATCCATTTTTTAGGGAACACTCCCGGTTACCGTTCATTGAACGACGGTTGGCTGGGAGAACATTAAAAATGCTAATCGATACTGGCGCGGCAAAAAACTATGTTAAGCCCGTAAAGGAGCTGAAAACCATATTGCCGGTCGCCAAACCCTTCTCAGTGAATTCAGTGATAACGGATGTGTGTAACGCACAGAAGGAAGCGTTTCCGACCCCATAAAGTATATATATTCTTGATCAGCATCAATAGCCGAGTCGATATAGCCATGTCTGTCTGTCCGTCCGTCCGTCCGTCTGTCCGTCTGTCCGTCCGTCCGTCTTCATTTGCGCTTATATCTCAGAGACTGTTAAAGCTAGAGTAACCAAATTTTGTATCCAATCTTCTGTGTTATCACACTACTCCGAATGTATTTCAAAATTTCGCCCCGCCCACTTCCGCCCACAAAAAGGACGAAAATCTGTGGCATGCACAATTTTAAGGATACGAGAAAACTAAAAACGCAGAATCATAGAGAATGATCATATCTATCAGAGTGTTGAATCTGGATCAGATCGGATTATTAATGTAGCCACAATGAAGAAAACCATTTCGAAAGTCATCGTTCCCTCTCGCTCTCTCTCACACGCGACCCTGTCGGCTTTGCCTATTCGTCGAAATGAGCGCCTAGATCTCAGAGACTATGAGAGCTAGAGCAACCAAACTTTCTATCCAAACTCCTGTGATATCACTTCAATACAAGTGTATTTCAAAATTTTGCCACGCCCCCTTCCGCCCCCACAAAGGACGAGAATCTGTGGAATCCACAATTTTTAAGATAAGAGAAAACAAAAAAGACAGAATTATGGAAAATATCCGTATCTATCAGATTGCCGAATCTGGATCATATCGGATCATTATTATAGCCAGAAGGAACAAATTAAATTTCAGTGGCTACCAAACGGCAGCCAAGCGATTCCCTCTCTCTCTCGCACACACTTCCATGTCTCTTGTATGTAGTTTTACATGTGTATGTAAAAATGTAGCAGACGACGTCAAAATTATATGTAAATAAAAATGGAAACAGATAACTTCTAAAATATAAAACTACAGCATGGGGTTCGACCTAATTTTTTGAAATTTTCCTTTTTTGGCCAAAATTTAATTCGTCTCTTTTGCGAACATATAATAATTTACTTAAATCACAAGCTCATATGTATATACATTTGTACATATATATATTGACTGAGTACCGGGTATAAAGTAGAGCCGCGGCCTTTGCCGCGGCTCACAACGTTCCCTCTCGTTTTCTATTAGACACACTTAGTTCGTTCGATGCCATTATTGGATTCGACTTGTTAACACAAGCCGGGGTACAGTTGAACCTTACAGAAAGTCTACTAGAGTATCAGGGCATTTCTGAAGAAATTCAATACCAGGAATGCACTGATGTAAATTTCACCGATGTAAACGACATCGTAGTTCCTATCTCCGTCAAAAAGGAGTTCAGGAGCATGATACTTAAGAGGAAAAAGGCCTTTTCAACAACAGAAGAAGCACTCCCTTTCAACACCTCTGTCACCGCCACAATCCGCACGGTTGACAATGAGCCAATATATGCCAGAAGCTACCCAAATCTAATGGGCGTTTCTGACTTCATAAACAATGAAGTCAAGCAACTACTAAGAGACGGCATCATCAGACCATCAAGGTCACCCTACAACAGCCCAACATGGGTTGTTGACAAAAAAGGCACAGACGCCTATGGCAACACAAACAAAAGATTAGTCATCGACTTCAGGAAACTGAACGAGAAGACTATACCTGATTGTTACCCATTGCCCAGCATCCCCATGATTCTAGCGAACCTGGGAAACGCTAAATACTTCACTACCCTCGATTTAAAGTCAGGGTATCACCAAATATACCTTGCGGAACATGACCGCGAAAAACCTCATTCTCTGTTTGCGGTGGCAAATATGAATTCTGCCGACTGCCATTTGGTCTTAAGAATGCTGGCAGCATCTTCCAAAGGGCAATCGATGATGTTCTAAGGGAACATGTTGGGAAAATCTGTTACGTCTACGTAGACGATGTCATAGTTTTCTCAAAAAACGAAGTAGACCATGTCAGGCACATTTACACGGTACACGGATCGCCCAAATTACGGTTCGCTGTTGGAGCAATACTAAATGTGGGTCTCATTGCCTCACTCATCCTTGTCCAGGCAATAAGGAAGAGACGAGCATCAATAAAAAGTCAAAGTGTGATCGACAACTTTAACATGACCGGGGACGGTCATAAACTTGAGGGGGGGGGCAGTTAACACATAAGTTCCATGGCACACTACATGAATAATGCTGACACGCCGAGGTGTGGGTTCGGTGCGCTGCACTAACAACAATCAGCAGCGATCGTGGAATGCTTCGGGGCTGGAATGCTTCGGCGCTTGGAATGTCGAGTCGGCATGCCGATTGTGGCCCGATGGCGCGATGCATTTGCTGGGTAGAGTTATGTTTGCTTTGTAGGGGGCCTCAGTTTGATCTTGAATAAAGTAGACGTAAGTCACTTCGAATTGCACTCCGGCACACTGCCGTCATTGTCTTTATTAAATCACGTTACTGTACCACAAGGACAGTAATCAGCAAAGGGGACGAAGTTAAGTCTCCCACCATAATCATCGCAACGCACCACGTCTAAGGATCCTACCAGGATTAACGTCCGTAAAGAAAGCCACCGGACTTGGATCTCTCCATCAGGAGCCACGTGGGCACTCCGCGGCCACGGAATTACATAACCAAAGCCACGGGATTACATCACTGAATAACTGGCGCCCAACGTCTCAATACCCACAAAAATTCATAGGCAATAATACAAAAACATGTAAGTTTGTCAAGTGAACCCAAATAACAAATAATAAGTTAAACAAAAAAAAACACACAAGAATTGAAGTTGTGAAAAAATACATATTTTGCCAAGAAGAAACAATTGCATACTTTTTCCAAAAATAAAAATAAAAGCCATTGCATACTTTCACTAAAAATAAAAATCATTGCATACTTTCACTAAAAATAAAAATCATTGCATACCCTCACTTAAAATAAAACCATTGCATACCTTTAATGCATGTTTTTATTATAAATAAACAATTGCTACTTTTACTAAGACAATTATATGCCCAATGCGAAAAGTTTCATACAAGTGTCGAGGTTAACAAATGAGCTGGAACACCTATAGGGAAGTTAAAGCCGAATACAACAGTGACGATAGTGTAGGCGAAGAACAAGTTGGTTGGTGTCCAGAAGATCAGGTAGGCAACACAATGGACCCTTCACAAATTCAAGCTCTCATTGACGATGCCGTTAAATCGGCACTGTCAAAACAACAGTCCCAAATAAATTCTATAACTCAAGAAATACAAAAGTTGCAAGTGAAAACGCCAACGGTCGTCTCTTACAAAAAAATAACTGTTGTTCCTGGGGTAAAATGTGACATAAAACTCGATATAATAAAATCCGTACCAGACTTCTCTGGTGCACAAGACCAATATGTCGCTTGTAGACAAGCAGCAATTGATGCGTATGAACTTTTCAAGCCCTTCAACGGCAGTAGCGAACACTACCAATCAGTAGCCATTCTTAGAAACAAGGTCACAGGGCCTGCTGGGGCCTTACTCATCTCCTACAACACGGTGCTAAATTTTGACGCTATCCTGGCTAGATTAGATTGCACCTATGCTGACCGAACATCCTTGCGCCTACTGAGGCAAAACTTAGACATGGTCAGACAAGGTGAAATGACACTTATGCAGTACTATGATGAGGTCGAAAAGAGACTAACTCTGGTAACTAATAAGATTGTTATGTCACACGAACAAGAAGGCGCTGATTTGCTTAACGCTGAAGTTAGAGCCGACGCCTTACACACTTTCATATCAGGCTTGAGGAAACAACTCAGAACTGTCGTATTCCCGGCGCAACCCAAAGACCTGCCCTCTGCGCTAGCTCTCGCCGTAGAAACAGAAGCCAGCATAGAAAGGAGCTTGTTTGCAAACTCCTATGCTAAAGTTGTTGAGGAACGATCCCAAACAGCTGAAAACAGCAAACACAGATCATATGGTAAACCGAATAAAAACTACAGGGAAGACTACGGTCAAGATCGAAATCCTCATTACAAACACAAGAAAAATGCTCCAAAGGAGCAACCCAATAAAGAAAGCCAAGAGCAAGCTCCACAACCGATGGAGATAGATTCTTCTTCCAGATTCAGGCAGCGTACTGAATATAATCAGAACCAACCAAATGAGTCAAACGCTCCTAAGAGGAGGAACTCCTCAGAGCGACAAACAGGTCCGAGGCGGCAACGTCTTAATAAAATTGTTCAAGCGGATTCCGAGGGACAAAAAATTGCGTACGAAAAAGCTGCAAAGGCTGCTGTCGAAGCAATTGACAGCGAGGAAGAGTACGATCAAGCCGGCTTTATCCATTTTTTAGGGAACACTCCCGGTTACCGTTCATTGAACGACGGTTGGCTGGGAGAACATTAAAAATGCTAATCGATACTGGCGCGGCAAAAAACTATGTTAAGCCCGTAAAGGAGCTGAAAACCATATTGCCGGTCGCCAAACCCTTCTCAGTGAATTCAATCCACGGGTCCACTGAAATAAAGGAGAAATGCCTGATAAACATTTTCAATCACACTTACCCTTTTTAAACCCGGTACTCGAAGAGTATAGGGGTATATTAGATTTGTGGGGATAACGGATGTGTGTAACGCACAGAAGGAAGCGTTTCCGACCCCATAAAGTATATATATTCTTGATCAGCATCAATAGCCGAGTCGATATAGCCATGTCTGTCTGTCCGTCCGTCTGTCCGTCTGTCCGTCCGTCCGTCTTCATTTGCGCTTATATCTCAGAGACTGTTAAAGCTAGAGTAACCAAATTTTGTATCCAATCTTCTGTGTTATCACACTACTCCGAATGTATTTCAAAATTTCGCCCCGCCCACTTCCGCCCACAAAAAGGACGAAAATCTGTGGCATGCACAATTTTAAGGATACGAGAAAACTAAAAACGCAGAATCATAGAGAATGATCATATCTATCAGAGTGTTGAATCTGGATCAGATCGGATTATTAATGTAGCCACAATGAAGAAAACCATTTCGAAAGTCATCGTTCCCTCTCGCTCTCTCTCACACGCGACTATGTCGGCTTTGCCTATTCGTCGAAATGAGCGCCTAGATCTCAGAGACTATGAGAGCTAGAGCAACCAAACTTTCTATCCAAACTCCTGTGATATCACTTCAATACAAGTGTATTTCAAAATTTTGCCACGCCCCCTTCCGCCCCCACAAAGGACGAGAATCTGTGGAATCCACAATTTTTAAGATAAGAGAAAACAAAAAAGACAGAATTATGGAAAATATCCGTATCTATCAGATTGCCGAATCTGGATCATATCGGATCATTATTATAGCCAGAAGGAACAAATTAAATTTCAGTGGCTACCAAACGGCAGCCAAGCGATTCCCTCTCTCTCTCGCACACACTTCCATGTCTCTTGTATGTAGTTTTACATGTGTATGTAAAAATGTAGCAGACGACGTCAAAATTATATGTAAATAAAAATGGAAACAGATAACTTCTAAAATATAAAACTACAGCATGGGGTTCGACCTAATTTTTTGAAATTTTCCTTTTTTGGCCAAAATTTAATTCGTCTCTTTTGCGAACATATAATAATTTACTTAAATCACAAGCTCATATGTATATACATTTGTACATATATATATTGACTGAGTACCGGGTATAAAGTAGAGCCGCGGCCTTTGCCGCGGCTCACAACGTTCCCTCTCGTTTTCTATTAGACACACTTAGTTCGTTCGATGCCATTATTGGATTCGACTTGTTAACACAAGCCGGGGTACAGTTGAACCTTACAGAAAGTCTACTAGAGTATCAGGGCATTTCTGAAGAAATTCAATACCAGGAATGCACTGATGTAAATTTCACCGATGTAAACGACATCGTAGTTCCTATCTCCGTCAAAAAGGAGTTCAGGAGCATGATACTTAAGAGGAAAAAGGCCTTTTCAACAACAGAAGAAGCACTCCCTTTCAACACCTCTGTCACCGCCACAATCCGCACGGTTGACAATGAGCCAATATATGCCAGAAGCTACCCAAATCTAATGGGCGTTTCTGACTTCATAAACAATGAAGTCAAGCAACTACTAAGAGACGGCATCATCAGACCATCAAGGTCACCCTACAACAGCCCAACATGGGTTGTTGACAAAAAAGGCACAGACGCCTATGGCAACACAAACAAAAGATTAGTCATCGACTTCAGGAAACTGAACGAGAAGACTATACCTGATTGTTACCCATTGCCCAGCATCCCCATGATTCTAGCGAACCTGGGAAACGCTAAATACTTCACTACCCTCGATTTAAAGTCAGGGTATCACCAAATATACCTTGCGGAACATGACCGCGAAAAACCTCATTCTCTGTTTGCGGTGGCAAATATGAATTCTGCCGACTGCCATTTGGTCTTAAGAATGCTGGCAGCATCTTCCAAAGGGCAATCGATGATGTTCTAAGGGAACATGTTGGGAAAATCTGTTACGTCTACGTAGACGATGTCATAGTTTTCTCAAAAAACGAAGTAGACCATGTCAGGCACATTGACACGGTACACGGATCGCCCAAATTACGGTTCACTGTTGGAGCAATACTAAATGTGGGTCTCATTGCCTCACTCATCCTTGTCCAGGCAATAAGGAAGAGACGAGCATCAATAAAAAGTCAAAGTGTGATCGACAACTTTAACATGACCGGGGACGGTCATAAACTTGAGGGGGGGGGCAGTTAACACATAAGTTCCATGGCACACTACATGAATAATGCTGACACGCCGAGGTGTGGGTTCGGTGCGCTGCACTAACAACAATCAGCAGCGATCGTGGAATGCTTCGGGGCTGGAATGCTTCGGCGCTTGGAATGTCGAGTCGGCATGCCGATTGTGGCCCGATGGCGCGATGCATTTGCTGGGTAGAGTTATGTTTGCTTTGTAGGGGGCCTCAGTTTGATCTTGAGTAAAGTAGACGTAAGTCACTTCGAATTGCACTCCGGCACACTGCCGTCATTGTCTTTATTAAATCACGTTACTGTACCACAAGGACAGTAATCAGCAAAGGGGACGAAGTTAAGTCTCCCACCATAATCATCGCAACGCACCACGTCTAAGGATCCTACCAGGATTAACGTCCGTAAAGAAAGCCACCGGACTTGGATCTCTCCATCAGGAGCCACGTGGGCACTCCGCGGCCACGGAATTACATAACCAAAGCCACGGGATTACATCACTGAATAACTTATATATTTATGCAGCTGGAAGAATATGCAGCAAATGTATACAATGTATATATGTATGCGGATATGGACGAATGCGGACACGAATATGCAGTTCAATCTAGACGGATGTAGGTGCGTTTAGTTGCGGATTAGTGCATATATACATACGTACGTATATGGACGCAAGAATATGCAGCCAATATATATGTATATATAGGCGGATTTGGACAGATGCGGACAAGAGTATACCGGTAAATCTGGTGTGTGGGTGTACTGATGTACGTAGTTAGGAGAAGCGGAAGATCGGAAATCGGACAGAATAGCCGCTTGGAATTGGACGGGAAATAATAAGATCGTACTTATCTTGCTAGAGCGATCCGCCTAAGCTTGCTGGGGTGCGCTTCTCCTTGATGGTGAAGATCCGGCTCGAAGGACCAATGTATGTAGGGGGCGGATCAGCGAGGTAGCACAGCCGTTAAATGAAAACTAGCACGTTTCACTTAGTTCACTTTCGTTTATTTCTTAATGTATATTATGTATAGTTCACAAATTCTCAGGGGGTATGGGCGAGAAGTCGTATGTAATGGGCGAGAATATGTATGTAATGGGCGAGAAACTTTCGTTGACCGATCGTAACGGGGGTGAGAGCGTAACTCCCCAACTCCCGCTCAAGCCAGTGGCCGCCGGGCGGCTTTCCTAAGTGCCGTGTGCACGAGCGCGCGAGAGCAAGTCGGGCGCGGAGAGCCCTCCACCGTGGATGCGAAAAGTTCGCGGTTGCTCTCAACACTAGTCGACACGACTTTTCTGCTGTCGCCAAAAATGACTTTTTGTGATAGATTTGGATGTTTAAAAAGTTTTAAAGAATGTTATTTTTTCCCAGGGTTAGTTTTTTTTTAAAGAATTTTTTAAATATTTTCTATTTTTGTCATAGGTAGTGCTTCTATTTTTCACATAACTTAAGTTTCCTATAACTGGTTGTATTGAACTTTGCAGTTAAAAGTTACCCGGTACTCGAAGAGTATAGGGGTATATTAGATTTGTGGGGATAATGGATGTGTGTAACGCACAGAAGTAAGCTGTTCAGCTACTGAGCATCTTCATCAGCGTATTTTTGCGAAATTTAATTAAGACAAAAATTGGTTTGAGTTAAATGTATATATGTATAATCGTGTATGTTAGATTTGTTTTTCTTTATGTACGAAACGAAAATTAACGATACGACGATACGAGCGCTAATGAAGACGATAAATTCTGAAGTGTCTTCTGCTCTGCTGATGAGCCTCCCTCACAGCTCTTGTCGGACGACGAATTTAGGGAAAGGGCGATGAAGCGATTGAGAGCGTAGGGTGTAGGGCAGCAGCAGCAACGATGCATTGAGAGTGATGTTTTGCAAAGAGAGTAAGCTATGCCTATATTTGTGCTGCCATGGGCAGGCGCTTAGCCGAACATACTCCCCCCTTCAACATCCTTCTTGGCAGCACTTCCTTTCTTGCTCCATGGAACATCTTTAGCGTAGATACTCCGGATACTATGTCTGTCACGATGATAGGTTCCATCACTCCAACGAGGAGCCACGTCAGATGAGTTACCTGTGAATAGAGAAGCAAAAGCTCGGGACTGGGACATCTCTCCAGCAACTATCCATCCTAGCTTAGTTTCCTGAAGATGTGGTAGACCGGCTTAAAACTTGATTTGGCCAATGCAGAGAAGCTCAAAGATCAGAGCCGCTCCAATAAGAATATCAACAGGTTGGGACTGGTAGAACAAATCAGACAAATGGAATGGGGAGCGTTGGACGGAGACTCAAAATGAAGCAGTGTGTGATGTCTGGAACCACATATTCGACAGGATCGAGAACGACATGCACGTTGACAATGGCCTGCTCGTAGGCAATTGATATACAGGGACAGCTTCTTAGCTTCCTGAAATCGAAGGCGAGGAAAAAGATTGCAGAAAATCAAAAAATCAAAAATCGTTCGATTCTCTTTGTAGCAATCAGACGTGTTTTGGTTTTGCGCTTCGTTTACTTTCTACCTATTTTGCTTAAACAACCGGTGTTTTATGAAAATAACCCCTAAAAAAATTCATAAATTAACAACCTACTATATCATCTATTTTCTTGATCGCGAAATAAAAAAATAAAATTAATTTGTACATTTTAAAATGGAATTCTCTGTGGTCTGCGATAAAAAAACCTGCAAGAAGCAGATAACCCAAGACCAGCTGGCTCTGCGATAGCGTAGTGCACGCTAAATGCGCCGTGTTTTCCGGTCTCGTGGGTGATGCCATCTCAAATAGGAATGGCCTGCAATACAGCTGTGAGGCATGCCGTCCGGTTGAGAGGGAGATGGCAGCGTTTATGAGGCAGACCCGGAAGGGCTTTAGGGAGCTGACCGTGGGCTTCAAAGAGCAATACGATCGGCTCCTAGTCATGGAGTCTCAGTTTAGTGGTTTCAAACTACTGACTGAGTCTCCTAGGCGCAAAAAGGTAACTCCGCGGGATCTGCATGTGTCAACTGCCCCTCGGCCGGCCGATACTGACAAGCTGACTCCGACCACTTCAATAGTGCAGCAGTTGATTTCGTTCGCTACTCCGAAGGCAACGAAAGCTGCTGGCGATGAAAATTCGGTATCCGAATTTATCGCGTCGGAGGGCATGCAGCCAAAATCGTCTGTAGTGTCCGTGTTCGTAATGTCCGCAAACTCATTAGCTGTCCCCTCAATTCCGACCCCACCAGTGAATATACGTCCTGGACCAGCGGGTATTACCATCACAGGTGATAGAACTGTGGTGCCAAGATTGGTGGGGATCCCACCAAAGAGACAAGTTTTTGTCTCACGGCTTGCCCCTGACTCCACTATAAAAATGTGACGGCTTATATTCAAAGGCAAATAAAAGCCGTTGATGTTAAGGTGAAAAAGTTTAACTTCTCGTATGCCAGGGAGTAAGCTTCTTTTAAAAGATGTGTCTCTCAAATTCACTTTAACACCATCTGTTCTGCCTAATTTTGTTCGGAGCACTTGGTGGTGAAGGAGTTTAAGGCAAAGAAGAAGACTAGGCTCCCGCTGGTCCTGGTCCGCTTTATACATGTGCACTGATGTTACGATTGGCCCAACAATTTTCTATAATGGACTGGGCTCTTTTTTTGACTCTTGTGTCCCACTTTCCTGTCTAATTAGATCGAGAAAACCCCCTTGATTTACCATGGAGCTATACCGTCTAAAAAACCTCAAATCAAGACTTAATACAAAATTTCAAGAAGTTGGCTTAACTTTTTCTGTCTATCATTATGTCTATGCCCGGTCAAACTTCAGAACTACCTATCTTGATGCAGGACATTTTTCGAAGGACCCTAAACTGTTCTACAGATTCGTAAACAGTAAGCGTAGAACGTCCGCACACCCATCCTTGCTATCCTTCCTTAATACGTCGGCAGATAATGATCAGGCAATTGCCGATCTTTTTGCCCGTTTTTTCCAAACTACCTATTCGCAGGACGTTTACTCTGGTCAGCCGTACTCTGGTCCATACGGTTTACCGAGGTCGAACGGCATTTTCAGTCCTTTGCTAAATGAATGCTCGTTGCTGGTGTTCTCACCGGGTCCGGACGGAGTTCCCTGCTGTGTACTCAAGTAGTGTGCCGAGTCTCTGTGTGGGCCGTTGCTTAAACTATTCAACCTATCCATAAATTCTTCATGCTTTCCCCCGATATGGAAGGAGTTCTTTATATTTCCTCTCCATAAGAAAGGTAGCAAGTCTGACGCAATGAATTATAGAAGTATATCTAAGTTATCCGCTATTCCTAAAGTGTTTGAGAAAATTTTAACTCCGCACCTGCAGCACCTATGCAGATCACTTATATCTCCAGCTCAACATGGATTTATAAGGCGGAGATCAACCACTACCAACTTATTGGAGTTTACGTCCTTTATAATAAAAGGCTTTCAAGGTAATCTGCAGACGGATTACACCTATTTTAGAAAAGCGTTCGACTCTGTAAACCATTCCCTCCTAGCACAAATGCTCGACCTTCTAGGGTTCCCGCCCAATCTCTTGAGATGGATCTCTAGCTACCTTTGTTCAAGGTCTCAAAAAGTCCTTTTCAAAAACTCCCTGTCCTCACCAGTTTTGGTGACTTTGGGTATACCACAGGGGAGCCATCTAGGCCCCTTACTATTTACGCTCTTTATAAATGACCTGCCGTCTGCATTAACACACTCTCGAGTACTTATGTATTCTGATGATGTTAAGCTCTGTGTCCAGTATAAGGACATTTCTTTTCCATCCAGGTTGCAATTCGATCTCGATAGATTTCAGTCTTGGTGTTGTGCAAATCTATTAAACCTTAATGTTTCAAAATGTAAAGTAATGACTTTTCATCGCTCCAGCGCCTTTCTGTTTCTTTACACCCTTTGTGGTGGTTCTTTTGAGAGAATTACCCGGTGATGATTTTGGTGTTCTATTAGATCCCAAGTTAAAGTTTTCAGAACACATTTCTACCATGGTATATAAGGCCATGGGCATGCTTGGGTTTATAAAGAGGTGGTCAAATGAATTCGACGACCCCTGCATAATAAACACTGTCTACATTGTGTATGGTGCCCTCACTACAACGTACACCAGGACCGTATAGAATCAGTTCAGAAAAACTTTTTACTTTTTGCTCTTCGAGGCATCAGCTGGGATGCAGGTGTGAGACTGCCGTCTTAATAATCCTTCCAACCTTAGCTAATCGTAGAAAAATGTTTGGTGTGATTTTTGTGCACAACTTGATCAAGGGTGATGTAGACAGCCCTGACCTGTTGAGCCGCATAAACTTCACGATTCCTATTAGAAGCACTAGGATTTATACACCCTTGTTTCTTCCACTTTGTAGATCGAATTCTTCCTCGCATGAACCATTTAGGGTCTTATGCTCGGATTATAATTCCCTCTACCATATTATATCTACCACTAACTCCCTTCCTAGTTTTAAAATACTGATACTCTTATGTCTTTCCCGTAATTAGTAATTACTTCGCTTCTTTAGTTAGATTAGTTATACTTTTCCTCGAATACTAGTCTAACACAAATCTTTCCTGCATGTCCGCGATCGGTTCGGTTAATGAGTCGCGCGTTATGCGGCAGCGCCCCTCGGTCGGTTGGGCGGGAGGTGGGCGGCGTTCTTGCCTGGGATCCGCGCGTAACAGCCATCGGCTGGTGTCGCTTGGGCGACTTGATGATGCAGTCATTGCATATCAACGTCCTAAAGATAAAAAAAAAACTGCAACCATACATGGAATGTTCTGGATCTCCGCAGAATGCACAAAGATTCGACTTGGAGCTAGTTGCGACTAGGCAGTGTTTCCGATGACTATGGGTGTAGATATTCTTAGCATGCTCTTGGGGATCCAATCTCTGGCATCTCTCCTCCAAGAAAGTAGGAGCTCGGCTGTGGAGAGGCTATCCAAAGACGACGTTTCCTCCCACTTGGCTCGTGTGTCCGCCCTCTGCAGCAGGCTTTGTATCACAATGCAGTTAGCGACCTGCTCCTTTGTCCCTAGATTCTTTAAAGCCCGCAGATTACCAATTGCGGTATCTGCCAAGACCCAGAGTTGAGACACAGATGCTTCCTCAATTCGCTGCACACTCAGAATGTCGGCGACATGCTTCTGAAATATTAAACGCCTGTTATTTAATCGGCTAAATTCAAGTGACGAGATCGTGTCTAAAGCTGGTGCTTTCAGGCAGGATCGTAGGTGCTGTAATTTCTCCACATTCGTTGGGTCAGGATCCTTGTCAATTATGGAAGAAAACATGCTCCAAAACGTAGAGTACTGTGAGTAGCCCCCACTGAATTCCGGCAGCTTTAACTCCGGTAGGCGAGGCCGATGCTGTACTACAATCGTAGATGGGGACTCTGCAATATGGTCCGTCGGCATTGTTGAGCAAGGGAACATTGTGGGCTTCCGATTGTTCAATTCATGCCTAATGCTAGTCTCCAGCATTACTACGCACTCGTCAAACTCGTCCCTCAAGGGACTACCGATCTCATCAAGATCAATCCTCTCCAGGGCATTATGATGCTCATTGAAAGAACCGACCAGATCGAACAGAGAATTCAAACACACGTTCAACTCCTCTTCTCTGAGCCCATTAATCTTCTCCTTGCCGACGGCATTTCCAATTCTCCGCGCTACACTTAGCAAGGCTTGCACCTTGCGCTTGTAGTACGGAATGTCCACATTAAGAGACAAGGGGGAATCGACAGCGATAGGGGAGGGGGTTCCATCAGAAGACATTTCGTGTGTTTGATAATGCAAACGCCGAGGTTAATAGCCTGTGAATAGCTTCGAACAGTTTGAAATGCACTTCACAATCGATCGCAGCGCTCAAACACACGGCCACAGACCAGCAGCGAGAGTTCGAAATTTGCCAACAACAATAATGCCATACACACTGAGAGCACTGAAACCGTAACGAAACAACAGCAAGCAGAAAGTAAAGCAGATGACGCGAGAACCGTTACTGTTTCTTGTGCACAGCTGAGGAACCGAACAACCGTGGTTTTATGCGACTAAGGCAATGACAAAATTTGGATAAATGCAATTGTTTATTACGTGGAGGGTCACCAAAATGTTGAGCTACTAAGCATCTTCAGTATTTTTGCGAAATTTAATTAAGACACAAATTGGTTTGAGTTCAATGTAAAGGCCTGTATCCAGCACCGCACTATGGGCGATTTGTTGATTTTGGCGGCATAAAGTCTAAAAAAAGAGCTAGGAGGCTAATTTATTTTTATAAGTGTTACTAATATTTTGCTTTGATTTCGGATTTTTTTTTTTAGTCAATTGGGCCACGCCTTTATTTTCCGCCCCTTTATAAGCCCGGCACTGCTACAAAAATTTCAATTTTTATTATAATTATAATGGAAAAAAATTAAATTAAAACAAAGCAAAGCAAAAAAAAGAAATAATAACATTTTAGCATTTTTTTAAGATATATTTAAACAATATTCTAAACTTAATAAAACAAAAAGTTAATTATCTTCTTCATCTAAAATAAAAGAATTATCATGATTGTCATCGGTTTCGTTGTCCGATTTTGTTTCTTCATCATTTACAAAATTATATGAAATCAGCTCAGCTAATGTTGGACTATCTAAAAGGTTTATGACGTCTATTGGAATGTTTATATAGTAGCTTGATATTAATGGATCAGATGTGTCCATAGCTCTATTAAAAACGTCAGCCATATTATTTAATCTACAACTTTTTCTGGCATGAGAACGTCGGTCCATTTTATAATGTTTGTTACGAGCTTCTGATGCATTCTCACCTAAACATCCAACTGGAACTAAACAAAAATCTATAATGTCTGCTCCGTGAACTAATATTTTATGTACAGTTGGAGACATTGGGTACCACGGATATGTTTTCATATATAGATTAAAAGTGTCTTTGCAAAATTGTCGGTACTTTTTTGGGCTGATTGAAAATTCACACGATATTGCTATTAATATACAGTAAAAGTTATTAAAAATGAAAACAATGTAATGGATGCAAACCGTTTTGTATTTGCAAAGATTCGTCTCGCCGTGTTACCATCATTGCTGTTACCACTTCCGTTCTGTTTCGGAATGCTAATATGCAAACCCATTTCTTTCCATACTGTTTGCAGAATTTCCTTCTTTCTTATCATCATTTTATTTTTATCATCGCCTTTGATGTGCCAGGTCTTTATATCCATACGGTACGATATGTTCAAAACGAATTCCATAAATCGAATCCATGCATGTAATGGACTTACGCCGTATTTTAAAGAGTCAGGCTGAGGTCGAAGGGTTTCAGAATTAAAATCTGTGATTTCGATAATCCTTTTAGGATTTACAGCACAGATTGGGCAACATTGATTGGATTTTGTACCAGTTATAACATTACATACCTTTCCATCAATTAATGTCATATATGTTTTAAAAACCACAGAAATATTTTTAGTTTGCCATTTGAACTTTTCCAATTTTGCTACTTGCATATCTAAATTTTCTTTTTCGCATATGATTTTTGCGGAGTTCTCTTTCGCGTATTCAATTTTTAAAGGCCTGCAAAACCTAACTGACTGTGGGCTTCTATTTAACCATATTACGCGATTTAAAGAATCAATTAGACGTATTGGTATAACAGTTGATACGAACAGCGATTGATCTAAGAAATCGGGCTCATCTAAGGTCAATATTCTTTCAGTCGTGTGGTTTAGCAAATCCTGCAGAGAAACTTTTGCCACAGTTTCTGTAATACTAATTCCTAAGGGTCTGCACTGCAACTTTGTAGATCTTATTAAGTCGTACCCAGGACATATATTGCAGCCGTGCGCCTTGTAGAGTTGTGTAAAGTTGATATATTGCTGCTTTGTGAAATTATTCTCCAATAAAAAAGCTAATGCTTCAATATTAGAGATGCGATCTGGTCCCGGTTGATTTGTTATTTCGGGATCCTCAACATATTCCTCAGTCATTACATTTTGCAGTACGCCAACCACTTTATTATCATTACTTTTACGCGCAGATGCAGAGGCGGCATGCAAAAGTAAGGCAGTAGAGCAGTCATTCTGAACGGCAACTTCTGAAGCCATTTGTCTTTTTAGTCTAGGCCCGGCTTCGGCATATCCAACTTTCGGACGACCCATCTTCAATGGTGATGGCTTAGCAGTATATTCCACATTAATTTTTATTTCCATACATTTTGCAAGCCATTCTGTGTGTATCGATTTAAATCGCTCAAGATTTCGATTGTATTGGCGCAAGTAACGTTTTATATAATATACAAAATTAGTCACTTTTGCCTTAATTTGCTGTATGTTTGATTTGTTCAAATTATCTCTATTTATTTATTCCATTATGTACGCTGTGACAGCATCAGAATTGCGATCGTTGTTGTTCCAAATATCAACAAGCGTGTTGTTGTTGAACGTAAAGGAAACTTCAAGTTCATTTTTTTTCAAAAGGAACAAAAACGAGCAGAAAAAATGATTACTACAAGAAACTAGACACATTAGTTAGTAACTTGCCATTTTTAGTTGCATGTTTTGATATGCACTTTTAAAAAAATACTCCACGAAACACAATTAAAATTGTTAGATTTTTGCTAAAAATACAATCAACAATAACACTGGACATTAAAAACACCACGAACATTTATGCACATTTATCATAAATAATAGATTATCTTATTAATTTAAATGAAACAAATGATAATTTGAGCACTTACAACAGCAGAAAGTTTTACGCGCCAATGTATATAATTGAGAGCTTCAGCTGCTCAGCTGGTTTTGAAAGGTTGCCACCAAAAAAGAATTGCCACCCGAAAAAAAAAAAATGTTTTCCAGCTAACTGAAGTGTTTACTATTCATAAATAAAAACATTTTCTTAAAATTTCACCATCAATTTTTATGACTTTATGCCGCCCGTTATGCACAATCGCCCATAGTGCACCGCGAAATTTTGCTGACAGGAATCTGCTCTTTATTTAGGTTGTGTGTAATTTAACTAATGTAGTGTGACCAAGAACTTAAAAAATTATTGGCCACTCTCATGAATCAGCTGTGTTTTTTAAACAGCGCCAATTTTGAAAATGAAACTAAAATTAAAAAAACGAAGAAAAGTAATTCTGACGATGAAAAGATTGTGTTGGTAGCGGCACATATTGTTGTGAGAAGTACAGCGCAGTCGGAGGCGTCAAAACGTCAAAATAATCGAAACGCTTATTTTCCGTGATCCGCCAAAAACGTGGTCTTTCCTCAACTGCTTTTATTAAAGCAATCTTCTCCTCACTTTAAAAATTTTCATATCTCTTTTTGGTTTTGGGCACAGATTTTGCCTCCACCCCTTACTTGTACTTCAGTAATAATGTGCACATATATTTTCCTGGCACCCTCATCAGCTGTTTTCACAGTACACATTCGTGTGGATATCGATACTATCGATCAGAATTCATGGATTCCGTTTATGTTGCTGGATACTGACGCCAGGAAAACACAAACGAAAAATTACTGGCCCAGTTTTTTTTATATGAAGTTTGGCAGTAATTTTTCGTTTCCGCGGTGCTGGATACCCAGCTTTAACTTGGAAAAGAAACCATAATTACTAAAAAATTTTAAATCTCCAAATCTATAAAAAAAAATTCATTTTGGGCGACAGCGGAAAAAAATGTGGAATTTTGTCGTGTAGTGTTATTAACTATAACGTGATAAAACATGCAGCTCCATAAAACGACGTGTGTGGACGAGATAACGTTGCCTCTCGTCCTCTGAACACACATACATAACACCCCTTAACACCCAGGTGGGTCGTAGATTTCCCGGGGGCGTCTGATGTGATTAGATCTGCGTGGAGTTTCTCTGACTACGATGACTGCAGTGGCGACTGCAGCAGTGACTGTAGCGGCGAGTGCACGGAAGTATAGTACTCGTCTATGTCATCAGAAAAGGTTTCTAGCCCGTCGTCCTCTGCTGGTGGTAAAAGCTCACAACCACGCAGTTGATCTTGATGACGTCTGACTATTCGAGAATCGTAAAAGAAGACATTGTACGAAATAGTTTTTGCGCAAATACCAGACCTTCGATCCACTTCGTACCAATGTGGTAATTGCGTACTCAGACTGCATTACCTGTAATAAAATGTTTAGAATTGTGGGAGTCGCAGACTTTACCAAATGTTATCTCCTATGGTTGTATCTTGTCGAAAAAGGTCTTGATCTCTCGATTTAGCAGCAGTTTTGTCGGCGAACGGTTTGTTGTTGAGTGTGGTGTCATATGTTGACTGAAAAAGAATCGAGTAAGGGGGAGATCGATGTTCGTGTTGCAGTCATACGCTCAGCCTGGCCGTTCGTAGCAGGATGTGCCGGATTAAATTTTTATCCATGAAAACCTTGAATTCGTCGGAGGTAAGTACGGTTCCATTGCCCAATAAAATTTCGTCTAGCGGTCCATGTGTGGCGATAAATTGTTGCAAGATGTTACAGGCGCCAGCAGCTGCTATTAACTTGACAACGGATACCTCGAGCCACTTAGAGTATGAATCAATTACGAGAAAGAAGATGTGACCTTGGAAGGGAACAGCAAAGTCTATGTGAAGTCGGTCTTTTAGCAGATTCCCAGTGTTAAGGAGCTGTGTGCCTCATTCCGATTTTTCCTGACACGAAGTGCAGCGATTAACAACTATTTCAATATCGACATCAATGTTGGGCCATCATACATAGCTTCGTGCAATGGACTTAATTTTTAAGATCCCCGGATGAGGGGCATGTAGGTCCTTCAATATAATTTGTCTAACCAAAACAAGTATAACTTCGTGGTTTCCCCAAATTGGTACTCCTCTATTTGCTATTGCTATTTTCTCATTTTGTCGGGAGTAAAACGGGTATAGATTATCTGAGCGTTCAATTCTGTTGCCAATTCGTTAGCTAAAAGAGGGTCTTTTGCAGGTTGTGCAGTCAATTCTTGTGCACTCACAATAGCTGCCCACTCGATAATTAATATCTCCTTTGAAAACGATGATACCTGATCCGATGGTATTGGACAACGGCTCAAGAAGTCTGCGCTTCCAATCTTGGTTCTCGGTAGATAAATTAGATGAAGATCATATGCTGTTTGACGAAGCATTTGAACGGAGATCACGTGAACCGAATTCATAGTTGTGCAAATCCCCAGTAGTGGGCTATTAGTAGTAGTAGTAGTAGTAGTAGTATAGTAAATGGCCTTTAATACAGATAGTTATGGAACTTCTTGGGTCCTGCGGTCAGTGCTACCGCTTCTGTTTATTTGGGCATAGTTCTGTTCCGTTTTGGACAAAGTTTTAGAATAGAATGCTTCTCCACCCGTTGGCCAGCTGTTGGCACAGCACTGCCCCGATTCCGTAGGGCGACGCGTCGTAAGTACTACCGGAAGGTTCCCGTCATAACGCATGAGCACTTCGTCAGACGCAATAAGCTTCTTTAATCAGCTGAATGAGTCTTCGTGTTGCCTTTTCCATTGCCAGGGTGCACCCATGTCCAGCAGACGATGTAACGGTTCAGCCACTGTTGCCTTTTGTGGAAGGAATGAAAGTAAGGTAAATTAGACTTAAAAATCCTTGGAGCTCAACTGATGAAGCACCAAACTCACATTTATCCTTGCGTAAACGCAAGGATTCCTATTGTGACTATGTCGGCGAAGTACGGCAGAAGTCATGAAAGATTCTGTAGGATTTTTTCGATGAAACTTTGAAATATTCCTGGTGCTGATGAAATTCCGAATTTACTTTAGGACGTTGATATGCAATGACTGCATTAACAAGTGCATCAAGCGACACTAGCAGAATGCTGTTGCGCTGCTTCATAACGCGCGACTCGTTAACCGAACCGATTGCGAACATGCAGGAATATAGGTATTGGACTAGAGTTAAAGGAAAAGTAGAACTAATCTGACAAAAAAACTAAGCAATTTCTTATTACGAGAAAGATATGAGAGTATCAGTAATTTAAGACTAGGAAGGGAGTTAGTAGTAGATATAATGTGGCAGAGGGAATTATAATCCGAGCATAGGACCCTAAACGGTTCATGCAAGAAATAATTCGATATACAAAGCGGAAGAAACAACGGTGTATAGTTTCTAGTGCTTCTAATGGGAATCGTGAAGCTTATGCGGCTCAACAGTTTAGGGCTATCTACGTCACCCTTGATCAAGTTGTGCAAAAAAATCACACCAAGCATTTTGCTACGATTAGCTAAGGCTGAAAGGTTTATTAAAAGTAATCTGTTAGGGTAAGACGGCAATCTCATACTTGCATTCCAGTTGAAGCCGCGTAAAAAGTAAAAAGTTTTTCTGAACTGATTCAATATGGTCCTGGTGTACTGTTGGTGGTGTCCTGGTGACTCCATACACAAGAGCTTTATTGTTTATTTTTTATTTTGTTTAAAGTTTAACAATGGACAGTTAAACTGTAAGGGTGAAAATTACATATCAATAATTAAAAGAAAAGGGCTAATGCAAATACTCAGACCCGGTGGGGCTGATTATCGGCTCAGTAGCCGATAAGGTCCCACCAACAGCCAAATTTAGGTTAGAGAAAAGCCGGTAGCCGAATAATTCCCAATTACAGCTATTTAAATTAAATTAAGTTATTGATTAAGATAATTTTGACCATATTAGAACTAGTATCAAAGGAAAACAGATGGAAAAATTGGTTATAGTTACGGCAAAGGCTACGGAAGGACTCATAATCCGAGTAGTTAGAAAGACAGAGTTGGAGATGAAGAGGAAAGTAATGCCTAGTCGGGCGGAAAGGAGCAGCAATACTAATAAGGCTGATGAGGGCAGTCGATTCAACCTCACCAGAGAGAAGCTTATGGAGGAAGAGAACACCTTGGCAGATTCTACGGGATTTAAGAGAGTGGAGGTTAATTAAGCGCGACCTACTTTCATAAGAAGGGAGATGGATCGAAGGGTCCCAATTGAGTCCGCGGAGAGCAAAGATGAGGAGCTGTTTTTGTACTGATTCGAGCATATCCTGAAATTTTTGGTATTGAGGAGACCAAACACAAGAACCATATTCCAAAATAGGGCGAACCAGGGAAACATACAGGAGTTTTGTAGTGTACGGATCTGTAAATTCCTTAGACCATCTTTTGACAAATCCAAGGACTCCTTTGGCTTTGTTAGAGATAGTAGAGATATGAGAGTTAAAACATAGATCGGGTACAAAGGTAATGCCCAAGTCGTTAACTTTGAAGAGGCGTTGTACGATAATGTTTTTGATAGAGTAATCGAAAAGGTATGGCTTATTACGGTGAAAAGTTATAATATTGCATTTAGAAATGTTAAGAGGTAGAATATTGATTAAGCACCAGTTGTTAAGAGCATCAAGATCTGATTGCAAAGATAGTGGGGACAAGGGGTCACTGTAGGAAAAACATAGCTTAACGTCATCAGCATACATTAGGAAACAGGAATGAGATAACATTTGAGAAAGATTGTTAATAAATAGGTTAAATAGCAAGGGACCCAGGTGACTACCTTGAGGAACCCCCGATGAGACAATAACAGGTTTAGAGAGAGAAGAGTTAAAGCTGACACGTTGAGAACGGCTACTAAAGTAAGAATTAGTCCAGTATAGAAGCTTAGTCGGAAACCCTAGAAGAGTCAGTTTATGAATAAGTAGATTATGATTATGACGGAGTCGAAGGCTTTACTAAAGTCAGTATAAACGACATCAGTTAGACACTGTTTAGAAAAACCCGAAGTAACAAAGGGGGAAAATTCAAGTAAATTAGTAGAGACTGAGCGACGTTTAATGAAACCATGCTGTGATTCAGAGAATACAGACCTACAAAAATGTTGCAGCTGAGAAGTGATGATTTTTTCGAAGAGTTTAGGAATGGCAGATAACTTGGAAATGCAGCGGGAGTTAGAGACATCACATTTAGATCCCTTTTTATGAAAGGGAACTATATAGGATTTTTTCCAGACGGTGGGAAAGACACCAGTCTTGAGAGACAAGTTGAATAGTTTTAGGAGAGGTACACAAAGAGATTCTGCACAAAGTTTAAGAACCGCGCTCGGAACCGAGTCTGGCCCAGTGCTGAACGAAAACTTGCACGATTTTAAATTTGTTAAGAGTCCATAATAGTCGATGAAGGGGGGAAGGATACAGTTAGAACTATTTAAAGGGATAGGATATGAGTAACTACTACTAAAGTCGTTCGATGAGGCTAGGATAGAGGGAAGGTTAATAGAAGGGACAGAGTAGCAACGTTGAAAGCGAACAGATCAGAAATGTCACAATCCCTATCAGCACAACTACCATTTAAGTGTAGAGAAGAAGGAAACTGGGAAGATTTGCGCTTAGAATTAACAAACCTGAAGAATTGTTTAGGGTCGCGTTTAAAGTTAAGCTTGCATTTGGTCAAGTATGTATTGTAGCACAATGTATTAAATAAGGAAAATTTCGATTTTGCAATTGAGTACTTCGAAAAGTCTGACTTCAAACCGGATTTTTTAAACTTCTTGAACATACGGGATTTTTTAACTTGGGATCTTTAGAACAGCAAAATCATCAACCCGGGTAATTCTATCAAGAGAACCATTACAAAGGGTGTAGTGGGGTGATGAAAAGTAATTACTTTACATTTTGAAATGTTACATGAAGTGCCCATATATTGGACACAGAGCATAACATCATCCGCATAGCGGAACGTGGACTCTCTCAGAATCGACACTGGTGACCTGGAATCTACCTTGAACTTACAACTGCGGCCATTGATAATGATAGACACTGAGTTCTTTTGACCAACAGTCTCCTCAGGATATTGGTCACGCTTATGGAAATGGTGGAAAGCAGCAGATTCCGAGGGGGGATGAGATAAGTGGTAGGTTATAGTCTTGAATATGACCATCAAATTAAAGTCGATAATGGCGATTGGTGCTGTATGCTATGGTTAAAAAGTTCACCCTTTTGCGAGTAGTACCCTTTAAAGTACCCTTTAACTCGAATCGATCCTTGTACGTTGTCCAATTTCCTGGTTGACTCAGATCAAAAAGTTTTAGATTATCAATAAAAGACATGATACTGCGCTATTGCCGATTTTCACTGCCCACAGACTATGTTGAAATGTGTGTCTTGTTACTTCGTTCGAGAATGTTCTCTACAAATCGATCCCTGTATGTAAGTATATGTGTGTACATATAGGTACTCACAAAATTTCAACACATCAAGAAACTAGCGTGCACTAAGACTTGGATGATTAATTAGTATACCATTCTAGTCGATATCCACACGAGTTATTTACTAAGATTCTGGTCTGATGTGGCTCAGGGGGGGCCTAGCTGAGAGCATTGGACGGGTCGCAGGTTAAGGATAGCGAAAGGCCTACCTTAGTAGGTAGGTCAGCTGCGAATAGGCGTGCATCTTTAGGGAGGGCACCGAAAAAAAGCAGTCCCGAACAGTCCCAGAACTAGCCCCGTCTCGGACGGAGAGCTCAGGGACTTGGCAACCTCCTGTTCTAATGATGCCTTTTCGGGCAACGTGGATCTCTGCCCGGGCTGACCGTTCACCTCTCTGCATCTCGTGGGATGCAACATGTATTACAAAAATAACCAAACCCAAAAAACACAAAAAAACAAACCAGAGTCTGGCACTCCCAAAATGTCAAATGGAAGCAATCCCCTGCATGGGAAGGCATCGGCCCTAAGGCTTGGCCCGACCAGCTCAACAGCAGGACAGATATGTATAGTGGAAAACGCTGGTGAGAACCCGAGTGGGTCCCATCCAGAATCTGGGGTGGGTGGCAGACCAACTCCTAACACGGATCCTCCTGCCCGACCTTTTGGTAAAGTGGAGGGAGATGATCTGTCTTCGACCAGCTCACAAGCCAAGAAGCACACATATGCCGAAAGGAGAAGTGCAGGGCACATACCCCGTCGGCAAAATGCAAGTACAGAGGTCAACCCATCAGCTGACTGGCTGAAGAAGGTGGAGTGGGCCACAGCGGTGCTCCCACACTTTACAATGGTATCCCAAACGAAGAGACAACGATCGCAAGAGACACCCGGTCCGGCCGCGAAAAGGTCCAGGTTTATGCCAAACGTCTCCTTCGCTCAGATTGCCAAGAAGAGGACGCTAATTGGCGTCCTCAACAAAGGCAGCGCGGAGGGAAGAATACACAGGAGACAGTGGAAGTGGGCGGAATCGGCATTAGCCGACAGCTGCTGCGAGCTCCTTGGTAAGGACCACGAGCCACCTTCAGTCGGTAAAGACATGGGGTGGTTCCAGGGTAACATAAAAATGATAGGCTGTGAAGACGAGCGCTCCGTAAAGCTGTACAAAGCAGCGGTGGCGCAGATCGGAGAGGTCTACGCTGGGACCTTCAAGGAGCCTGAGCGCATCCTAAAGATGATGCATAGATGCAGCCCACGACTGCAAACTTAGGATTGGAAGGTAGTCAAGGTCAAGGAGACACAGGGGTCGACAAACCAGGCCGTGCTCATCCTCAACAAGGCCCCTATAGAGGCAGCAAAAGGAGAGCTAAATTTCGGCTTCAACTCGGTCAGCTGTTGCTGTTCAGCTGTTGCTTCGGAGTTCGAGGCACCCGACAGCGCGCTGGAGCTCATTGTACCCCAAACTGAAGGTAAAACTCTTACCTGCATTCTTCCAAGAAAGCACTTAAATATCTTTCTTCTCCATAACTTTAGTAATGGCAATACCACAGCGGTTAGCCTTGAGCTACAGCAGACACATCTGAGGCTGATGTCGTCCTACATGGCCCATGAGGAAAGCGATCCTCCCAACGACCTCGTCTGCAAGCTGGCCAGCGACAGCAAGAGGTCCAATACATGCCTACTAATAGGCTGCAACGCCAATGATCATCACACTCAATGCGGGAGCACGAACACAAATTTAAGGTGTGAGTCGCTTTTTATCCTAACCTCGAACTTAATCATCTATAACCAGGGTAACGACCCCACTTTTATCATAAAAAACCGACAGGAGGGTTTTGACCTCACTCTAGTGTCCCACAATTTGTCAGACAAAGTAAAAGGACTGGAGCCACAAGAGTGGTTCAAGGCAAAGATAGTCTTCACCCTCAAAGCAGGAACAGCCTCGCACTCAACTCCAAAGGACTTCAGGTTCGTTAGTCTATTGTCCTTTCTCTTAAAAACTTTTGAGAGACTTGTCGAACTACACCTGAGGACAGCTCAAGCTCTCTACAGCTCAAGGAATACTTCTTAATAGCTTTTCCCGATATCGAGGGAGCCTTCAACAACGTCGTGACAGGTGCTATTATGGAAGCGCTGACTGACCTGGGGATGGACCGTCACTTGGTGATGCTTATCGATCAATTGCTAACATACAGGACGGTGACAACATCTATGGGATCGTCCACCCAGTCAAGGTATGTGAATAGAGGCACCCCGCAAGGTGGTGTCCTGTCCCCTCTTCTATGGAACATAGTAGTCAATAATATTCTATGTGACCTGGAGGGGCGGGGGCTGCAAAGTCGTGGCATACGCCGTCAACGTTGCAATTATCTCTTCGGGAAGATACCCTCACAGACTCTGCGACTTAATGACCGCAAAGCTTGCGGGACTGTCAGAATGGACTCTCGCGGACTGTGAGTTAACCCCTAAAAAACGAAACTCATGTTATTCTTAATAAGAAAATAAAATGGATACAATACTAAATATATGCAGGCTCTCCTTCAGCGACAGTGCCAATAACTTAGGGTTTATTAGCTTTTTAGCTGCAGCTAAACGTCTATAAGATAATAAGAATTCAAATTCAAAATTCAAATTTTTTTTGGTATTTTTTCCGGAATTTTTACTTTGAAAACTCAGGAAAAGTCGACAAAAAATTATTTTATGGCTAACATTTTTAGTTTTAGATAAACACATTAATAAGGCATCGTTAAAGGTATCGCTTATAAAAATCAATGGATAAACAGCCACGTTGTAGCTTTCCACTTTTCAGCAAATAGACCCTGTCGGGTCAAGCAGCATACACCATCATAAACTAAAGCAAATCGTGCGGTATAAAGTAATGCACATCTCGTTGTTAATGCCTACGATATGCCTACGCACGGCAGCGGCTTTCTTTCGTTTACTTATGTACCAGCATTCTTCGTACTCGGCTTAGCAGCAGCCCGAACTGCTCTAACTCTCTCCTAATCGCACTCTCTCCCGCTCTTTTATATAAATTTCAGCAGCTAGTGAAAAAGCACACTAGCTTAACATTTGGTGACCCCGACCTGATTGTGCAAGAATAAATATATCAGTGCAATCACAAAGTACAATAAAACATTATTTGAATTACCAATTTAACCAGTGTCATCGGCTGCATCATATACTGAATATATACACCGGCCTCCCTTGCAGCTATGAGAGTCTGGTGTCAGACTATTACATTCGCGTTGTAAAGAAAGAGCAACTCGATAAGCTGATCGGAAAACTTGAGATGTTCCGCACCGAACTTGAGGAATTGGATCAAACCGAGATTTACAGAGGATTAGGTGATATTTTTGAATCACTTGCCAGTACGGTGAAGGTTTCGATTATGCGGGAAATAGAAAAGAGTAGCGGACACATGCCTCTTCATTCCACCATGGCTGGAGGAAACATCACCGCTGATTTTGCCGGCTCGTAATTTCTACCTCGACGTAGACAGGTACCATGCCTTCCGCTTATACAACTTCCAACTTTTAGCGGAGGATATGCTAATTGGACAGACTTCTACTCCACGTTTGTAACCATCATAGACAATCATCCTGATCTAATCAATGTAGAGAAGTTTCAGCATTTACGTTCCTGTCTGCGCGATGCGGCTTTGGAGACTGTGCGGTCGCTGGAAATTTCGGATGGCAACTATAATGTGGCTTTACAATTGTTGGAAAGAAGGTTTAATAAGTGGGAGGAGCAATTTGAGGAGCCAGCGTATGCCAACTCGATTCCGTCGTGGGAATATATGGCCTCGTTCTTGGAATAGCGATGCAGATCATTGGAGACAGTAGATTTTGCTAGGGGAAAGCTATGCGCCGAGCAGTCAGGTGGGCAAGAATAGAAAATATAACAATTCCAGGGCCACCTTTGTTGCAACTAGCCAAACCCTCTCATTTCCGTAACCCTGATTCGGCAGCAGGCCAAGGTCAATCAATTGATGCTCCGTCTGCGTCCCCTCCTTCTAAGCCGTCTCAGCTTACCACTCAACCCTCTACTTCAGTATCTACCTCGTCTGCACTTATAGCCCAAGGTCTCAGTAATACTGTTGTTCTACTTGCCACTGCCACCGGTCAAAAATCGTTCCGGAGTTTTAGTTCCCTGCCGAGCATTGCTGGATTCCGGCTCAAAGTTACATCTGATAACTTCTCGTTTCGTCAATCAGCTTCAGCTTCGGAAAAAGAAATCATCTACCGCAGTTTCTGGAATTGGCGACTCCAGCTTTGTCACCGATGGATGTTCGGTCAGTGTTAGCTTGCATTCTCGCTCATCAGAGTTCTCAACTTTCGTCACTGCTATCGTAGCTTCTGACATAACTGATTGTCAGCCAAGCTTTGGAATTGACACTCATAACTGGAACATTTCAGCGAACACATCATTAGCCGATCTGTTAATTGGAGCAAGCCTGTTTTCCGATCTGCTTTGTGTCAGGTCAAACTACTGCCAGGATTGCCTTCAATTCAGAAAACTCGCTTGGGATGGGTCGTGTCTGGAGGTTGTTCTCCGCGCTCCGGCCGTTGTTGCCGAGGATGACAATCTAGATGAGAAACTTGAAGTGCTTCTTCGGAGGTTTTGGTAGGTTGAAAATTGTATCGAACCAATAGTAAAGGGAAGAGCTGGATTGTGAAGCGCATTTTGTTCAGCATTTCCGTCGACTACAAAATGGCGTTCGGCTGCTAGCTAAATATAATTTGGATCTCTTGGGAGAATCTTACATTCAAGCGCTTCGCAGATTCCTGTCCCTTGAGCGGAAGTTAAATCGCCGCCCTGATGTATGCTGCCTTCATAAATGAGTATCTTGACTTGTCTAGTGGTCAGTTCAGATTGAGGAAATGGTGTTCGAACGTGCCCACTGTGCTGGATGGAGTTCCTGATGAGGACAAGGAAACTTAATTGAAGTACGATGATGGCAGCCATTTTACTAAGTCACTAGGACTCGCTTGGGATCCGATTTCTGATAAACTTTTATCTCGGCACTTGAATCGTCTCCGAATCCCTGCAAAGATCTGTATTATCAACCATAGCGCGGTTCAACGATCCTCTCGGACTTGCTAGTCCTATAATTACGAAATCAAAAATCTTTCTTCAACGTTTGTGCAAGGAGAAGTTATGTTATTAACCGTAGCGCAGTTCAACGATCCTCTCAGACTTGCTGGACGGCAGTCACTTACTTTGTGCTAAATCTCATGTTGCTCCCTTGAAGAAACTTACGGTGCCAAAGTTGGAGCTTTGTGGAGCTGAGTTGCTGGCTAGGCTCATATCTGAAATAGCCGGGATGAATGTCTTCATGGGAAGGTGTTACTGTTGGTGCGATTCTGCGGTTGCACTTTCCTGGATTCGGGACGAGTCGTCAAGATTTAACAAATAGATTTCGCAAATAGAGTGGCAGCGATTCAGAAAATGACCGACAACATGACATGGCGTTATGTTCCCACAGGCTTAAACCCAGCCGACATTCTCTCTCGAGGGGCTCTTCCGACTGAGCTGAACGATTCTCTGCTTTGGGCTCATGGATCTCCATTTCTTTGTGGCCCCTCCAGGAGGCCAGCCTTTAAGCTGCACCGGAGTATTCTTTTGGTAAAATCTCCCTACATTGACATTGTAGCTAAATCCGAGTATGCAAATTCGTTTGCTTCCCTGCAACGCTTTTTCGGATACATTTACAAGTTTTGCAATCGGATTCGGCATCCCGGACTGATTGTCTCGGACATTGAACATGGAACCCAGTTATTGATGCGACTAGTCCTGCGTAATCAGCTATGGGAGGACATGAAGTCGCTGCGGTCCAGGGGATCAGTTTCCCAATTTAGCTGAGTTGCATCGTTGTCGCCATTCATGTATCAGGGTTGATGGTCGACTGAAGAACTCTTCGTTGGATTTTGATGACCGTCATCCAATTATCTTGCCCAGCAGCCATCCACTAACTCTTTCCATAATCTTTCACTTTCATGAGCTAAATCTGCACGCTGGACCTCAAGTTTAGCTTGGACGGTAAACAAGTGCGTAAAATACTTTCGAATGAAGCCTAGAGTATTGGAGCATATTATGGCGGATCTTCCGAAGGAGCGGCTCGACGGTTCTTACGCCTCTGAGATCACAGGCGTCGACTTTTGTGGGCCATTTTTCTACAAACCGTAGTAAGGATTTATCTACATTTGCTTTTCTTCATGGACTTCATGGAAGCGCTTCATATGCACCCGACGGAAACCGCGACAAATTTTGTCGGCGCTAGGAATGAGCTGATGGAGATAAAACGACTGTTCCTTAACGATGACCATCAAAAGGCTGTGCTGGATTTTTGCTTGGGGGAGTCTATAGACTGGCATTTCATTCCTCCGCGCTCCCCGCATTTTGGTGGCCTTTGGGAAGCGTCAGTTAAGACGGTCAAGTACCACTTCTACCGTGTGAGAGGCAGCTCGGTTCTTGGATTTGACGAACTGCGGACGTTGTTATGCCACATCGCGGCCGTAATTAATTCAAGACCTTTAGTTTCAATTTCAGAGAACTCTTCCGATCTGGATGTTCTAACTCCAGCGCACTTCTTGAATGGTAGCCCTTCTGCTTCGTTCTCTGAGCCGGACGTCACACAGCTAAAATTCGATCGCTTGAACGGCTAGCAGCGCAATCCATACCTGCAGCAGCTCTTCTGGTCCCGGTGGAAGGAACGCTCAAAATTGCGCACTGTGAAGCCCAGTTTAGCAGTCGCAAATTTGGTTCTTGTCAAGGATGAGAATCTTCCTCCCATGAAGTGGCCACTGGCGAGGGTGGTCGAGATTCAACCAGGAAGAGATGGCGTTTCCCGAGTCACCGTGCTGAAGACCTCATCTGGATTTACCAAACGAGCCGTCAACAAGTTCTGTCTGCTGCCCCTTAAAGATGCTATTGAAGGGCAGGTTTTCAACGGGGGGAGTATGTCGGGTCAAGCAGCATAAGCCATCATAAACTAAAGCAAGTGGTGTGGTCTAAAGTAATGCACATCTCAATGTTAATTATTGCAATGTTTAAATTCGTTTGTTACCGCATATGCCTACGCACGGCAGCGGCTTTCTTTCTCATACTTATGAGACCCGTTCACAAAAAATTTGCTGAAAAAGCACATTGCTCGGCATAATAGCCGACGACTGCGGATCGGCGGACCACACCAACGAACCCAAATTGAAGTCGCCAACAACGCAGAGATGCTGACGGTTTCGTAAATTAGCATATTTGTTGGCAATATTCCGCATGATCGCCTTGTAGTCCTCATAGCTGCTACTGGGTGGAATATACGATGTGCTGATAAATAGCGTCTCCGACTGGCCGGCCACCAACACACCAATCTGATCTAATATAGAGTTTCCATCAAACATAGTGTCTTTACGAAACACTTGGAAAAGATTGGGATCAAAGAACTTGTTGTCGAAAAAGTTTTCTAAATATAAAACGAAACAAACCCGAAAATTTGGGTGGCTGTAAAGTTATTTAATTAAAGACGACGGAGAAAGATTTTAAGACGCTTGCGCTCGATCAGATTTCAACGAGCAATATAGGTCAGTATTTTATGTCTGGGATATGGCCATGGCTAGAAGTGCCTGGCGGCCAGGCATAAAACATGATCCCTCCGAAAAATAACCACTATGGACCTTCGGGCCTAATATGGAGGCGGAGAAAAGAAAAGCAAGGGCTGGGATGGCAGCCCAAACGTCGGTGGAACGCGTGACTGCTACCACCGGCGGGCACGGGGATAAGCAATCCTCTCTGCCAAAAAAAACCCTCTCACTCTAAGCTGAGCCGCACGGATGCCGCTGTCGAAACAGACACGTATCTGGAGAGAGTGATCTCGATCGGCAACACGGAGGAAGAAAGCCTTTTCCGTTTTCCGCCAGAACCAGGCACCAGCGGGGAGGAAGGCAGACTACATTTCTCGCAGATGCCCCAAATGCGAGCATCAATCTAGAAATATGCCAACAAGGTGGAGGAGATGCTGGCCAACAAGGGCAACGCTCAGTCGAGAGTGCCAACAAGGACACTCCGGCGAGCAAGCGGTAGCGCGGGCCAAAGGGCGCAGCCCCCCCACAAAAATTGGAAAGCCCCCCCAAACAACACCCGAAGTCAAGGACGGTGAGTGATGCGGGAAGATGACGGCAGCGCAGTGGAAGTTGGTGCACGCGCGGCTCGTAGACGCACTAATTGCCCGGATGGAGGAGGCTCCCATACCCACTTTGATGGTGCTGTGTGGCTGAATGGGGTAAAGATCCTCAAGTGCAACGACGACCCAACGCGTAGGTGGCTGGCGCAAACTGTCTGCCAACTGGACGCGATGTGGGAGGGGGCTAAGCTGGAGGTGGTGGACAGGGGGTTAATCCCGTCTATACCAAAGGCGAAGGTACTCTTCCCCATCGCGATTCAAGGAGACGGGGAGCTCCTCATAGCTGTGGAGCAAGGGCCCGTCGACATAGCTCTAGTCCAGCAGCCATGGATTGCATCAGGCAACTCAGTGGCCGGACTAAAGTCCTCGAACTATAACTCTTTTTACACATAATCGGTAAACAGGAACAGAACCATTGTACTTGTACAAAAGGGAATCCATGCTCACCTTATGTCTCATTACAGCATAGACGACCTGACAGTAGTTATGCTGGAAAGTGAGGAGAAGCCCCTTTTGGTAGCCTCCTGCTACATGGCACATGACAGGTCTGCATCACCTGAAGAACTAAAGAGACTGGTGGAAGAATCTGACTCCAAAGAGTACCAATTGATCATTGATACGGATGCTAATGCCCATCACAGTGTGTGGGGAAGCCCCGACATCAACGACCGAGGTGAGTTTCTCCTAGATTTTATACTATCAACTATCATAGATGTAGCAAACGTGGGAGAGTAAAACACCTACGTGGGTCCTACCTCGTCAAACGTGCTAGATCTAACTCTCATAACGGAAAAGAGTACCTATATATGTGTCTGGAGGGAGGGTTCTCGAAAGACCATCCTTCTCAGATCATAGGTATATTAAATTTCAGTGCGAATTCGAAGACACTCCGAAAGTGAAAGTCTATAGGAACCCCCGGAACACAAACTGGAAGAAGTTTAGAAAGACAGTCATTTCGAAACTCGTGATCCCGGGCTCAGTGAAATCTGCGGAGGACATAGAGAAGTCCTTAGAGACTCTATCTATGGAACTGTTGGAGCCCTACCACGCAGCATTCCCGCCCTCTAGTACAAGAAAGAAGTCCAAACCACTTTGGTGGAATCGGGACATCTCTATACAAAGAAATAACCTCAAAGAATTTTTCAAGCTGAATAAACTAGCGAACGATGAGAACATTAACGAGGAATAAAAAAGGCTACTAAGAAAGTACAAGAGGAAGGTACATCATCGCTCAAGGAGAAACTTCTGCTCCATCATTGAGAAAGTGCCTGAAACGTCTAGGCAGAGGAAGCTGCTGTCAAAGCAACCCATAGTACAATGTCAGCGAATTAGTCAACGGACAGTGGTCGGAGGGCACTAATGGAAGGCCACGTGCCAGGATGCACCAAGATCACCGATGCCGAAACGCATTAGGACCTAGCAATTGAGGAACAAACACCCCCAACAGACCTAACAACCCTCAAAGAAATTCCAATGGGTTAGGCTGATGTCAGAGTGCGCGCGATAAGCGAAGCGATAATATTGGGTGAAAATGAGTGATAAACCACTGCAAGCTTTTTTAAGTGCAATCGCTCGAAAGATGTCTGAGTGAGAGCGAAGCGAGTTGCGAGTTCAAGCGAGAGCAAAGAGAGAAAGCAATTTGGAATCTGATTTATCGCTTCAACTCTCTGAGAGCGCACAATTGTTTTCTTGAATTCTGTGCTTTAATTACCGTTTGTTATCAAAACAAGCGTAGAGATAACAATAGATAATGTAATTATTGAAGTAAAACTTTTTTACTATGGTACCAAAAGAGCAAAAACTATCCCATTCACATTAATAACTAACAGAAAGCAATGAAACTCGCTTCTCGCACAGCTCTCACTCTGCCATCTACTCGCTTTGCTTATCGCATCTCGCATATCTTCGCTTCTCGCGCGCACTCTTACATCAGCCTTATATGTAGATTCCTTCACGGGCGTAAAAGCACCTGGACTGGACGGAATATTCCCAGCCATGCTGCAAGTGACCAAGAGGTACTAAGAGGTGATCACCCCATGGCTTCTCGTAATGTACGCAGCATGCTTAAGAACAGGCTATATTCCGATCCAATAGAGAACCTCTAGAGTTGTCTTGCACCCAAAAGCAGGAAAATGCAGCCATGTGAGTTCCAAGGATTATAGACCGATAAGCATAACCTCCTTTCTACTGAAAATATTAGAAAAAATATCGAAGTAGGGGGACGTCAACCAAACCGCATGCCTACATCAAGGGAAAATCGGTGGAAACCGCACTGCACTCGCTAGTAGCTACCGTTGAGAAAGCCCTCAACAACAAAAAATATGCACTAGGAATATTTGTAGATATATCCGGAGCATTTAATAAGGTCGCTATAAAAGCCATAATGGACTGCCTAGGAGCAACCAACACTCACCCAGCAATCAACCTCTGGATAAAAAACATTCTTAATTGTAGACGGGTGCAATCAGAATGGTCAGAGGAGCACACAGAGGCACACAGAGGTGGAGTCCTGTCCCCCCTCCTGTAAAACCTGGTAGTCGGCAACCTCATCAAAAGATTCGAGAGGAGGGCCCCAAAAATAACAGCTTAAGCGGACGAAATGAGCGTACCTATTACGGGTGTGACTTTTACTATATCGTTGCAGACAAACGTGCTTTAATGCGCTCTTGCTTAAAAAATTGTACAAAAATTGTCAATCTGTTATTAAAGGAAAGTGATTGTGTTTTTTCACTTATTTCTGGTGTTACTAACCGATCGTGCAACCTGTTCGATATAAGTGCATGTGCATTATTTTTTTGCATTTGCATTTTTTCATTTATTTCCAATTTTTAATTCCTATTGTACATTCCTAACTTCTCTGCACATTCTTAATCGCAGCCGTTTTGCTGTTGCCAACTCTAGTGCGGTGCGCTTGCTCTCTCTGAACCGCTCTCTGTATTTATATACCCTCAGCTTATCTGTTTTCATTCCAACAAACACGCACTGCGTTACCTGCCGCTCTGTTTTTGCCTCTCTGTGTTTCTATCGACTCTCTGTGTCTCTCCGTTCACTTGCCGTTATTGTGACTGTTTTGTTCGTGCTTGCGCGCGCACTTGTGTGTTACAAGCTAAAGTCACTTATTATTAAAGTCACGACTTATATTTTACCGTTCGTTTTTTTTTTTTCATATTTATTGTTTTTAATATCAAACAATGAGCTCCTGTTGTGCTAAACGAAGTGACGGTCACCGTTCGGTTGCTACACGTTAAACATTTATATTCTGCTGGTTGTGTGACAACACTGCTAACTCTAGCTGCGCGGATTTTGGTCATATCGGTGGTCGCGTTGTCGATCTGATTAAGACCCGGTGCGGTCTGAACTGAACTTGTTGGGATTGCAGGGCAGTTGAAACCGATATGCGAACCTTTATGAGACAGACTCATAACGAATTCGCTGCTGCCCACTCTGAATTCCGGAAATTGCGGGATAAATTTTCTCAATGGAAACAAATTTTAAAAATTTTAAAATTATTAATGAGTCTCCAAAAAGAAGAAATGTTACTCCTAGTCTGCCCAGTGTTCACAATTCTAATTTTCTTGTAGTTAAAGACACACCCGCTCCTCCAATCAGTTCGCCAGCCTTGATCGATTTTGGCGCCAAGGAAATCGATATATGTGCTGTCTCTTCCGTGCCCGCTTTTGCCCTGGATGTCCAACTGGACGGTAACGATCACGCTCCCGTGTCTGCCCAACCCGTTGTAGGCGTTTCTACTGGAGCCATCGACACTGCTGTCAGCATGGAAGTTGAAGTAATGAAAAAATTTGTCAAGACTGTGTTAGAACCCTCTTTCTAGACTGAACATACTATCTGTCACATTTTCAATAGCCGATCTCGATCTTCGCAATCCGCACCTCGTGTAGGAATCCTTCCAACACCATCTATCGATTCACCATCTATGTAAAGAAACTGAATTCTTCTCTATGTACCTCTAAGGATCTCTTATCAGAATGTACGGGGCCTGTGCAGTAAGCTCACCAAATTACATACCGATAGTGCAACTTTTGATTCCGATATTATCGCCTTCTCTGAAACATGGCTCAATTCCTCAATCTCATATTCCGAGATCATATCTATATACATACAAATATAGATCTGATCGATCATCTCGAGGTGGCGGGGTCCTAATTGCTGTTCGTTCCGACTTAACTTCCCAATTCGTTGCCATCGATGAGGCCAACACTGTTGAAATAATCGTAGTTAAAATCCGTCTGTGTTCTTTTAATTTATTCATATCGTGCTCTTATATTCCACCGTTCTCTGAATTTACAACTTATATGCTTCACGCTGTCCATCTTCAGTCCGTTCTGTCTCAGCTTAGTGATTCTGATCGTCTCATTGTCCTTGGTGACTTTAATCTCCCAAATATGACTTGGTCTCCATCCAATGACTCTAACCTAATGTTTCCATCTATGCAGCATGATTTCGTTGACTCTCTGTCCGATATATCGTTAGGCCAGGTAAATGGCATACGTAATAGCATGAGTAGGACCCTTGATCTCGTCTTCACTACCGATGCTTCGAGCACTTTGGTATGTCGAGGATCACCTCTATCATTCCCTGAAGACCCATACCATCCCACACTTTCAATTGATTTCCTGTTGCCCTCTTCATGCCCTATAAAGTCGTTTATTAAGCCATCGAATATTTATTGCTTTAAGAAGGCTGATTTTCTCTCCTTGAATACTGCCCTATCTCAGATGGATTGGTCATTCCTTGACGATTTCCAAGAAATTGAATCTGCTACGAATGCATTCTATAGCTCTATTTTTTCCATCTTTCCCATGCATGTTCCTTTAATCACCCCCTCCAGAAATCTTTCTGGCCCTATCTGGTTCACCCCGAGATTAATAAATCTGAAGAATTTAAAATCCCGTATGTTCAAGAAGTTCAAAAAATCCGGTTTGCAATCAGACTTTTCGAAGTACTCAATTGCAAAATCGAAATTTGCTTTATTTAATACATTGTGCTACAATAGATGCTTGAACAAATGCAAGCTTAACTTTAAACGCGATCCTAAACAATTCTTCAGGTTTGTTAATTTTAAGCGCAAATCTTCCCAGTTTCCTTCTTCTCTACACTTAAATGGTAGTTATGCTGATAGGGATTGTGACATTGCTGATCTGTTCGCTTCCTTTTTCCAACGTTGCTACTCTGTCCCTTCTATTAACCTTCCCTCTATCCTAGCCTCATCGAACGACTTTAGTAGTAGTTACTCATATCCTATCCCTTTAAATAGTATCCTTCCCCCCTTCATCGACTATGATGGACTCTTAACAAATTTAAAATCGTGCAAGTTTCCGTTCTCCACTGGGCCAGACTCGGTTCCGAGCGCTGTTCTTAAACTTTGTGCAGAATCTCTTTGTGTGCCTCTCCTAAAACTTTTCAACTTGTCTCTCAAGACTGGTGACTTTCCCACCGTCTGAGATCTAAATCTGATATCTCTAACTAATGCTGTATTTCCAATTTATCTGCCATTCCTAAACTCTTCGAAAAAATCAATACCTCTCAGCTGCAACATTTTTGTAGGTCTGTATTCTCTGAATCACAGCATGGTTTCATTAAACGTCGCTCAGTCTCTACTAATTTACTTGAATTTTCCCCCTTTGTTACTTCGGGTTTTGCTAAACAGTGTCTAACTGATGTCGTTTATACTGACTTTAGTAAAGCCTTCGACTCCGTCAATCATAATCTACTTATTCATAACAGTTTCTAGGGTTTCCGACTAAGCTTCTATACTGGACTAATTCTTACTTTAGTAGCCGTTCTCAACGTGTCAGCTTTAACTCTTCTCTCTCTAAACCTGTTATTGTCTCATCGGGGGTTCCTCAAGGTAGTCACCTGGGTCCCTTGCTATTTAACCTATTTATTAACAATCTTTCTCAAATGTTATCTCATTCCTGTTTCCTAATATATGCTGATGACATTAAGCTATGTTTTTCCTACAGTGACCCCTTGTCCACGCTATCTCTGCAATCGGATCTTGACGCTCTTAGCATTGGGTGCTTGATTAACGTTCTACCTCTAAACATTTCTAAATGCTTTATCATGACATTTCACCGCTATAAGCCATACCTTTGCGATTACTCAATCAATAACATCATCCGACAACGCCTCTTCAAAGTTACCGACTTGGGCATAACCTTTGTACCCAATCTGTGTTTCAACTCTCATATCTCTACTATCTCTAAAATATGCTAAAAGAGTTCTAGGATTTATAAAAAGATGGTCTAAGGAATTTACAGACCCGTTTCTCTGGTCCGGCTTATCTTGGAATATGGTTCTTGTGTCTGGTTTCCTCACTACCAAAAATTTCAGGATATTCTCGAATCAGTATAAAAAAAGTTCAGTACAAAAACACTTCAGTATCACTTCATCCCTGATCTCCGAGGACTCAATTGGGACCCTTCGATCCATCCACTCTCCACTCTCTTAAATCCCGTAGAATCTGCCAAGGAGTTCTCTTCCTCCATAAGCTTTTCTCTGTTGAGGTCGAATCGACTGCCCTCATCAGTCTTATTAGTATTGCTGTCCCTTTCCGCCCAACAAGGCATTACTTTCCTCTTCATCTCCAACTCTGTCTTTCTAACTACTCTGATTATGAATCTTTCGGCAGCCTTTGCCGAAACTATAAACAATTTTTCCATCTGTTTTCCTTTAATACTAGTTCTAATAAGGTCAAAGTAATCTTAATCAATAACTTAATTTAATTTAAATAGCTCTAATTGGGAATTGTTCGGCTACTGCCTTTTCTCTAACCTAAATTTGGCTGTTGGTGGGACCATATCGGCTACTGAGTCGATAATCAGCGCTACCGGGTCTGAGTATTTGCCTTAGTACCTTCGATTAATTAGTTGACATGTAATTTTACCCTTACAGTTTAACTGTACATTGTTAAACTTTAAACAACAACAACAATGAGTCGCCGTTGACGACATGATATCTGTAGGTAATTCGGTCGAGTAAGAGCTGGATATTATGCGTCAAACCACAAATCTTCTTGCTCGAGTCAATTTCCAATTGCTAAAATTCTGTTTAAACTTTCCCGATGTGCTTTGTAAAGTTCCACATGCCGAAACGGAAAGTTTTCTGAAGCTGGATAATGGCAATGTGTAACAAAAGCGCTTGGACTCATGTGGGAGCCCCATAAGGACAATTTCTTGTTTACAGTTACTCCACAAATCGGTGTTTGCAAGCACACTAAGCTTTCGGTATTGTCAACCATTGCACGCTGAAATGATCCTATCCTTCCTCAGTCTTTTGATTCAGAATGGACAGAGTTTTGCAAAGACTTCGCTTTTGTGGGTCACGCTACATTTCATCACTACGTACTTTAGCCTAAGACCAGGTTTGACTTCCATGCCTTCTGTGATTCCAGCTTCCAGGTCCATGGGGCTTGCATCTAAGCTCTTTCATTTACGGATAACGTCGCTGAGGTTAATCGGCTTTGTTCGAAGGCAAAGTTCGAAAGTGCATGAAACGGATAGACTGAGAAAGCCAGCAGCGACCTACAGCACAAAGTCGGCTCAAACTAGTCAGCTGACAGTGGTCGGAAGGCAGCAAAGAAGCCCTGACGGCACTAATGGAAGCCCACTTCCCAGGATGCACCGAGGTTACCGATGCCGAAACGCATCAGGACTCCAGGGTGATCGACAACTTCATTAAGAGATTCGAGAGGAAGGCCCCAAAAATAACAGCCTATGCGGACGACATAAGCGTACTTATTACAGGTGTATGTCGATCGACCCTCAGCTCCATAATGGAAAGTACACTCAGGGAGATATGTGAGTGGGCAGACGAAGTAAGACTCAGTATCAACGCGGACAAGACGGACCTCATCCTCTTCACCAAGAGGTACAAGGTACCGTCATGGATCCCCCGAAATCAATCAAACAAGGCTCCAAAAATACAAGTCAAATACCTCGGCACAGTATTGGATAGCAAGCTGGCATGGAGACCCAATGTAGTGGAAAGGGTGAAGAAGGTCACCATTGCGCTATATGCATCAAAGAAGATGCTCAGCAGCACATGGGGTCTGTCACCTGCTCTTATGTATTGGATCTACATCTCGGCGGTGCGACCAACTCTGCTGTATGGAGTCTTAGTGTGGTGGTAAGCTACCGGGAAGAAGACGTACCACAAGCTTATGGAAAAGACTCAGCGACAGGCTCTGCTCTGTATCACGAGGGCACTGAGATCAACCCCAACAAAAGCACTCGAAACTTGGAATTGATCCCCTGGACATCTAAGTTCGTCTGACGGCAGGAAAGGCCGCACAGCGCCTGATTGCGTCGGAAAACATGAGGCCACAAGTATACGGGCACAGTTCAATTGGCAGGGACATGATCAGTTATACTGACTACATGACCAGCGGACATGGCCAGACCCAACACCTCAACATATACACAGACGGCTCCAACATGGAAGGAGGAGAAGCAGTTGGCTTATACTGCACAGGCTGTCATATAAGCTACCGGAAAACCGCAGCATATTCCAGGCGGAAGTCTTTGCCATCAGCCAAGCGGCGATAAAATCCATGCTGTCGTTTGCGGTCAGTTCTAGAAGTGTCCTGGCAAGCAGGGAGCATTGGAGTTGCCTTTGATGAATACTAAGAAGCGACCAGCATCCACAGGAATCACCGCTAGCAACAACAGGGGGAAACAGACGTCGACAAGGAAAGAAACGAAGCTTTGTTCTGTGTCCAACACGCTTGAGGAGACCGGGCCGGACGCACCAGCCAATAAAGACCGAGCCCCGACGCAACAGGACGACCACAGCGGAAATTCAACTATGGACTGCCGACGCTGTAATAGCACGGGAACGGAACCCGGTCAGTATATATATAAGTTTACAATTTATGCAATTTTTTATGTTCGGAAAAGGGACGAATTAATTACTTAAGGACGTTAATATGCAATGACTGCACCATCAAGTGGCCCAAGCGACACCAGCCGATGGCTTTTACGCGCAGATCCCAGGCAGGAACGCAGCCCACCTCCCGCCCAACCGACCGAGGGGCGCGACTCGTTAACCGAACCGATCGCGGACATGCAGGAAAGATAAGTGTTAGACTGTTTGAGGAAAAGTAGAACTAATATAACAATAAAACTAAGCAATTTTTAATTACAGGAAAAATATAAGAGTATCAGTAATTTATGACTGGGAAGGAAGTTATTAGTAGATATAATATGGTAGAGGGAATTATATTTCCGAGCATAGGACCCTAAACGGTTCATGCAAAGAATAATTATATTTACAAAGCGGAACAAACAACGGTGTATAGTTTCTAGTGCTTCTAATAGGAATCGTGAAGTTTATGCGGCTCAACAGGTCAGGACTATCTAAGTCACCCTTGATCAAGTTGTGCACAAAAATCACACCAAGCATTTTCCAACGATTAGCTAAGGTTGGAAGGGTTATTAAAAGCAATCTATAAGGGCAAGACGGCAGTCTCCCATCTGCATCCCAGCTGAGACCGCGTAGAGGAAAAAGAAAAAAATTGTTCTGAACTGATTCTATACGGTCCTGGTGTACGTTGTACTGAGGACACCATGCACAAGAGCCGTATTCTAAAATCGGACGAACCAGAGAGGTGTAGAGAGTCTTTGTTATATAGGGGTCGTTAAATTCCTTTGACCACCTATTTATAAACCCAAGCACGCCCCTTATTCACCATGGCAGAAATGTGTTCTGAAATCTTTAACTTGAGATTTAATAGAACACCAAGATCATCAACACAGGTAATTCTCTCAAGAGGACCACCACAAAGGGTGTAAGGAAACAGAAAGGCGCTGGAGCGATGAAAAGTCATTACTTTACATTTTGAAGCATTATGGATTAATACATTTGCACAACAGTCACACCTCAACCTCCACAGAGATAAGACGTGTCACAGCAAACCAAACCTCGCACTACGCAACAAAAACAAACAACAACAAAACTCAAACTCGACATACGAAGTTCACGCACAAACAAAAACACTCACTACAAACCGTTAGAAGAGGATTGAGCCCGACAACACCAACCATGCAAGAACCACCGGACAGAGGCATATTCAATCATCAATACAACAACAAACATTTGGGCGAACCAAAATACATATTACTAAAACGAAATGATAACTGCATATTTGAAAAAGTTTCACCGTTTATTATTAAAAAATCAATTGACTGCACTTGCGGAGGCGAAGTCGAATATTGCAAAAAAACAAGGGACGGCTCACTTCTAATAAAAACAAAAAACAAAATACAAGCATTAAAACTATTAAAACTAACAAAAATTACAGATATGTATCTATATCTCCGCATCAGAACACAACACATTAAACTTCACAAAAGGACTTATCTACTGCAACGAACTGCGGGGTAGAGATGAAAACGATATCCTACAAGAACTACAAGAACCACAAAATGTAACAGAAGTTAAAAAAATATTAAAAAAGCAACCAAATACAACACAACAAACAAATAACAATGGAAACAATAATGTCATAATTGCTGAAACCGGACTCATTACCCCAACATTCGCCACGCTCAAACTACCACAAGCCATCAAAATCGGATACGAAAACGTACGCATCCGGCCAGACATCCCTCTTCCACTCAGATGCAAAAAGTGCCTTCGCTTCGGACACCCTACATCTGTTTGCAAAAGCCCAGAGTCATGCAAAAACTGCTCAGAACCAAACCACACAGACGGAATATATCATTGTGCAAACGGCAAAAATGCCTTATCTGCATAAATAACCCAGACACAGACTATCAACACTCCCCCCTTGACCACCAATGCCCCACATTCCGCAAACAACAAGAATTAACAGCAATAAAAATCACCGAAAAAACATATACTCTACAAGACACAGCCAACAATTGGGAAGTACACTTGCCAACATGCTCAGACGTCCCACTCCGCAAACAACTAATACCCATACTCCAATCAATACACTACCCAGGAATCTTAACACACACCACCGGACTCAACCTACCAACCAACAGAGTCACCAACACTACAACAAACCCAAGATAAAAACCAAGCTACACCAGACAACATGGAAGCCGACGGTAACCCATCAAATATAACATACTCATCACAACAAACTAAAGATTTAAAATTAAGAATTTTTGCCAAAGACCAGTCTTAGGGTCCCCTTTCTACCAGCTTCAAACCCACAAAAACAATAACCAAACCCCCAACCGAAAACCTACAGACCAACAACAGTTAAAGCGAATCTATATAAACAACAAACTTCATTAAACTAAAACCTTCTTAGCGTAAAAAAAAACAAACAAAAATAAAAATAATACAACAATACAACGGAACATAAAAGGGTACACTAATAACTATAACGAACTCCTAACCATTGTAAAAAAATACTCTCCACAAATCATATGTCTCCAAGAAACTCACCATTTCAACACTAATATCCCCCCTCCCCCATCCAAGTAAATTACCATATTTATTTCAACACAGCATCCAACCGATTCGGTGGAGTAGCCACATTATTCCACAAATCCATACAACATTCTCAATCAAACCAATCTCGACACCTAGAAACACTCGGAATAGAAATTACATAAAAAACAAAAATTAACATCCTCTCAACATATGTACACCCCCCCCAACAAATCTTTTTCACTTAAATGCTTAAACGATCACTTTGAAACACACAATACCAACCAAATTATCCTAGGCGACTTCAACAGCTGGCATCACAGTTGGGGATCACCACAGTACAATAGAAGAGGCAGAATTTTTCCAAATTTAAATTTTTCCAAAACGACAACCTCACTATACTTAACGACGGCTCCCCAACCCACTTTTCCATACACAATACATTCACCCACATAGACCTTTCGTTAAGCTCTCCCCAACTCACCCCCTTGACTAACTGGAAAATAGTCAATGACCTTCATGGAAGCGATATTTCCCAATCCAAATATCCTTGTTCCCACAGTCACAAACAGCAAACTTCTCTCGACCCTTTTTCAAAATAAAAAAAGCAGATTGGTCACTATTCAAAAAATGAACTAATGATTTAAGTGAACGTATACCCAAAAGCACGAACATCAATAAAGAAGCCGCAACCATAACAAAAATAATTCTACAAGCTGCACACAGACATACCACAGACATCCCCTCATCACCTCAGCAAAAACACTCCCTGGTGGAATAAGACCCTGGCTAAACTTAGGACAAAAAAATGTAAAACCTGGCAGAACTTCAAACGCCTCAACAGCACTGAAAACCTTCTCAATTATAAACGTGCTAATGTACTCTTCCGTAGAGAGTTAAAACTATCAAAAGCTTAAGCCATGACAGAGTTCACGTCCACAATCGACCACCTCAGACAAAATCTGGACAAACATCCGTCATCTCTGCGGACTTAACCCCACTAAAACCATACACTGTATCACAGACACAACCAACAACTTACTCACAACAGAAACAACCCACATAGCTCACCTTTTTGCTGAACACTGGTCAAACCACTCCAAAGACGAAAACTTTAACCAAAACTTCACTGCCAACAAATACTCAGACTCAACAACTACCGTTATACCCTGTTCGACAGCACAAACAATAGAATCAGACATCACACAAATTTAACTACTATCTGCATTACACTCCCTTAAAGGAAAAACTCCCGGCCTTAACCGAATATCGTACCCTATGATTAAACACCTCCTACGTACTTAAAACAAGAATCACTAGCCTATTTAATAGTATTCTCAACAGCTTCATCCCGCAATCCTACAAAACCAACGTAGTCATCCCCATACTAAAGCCCAACTTATATATAACCAATGTAGTGGCCGCTTGTCGGAAAGAGGTAAGAAAGAATTTCTTCCGGGTCTGAAAGTAGGCAATGCTAGCTGTGCCATACGGAGTTAAGAATGGGTGGGGAGCGAGCAAAAATCTGCCTGCTCTTTAGCCAACCTCTCGGGGTGACTGGCGAAGGATTGGGGCAAAGGAAGATCCGGAGAACCAAAGTTTTTGGTTAACTAGCAGGCTGGACCCAATCTTTCTTTCTCCTCGTGACCTCCGAACAGTACGGTCGTGTGAAAAAATAAATCCAAAACTAAAATTTATTTTTGTGTGAAAGTGTCAGCACCTACACCGTGGAACCGGCAATTTTTGTTTGCCTGAGGTTTGGGTGAGTCTTCGGCGGTCCCATTGGGCCCAAGCGTGGATCATTAGCGCTGATCCTACGTTGGTTTTTTTTTGTAGTACGACACCCATTGGCCATCCCAAAAGGGCCAGAGCCCGGTACCGCATCGGCCCCAACGTAAACTTGGAGAGAGCAAAGCACGCCGACAAATTACCTCCCAGTCTAATAATTATCGTGGTGCCATTCCCTAACCGGGTAAATATGTGCTCGCGTTGTAGTGCGGAAAAACAAAAAATCCTCAAGCCTTTTTTTTTGCAATTCCCTTTATTTCTACCAATTTAGAATTGGCACCTAATTTGGGAGTTTCAAACCGAGCTTTAAGCCCCACCAACAACCAGCTGATCGCGACAGTCGGGCATTGAACCGGGGCCACGCCAGGCGATAGCAGCGGAGAGTCGATTTCGGGCTTAATGCGGCGAAAAGTGACGTGCCGGCCGCTAGCCGTTTAAAGAAAACCCGGTCGAAGGAGCCCATCCGGGATTAAAAGTGACGAATCAAAAAACCTTTCTCCCGCGGGAAAAATTTTCGCACCACGTGCGAACATAACCCCCCAGCGGTACCCCCTTTTGGTACCGGCTCGAAGGCACTGTGTGGCCGTCAAGCGCGGTGCTCCGCCGCCGCCCTGTGTATCTAGGCGTTAAGTTTAAAAGAATTAAGTGTATAGGTGTTTAGTGAGCAATTGTTATGTGTTAATTGAAGGCGTGAACCCTTGTTTGTGTGCGCCCATGTCGTGGCGAAAAACATAGAGAGAGGTACACCCGTCCATAGTTTTCCCCGGCACGGCTCTCTGTCGTGATCCTGGCCATTTTTTTTTAGTATCCATGCCACCCTTTTTCCAAAAACAAAAGTTATGTTAAATTGAGGCAAAAAGACAAATATTAATTGTGCCTTAAGAAGTGAAGCTTTCAAAGTTGGAGCGACGAATCTTTCGATCGGTGGTGTCACGTCGAGGAGTTAGTGACACGCAGCTCTAGTTGCATGTATTTGTTTTTTTTGGGCTTTTCAGCTAATCACCCACAAACCGAGACGCCCATCAACGAGAGATCTTTCGCCGCGGGAACGGAGTGCAAAACAAAAAGCAAAAGGAATGTGTGAGTGAGTTTATTATTTTTCTTACTTTTCGCCCCCCGTGTCAACTACGTGATAGTGGAGGAAAGCTCTGCCAGAGCTTTTCTACCAGAGCCGTTCGCCGGCCGCTGACCTCCGGCTGTCAAAGCTTTCACAGCTGTTTTGCCTTCTGCAATTAATAATTAATATATAATTTCTAACCAAATACTGATCAATGGCAGGGGTTATCAAGCAAAGAAGTCCGTCTGTTTATATAGTTTTCCTTTGTTTTCGTTTTGTTTTTGTTAAAATACATTGGTGAAAATGAAAACGTGCTAGAGACCCTTTATTTGGGGAACCATGCCGCGCAGGAGGGATATAGGCCAACGTAGGACGTCTCAGGGATCATGCCGAAATCGCACTGGGCCTGGCAGGATCATGGTAGGGCGGGCATGACACAACTCCGTGTCAGCAGAGATGTCCGGTGGCGTCGGTAGGCCACTTCTTTTCTCCCTATATTCTCTCTTTTCTTTTCTGTCTGCAATTTACCCGGGATCTTGTCCCCCCCACCTTTCCTTTCCTAACTCCCGATCCCCTTTTTCCTGAAATGGTACGCGAGATTTAATAAAATAATAATTTTTAGGAGCGAAGCACGCAGCTGAAAGGTATCATTTTTGAAAGAACCCATACCCATGTCCGACCAGAGAACAGCCGTCGAATCAAGCGCGTACTCCTTTGAACAGCTGACCGTCCACCTGCTTCATAGCCCGAGGAATTTCTTCGTTACATGCAACACCAACTATACACCTATCTCACTAAACTACTGCCTATCCAAAACATTAGAAAAAATAATAGCCAAACGCCTATGGTGGTTTGTAACTCAAAATAACTATATCCATCCTAACCAATCAGGATTTAAGCATGGCAAATCTGTTGCAGACGGTCTGCTCCTCGCAGATCACCTGATAACTAGGTCGCTGAAATAGTTGGACCAAAAGTAACAAACTTTGTTAAAAACTTTATGTCTAACAGGCAAATAAGAACAAAAGTTAAAAATATAATAAGCCGCCCATATCCACTCTACAATGGTATCCCCCAAGGATCACCAATATCGGTCGTTCTTTTCTTAATTGCCTACAACAAACTCTCACACATCATCAGCCTGCAAAAATAAATACAATTCAGCGCTTACGCCGACGACTTTTTCCTAATTATTCCCCTCAATAGACAAAAAAACCAAACATACAAACTAGACAACCTCTTCTTTAACATTCACCTCTTCATAAATACATAAAAAAAAACGGAAACAAAAAAATAAGCAAATTAACGTCAACACTAGAAAAAGTCATTATATCATGCAAAGAACACAACATTCCAAACCAAACAATCACTACAAAAACTTAGAAAATCCAACACTCCACCAAGCACATACAGACAACAATTTCTTGAACTCAAAGACAAATACAACAATCACAAATTCATATACACAGACGGATCCTTACAAAACAGCACAGCAATTTTTGCCATTACCACCGAAAACGAAATCCTTAAAAGATGCATTCTACCCCACTACTCATCCATCCTATCAGCCGAAACCATAGCCATTCTTGATGCAATAAAATTAGTTCAAAAAAAAAAGGAAAATACATAATTTCTTCCGACTCCCTCTCATCGATTAAATCCATCTCCAACATCAACAACAATAATAACAATAAATTCTGTTACCATTAGAACCCTCCTCACCAAAACCGCCCCTAAAATAAAACACCTCTGGATACCTAGTCACTGTGGTATTGAAGGTAATGAACTAGCCGACACTACAGCCAAATCCACATTCCATATGCGCCTACATTACAGTCTCAACCTTAACACAACAGACATAAACAACTTCCTTGCTAATGAACTAACAGAAAAAATCAAAGGAAACATAGATCACTGCAACATGGTACCAACAACTAAACCCAGACCTCACATACACAAACCTGTACCTAAAAAATATGAACAAAAAAATATCACACGCAGGGACCAAATTAAAATAATTAGGCTCAGATTAGGACACACACGATTTACACAACAGCAATACTACAACCCCTGGCAACATCCTACCCAGCCCTAACTGCTATACACCAGACGACCTCACTATCCAACATATCCCCACTAACTGCACCGCAACTTCCCACCTTAAAACCCAAATCTTCCAAAACACATGCCCCATATCCATCCTCGAAAACCCAACCACAGAAAACATTTCCAAAATAATTGAATTTAAAAAAAAAACCACCACATTCCACCTCATTTAACCCTAATTAAATTAAACATAATTTATATGTAAATATGCAAAACCTAGCTCTTAAATATCCCTAACAAGTCGAAGGCCTTTGCAGCCAGCGCTTTAGACATTAAGTTAGTTTTAATTTAAATTATAGCTAACTATTATAAATAAATAAATAAATTTTCACAACACCAAAACTCAAATCTATCGAGATCGGATTGCAACCTGAATTGAAAAGAAATATCCTTATACAGGACACAGAGCTTAACATCATCCGCATACGCAATTTGAATTTGAAAGCTCAATATCTTCCAGACGTTAAGCTGCAGCTACAAAGTGTCTGGGAAAGATTATAACTGCATTTGTCATCTTTTTAAAACTGAAAAGTTCAATACAACCAGTTTTAGGAAACTGTAGGAAGCATTACCTCTGAAAAAAAATACATTTTACAAAATTTTTTTAAAAAAAACTAAACTTGGAAAAAAAACCATAATTCTTAAAAAAATTTAAATCTTTAAATCTATCAAAAAAAGTAATTTTAGGCGACAGCAAAAAAAAAGTTGAATTTTGTCGAGTAGTGTAATTAGGTAACAAGATTCGGAGCCCCAATGGAATTTCATTAAGACCAGGGTCGTAATTTTGAGTCTCATACTTTCAAAAACGGATGCGAAAAATGAGGATTACGGAAAAAGATATATCGATATATCGTTGCAGACAGTCGGGCGCTACTTCGCTCTTGCTCAAAAAATTGTAAAAATTGTTAACCTGCTGTTTAAGGAAAGTAATTTGTGTTTTTACTTATTTCTGGTGTTCCTAACCGGTCGTTCATCCTCACAGTGGTTGCGCTTTTATGGAGTGAGCGGCCAAAAATAATTCTAGTAGAGATATCGAGATAAAATTTTTACTGAAAGGTCTATAAAAGATTGTAACTATAATATATATATAAATGAATGGATTTGGACAATCGCACTGCCATCTGTTCACCCACTTCTATCCAAAGAAAATATTTATTTTTTGTTTTTATTGTAAATTTTATTTTTTAAACTGTGTCTGCTAATAAATCGATAGCAGACTTTAATAGCATGGACCTTTGTTTACTAGATAGTTAAAAGATCTGAGCATAAAAGTAATCTGTTCTTTAAGTCTGTATTGGTTATTACTCTTGATAATTTTCGGATGTGCTGCAATCTGAATATTTTAATGTCTTTATTTCTCGCCTCTGCGGCTTCTTCAGAAAGCTCTCCGATTACTACCAAGCAATGCTTTATTACTTCAGAGCCGTGAAATAATACTTTATGGACAGTGGGAGGAAGATAGTACCAAGGATATTCATTGACAAGCAGGTTAGCGGTTTCAAAGGCATAGTCCCTGAACTTTTCTGCATTTATTTTGTGTCCTGAAGACATGGCCTGAAGAATTGTTGAGCATCTTATAATTAAAGCCTCATAGAGTACTGTAATTTTGGGAGATTCATGTGGATTCTTGAAAAACTTTTTTACTGTGTTTCCATCTTTAGAAGTGCCACTTCCACCAGCTTTTGGGTTGTCGACTATTAATGCCATTAAATTTCGAAAGTCAGACTGAATTTGTTGTTTCTTTTTTAGTAGCATCTGCTTTCCCTCATGTGTGCGAATTTGCTAGGCTTTTTGGTCTAGCCGGTACGAAATATGAAGAAAATATTCGAAAAAACGTATATATAAATGTAATGGGGAAAGCCCAAATCTATAGCGTTCATCCCGAACTGTTTTTTCGATGGATTTATCTAAGTCATTCATTTCCGTAGGCTTTGCCCCGCATATATGTATAACATTTTGCTGAGAATTTTTGGTTTAAAGCATTACATATCTTTCCATCCACCATAGTGAGTGTTTTATTTTTATCTTTTTATTTTCACTTTCCAATATTCGTAAATTCATGTCAATTTTATCTTTAAAATATTTTTCCTCATTGATTGACAATTGCGTTATAAATCAATATCTGTAACCTTTTGTTTGTACTCATCTTGCCCAGTGCTTCTATCGAATCCGCTTTTCCCAATCAGAATCAGGTTATTGGACGAATCGTCCTCTATATTTTGAATAACTTCAGCCTGAAGTAGCATAATGCGAGAGGCAGTATGATCCAGCAAGCTCTGAAGTTCAAATTCAGCATGGGATTCGGTCATCATAATTTCCTTAGGATAGCCTTTGCTTTTGGCACTCAAAATTTTTTTTATAACTGGGCAATAAATCGCTTGAAGTTTTCGAGTTTACAAATCCACGAATTAGCATGTATTGGTGTTTTGTTAAGTTTGCTTCCATGAAAAGCGATAAAACTTCATCAATATTTGCAAAGTGAAGCAGCAGACTCATCATGTTTTACCAGCTCGGCTATTCTTCGTCGTTTTGTCCTTTGAGAAGACTCAATGAAATCTTTTTTCGGCCTTCCACGCTTGGTTTCTTTTGCTTTTGATTGAGATATTTTGTACATTTGGCACAGCACAATGAAATACATTCCTTCTCATTCAGCCAATGACTTTGAAATTGGACTACTAAAGATTTCGTTCGATTGTACTTTTGCCAAAAAGTTACAATTCTTTTGCACATATACGCAATTCGTTTTGATAAATCGTCCAGTTCGGTAAGGTAGCCGTTCTTTTCAATTTCTCCGTGTATAATATCATTTAATTCCTTTAATTTTTGTGCATAGGTACCTTTTTATGTGCATCAAAGATCAAAAATGTATAGGAGTGGAAGAACACACTTATAAAAATTGTCTGCCAAAAACAGATTTAAATGAAAAATCAAATCAATTTAAAATAATTAATTAAAAGAGGAATGAATGATTTAATGTAAGGCGTCGCCACGACGCGCGTCACTTTATTTACGTTTATACACACGTTGGCAGATTTTGGCATCTAAGCTTAACATATTTATTACCTTAAAACCCAGACAATTACAATGACACAACTCAGTTGTGGAATTTTGTGCGATCACAAAAACTCCACATAAACATGCAAAACACGTTCACGAAACACATAAAAAAGATTGAATCCAATTAATTAATTTCAAAAGAACAATTTAATAAGTTGGTTAATTATTTATATTAGAATTTAAAGTAAATACCTTGAACTTCAAAATTCATGCTAATGAATTAAATCTGTAACACTTAAGCTGACGTCTGACCACTTTGAATTGCAGCTTTGATTTGAAAAAAGCTTACTCAATGCGTCAGCTGTGCAAAAATGAACACGTGTTCGCGATTTCAATGCTAATTTTAGAAAATACAGTTACGAATCCAGAAAAATCCGGCTTGTGTGCATTTTGTCAAAAAAGCTTGTGAAGGATTTTTCGATTTTTGGCCTATGGGCGCAACCACTGTGAACCTGTTCGATATAAGTGTATACGCATTCAAGCTTATTTTTCTGCATTTATTTCCAATTTTTAATTTCTATTGTACATTCTTAATTTCTCTGCAGATTCTTAGTCGCAGCCGTTTTGTTGTTGCCAGCTCTAGTGCAGTGCGCTTGCTCGCTCTGAACCGCTCTCTGTTTTTATATACCCTCAACTTATCTGTTTTCATTCCAACACACACGCACTGCGTTAGCTGCCGCTCTGTGCTTGCCTCTTTTTGTTTCTATCGACTCTCTGTGTCTCTGCGTTCACTTGCCGTTATTGTGACTGTTTTGCTTGCGCGCGCAATTGTTAAGACAAGCTAAAGTCACTATCTCTGCTCCACACCGACTTATATTTTACCTTTCTTTTTCTTTTCTTTTTTTTATATATTGTTTTTAAGGTTAATAACTCAAAATATAAGTTCTTGCTGTGCTAAGAACTGCGACCGTTCGGTCGCAACACGGCAAACGTATGTCTACTGTCTAATGTCTAATGTCTACCGACTGTGCAGAATTGGGACACATTGGTGGTCGCGTTGGGGATATTATTAACTGGACCTGTTGGGACTGTACGGCTATCGAAAGCGACATGCTGATGGAGTCTTACATCAAAACACTTAAAATTTTGACTGAGTCTCCGAAGAGGAAGAAGGGTAACAAGTATTTACCCAATACTAATAATGATTTTTCACTTGCAGTCCCTGAACCACCTGTACCTCTTGCTCGGTCACCACCTGTAACTGGTGTGGAACCTGGAGCCAATGGTGCCATTGCATCTGTCATTCCTGCACCCATGCCTGTCGCCTCTGGGCCCCACCCTGCTGAAGCTGACGCGGCTGTCATGATGGATGTTGAGGCCCCTTCTTACTCGGCATCCATCACTATCGCCTTAAACAGCACTAGACCAATTGTGTCGCCTAACCTCAATAGCACCGCTGCGTGTGCTCCCAGGGTGGAGGTGCTTGCGGCTGATGATGCCGCCAATGCTTTCGCCCCCGTACCAAGATCTATTCTGGGTATTGCTACACCTTCTGGCTCTCGCTCGGGTCTTCAAATTAGTGGAGTAGTTCCTCGGCAACCAATTTTTGTTTCCCGACTTAATCCTGAGGCCCCTACGGAGGATGTTAAGCATCATCTTTGCTCAAAACTAAGCGCTCGCCTTGAGAATATTATTGTGACCAAATTTTCTTTTAAACATAATCGTAATATTTCCTCCTTTAAAGTTTTTGTCCCTGATATTACCTTGCTTTGTAGGTCTGTTGAACCGTCTTTTTAGCCTGAGCATACAATTATGCCTGAGTTCTTACGTAAAGTTTCGAATCAAAGTCTTAATGTTACCGGCCCTGTCAATTCTAATCAGAGTCCCAATGTTACCGGCACTGTCAATTCAAAAAACTAATAAACCATTTTTTCTTTCACCTATCAGAATGTACGCAGTCTTTTAGGCAAATTGCACCAACTACATACGGATAGTGCCTCTTATGATTTCGATGCTATCGGTTTTTCGAAATATGGCTAAACTCCACTGTTCATGATAATAACATTTTTGGTCACAATTTCATCATTTATCGAATGGATCGTGCATCCTATGCTGGTGGAGTTCTGATTGCAGTCAAAACTGACTTCTCATCGGAGTTATTCCCATTCAACAATATCCATGAGATCGAGTTCATTGCAGTCAAATTCCGTGTTGGCATGGCTTTTATCTATCTAACCAGCTCATATATTCCTCCCAAATCTGATGCTGAGGTTTACTCAAAACACCTTTCTGCTATCCATTCTGTTGTGTCTTCTTTAGGCTGTGCTGATCAGATTGTGGTCATTTGTGATTTCAATTTACCTCTTCTTTATTGGATGCCCTGCAACGACGCTAACCAATTGATTCCTAGTACTCATAACGATTTTATCAATGAGCTACAGATGTTTCCCTTGCCCAAATTAATTTTATTAAAAATAATTGCAACAGACTTCTCGACCTTATTTCCGATATGGATGCTTCTCTAGGTACAGTTTCCAGAGTCTGCCCACTATCACTTTCTGATGACCTATACCATCCTACGCTATATATATATATGTATGTGGAAGCATAAGTAGGTAGTTTGAATACCCTGCAGTACGGGCCATCGCTTACAAATCTGCTGACACATCGATGTCAGCGTGAGCACCCCTGCTGACATAAGTGATGTCGCGCGGAACGATGAACTGCTCACTTTAACATGGCGATGTCCTAGGAGCATAGGGGATGACATGGTCATCGAGAAGTGCGAAAAAGTAAGGCCTACTATAAGTGATGATTTTCTCGAAAAAGTAAGGCTTACTATAAGTGATGATTTTCTCGAAAAAATAAGGCTTACTAGTGATGATTTTCTCGAAAAAATAAGGCTTACTATAAGTGATGATTTTCTCGAAAAAATAAGGCTTACTATAAGTGATGATTTTAGCCGAAATATAAGGCATACAATAAGTAATGTTTTTATCCAAAAAATCATGCATTTAATAAGCGATGGTTTTTTCGAAAATGTTAGGGATATAATAAGTGAAGATGTAGACGAAAAAAAAGGCGTATATAAGTAGGGAGTGTATTCATTTATTTTCTTTTGCTTTTATTTAAAATTACAATTATGTACTAATGTATGTCAGTTTTGGGGATCCCTGAGCCTCGTTGGGTAACTTCAATTGCATCGGCACTGAAATAATATGGATTATTTTATTATGTTTTTGTATAGTTTTTTGATTTGTAAAGACTTACTTTCCATGTCTTTCCAGGATGTGTGTTCCATTGTGTTCCGTATTTTGCTGATCTATCAATAAAATGATTCCATAAAATACTATTAATTTGGTCGCAATTATATAAAAAAGGAAAGAAATTCCAGAAATATGTTCGATTTGTAAATGAGTTGTTTAAAAAAAAAGCAATGCTCACTGTAGATTAGCAATGGGCTGTGCATTTACTCCTACAACAAAAACATAAAACCGCGAAAAAATATGTACCTGCTTGACTCAGGCCTTGCATATAAAGGGTTGATTTTTTGTTTTTGTTATTGTTATTTGCTTAAAATTGAAATATCGGGCGCACCGCAGATTATGCTTTCACATTATATTTATTTATTCTTCTTTAATTCTTTCTTTATTAGACGGAGCATAACGAAACATATAAGAAAAAAAAGAAGAAGAATAAATAAGTATAATGTGAAAGCAGTGATACATTGAACACTGTTTTTTTTTCACAACTTAAACAAATTTAGCATTGTATACAATTATGATTGCCATTACGACGCGCACAACACATATTTTTATTGAAAAACTCAACTTACCTGATGATATTTATTTATAAATTCACTTCACTAAATATGTAAATCTTACTTCTTGCCGTAACAATTTACAATTGTAACAATGCAATGCGGTAGAAAATGCAAAGCGAACAAAGCAAGAGGCTCTGCCGGCGCACGCGCAAAAGAGACGAAAAGAAAAAAACCAAATTCTCTTCTACTGCGCACGATCGGCAGAGCCGATATATTGCGGCACGCGCGGAAAAGAGAAAGACAGAGAGAAAATCAAGGGTTCGGTTTAGCGGGCGTCAATGCCTAGATGACATGTAGTTGACATTTGTCATCGCTCACGGCTCGTACTGCAGGGCAAGGTATACTAAGTTTAGTATACCTTGCTGCAGGGTATGTTGGCGCCGTGGCGGCGTGTGCTGGAAATGTGTGTGAGGGTTGTGTTGAGTTTGTCTTAGTGCGTATTTGGGTATTTCATCAGAATCGCAAGAACATTGCGATATTGCGTCAGCCTATTTGTGTCTGTTTTGCTGTGTAGTTTGGTAAAGTCCCGTTTTGGCGGGCGACAGCGTTTGTAGCTGTCGCCGAGTGTGGTTCGGTAGAGAGGCACAAGAAAAAGGGAAGACACAAAGTCAGTTGTGTTTAGGTTCCCGGTGCGACCGAAACTCGCTGCGCATAAAACGATGGCAACTAATAACACAAATAATGACGCTCCAACATCAGAAGTGGGATCTGGCTCGCTACCTAATACATCAATGGATCCATGGCGAGTGTTAATGGAAGTACAAAATAAAAATTTTATTGAACTTGTGAAAGCATTGAAATCAACGGCTTCCGAAACTACGAATAATAAAGCAGTAGTTTTGCCGAAATTCAACGCGGATCTTGTAGGCGCCGACGCATCGGCGTGGTGCGCTACAGTAAATATAATTTTGGCAGAAAACAATATAAAAGGCAGTGCGTTGGTGATGGCTTTGAGTGCAGCATTGGAAGGCAGTGCGTCGCAGTGGCTCTCACAAATATGTTATCCTGACATAAATTGGGCAGATTTTAAGGAACTTTTTCTTCAGCGCTTTACCAGTGTTGAGACACCAGCAGCTATGTTGTTAACAATGTTATCAACTTGCCCGACTGAAGGAGAATGTCTCTCCAATTATGCTAGTCGCATGGTGACGTCACTCATCACCAAATGGCGTGAGATGGATGTGGAGGAGATTGCTGTTTACGTGACGCTTGCTCAGCTGGCTCATATTGATAGCAGATTACAACGTCTTACTTTTACATCAAACGTGCGCACCAGGAGTGAACTACAGACAGAGCTAAAAGCTTTTACGTTCAACAAACGGAAGAAATACTCACAAGAAGAAACAGCGGCATCCGACTCGAAACGACAGAAATTTTCAACTATAAAATGTCATTACTCCAAACAAGGATACAGCCGATGTCACAGCACCTATGCAATTGTCTGCATCAATCTTGAGTGTGTGTGTTAAGTAAACAAATTTAGTAAAAGCGTCCACTTGAACAATAACGTACTCTTTTTGATCACTCTTGCCACTTAACTTTCCTGTTATGTCTATGTGCACTGTATGCCAAGGTGTGTCGACCTTTGGTATTGGAAAAAGTCTAGCCTGAACTTTACCTGAGGATGACTTTGACATCTTCCAAGTTATACAGTTTTCAATAAATTTCCATATTTTCAAACCAGTAAAAATCGTAGGCTTCGTCCAATGTTTTTTCCCAACCCAAATGCATTATTGTCTCATGAACTTGATTAATAACGGACCATCTAAATGCTCTTGGAACAATTGGCAAAGATCGAGTTCTGCCATTCCTCTGTATTTTCCGATAAATAATTTTCTGCTCTTAGTTCGTAAGTTTTTGCAATATCCTCGGCAAGAGAATTGTCTTTTATTTTATTCAAAATACTAATTATATCGGAATCCTTACGCTGTTCAGCCTTCAGCCAATCACTAGATATCTCTGCCAGATTAATTCTTTTTTCAGAAACTATACGAGCATCAATTGCGTCGGCAGATGGGATATTTCTTGAAAAGAAATCAACATGAGCCATAATTCAAATGAGAATGACTGTAAATAAGCCCACCATCTTTGTGCTCTGGGCAATAGGTCACGTTTATTTCTTGACGCTTTAAGCGAATTGCAATCGGTAAAGACAACCAAATCTCTTCCTGTCAAATAATGACGAAAATGCTTAATTGCCATGACAACCGCGAGAGTCTCCAATTCGTAAGAATGGTATCTTGACTCAGCAGGTGAGGCAGCCTTACTGAAGAACTCAACGACATGGGGCTTGTTATCTATTCTATGCAACAAGATGGCTCCGTATCCACGAGCACTTGCGTCAGTGTGCAACTCGATTGGATATTGCGGGTCAAAAATAACCAAAATTGGCTTTTGTGTAAGAACAGATATAACATTTTGTCTTATCTCTTCATGTTCTGGCTTCCAAATAAAGTCGTTTTTTTCCGATGTCAACAAATACAAAGGCTTCAAGAAACAAGAAAATCCCTGTATAAATTGCCGAAAGTAAGACGCAAGTCCAATAAATTGTCTTAAAGCAGAAAACGACTGAGGAGGTGGTAAGGCAGTTAATGCAGAAACCTTTTTAGAATTTGGACGAATTTGACCTTCGCTCACTTCATATCCCAAATATTGAACAGTTGACTTCAGAAACGAACACTTTTTATTATTGAACAAAAACCCAGCTTTCGTGAGAACATCAAGAGTAACCCGTAGGCTTTCCAAAGCCTCACCTTTCGTTGCAGCCACCACTAACACGTCATCCATATAGACAACCACAAAAGTATTCGCCAGTTCTCCAAGTGTATGCATCACCGTACGCTGAAAAACTGAAGGTGCATTTTTCAGACCAAACGGCATTGACAAAAACTCGTACTGGCCATCTGGGGTGACAAAAGCCGTACACTCTATTGATTCTTCATGCAATGGGATTTGGTAATATCCGCTTGCCATATCCAAACAAGTGAAATATTTAGCACCATGAAGTCTGGCTATCTGATCTGCTATAAGGGGTAAAGGATATCTATCTGAAACTGTGCTAGAATTCAATTCACGGTAATCAACACACAAACGATGAGAACCGTCTTTTTTGTTTACTAACATCATAGGACTTGCAAAGGGAGAGCAGCTTGGCCTTATGACATTGCATTTCAAATGCTCTTTAATCTTGTCGCGTACCAATTCTCTTTCATTTGGACTAAGCCTGTATGGTCTTCTTTGAACAATTTTTCTATTGTCTACTAATTTAATCTTCATTTCACCTGTACTGACAGTAGATGAAGGAATTCCCTTTGTAAAAGATTTTGAATAGTTTTCCAACAAATTGTTTAATTTATCCTTATCTTCACCGACAAGATCAGTATTCAATTCAGAAAATACATCATCATTTGAACAAAAGTTAACAGATTTTGATCTAACAATTTCAAATTTTCCAGGTGACATAATGACATAAAATCCTTGCGACAGTATTTCTCTACCAATCATAATATCATTTTTCAAATATTCATTACCCAAAACATGGAATAACATTTCAATACAATGATTGTTAATTTGTATCTTGCAAAGTATTTGCAATGTACTACAAATGCTATCATTTCCAATACCATTCAACATTACTGTATTGTTAATTCTTTTACCAACTAACTTAGCACTTATCTTTTGTTTAACCAATGAACATTCCGCTCCATCGTGAAAGTCTCGCCATGATGAATCATCTCTTCTTTGGGCACATCAACTTCGCATAGCTGCACTCTTTTCACCTGATGCGTATCTTTGAATTTGTCCATTTTGGGCTTACTGCAATGGGTTGAAATGTGTCCAACCTCTCCACACTTGAAGCAGGTTAAATTTGATTGCTGCTGGTGACCAAACACGCTCTTGCCGCTACGCTCAGCAGCACGGGGAAGAAGATTTTGCTGCTGTCTAGCTCTGCATTCAACCATCTTGAGTGGCAAGAGTGATCAAAAAGAGTACGTTATTGTTCAAGTGGACGCTTTTACTAAATTTGTTTACTTAACACACACACTCAAGATTGATGCAGACAATTGCATAGGTGCTGTGACATCGGCTGTATCCTTGTTTGGAGTAATAAACCGCATAATAGCAGATCAGGGTAGGTGTTTTGCCAGCTCTAAATTTAGTGAATTCTGTTCTAAACAAAATATAAGTTTGCACTTAATTGCGACCGGTGCAAGTAGGGCTAACGGACAGGTAGAACGCATTATGAGCACTTTGAAAAACTTATTAACGGCAGTTGAAACTAGCAGCAGATCTTGGCAAGATGCATTGGGCGAGGTACAGCTAGCTTTAAACTGTACTGTAAGTCGAGTGACAAAGGCAAGCCCTTTGGAATTGTTCATTGGCAAGGTTGATCGTCCGTTGGGGTTGCTTCCACCATTTGACATGGCACAAGAAGTTGATTTGGCAGAATCAAGAGCTCGAGCAGTGCAAAATATATCAGCGGCGGCAGTATATAGCAAAGGACAATTTAATACAACTAAGGCTAAGGTTGTTGGGCATGAAGTAGGAGACTTTGTGTTGTTGAAGAATGAAGAAAGGCATCAAACAAAGTTAAGTCCAAAGTATAGAGGACCTTTGCAAATTGTTCAAGTACTAGACGGAGATAGATATATCCTCAAGTCGTTGACAAATAATTGGAAGTTCAAGTACGCTCATGAAGATATAAAGAAATTGTCAGATGGATATGTTCCAGATGATTTAGAAAGTTGTGATGAGGTCTTGAGTGATATTGAAAAGGAAGCTGTTGCAACAGACAACAGTAATGAAATGATAGAAAAAGAAACTGTTGAAAGAGACAGTAATGAAGTAATTGATAAGGAAGCTGTTGAAAGAGACAGTATTGGAATGATGGAAAGTCAAACTGTTGAAAGAGACAGTATGGATGCCTGAATGGCTGATAATGGAACTTGAATAAATTTGTCATATCTGTATTGCAAGCACAAGTGCAAAACAAATGTTTTGATCATGGCGTGTGGTGCATAAAATAATGTAATGCGAAACCAAGTGGGTTTATGATAATGAAGAGAATTATTAAGAAAGTTTAATTAAGTAAAAGATGAATTTTATATTAGTTCAAGAACTAAGAATGGATGTTTAAATTCTGCATAAAGCTATAAAGTTAAAAAAAAAAATAAAAATAATAAAATAAAATAAAATAAATAAGTTATAATTGAGAAATTTAAAAGAAAAAGGAAATGTTAATGTTAAATTTTATTTGATGATTTATAAATAAAAGGATTTTAGAATTACACGAGGTCGTGTTATGGTCAGGTTGGCCGTGTGGAAGCATAAGTAGGTAGTTTGAATATGTTGGCGCCGTGGCGGCGTGTGCTGGAAATGTGTGCGAGGGTTGTGTTGAGTTTGTGTTAGTGCGTATTTGGGTATTTCATCAGAATCGCAAGAATATTGCGATATTGCATCAGCCTATTTGTGTGTCTGTTTTGCTGTGTAGTTTGGTAAAGTCCCGTTTTGGCGGGCGACAGCGTTTGTAGCTGTCGCCGAGTTTGGTTCGGTAGAGAGGCACAAGAAAAAGGGAAGACACAAAGTCAGTTGTGTTTAGGTTCCCGGTGCGACCGAAACTCGCTGCGCATAAAACGATGGCAACTAATAACACAAATAATGACGCTCCAACATGTACATATATAGTTTGATAAGCGACACTTGAGAAAATAAAAAAGAAATAAAAAGATTTATTTCTTTACTTAAACTTAGTGTACAAAAGTTAGTTAGTTCCTCGACGATGACTATAGTCTGATGTCTTAAACGGAATTAACTTTGGGTGAATTCTCCGACGGTGTCTCGGTTGACGTTTGTCTTGAACAAAACTGAAGTCCCCTCTTAGATGTGGACTATTTATATTACGATGCTCGGATTGGGATTCGGGGCGTTAGATGCGGCTTCGGCTTCGGCAATGGCGTACGTGCCTCGATCGATATGTGGGAAGGCGGCTGGATCGATATGTGGGAAATGCGGCTTTTGATGAAAGGCCTCCGCTGCTTATGATCGGTGTTGCATTACTTGAGGGTGGCTGAGAATGTGGTCCTCCTCGGTTTTATGACCGATTCTGGTTGGTGAGCTAGGATGGCGTGATTCTTGGGAATCGATTAGTAATTGATCTCTGGAGGGTGGCGTGATTCTAGTGCAGTGGGATCGAAGCTGAGGGTGTTGGATTGTTTATAGTATGTGTAGGGTAACAGATATAGCTTAGGGTATGCGGAGCATGGACTATAGATATGTCACTCCCCCATAGTTAGATTTAAGCCTGTCCTCAGGCGATTATCCTTGGATATAGTTCGGGTGCATCTAAAACTGTACACGCTGGAGATTCCCCGTCTTCGTCTAAAGTTGTTTCGGGTTTAAGCTTAATACTTTTGCTTAGATTAAACAATTTGTAACTTAATATTCCTATTATGGTTATGATAAACAGAATTATTGAGCTCACATGTTGTTTGAGATGCCAAGCTTTTTGGCACCTATTTTTTGTCCAAAATAATACACGAATTGTTCAAATTTAATAGCGTTTATTTATACTGGCGGCTAGCGGAAGCCGATTGCTTGCTCTTTGCCCAGCCAGATAAATGTAAAATCGATATCCAAATGCAACCAATGCGCAGAGAGGTTAGCAGATTACTAGCATTGGCACCGTCGGCTAAACAAAGCTAGAGCCGAAGCGGCGGCTGCAAAGCGCCCTTTACAGAGCGCAGCAGCGCTGCCGAAAGTTGGTGTTTACAGTGCCTTATGTTCTATATTCTAAATATGTACATACATATGTATTTTAAGTTAGGCCTGTTGTTTAGCGGCTGGCCCGAACATACTCACCCCGTTGGGTAACGGCTCTTCTGTTGGTTCCTGTGGCAGTCTCTAAATCAGCGACGCGGCACACTACATCCTTGCCCTTGACGACCTCGACCACTCTAGCCAGTGGCCAACGAGGAAGTCGAGGAAGATTTTTGTCCTTAATCAGCACGAGATCGTTTACGCAAAGATTTTTCGTAGGAGTCCGCCATTTCGACCGCTCTTGCAAAAGAGTTAGATACTCTTCGCGCCAGCGGCTCCAGAATATCTGCTGCAGTTGAGTGACCCGTTGCCAGCCATGCAGACGATTGTAGTTGAGCTTCGTTAAATCAGGCTCGAGGATTGTCTAAAAGCAGATGAGCAGGAGTCAGCACATCTAAATCAGCAGGATTTTCTGAAAGCGAGAGCAAAGGGCGAGAATTAACAATTGCCGTGATTTGGCAGATCAGAGTGCGCAGCTCGTCGAAGTCAAGCACAGAGGGCACAACCCAGCGGTACAGGTGATGCTTTGCTGTCTTCACGGCCGCTTCCCACAATCCGTCAAAGTGCGGAGAGCGTGGTGGGATGAAGCGCCAGTCGATCGGGTCCGCCAAGCAGGATTCATGGAGTCGCTCATAACAAGTTTTTTGAGCTCCATAAGCTCGTTCTTGGCGCCAACGAAGTTTGTCGCATTGTCGGACCAAATTTGACTTGGCCTTCCTCGCGTGGAAGTGAAACGCTTTAAGGCGCCTAGAAACGAAGCGGTGGTCAGGTCCTTTACGAGCTCCATGTGTATAGCCTTAGAAATAAAGCAAATGAATACACTGATGTAGCACTTGATGGGTGGCCTCTTGCGGATTTCTGATCTGTAGAAAAGGGGCCCACAGTAATCCACTCCAGTGACTTCAAAGGGTCGATATCCTTAGGCAGATCTCCCATGATGTGCTGAACCATACGCGGCCTAGTCCTGAAGCATCTCACACACTTGCTGACTACTTTTGATACTGCCTTGATTCCGCCAATGGGCCAATATTCCAGTCGAATTTTTGGCAAGGTTCCTTTCGTGATAATACCTTATCAGCGCACATGTTATGGGATGTCCCTTCAGCAGAATAAGCGGGTGCTGAGCATCAAATCCCAGAGCTGAGTTTCCAAGACGACCTCCAGCTCTTATCAATCCATACTGATCGATGAACGGAGAGAGTGAGCTGATTGAACTGGATTTCCTGACTTGACCATTGCCTCGAATTTTCTTTATATCCATCCACAAGTTAGCCAGCTGAATGTGTCGGATTAGAAGATGCGTTCCCTGCCGAATATCAAACGGTGAGTCCAGAATGGCGAAGACGAACAAATTTATGCATGTAGGCGAATGTGCGCTGCATGCCGAAGAATGAATTTGTAAATTTGCATTCTGACGTGATGTCAGCATGTGGAGACGCGATCAGCAATACACGCTTGCGAAGCTCTGCCGTTGCTGCTTCAGGAGCAGGAGGTTCAGGCCACTCTTCCTTGGAGCGTACCAAAAATATTGGACCGTGAAACCACAGCTCTGACTGCATAAGTTGGTGGGGAAACGAGCCTCTAGAGAGAACGTCAGCAGGATTTAATGATGTGGGGACATAGCGCCATTCCATGCCTGCCGTCAACTCCTGAATTGCTGGCACTCGACTTGCCACGAAGACTTGAAATTTGGGTGGCTCATCCCGTATCCAAGATAATGCTGTCGATGAATCTGACCAGCAATAAATCCGACCTGTAAAACTTCCAATATCCTTCAAAATATTCATTAATTTCGCAAGCAAATGGGCTCCACATAATTCCAGCTTGGGAATCGATAAGGTTTTTTGTGGCGCCACTCGAGACTTTGAGCACATAATATTGCTCGACAACTGCCCTTCCCTAGACACCACATATATGCAAGCGCCATATGCTTCTGGCGTCACATAATCGATGAAGTTCGATTAAGGTAGCAGAAGAATGAGCAACGCGAGGAAATGATATCCGCGGAATAGTTGACAAACTGTTTCTCAAGTCCATCCAAGATGAATTCAACGCTGAGGGTAGACTTTCATCCCAATCCAAATTTTCTATCCAAAGCTGCTGAAGGAAGATTTTGCACCTGACTATAACGGGATTTATCAATCCAAGAGGGTCGTAGAAACGAGCAATCGTAGACAAAACCGATAGCTTGGAGGGCTTCGAATTTGTGTCCAGCGCGGACAAGGCAAAAAGCAGCTGATCTGATGCAGGGTCCCATGCAAAGCCAAGAGTCTTCGTTATGTCACTTCCATCATGAAACCTTAAGTACTTCTCTCTGTCATCTTCAGGCGTTCCTGCAAGTACTTCCTGATGGCTAGAGCACCATGTCCTAAGCTTAAAATTACCGCAAGACAGTATGCCGGAGGTTTGATGCATCTTTTCCATGACCTCAGCGACAGAGCTACCGCCCGTGATGAAATCATCCACGTAAAAATCCTGTTGCAGAGCAGCTGAGTCAAGAGGGTAGGACTCACCCTCGTCAATGGCCAGCTGGTGCATTGCGCGAACTGCTAAAAACGATGCAGCTCTAGTGCCATATGTGACGGTGTCTAATGTGTCGACCTGAACTTCGGACTGGACAGAATCTCGCCATAGAATGCACTGAAAGTAATTGTCAGGTGAAGATACTCGTACGCAGCGGTACATTTTACAAATGTCCCCAGTGAGAGCGACTGGATATGTGCGAAACCGAATTAGTATGCTGAACAATGCAGGCTGAATAACAGGGCCTGCCATCATCGCATCATTTAGGGAACATCCAGTTGATGTAGCTGCCGAACCATCGAAAACGACATGAAGCTTTGTCGTGGCACTATACTCCTTTAAAACACAGTGGTGAGGCAAGAAATATCTGCAGAGACTACGAGAATCAGGGTTGACTGGGGACATATGCTTCAACTCAATATACTCAATCATAAAGGCAGAGTACCGCTCTTTAAGTGTAGTATCACGATCCAACTTTCGCTCCAAATTGATGAATCGACGATGCGCCTGAATGTAAGATTCCCCTAAGCGATCGCCATTATCCTTTAACGGGAGACGAACTGAATACTGCCCTGATGGCAAACGTGAGAAGTGGTCTACGAAATGCGCTTCACAATCTAATTCTTCCTTCGTATTCAAAGCGGCGTCCGCACAAGTCTCGACCTCCCAAAACATACAAAGAGTTTTATCCAACCTTGCATCCATGTAAGCTTCCGAATCTTTAGAATTTTGCGTTGCCAAGAGCGCAGAGCGTGCTATCCTTTGTCCACCGCCAGATACGATCCACCCTAGCCGGGTCTTCTGCAGAAGAGGCAGACCCTCGCTGAGTTTGATTTGACCTACGCAGAGGAGATCATAGAAAATACTAGCACCAATGAGAAGATCAACTCGCTGAGGGTTGAAAAATGCAGGATCAGCAAGCTGAATATTTGATGGAATATTCCAGTCGGCTACATTGACTGCCAGACTTGGTTGACAATCGGTATGGTAGGAGCTATAAGAGCAGTAAGCGTAGTTGCATAGTCAGCTGTGCGAGAATGCATACAAATATTCAAAGTGGATCCCTCAGTAGCCACGCTGGTATCGCCGAGCCCAGAGACAAGTGCAGACGATTGAGTTCTTCTAAGCTGAAGCTGATGGGCGAACCTGGATGTGATGAGATGAAGCTGAGATCCTGAATCACAGCGGTAGCCAGAAGCACAACATCAGATTGAAGACCTTGGGCAGCAAAAGAGGTATAGGCAGGGGAAGGTGAGCTGCTAACAGAATCCTGAGCGGCAGAAATAGCGTCTGGTTGGAGAGTTAGATCTGGAGCGGAAAGATCTGGGGAGCATTGAGTTGTGGATTGCAGATTCTCAAAATGCAACAAACTATGATGCCTCCCACCGCATACTCGACATTTTCCACTGTTGCATGCACGAGTCCGATGCCCCGCCTTCAGACAAATGAAACATAGGGAAAGCTTCTTCACTTCTTTGTGGCGCAGCAACGGAGACAAATTCCCGAACATCTTGCAGGAATATATACCATGTCCCGCTGACTGGCAAAAACTGCATCTAGACGAGTCGGTGGACGAATTGGCGGCAACAAACGTTTTTTTTAAATGCGAATTATGGTTTTTTCCTACCTGAGCGCTACTAGCGGGTGCCGCTGTAGCGTATTCCAAATTCTCCATTTTCTGGCACCGTTTCTTGAAGTATCCATAGAACTCCTTTGCTCTAGGTATAGCATCCGACGAAAGTTGTTCTTTCATTTGCGTCTTAGCGTCCAACTTCTGCAGCAGCATGTTGATTATCATGCAATTGGATATCTCCAAATCCGTTCCCAATGTCTGCAAAAAACGTACATATATGCAAATTGACTGCATCCGAAAACTCCCGAAGCCTTTTACGATATGGCGAATCCACTCTCTTGAGCTCAAGAATCTTCTTGATATGTGCCTGTAAAACAAGTAGTTTGTTACTAAAACGTTTATTAAGTATATCCAGCGATAATTTGCACTGGAGAGTTCCAAAGATCGAACCGAATCCAAAGCCACATCAGCGAGGCTAGAGCGAAGGTGCTGGATCTTCTCGATGTCACTGAGATCCGCATTCGCGTCTATGATCGAATTGAACATCGCCATAAAATTCGAACATTCGACGTAACCACCGGAAAACTTTGGTATTTTTAGCTCAGGAAGTCGCTGCTTGTGATCCATGATGATGGTACTGTGTCCAGAGTAATTTGGTAGCGTAGTCAAATTGGCAGCAGCGCGCGAGTGGCCTTATTCGAGAGCAGCCAGTAGCTCAGCCTTCAACGATATGAAGAGCGTATCGAAGGCTTTTGGTGTGTTTTTGTTTATGGACATTTTGTTTCTATTTGTTTGACTATTCCTGATATACATTCGTCGTTTATGTTTATAATGGGATGTTTCTACCTTATCCTCATTAACTTGATCAGTTCTATCTGCCTATTGTAGTAATTGATTGGTCGCTCGATAAGTGGAATATAATTTGTATTATCTTCTTGAGCACCATGGACCGTTGCGCAATTAATATTAATGGTTTCCCCCAGTAGGTTTTTGTTAATCTTTACTCTGTATAACGCATCGGCTACATAGTTTTCCTTTCCTGGTTAATATTTAATATTTTTAATTCATTTAATTTGATCTTTCAACGCTGCAGCTTCATATTTGGTTCCTTGAGGTTATTCAACCAAACCAAGGGTATATGATCGCTTAATATTTCAAACGTTCTACCGAACGATCTGAAATATTTAGTTGCCCAGACTATATCTAGTAATTCCTTTTCTATTGCTGAATAATTAATCTCATGTTCATTTAGGGTTCTACTTGCGTAGCAAATCGGTTTGTTGTCTTGTGAAAACATCGCTCCTAATGTAATGTTACTTTCATCGGTTGTTACCGTGAACATTTAATCGAAATTTGGGAATGCGAAGATGGGGTCTGAGGTGATAAGCACTTTCAGCTTTTCAAAGGCCTCAACGTATTTTTCCTCGGTTGGGTCTATGACAGCTCGTTTCTTTAATTTGAGTGTCATTGGTTTTGATATCTTAGCGAAATTAGGAATGAATTTCCTATAAAATCCACATAAACCTATGAATGATTGTATTTTTGTGGTTGTATTGTGTATAGGGAAGTTTATTATGGCGGATATTTTTCGTGGATTAGGTATTAGTGGTTACTAAATGGCCTAGAAATTCTGTTTCTTTCATAAGGAATTCACACTTATCCATTTGAAGTTTAAGATTTGCGTCTCTCAACTTTCCAAAGACTTTTCTAAGCGACAACAAATGTTCTTCCAATGAAGTGAAATAAATAATGATCATCTAAGTATACTAGACAATCTTTGAAAATTAAATCTTCTAACAGATTGTTCATACATCTTTGAAATGTAGCGGGGGCAGTGGTAAGCCCAAAAGGCATACGAGTGAACTCGTAATGGCCTTGCTTAGTTGAGAAAGCTATTTTTGGGATTGAGCTAAGTTCCATAGGAATTTGATAGAATCCTTTAGCTAAATCGATTGTCGTGAAATACTGACACCTTTGTCTAGTATTTCATCCATTCTGGGTGTAGGAAATTTATCTTTAACTGTCACCTCATTTAGACTTCTATAGTCTACTACCATTCGATATTTTTGCTTTCCTGAAGCGTCTATCTTTTTGGGTATCATAGAAATGGGTGCACAATAGGGAGAATTCGACTTACGAATGATTCCCTGTCTAATCATATCTTTGATTTGCTGATTCACTTCCTGATCGTGTATTTGAGCATATTTGTATGGTCGACGATAAACAGGATCTTCGTGATGTGTTTTAATTTAGTGCTTTATTGTACTAGTGAAAGTCAAATTGTCACCTTCTTTGTACTGTACGTCCTTAAACTCGTAGAGAACTTTCTTTAGTTTCTCTTTTTCATCGTTATTTAAATGCTCCAACCTTAGCTGGTTACATTCCCTTAATTCATTCTCTAACGCGGAAGCGAAGTATTGCTCTCCTTCAGGAGATGGGTCAAGGCACTTAGGTGAAGTTATATCTTCCTTTGAAGATGGCTTATCACCTTTGTGTGCGGTCTTGCCTTCTGCAATTGCTTCTCCACTTTGGATGATCGGGTATGACCTTTCTCCTATCGTTACCGTTTCGTTTCGGTAATCAATGACGGCTTTGCTGGCCATCAAATATTCTCTGCCTAGTAGTATATCATAATTTTCGGAAAAATTATGAATATAAAACTTTTGTTTCGTCGGATTTTTGGTTGCATTTTTGGTTGCATTACGTGTAATGCTCTTAGTCAGACGGACGGGTCCATTGATGGTGTGGACAGTGAGGTTGTCGCTATCGACTACAGAATCTGTTTCTTTTTATTTATTATTATTTCTATATATGGTCGTCCTCGGTGTCTTCCGAGGCACTCTGCTGAAAATTTACGTCCATTTTCATTTGTCCACTTTGCCTTTCCCTAGATCGCTTGACCGGCTGATTCGGTGTACTACTACCTGCCTGAGTCTGATTGATCTGATGGTTAGTGGGATTCTGCGCTCTGCCTTGGTTTAGGGAATTTCTAAATTCGTTAAATAATCCTGTATTATTTGCGGCATTATTCCCTGAATTATTATTAATCGATCCAAAGGTATTTCTAGAAGTACTTGGATTTTGATTGTTAGAATCGTTTGAATAATAACGAGGGTAGTACATTCCAACATTCCTACGATTATTTTTTACATTCTTTGAGTGTTCATAATTCTTATGATCAGTTACGAAAGTTTTATAGATTCCTAACTCTTGATCTGATTTTTCCAGCTCAGCTATTGTAGAAATGTTTTTCTTTGCTAAGATAATGAACAGTCTATGGGGTAAAGCGTCTTCTATTGTATGTCTGGTTTTATTTGCTAGAGCGTTTTTATAGATTAATACATTTTCTTAGCTAGTTTCCAGATTTAGTTTACTTATGATAACATTTTTTTTTTAATTTCTAGTGCTTCTATAAACTTACGAATACTCCCATTGAATCTGGTGTCGTGTAGTTGTTCTAGTAGAGTCTCGTATGGAGTGTGATTGTTGAATTTGCTGATTAAGGCATCTTCTAGATCGTTCTAGGTGTTGGGTTGAATGTGATAATAATTGTGCTCGTCCGCACAGTTGACCCTCAGTGGCCCCGTACATGATGCTCTGTTGTCGTCTGTCTTCCGTTGCGTACAATACGGAGCTGTACTCAATCCTCGTTATGAAAGCTTAGACGTTCTAAGCATCCATCGTATAGATGGATTTGCCTGATTGACTTCAGGGCTTGGTTTAGATGTACCTCTGATAGCGGCATGATAATTTATTTTTTTTTTTTTTGAGTAGTTTGATATTTTTTTTTTTTACTAATATCAAGTAGTTTGAATCGTGTGTAGATTCTTTGGCGGATCTCTTGGTAATAGCGTCACTTTTCTCGAATCAGTGTAGATTATTACGCACTGTAATTGTCACCACGCAAATTGATCGTCTAAAAAAAATACCCGGTACTCGAAGAGTATAGGGGTATATTAGATTTGTGGGGATAACGGTTGTGTGTAACGCACAGAAGGAAGCGTTTCCGACCCCATAAAGTATATATATTCCTGATCAGCATCAATAGCCGAGTCGATATAGCCATGACTGTCTGTCCGTCCGTCCGTCCGTCCGTCTGTCTGTCTTCATTTGCGCCTATACTTATCTCAGAGATTGTTAAAGCTAGAGTAACCAAATTTTGTATCCAGTCTTCTGTGTTATTACACTACTCCAAATGTATTTCAAAATTTCGCCCCGCCCACTTCCGACCACACGAAAGACGAAAATCTGTAGCATGCACAATTTTAAAGATACGAGAAAACTAAAAACGCAGGATCATAGAGAATGATCATATCTATCAGAGTGTTGAATGTGGATCACATCAGATTATTAATATAGCCACAATGAAAAAAACCATTTCGAAAGTCATCGTTCCCTCTCGCTCTCTCTCACAAGCGACCCTGTCGGCTTTGCCTATTCGTCCAAATGAACGCCTAGATCTCAAAGACTATTAGAGCTGGAGCAACCAAACTTTCAATCCAAGCTCCTGTGATATCACTTCAATACAAGTGTATTTCAAAATTTTGTCACGCCCCTTTCCGCCCCCACTAAGGACGAAAATCTGTGGAATCTACAATTTGTAAGATACGAGAAAACGAAAAACGCAGAATTATGGAAAATATCCGTATCTATCAGATTGCCGAATCTGGATCATATCGGATCATTTTTATAGCCAGAAGGAACAAATTCAATTTCAGTGGCTACCCAACGGCAGCCAAGCGATTCCCTCTCTCTCTTGCACACACTTCCATGTCTCTTGTATGTGTATGTGTATGTATGTACATGTATATGTAAAAATGTAGCAGCCGAAGTAAAAATTATATGTAAATAAAAATGGAAACAGATAACTTCTAAAATATAAAAATACAGCATAGGGTTCGACTTAATTTTTTTAAATTTTCCATTTTGGCCAAAATTTAATTCGTCTCTTTTGCGAACATACATAAATACGTAAATGTATATACTGACTGAGTACCGGGTATAAAGTAGAGCCGCGGCCATTACCGCGGATCACAACTTTCTCTCTCGTTTAAACTGAGATCATACCGACTGCGCCAGTTAGATATGCGACACGTGAGAAAATAAAAAAGAAATAAAAAGATTTATTTCTTTACTTAAACTTAGTGTACAAAAGTTAGTTAGTTCTTCGACGATGACTATAGTCTGATGTCGTAAACGGAATTAACTTTGGGTGAATTCTCCGACGGAGTCTCGGTTGACGTTTGTCTTGAACAAAACTGAAGTCCCCTCTTAGATGTGGACTATTTATATTACGATGCTCGGATTGGGATTCGGGGCGTTAGCTGCGGCTTCGGCTTCGGCAATGGCGTACGTGCCTCGATCGATATGTGGGAAGGCGGCTGGATCGATATGTGGGAAATGCGGCTTTTGATGAAAGGCTTCCGCTGCTTATGATCGGTGTTGCATTACTTGAGGGTGGCTGAGAATGTAATCCTCCTCGGTTTTATGACCGATTCTGGTTGGTGAGCTAGGATGGCGTGATTCTTGGGAATCGATTCTAGTGCGGCTGAATACGCAGTATCTATTGTTTTATGTTAGGCTCCTAGCTTACGGTGTTTGTTTACATTGCCGGCTATCGGCTACAAGTGGTCCACTTCGAGCGTGGGATTGTTTATGGGATCGAAGCTGAGGGTGTTGGATTGTTTATAGTATGTGGGTGTAGGGTAACAGATATAGATAATGGTATGCGGGGCAACTTAGAAGATTACTACCTAATAAGGACAGCTTCTGAATTAATAGAGTATGGTTAACCAAATCAACTGCCTTGCTAAAATCCGTAAAAATAACGTCAGTTTGCAAACCGCTCTGAAATCCACGGTTGATTATGGAGGAAAACTCGAGCAGATTGGTAGTTGTTGACCGATGTTTAAAAAAACCATGTTGTGAAAGAGATATCAAGCAAAGAACAAAGATGTTGCAATTGCCGGGTAACCAGGTACTCAAGGAGCTTAGGAATAGCAGAGAGCTTAGCAATGCCTCGGTAATTTTCTATGTTGGCTCTGGAGCCCTTCTTGTGAAGCGGAATTATGTAGGACTCGTTCCACATTTCGAGGAAACAAGACTGTCTCAATAAATAGATTGAAAAGAAAGGTTAAGGGTTGGCATAGGGACTGGGCACAATGTTTTAAAATGCATCCAGGCACTTTATCAGGACCCGCAGAAAATGAAATTTTCAAAGACTTCAAGCCATCAAGCACAATGCTTTCCTCAAAATATGATTGAAAAATGCTATTAGAGTGAGGCAAATGGTAGGGATACGGAGTGGATGCGTTATTGATATGAGAAGAATAAGACGACTGGAAAAAGGTTGCAAATAAGTTTGTTTAGATAATGAAGGGACGGAGCAAATGCATTGGACTTACGTTTTGAGTTGACAAAAGAAAAGAATTTATTAGGATCATTGCGGAAGTTTCTACTACAAGAAGAGAGGTAATGATTGTAGCACAGACTATTAGTTGTTAGGAATTGAGAGAGGGCGGAAGAATATTGTACAAAGATAAGCAAGGAGCCAGTTTTCTGGTACTTTTTAAAAGGTCTGGATTTCCTATTCTTTAAGTATGACAAATTCCTGGAGAACCAGGGAGGCTTGGACGATAATGGTAAAATAATCTCCGGAACATAAGTATTAAGGGCGGAGTTTAACATTTTTTAAAATGAGTTGACTGTTACGTCAATATTCAGTAAGGAAAGAAGAGTGGACCAATCGACATTCGAGAGTGGTGAAGGTTTAGATTGGCGAAATCAGTTTGGCGAAAACACTTCATCCGGTGAGGAGTCGAGGAATTGGTACACTCTAAAGTTATAGATAGCGTAGGATGGTGTAGCTCTTCAGGAAGTGATAGTGGGCAGACTCTGGAAACTGTACCTAGAGAAGCATCCATAACGAAAATAAGGTCGAGAAGTCTGTTCCTATTATTTTTAATAGAATTAATTTGGGCAAGGGAATCATCTGTTAGCTCATTGATAAAATCGTTATGAGTACTAGGAATCAATTGGTTAACGTCGTCGCAGGGCAGCCAATAAAGAAGAGGTAAATTTAAATCACCCATGACCACAACCTGATCAGCACAATCTAAAGAAGACACAACAGAATGGATAGCAGAAAGGTGTTTTGAGTAAACCTCAGCATCAGATTTGGGAGGAATATATGAGCTGGTTAGATAGATTAAAGCCATGCCAACACGGACTTTGACTGCAATGAACTCAATCCCATCGATATTGTTGAAAGGGAATAACTCCGATGAGAAGTCAGTTTTGACTGCGATCAGAACTCCACCTGCATAAGATGCACGATCCATTCGATAAATGATTAAATTGTGACCAAAAATTTCATGATCATGAACAGTGGAGTTGAGCCATATTTCGGAAAAACCGATAGCATCGAAATCGTGAGAGGCACTATCCGTATGTAGTTGACGAAATTTGCCTAAAAAACTGCGCACATTCTGATAGTGAACGGAAAAATAGTTAATTAGTTTTTAAAAACTACTCCGACTGGTACTTGCAAGCACACCTTCAGCTTGACCTAAATGAAATGCTATTGTAGTGTTCAAGAAATTTTCTTTTTTTGAACCTCTCGAAATGCAAACTTATGGCATTCTACCGTCGTGTGCCAATTTTGTATCCCTTGGTAATCCCTTTTTCCCTTGGTAAACATGTATTGGATCGAATTTCGAGTTCAAATGATCGTTGAGTATTATTTGATCATAAACTGTGTTTTAGTAGTCCTATAGCGACGACAGCTAATAAAGCTAAGGGTGTTCTAGCATTCATCAAGCGTTGGTCCAAGGAGTTTGACGACCCGTATGTGACCAAACAATTGTACATTTCGTTAGTGCGCCTGATATTGGAGTAATGTTCCTGAGTGTGAAGCGCACAGTATAAGGAACAGCAAGCTATTCTTGAATCAGTTCAGAAACAATTTTTAATTTTCGCTCTTGGGTCAGATTGATTTTACGGTTCCCTCGCGTTTTACTCTTTCTTTTAGACCTATCAGATTACCCTTATTTAGGTCGAACCATGGCCATCATGAACCTTTCTGGGTTTTATGCTTAATTATATTTTTCTTTACCATATCATATCCCCTGAACTAAACCTTAAACATATAGCATTTAGTATTTACAACCACCTGAACTCTGCTAAACTGTAATTTTAATATTTTTAATTTTATTATAGTTCATCTTTAGTTCTATTCCTAATTTATATAGCAATAGTAGCAGAATAAATCATTAATAAAAAATTAATTGAATAAATAAATAAAAAAATAAATAAATCACATACGACACAGGACTGTCGTCAACGAAAAATATCGAAAAAGTTTGATACAACAGCGACCACACTGGCGACTGCCATATTTGAAAACGATTTAAGACATCCCGCGAATTTGAATTTCTGCGAGATCGCAGGTTCTAATGGATCAGGCAATGTTGGTGACTAACAATTTTCGGTCTTGGCTCAGAGCTGTTGAGAAGAAGACGTAGATTTTCGGAAAATAAAGTCTCCCTGCAGAGTAGAAAATACTCTTTGTTTTAATGTTCTAAATCTATAAAATACAAACTGTAGAAACGTAACAAAATCTAAAATTTTGTAATACTCACATACCTTAAATGCATGCCTGAAATCGTTCAATTGGCGTGTTCGCCAGTTCCGCAAGTTACGTAAAAAACATATTGCATAAGATACATAAATCATACAGACTAATTATGTACATGAGTAAAGTGGTGACATTGTTCCTCGGCTCACAACGTACAAGCTCCTTTTTTACAATCAGGGGTCCTGAATGTAAATCTCGACCAAATTCCACTTATTTGAAAAATTAACAGAAAGATAGACACACATTGTTGGACAGAGTTTCGCTGCCGTAGCAAGGGAAGTTTTTTGTACCGAAAAGTAAAGACGCAACCGTTCATTTGTAAGGTTTATTTGTGGCGAAATACACTGCTCTGCTCGCAGGCAGATAGAGACCGAAAAGAAGGAAAAACAAAAAGGAGATAAGAGAAAGTCGTCTCGTCACGTCTCTCACTCATACGCTTACATATTCATATGTATGTCAATACATGCGTGCATTGCTAGAGATGATGATTCTTCAACACACATAACGGTGCTGATCAATTAAATATATTCTAACTATGTATCTTACCAAATCTTAAAATACTCCCCATACACTCCATGAGTACCGGGCATAAAAACTATTTTAAACATGGCTATATCCAATAACTTTTTAAAGGTGAACTTCTGGATTAGTTCATTCATTCACCTTCCACCACCTCCTTCCTTTATGAAATATCTTTAATCATAAGTAAATATTCTGGATAAAATAATTTATTAACTGAATTTCGCATCTTAGAACAATGATTTATTTCAAATACAGTTTTAAAAAAATTAAAAGTTGCACATTTTTATGAAAGATCTTAATAACATTTTAAAGTGAGCAAAAAATGTTACCAAAATCTCTATTTATAATTGCTTTATTCTATTAATAATTGTATAGATCTTCACGTTTCCTAAATTTATAAAAACTAAATGTACAAAACATAATACTTTATCTTAGAATGATTAATCAACTTTTCTCTTTTGAAATATTGAAATGTAATTTTAAATTAAATTAATTAAAATTGGAAAATAAAAGTTTTTTCATAACAGTCTGTTTCCAGCACTGCGGAAAATCAATCAATTCCTGACAGGAAATTTGTATTTATTTCGTGCGTGTGGAACGCAACTGAAACTGTGTGAACGAGCACGTAAAACGTACATTTTCAATCTCAATCTCAGCTGCGCCAATTTTGACACTTCAACTAAAATTAAAAAAACGACAAAGCAAAAAGGAAAATATTAGTGGCGGCATAAGTTGCAGGCAAAATGAAAAAGAGACTTTCTCAAAATGTCAAAATTATCTAAAGATCCGTAATCCACCAAATACATGGTCTTGCCTCAACTGCTTTTATTAAAGAAAAATTTTCCTCACTTTAACAATTAGCATCCCTCTTGTTTGTTTTACTCAGAGTTTTTTCCTTCATCTGTAACTTTTCACTGCAGGAATAATGGTCAACCATATATTCGTGGTGGAATATCAGATGTTCTCTGAGTCAACACACGATGTCGATAAGCCCACTATATTAATCTTTTGATTTCATTCAAGTTGCTGGATACACAAAAACAAAAATGAAAAATTCCTGGTACAGTGTTTTTTATATGAAGTTTGACAGAAAATTTGTTTCCGCGGTGCTGGATGTCCCGCTTTACGGAAAAATTACAGATTCGACATAGTTGGTTCTTGTTAAGATTTTGTGGATGTGTTTCGGATATAATATTTACAGATATTCATTCTTAAAAATTTAAAACATAGCTCTTGCGATAAATTATTATACATACATATAATCAATATTCTTTTTTTCGAATACATTCGTACATTCGACCAATATTAAGTCTAGGGAGAATTAGATTACCACTATTGGAGCACTGATTAGATAACCGAAAATGAATATGAAAATGACAATGAACATGAACATGTATTGAAGAGGCTTTGAATGTATGTACACGTCATTTTTAAATCTCCTCATTTTAGAAGCTGATGAGCTCTTTGGTTAGCTACAGCTATTCTGGATTCATTAGATTCGCCCTGGAAGTAAAATACAAAGATTCATGAAAATACAAAATATATGAAAAAAGTTTAATAAATCCTGAAAGAGTAAAGATTAAAACAGTAAAAAAAGGTAACTTTGGTGCGCCAAAGTTTATATATCTTTGATCTTAAACGAACATCTACCAGGCTAATTTTCTCAAAAGAGCCATCACTACCAAAAATGGAGATAAAATGTTCTTAAACATTTTTTTTTATATAATAACAGCAAGTAACATATAATTTTGGATATATCTTGAATGGTTAAATGTCATAAATCTTAATTTCGAGGCATTACATTTTAACACATATCTTCAGGATTAAAACTTTGAAAGAAGCTGCGAGTTTTAAAATATTCATCGACTTGAAGATCTTTTGTCTTTTGAAGATGAATTATTAACAATATCTTCCAATTCAGAGAAGATAAGACGAATCAATGATCAGGGCAAAATCAATTCAGCAAGCACATTGTTGGAATGACTAGCTATAGATCGTGAAGGAATTATCTTTCACTCAATAAATTTCATTTTAAGCACGCATGTACATTTGTATAAATTTCAATGGGCTTTAAATAGACTTCATTAGCAGTGAACATATGAATGTATATAACAAAATTTGTATTGAAACTTCACATTTCTCATATACATATGTACAATGAGCTTACGATTTATGTAATTTATATATATAAATATAAATTAATAATTTTAGCCAAAAAAAAAATTTCAAAAAATTTAGTCGAACCCTATGGCGGATTTTTATCTTTTATCTGTTTCCATTTTGGTTTACATATGATTTGAATTCATCTGCTTCTGTATTTTTACAGGTACATGTATAACTAGCAAAGCTGAGCAAAAAGTCTGGGAGCAACAGATTGCATTGTTCGTACAAAAATACGGGTCAGTGATCGTAGGTCGAAACCTTTGAGAAATTGTACCACTAAACAAAGTCATACTAAATTTTTTAGAAATGTAATGCTGAAATCGCCACAGTTGAGTTCTCTGGCACAGGTAGTATTGGCCACACAAAAATTAAACTCGTTATTAGTTAGCTATTAGTTATTAAGCTTTATTAAAAAAAAATTAATTTTAAGGAAACTATTAATTTTTCAATCAAAAAATTAGTTTGAAATATAAAAAATTAATGTTTGAAATTTCTAGAAAATTTAACGTGAAAATCGAATGTCAAAATGTTACACAACGTACCACTGTGAATCGCAAAGAAGACAAATTAAACTAGTCGACACGACTTTTCCGCTGTCACCAAAAATGACTTTTTCTGATGGATTTAAATGTTTAAAAATTTTTAGAGAATGATTTTTATTTCATGGAGTAGTTTTTTTTAAAGAATTTCTTAAAAATTTGGTATTTTTTGTCATAGGTAGTGCTTCTATTTGTCACATAACTTAAGTTTCCTATAACTGGTTGTATCGAACTTTGCAGTTAAAAAAAAGCTGACAAAACGGTTATAACTTAGCAGCTTATTTTTATATTTTTATTATTTTTATTTTTATTTTCCTGAGCTTTCAAAGTCAAAATTTTGGGAAAAAAAACCGAAAAAAATAATGAAATTTCAATTTTGAAACCACTACCTATGACAAAAAATACCAAAAAGTTTTGGTCAAACGGTTATAACTTAGCCGTTTATTTTTATATTTTTATAAGCGATACCTTAAACGACGCCTAATTAATGTGTCTATCTAAAACCAAAAATCAAGGCATTCAAAAAATTTTTTTTCGACTTTTCCTGAGCTTTCAAAGTCAAAATTTTGTGAAAAAATACCAAAAAAAATAATGAAATTTCAATTTGGAAGCTTAATATCCAGTCGTTAAATTGCAGCTACAGTGTCTGAGTCGGATTTATAGCTGCATTTGTCATCTTTTTTTAAATACCAAATTTTTAAAAAATTCTTTAAAAAAACTACTCTAAAAAAAAACCATAATTCTTAAAAAAAATATAAATCTCCAAATCTATCAAAAAAAGTCATTTTTGTCGAAAACGGGAAAAAAAAGTTGAATTTTGTCGAGTAGTGTCATTGAAAAGACCGTTTGGGTTGACTTTTTCAGTCAATCCGTCTTTTAGTGAGTCTCTTTGTGCGAGCATCACTCATATCTCTCATTGTGTGATGTTCGGTAATAGAGCGTCTCACGAACAGCTCAACGTAAAGCGCTCAACAGAAAAGTGAAACGAAAAGAAATCAAGTCTACTGCTCAGAGAGAGAACGAGGGTGCATACTTTTTTTCGCTGGTTCTCGCGAACAGAGCGTAAGCAAAACAAACGGTCACCAGTTATTTGATAACTTCATATACGAGACGCGGAGAGAGAGAGAGAGGGAATGAGTAAACGCTTGACAGACGTTGCGTAGCGTATAAGTTTAATTTGCTCCCTCTGGACATAATAATGATCTGACCTGCCCAAACACATAAAGGTGGGTATTTTTGCTTAACAGTTTATGGCGAAAGTTTTTTGTTGTCCCTCCTACGAACAAAACACTTAACAGACAAAAAAGAGAAAACATGCGGAACTAATCGTCTCTATTACCAATTACAGTAGCTTTTGCTTGCTGTCTAAGTTTACGTGGGGGTGCCTATAACTAGGGAGTTCCAGCAGCCCACATGCTTCCCATAATTATAAAATATATTTTGTAAGTTACATCAATCATAATCTTACCTACATATGTATGTACATCTGTATGTACTATATATATAAGCATGAGTCTTTTGAGAGAGTCAAAAATATGCTCGCTAACGAGCGTGCATGTAAGCTTGTGTACGAGTATACATTTTAATATTCCAAAACACTCGCAAGCCACCTCGCAATTAAGCATTTTATATCGTAAAAAACTCGCATAGTCCGCGTCTCTACAAACGCGATTTCGTGTAAGCGAGCAGTTATCGCCTTATTCTCAAAGTTTTAAAAAAACTGAAATTTTTAAGAAATGTACAAAACAAGGGTCGATGGACTAAACTGCACAGCTCTCGTAAGCTTCGAAATTTCGACTCGCCGATCTAAGTGCAGTGTAAGCTACTTAGACCACCACCGCGACATGCTTCGTTTATGCTCGGGCTACGCAAAAAAGTAAAAAACTGAAAGGTAGCATTAGAACTAAGATCGTAGACTAGCGCAAAGAGCTTTGTGCCAACGGCTGTCCCGAATATTTTTCCACACTGCAGAACATTAGCGACCTCTGCATTAGCATCAACGGGAAGGACACAGACCTTGGTAGCTGCTTCTCGAAACCAAGGATGCCCGTCCCGACTGAACTGTACATATTCCGCTTAGCTATTTTCCCTGAATTTTCCCACAATACACCAAAATGGGAGCAACAAAGTTGAATAAAACGCCAATCAAATCCCCTGGTCAGGCAGTTCGTATGAACTTAGTCCTGCTACTTCTGGCTCAAAAAGGTTCTATAGCTCCTCTTATTGTTATTGTTGTTTATTATTATCTCTTAGTGTTAGTTTCCCTGAAGCGTTTGAAGGCGGCCAAGAATGGAGCTGTGGAGCTATTTGCTAAATTCGCGAAACCGTTTTCAATCCGCCTGTATCGGATGATGCTGCAACCGAATTAAGCCGAGCAGTGATTGTGGGCCTGCGAAATGTCCGCTCGAGTCGAGGTGAGAAGGGCCTTTTGTAGAACTTCAGGAAGCTCTCTCTCTCTGGCCAACCCGATCTGCGCCAATTGGGACTGTATAGCATCACATCAACATCACCTTCAGTCGACCGTTAGGAGCTATTCCAAGGAATGAATTTTGATACGGCGGTATGCAATTCCACCTCTATCAATTAATGCATACCGACAATTCTTAGGCAAATGAAATGACTTATAGCCTGTTTACACTACCGCATCATTGTCAAAGATGCGGAAAAATGATGCAAGGCGTTTACACTTAGGCCGCATCATTTCCGCATCATTTTGTCAGCTATTGTTGGCTCCACCGAACAAAAATTAAGTGCTTCTGACTTTAGTTTTTAAGTGGCACTTTTAAAGTTGGAATCAGCGCGACCCAAAAGACATTGCAAGTCTTTGTGTTACCATGTTGTTGCTTGAAATCAGACTTATTTTGTTTGATTCAACAAAAATACCCCGATACTACGTCGAAACCCCGAATAATTTCAGTATTTTGTAAAAATACTTGTTCCATTTAACGGAAAAATCCAATGATGGGCCCTATTGTAAAAAGGGTATTATATGTCCTTTTTTGTGTAAATATGTTTTTAACATCTGTCATCTACATTTCACATCTACATATGTATAAGTATTTACATATTTACGGTAAGCGCTTGACGGGCGTTGCGTAGCGACTAAAATTTAGTGTGAAAGAGAGCGAGGGGATCTCATCTGATCCAGAGTTGGCAATCTGGTAGATACTGCCATTTTCGTATCTTCAAATTTGTGGATTGCACAAATTTTCGTTCTTTGTGTGGGCGGAAGGGGGTGGAGCTAATTTTTCAAATACACTTGTAATAGTGTGATATAATAGGCAGCTGGATACAAAATTCGGTTGATCTAGCTTTTATATTCTCTATCTCTCTAAACCATACGGTTTAACGAGGTCGAAAGACATTTTCAGTCCTTTGTTAAATAAAAACTCGTTGCTTCCTGATTTACGAACAGTAAAGCCGGTGTTTTCACCGGGTCCGGACGGAGTTCCCGACTGTGTACTCAGGTACTGTGCCGAGTCTCTGTGGGCCGTTGCTTAAACTATTCACCCTGTCCATTAATTCTTCATGCTTCCCCTCGATATGGAAGTCTAACGCAATGAACTATACAGGTATATCTAAGTTATCAGCTATCCACTCTTGAGTACTCATGTATGCGGATGATGTTATGCTCTGTGTCCAATAGAAGGATATTTCTTTTCAATTCAGGTTGCAATCCAATCTCGATAGATTTCCTTCTTGGTGTTGTGAAAATTTATTAAACCTTAATGCTTCAAAATGTAAAAAAATTACTTTTCATCGCTCCAGCGCCTTTCTGGTTCCTTACAATCTTTGTGGTGGCTCTCTTGAGAGAATTACCCGGGTTGATGATCTTGGTGTTCTATTATAGGCTTTTTACAGAGAAGCAGAGAAGCAGAACTGCCGTTTACACTACATCGTTTTTGCGTCTTGGAAGAGTAAAACAAATTTTGTAAACAAACAAAATAATGTGCGAAAATCAGCGAAATATGTATGACGGGAAAAGAGTTGATTCTTTTAACTGCGGTAGCGCAAGGGGAGGAGAATCTTTTGAAGTGCATGGAAGCGGCTGCGTTATCATCAGAAAAGTTGCAATTCGTCTTGCAACTTCAACGTCCTTCTCGCGTTTGGACTCTTGTAAGTAAAAAGCAGATAATGTTCTCTCTTTTCAATTAAATAATGTATTCTAAATTGCAATAGCCACAATATGGTCTAGGATCGTCTGTGGAATATCGTACGGTAGAGAGTTTATTTGCCAAAGGCCATTGTCTGCTGCATATTACTGGAGTTTTATCGCGAGGTAGTTCCTCAACTCGCTGACAAGTATCTGCCAGCAAACTTTCTTACCCTGAAAAGATCACGTAAACAGTGAAAGGATTCAAAGACATGGGATTTGCAGCAAAAAATTTAAAATCAACCATATTGTTGAAAGAGACGAATTAAATTTTGGGCAAAATGGAAAATTTCAAAAAATTAAGTCGAACCCCATGCTGTATTTTTCTATTTTAGAAGCTATCAGTTTCCATTTTTATTTACATATTATTTTTACGTCGGCTGCTACATTTTTACATACACATGTATAACTACTTACAAGAGACGTGGTAGGTACGAGAGAGAGAAGGAATGAGTAATCGCTTGGCAGGCGACTGAAATTTAATTTGTTCCTTCTGGCTATAATAATGATCAGACCTGATCCAGATTCGGCAATCTGCTAGATACGGTAATTTTTTATGATTCTGCGTTTTTGGTTATATCTTATCTTAAAAATTGTGGATTCCACAGATTTTCGTCCTTTGTGGGGGCGGAAGTGGGCGGGGCGAAATTTTGAAATACATTCGGAGTAGTGTGATAACACAAAAGACTGGATACAAAATTTGGTTGCTCTAGCTTTAATAGTCTCTGAGATATAGACGCACATGAGACGGACACACGGACGAACGGACAGACAGACATGGCTATATCGACTCGGCTGTTTATGCTGATCAAGAATATATATACTTTATGGGGTCGGAAACGCTTCCTTCTGTGCGTTACACACATCCGTTATCCCCACAAATCTAATATACCCCTATACTCTTCGAGTACCGGGTATTACTAGTTTAAACAATTTGTTATAAGCATTACATGTAATTTTGCCCCTTTTTATTCAGTTAAAAAATGTACGCGGCAAAATTTAAATTTTATTCTGTTTTTTTTTTTGTTGGTTTTAGTGGTGATAGTTCCGTTGATAGTCAGAAAAGTACAAAAATTGCTGTTATGCGCAAAGAAAAATAAAAACCAATCGAATATAACGAATAATGGTGCGTACCTGCGACGAAACTTTTTGCCACTACTAGGGCCCTATGCTAAACCTATGTAAAACGAGAGGGAACGTTTATACATACATTACAAAAAAAATTTCAAAAAAATTAATTCGAACCATTCTGCAAATTTTTATACATATGTACATATATTAAATGTTTTTCTGTTTCTGTTTACATATTCGTCTACATATTCGCTACATATGAGTAAGCGCCTGAAAGGCATTTCGTAGCCACTTAAATTTCATTTGTTCCTTCTAGCCATAATAATGATCCGACCTGATCCATGGATCCATGACATGGCTATATCGACTCGGCTATTGATGCTGATCAAGAATATATCCCTATTCTCTTCGAGTACCGGGTATAAAACTGCGTTTCTGGGAAGACGCAAAGAATCAAGAAACAGCCTCAGTGTAAACGGCACATTTGATCCCAAGTTAAAGTTTTCAGAACATATTTCTACCATGGTGAATAAGGGGCGTGCTTGGGTTTATAGAGAGGTGGTCAAAGGAATTTGACGACCCCTATATAACAAAGACTTTCTACACCTCTCTGGTTCGTCCGGTTTTAGAATACGGCTCTTGTGCATGGTGCCCTCAATACAACGTACACCAAGACCGTATAGAATCAGTTCAGAACAACTTTTTACGTTTTGCTCTACGCGGCCTTAGCTGGGATGCAGGTGTGAGACTGCCGTCTTACCCTAATAGATTGCTTTTAATAAACCTTCCAACCTTAGCTAATCGTTGGAAAATGCTTGGTGTGATTTTTGTGCACAACTTGATCAAGGGTGACTTAGATAGCCCTGACCTGTTGAGCCGCATAAACTTCACGATTCCTATTGGAAGCACTAGAAACTATACACCGTTGTCTCTTCCGCTTTGTAAATATAATTATTCTTTGAATGAACCGTTTAAGGTCCTATGCTCGGATTATAGTTCCCTCTACCATATTATATCTACTACTAACTCCCTTCCTATTCTTTAATTACTGATACTCCCATATCTTAGTTTTACTTTTCCTCGATCAGCTCTGTTAACGATTCGCGCGTTATGCGGCAGCGCCCTTCGGTCGGTTGGGCGGGAGGCGGGCCGCGTTCTTGCCTTGGATCTGCGCGTAGCAGCCATCGGCTGGTGTCGCTTAGGCCACTTGATGATGGGGTCGGAAACGCTTCCATCTGGATGTTGCACACACCCGCTATAACCACAAATCTATTCAATGTACGACAATGTACGAAATCGAATAAGTGTGTTTTAGAACATCGCCTGAATTAGGGTCTCATGCTACGATCAAATAAAGCGCTTAATTTTATATTCTTAAGAACGAAATGGTGAAACAGAACAGAAACAGGCACTAAGGATATATGGTTTAGATCTAAGTATTCTTTAATGAATGCTGTGTATTACTCCTTTATTTTCTGATTCCGACTAAGCTGCCTTTCATATTCTCAAATTGCCTTTTCACATGCAACAATCGCCTAACAGGGTTACATCGCGCTCATCGGAAGCTGAAAGGAATATTTCCACGAGGGCAATCTACTATAATCCTTCTTGAATGAATGAATGAAGTTCACAATGAAGTTATTCTGTGAAAATCTTTGATTATGTCTCGAGAACATGTTCTACTTCCCAGAACTGATGAACAAGCTCATCTGACTGGACAATAGGTCAGGCTTTTAAAATGATACTTGCAGTGCAATTAGCAAAGACGACTTCATTAAAATGTATTTTTAATCACTTCTTAATTTTAGCAATTTAAATGTCAAATATTTTCTACTATTACTCTTATTGCGACCAGCGCCTCAATTTACAAAATATAATATGTTTGTTGGGCTAGTATGGAATAATAATAAGCAACTAAGTTGAATTTGGCAGTCGATTACAGCAACGGTAATCTCAATTCGAAGCAGAGATCTGCTCCGATAGGCAAATCCATTCGCTGTGAAACGAAAAACGATGAATCAGCCATCTGAATATTCGATGAAACGCTCCAAGATTTAAAACTTATCGAACAGATTGCTGGTCTGTTATACTTGAAGCTACAACGGTCGTCATGTATGTTATGTTATCCGAAATTCTAGATTTTAACACGAAATCGCCTGAAATGACTGGGAATTCTACTGTTGAGAAGCTGATGTCTCCAGTACTTAAAGTTTCAGCAAACGACTTTATTTTTTTATGTTTTAGTAGCTCCGTTAGCCATGTGGTGATACAGGGGTATCAGCGGATGATAGGTCGGCTCGCCGCAACTGTAACTCGGAATAGAGTATATGTGCTTTGGATGACCCGAGGCGACAGTGCTCCATGCCATAGTATATAAGGGGATCGTGAGCAAACCTTCACCCGCAACTGTACACACTGGTGGAAATCTAACAATATTCTCCCCGTAAGGGCGGCTGGTAACTGTTCCTGGTACGGTCACGTCTCTGCCAGGATGCTGACTAATGGTAGTCGGGTAGAGAGAAGAAAACTCTCAATGGAATTACACCAACTTACTGTCATATGCCTAGGGATGCATGGCCGAGGGGGTGCTCGGTCGCCAATATACGGACTCCGGATACTTCCGTTCTCCGGTGCAAGCGGGCTATGCCTTGGGTGACAAACTTCTTACGACCAACTCGTGGAACCCCGTGAACCAGCAGGTTCCGCGCGAAAAGTGGCAACTGTTCGAGAATAAGCTGCTGAACCGCTTTCTTCAGGAGTTTTGGGGAAACGCAGGGATGTCTCCCAAATGTGAGGAGGTGGCGGCGCTAGGTGAAGCGAGGAGCAAAGCTGGAGGCCGTAAACTGGGAGAACATTCCGAGTATGACGATGGTCCGAGTGTGGGTCTCGGCTAACCCTCTGGAATCAGATAAGATTCTCAGGATGTTGCAGGTATGAAAGTATGGATACAAGAGGATTACCGTAGTCCCCTACAAGTCCAACTCTAAGGGCACGTAACCGGAGGTCGAGCCCGTGTCTTTCTTTGAAAAGAGAGCTGAACTTATTTGCAAAAAAATTTCAGCAATGGAGTCCACACATCACTAACTCTCGTAGGCCAGAAGAGCTCGCTGACAATCATTATATATTTGGGTCATGACCAACCTTACCTCCTCCACACACGGCGCTCCACGCGCTCATCGAAGAATGCGATGCAAAGGCATACCACAGTCAGTGGGGAGTCACAAATGCATGGGGTGAGTAGTAATCTGCTGACCATTCAAATGGTCATATTAAACCACGAAAATGATTTTACCATTGTTATTAAAAATTGTTATTAATTGTATTACTCACGAGATGGAGAGGAAGAATGTTCTTGAGAACACTCCTTCTCAGACCACAAGTACGGGAAAAATCCCTACCATGCCTAGCTCAAACTGGATTCAGTATTGCAATCGCCTGGGCAGTCTTTTCCTGAGTTACCAACTGAGGCGGAGATTTCAAGGGAGGCCATAACCCGTCTCGTCAAAACATTTACCGACGCCTACAGTGAGGCGCTCGATAAATCCTGCCCCTCTAGTAAAACCAGAGACCAGAAAAAACGTGAATGCTGGACTCCATAACTAGGAGAATTTTGGAAAGTCTCCGCAGATTGTAGAACAATGTAAAACTGTCAATTGTGATTTTTTTCAAAAACGCTCCCGGAAATTTAATTGTTTTTATACCCGGTACTCGAAGAGTATTGGGGTATATTAGATTTGTGAGGATAACGGATGCGTGTAACGCACAGAAGGAAGCGTTTCCGACCCCATAAAGTATATATATTCCTGATCAGCATCAATAGCCGAGTCGATATAGCCATGTCTGTCTGTCCGTCCGTCTGCCCGTACGTCCGTCTTCATTAGCGACTACATCTCAGTGACTATTAAAGCTAGAGCAACCATATAAAAATCGAAGACCATTAAAAACATTGATTTTGGTTTCGCACCCAAGATATGCAATAACGTAGATGTAGATGTTAACGAACTAAACCACAAATTTTGAACTTAAATGTTCCAGTTTCCATGTATAATCCGTATATAAACGCTGTGCCGTCCAGGAATTGTAAATGTTTTGAGTTCATGTGTGTAAGTCAATGTGATGTCCTACACTCGTTACTTAAAATTAAGTCCAATGCCACTTGCCTAGATGCAATAAGTCTGAAATTCGTCAAAATTCTTCTACCATACATTATAAGCCATATCACGCATATTATAAACACTGCAATCACTTCCTCCACTTTTCCTGAAAATTGGAAAGTAGAAAAAAATTTGGCCATCCCAAATGCAAATCATGATTTCAGGCTGATAGCAATACTGGCTTTCCTATCAATAGTATTCAAAAAGATAATAAATCAAATTAATAAATTTATGAACGAAAACTCGCTTTTCTATGAAAAACAATCAGGCTTCAGGTCCAACAAGAGTTGTACAACAGCGATTTTAAAAATAGTAGAGAATATTCGAGCAAAAATGGGAAACAGTGATGTTACGCTGCTTACACTACTTGACTATAGTAAAGCTTTTGACACAGTAAACCACGAAGTTCTTTTGACCAAGCTAAGTAAGATTTACAATTTACCGAAAACTGCTGTCACACTAATTTCCTCTTTCTTAAGTAAAGGCCTGTCTCCAGCACCGCGAAATTTTACTGACAGGAAATTATTTCGGTTGTGTGGAAATCAACTAATATAGTGTGACCAAGAACCTAAAATGTGATTTGCCACTCTCATGAATCAGCTGTGTTTTGTAAACAGCGCCAATTTTGAAAATGAAACTAAATTAAAAAAAGGAAGAAAAGTAATTCTGACGATGAAGTGATTGTGTTGGTAGCGGCACATATTGTTGTAAGAAGAAGTACAGCACAGTCGGAAGCGCCAAAATGTCAAAATTATCAAAATGCTTATTTTCCGTGATCCGCCAAAAACATGGTCTTGCCTCAACTGCTTTTATTAAAGCAATCATTTCCTCATTTTAATAATTTTCATATCTCTTTTTGGTTTTGAGCACAGATTTTGCCTCCACCTCTCACTTTTACTTATGTAATAATAGACACATATATTTTCCTGGTCTGCATGTCAGCTGTTCTCTCAGTCCACATTCGTGTGGATATCGATACTATCGATAAGAATTCGTGGATTCCGTTTACGTTGCTGGATACTGGCTCCAGGAAAACACAAACGAAAAATTACTGGCCCAGTTTTTTTTATATGAAGTTTGGCAGTAATTTTTCGTTTCCGCGGTGCTGGATACCCAGCTTAACAGAAAACAAGCAGTAGTTACCCCTAACAATTTACAAATGTTCCACGTGTTATTCAGCAAGGTTCGATTTGGGGGCCTCTACTTTTTTCAATTTATGTTAATGATCTGCCGAGTGTCCTCAAAATTTGAAGTCGATATGTATGCCGATGATGTTCAAATGTATGTGAGTCATCCTATTAGCCAAATAAATGAATGTATTCTAGTGAGCAATGACGAACTCCTAAGTCGAAGTGCCTAGTTATATACAAAAAGTACCTGAGAACTGCAAATTTGACTAAGCTAAGTATAGATATTAGGAGCATCAATTTTGTGTAAAGGGCTGAAAAACTAGGCATTACTTTCAATAACACCTTGACGTGGAACAATCAGGTTAACAAAGCAATTAGAAAAATTTATGGAGTTCTTAGAAAAAATTAACTAAACTATTAATTCAAAAATATTTGCCAGTTAATATTAAAACAATGATCGCAAAAATAATAGTAGCACCAATCCTGTTTTATGGGATTAAGGTTGCTTTCAACAATATTTCTAGATATGTTTTCAACTTAAAATGAACTGACCACGAATCGAGCTTCGCTCAAAAGTTATTTGACCTAGATCTCGACGATATAATTAACCTTAAAATTCTACTAAATAATTTACAGTAAAAATCCTGACAATTTATATGATCTCTTCAGATTTACTGCGTTACAGAGAGTAAATAACCTTGTTAGTCTAAGAACCAAACCTGCAAGTTCTGATAGACAGTTTTACATCTTTGCTGTTCGACTTTGGAACCAGTTGCTACCCAATTTAAAAAATACCAGAAGCACACCTCATATTAAAGAGAAGTTAAAAGCACATCAGAGCATAACTACATTTAATAATTATAAAAAACAAAACATAAACATAAAGATATTGAAGACAACATAAGATACAAGTAAATGTAATTTTTGACAAAGTAAAATAATAGTAAATGTACTAGTTTTTAAATTTATACTAGGATTAAGTAAACTATGAATTATCTAATCAATGTAAATTTTAAAAACTACCTGTGACTAGTGCATTAAGATAAAAGTATCAATACTTATAGCACTAGGAATACTTTCAATAAATAATAATAATAACTTCTTGGTATAAATAGCCAGCCGTTGTAAGCAGCTAAACTGAGTTTCCATGGAAAAGAACCGATCACATTTCTGCTTAAAGCCCACGACTAGCTCTTTAAAACTACTTTGCATCTGTCTCAAACGCATGTCTTTTTCATTCTTTGCAGCTTTAATGCAGTCTATTACGATGGGAAATGACATCATCCATTCGGTCTGAGAAGAGCAAGTGATAATCAGCTGATAATAAGTGATCTGTTTTTTACAGATTTCTTTGGCGCAGATAATAGCATAATTTATAATTTAATTTTTTTAAAGAAAACAAATTCAAAATAATTCAATATAAAAAACTATCAGAAAAATATGCCAGACAATCGCTTAAAGAGGAGTTAGTAAAAATTGGGAGCGGTTATAGCAAGAGCCAATAAAAGAGAACGCTACTGCCATACTTACAGAAGGAGCGCTACTGAGCGAGAGAGGCCGAACAGTCAATTAGGTTTGGTGGATACGAAGGATCGATGGAAATGATGCCGCCGTAGAACTACCCAGGTAGAGCACTACCATTCCTGTCCTGTACAGTACCAATAGATTTGACTACGTTAAAGGTTTTCACCGGATTGGACTGCCCTTAATTTGCAAAAGATTTCTCATAATGGCTTAGGATGTAGGAAGGTACACAATCGCTTGACACATTAGAAAGGACCTTCAACAGATCAAAGTGAACTGGGGGAAGACTTATCCCCCCTCCCCAGCTACTGGTATATGCTATCTAGTTTCTCGGAAACGAGAATTAAATTGTATAAACGTGCCAGCTAGATCTTTGATTAGCACAGTGGCTAGAAACTTTACATCAGACAAGATACGAGAGAAGTGGGGTGTGCTTAGTGAAACTTCGACAACGCAGTTGGGTATTGCTGGAGTTAGCAACGGCTGATTGAATAGAAACGGGTACTGGCATATAATGAAACAGCGTGCTGTACTTTGATTGGCAAGTATGACAGAAAACTGATTGACAATCTAGCGTCTGATCGCTCTTATGCAAACAGTTCTTGCCAAACGAGAATAGCTTGGCCTCGTGTTGACGCTCTAGGGACCATTTTCTCAAAGTGTCAATATTGAGAAATAAAATTATCTTAGGCACGGCAAAGCTTACAAAGCTCCGCTGAGGCAACAAACTTAACCGAAATTCCCATTAATGGAATGATCAGGGGTATAACATATTTTTTTCACAAAAAGCAGATAGTTTTTCCCCGAATGGTAGGCACTTCAACGGGGCTTCTCCCATTAAGTGCGAGGATGATAACGAAATCTGTTACTTTCTCCTGCGTTGCTAGCGCTTTCAACGCTCAAAGGTGTACAGTGACGGTGTTCGTTAAAGTTCGCAGCTTGCCAATCAATGAATCCCTACGGTCCAGCCCACATACATATATCATTATCCTGACTTATCTCCTAAAAACTGCCGCTCAACAGCGCTCCACTCAAACATGACTGCAAATGATGTAACTTCTCTATAAAGGGCAGCTCGATTTCATTACCAATTAGAGCCGTGAACAAGGAATATAAGCTTGTCCACTCTCTACTGCACTTGGCAGCTGCAGCAATGGCAAGCGAGATCGATTACCAATATACATATTGGATTGGGATTCACTCGAATTCATTCAAAGCGTTGGCAAACTCGTTATGAATAGCTTAAAAAATCCTTCTCATTCCATCTGCCGTGTAATATGTAAAAGTTTGATTAAAATTTGTCCACCAGCTCGATAAATCTTTTTACGTCGTATTCATCCAAGCTGCGTAACTTTTCGTGCCGACTGCACAGATCTAACAATCAAAACGTTATTGCACTCAAATGGAGGTAGAAAGCTGCAACGAAATTGCGAAAGCGAAGACGAAAATGTATGGACAGCACCGGCACGGAAGGCAAAAGCGAAGTGCGACAATGCAACGAAATAACGTTACGAGCAGTCCGAGTAGGTTTTTAATATAATATTTACTGTTCTGCGCAAAATGTATTTCTTGCTAGTTCCAATAAATGGAATGGGCCACGTCAGCTCATAACACGAAGAGGAATTTACTCTGACCTTTTTTTTCCCAGCCAAATTTGAGGTTGGTTTACAAAAATAAGTATTTATGAAGAAATCAAAAGCAAAATTGCCGTGTCAACTTTAACTTAGTGATGAAATAAGTCATATATATTTTCGCCAATCAGTTGGGGCAATGGGCACTGAATTATCCCAGATAACTGGAAGACATTGCTTGCGCTGTGCGAGGCAATGCAGGGTCTAGCTAAGGCAATGGTCCAGCGTCCAGGTCCTGGCATAAAACCATAGGGGATTGTTGTCCCGAAAAACATTATCCATGTATGACCCTTCGGGCCGTATATGAAGCAGGAGAAATATTAAACCTGGGTTGGGGATGTCAAGAAAAACGTAGGTGGAAAGCGTGGCTGCTACCATCGGCGCACGGGTGCCATTGTTGAGACAGGTTCAAAAAAACATGCTTTCGATAAGCAAGACCGACAAAAAAAGCTTTGCCAGCCAGGTACCAGACGTCCCGACAGCACAATTCCTTGGGAACGTACCTAGTTTGGAGGCATCATTTCAATATTCTTTGATTTCATCTAGAAACGGGGAGTAGTGAAAGAGCTGAAGAAACATCAATGTTTTGTGGTCAAAAAATCTATGAAAAATCAATGTTTTTTACATTTTTGCTTGAAATAAGCCGATTAGGAGTTTGTATTTTGGTATTTTAATATATAATAATTGCTATTCAATATTTAAATATTCGCCCAGGCATATATTTTGTATTTTATCTATTTAGACATTATATTTTATCTATCAAAGCAGACATAAAAATGTCATCAAAACGGCCCTAAGTGGGTTAAATATTGATTTTATTTATATATGTGTAGGTAGGTAAATTAAAAACTAAGATGTAAAGACCATTCATGAGACATTTCAATATAAGAATTATCTTGGATATTTCTATGAAAAAATTTGGTATTTAGAAAATCAAAAAGTAATATATAAACAAGCCTCTTGAAGGAGCAAAAACACCGCTTTCTGCGAACGTACGGTTCTGGTTTCGCATTTGACTAGTTTTGGTAGGTGCCTTTAATAGCACTCTTCGAAGCTGTGGGGCTTTTTAGGGGTTCGCAGAAGGCCGCTCATGATTCTCTTTTCACCTTATTGCAGGTGTTCTTGTTGGCGTTTAAGCTATGATGATATAGATCATCATCAAGATTTGTGTACAGGAAGTTGCTGAACAGCGACTCTCCTCTGTATACAGTGGTCGATTTCTTAGGCCAAAAGAAAACAAAACAGAAAGTCTGAAATACCACTCTAATACCACTGTATGCATCAAAACTATTTCTTTACGGTAAATTCATTTTTGTTACATCCCATTCGCACGCGCTACGAATAGCGTAAGAAAGGAGACAATAAAGACAACGCGAGTGTGCAGTAAATGGAGCTTTGAGGTTATCTCACAAAAAAAAAATTTTAATTGTAAGTTGACCTATTGCTTTAAATTATTTTTTTACCAGTGAACTTTTGAGTAGTGACTTATTCAATATATTGATTAAAGTTATAGAAAAACTTGTGATTTACTTGTACTTGGTTTTAATATTATGATTTTATTAACTTTATCAAACGTTTGTTTTACTCGTACTTATACATATACAGGCACATATCAATGTGAACTTTCACGCATATATATTTTTGATATGTGGTGTTTAGAAAAATGTTCATTTGCAGATAAAGCTAAAATATGACGGCCTTAAATCTAGATTCGATTCTGAAGGTAACAAATATATTGAAAATATTGTTATGAAACGACTCGATTTTATTTTAAATAAATTTTAAGAAATGTGGAATAAAAGCAACAAAACAAAATCCAAAGTTATCCAAAAGAATTCGGATTGGTTTGCACAATATGAATATATATTATTAAGTCTGTATTGAAACCAAATCGAGGAAGTCCCGGACTAAGTCTGGTACAGTGCTCAGAAAGAATCAAGCGGGGACGGATAGCAGAATTCGCAGAGCTCGATATGTCTGAAAAAAATAATTTGGAAGACAATAATTTATTTTTCACGTCATATGTCCCTCTCCAACTGATGACAAAATCGAAGAATGATGAGGAGCACCAAATAATTTGGAAGAACCCTCGACTATTGCCCTGTTCGAATTCAGTTTAAAAAGTAATTAGTCCATTTCACCAAAAACGAAGAATTATATTTAAAAACAAAATTCAACAATTGACTCCCACTGAATTCAAAACAGCTACCAACTGAAAATTCTAAACCGATCATATTCTTTAAGATACTATGGTGGATGACAAAGTGTGCAATGCTCTAACTGAAACCACATCTGCAAAATACTACACATGCCAAGACAAACCTACTGAGATGAACGATATTGACAAATGCTTATAAAAAGATGTTCTAACAGAACGCTACGAATTTGGATTGTATCCATTACATACCTACATTCGACTTTTTTGAATATTTTCTTCACGTTTCTTATAGACTTGAAATCAAACAATGGCAAATAAAGGGAATAGAAAATAAAGAAAATAATAAGGTAACAAAATATTCAGTGCAAGTTTCGTAAAAAAAATGGGTCTAATTGTCGACAAACCAAAAACAGGTGGTAATGGATCCTCAAATGATGGTAAAACTGCAAAAATAAATGTTTAATGAAGCCCATTTTAATGAAATAACTGGCTCAGAAAAACACCTAATAGAAAATTGTGCCACATTACTGCAAGCCCTATCATCAAGGTATAAAGTTTATGTGGAAAAATTTAAAAAACTTGCGCTAGATGCTGCTAGAGAACTAACGTCCAAGTATTCTTGGTATTATCTTCCTCCGTCAGTTCGCAAAATTTCAATTCACGCTCCCGATGTTATTTAAAATGCACTAGTTTCGATTGGAATTTTCTCAGAAGAAGCTGCTGAAGTCAAAGAATAAGGACGTTAAGATGTATCGACTCCATCATACACGAAAAAACTGTCGTGTCGTTACAAATCATGATTTGTTTTACCGATTACTTTTGAGCTCAGATCCTGTTATCACTGGTCATCGAAAATTACCTTGCAAAAATAAATAGATTTTACTAAAATCAGTTTTTGAATTACTTGAATAATATTCAAACAATTTTTTTTTCCATCGACCTACCTTAAATATTTTTAATAAATTAAAATTCGCTATCATTATCACATCATTAAAATTGAATTTTCCCAAATTGTGTTACTTTAATAAACTAGTCAAAAGCAAAAAAAAACAAAAAAATTTGATTTTTTTACAAAGTATTTTCCGATGAGCGGGAGGCGACGTGGAAGGTGGGAGAGGGGTTTGGAGCGTTTTATTTATATTTATATTATTGTTTCTAACTTCTAATTTTAAAAAGCTCAGAAAAAAATTTCACTTTGATATAGGCAGTGGAAGTATTTGACGGAAAGATGGCTTGATATCCTTCGAAGGTGTATCCTCTTCTTCATTCGTATATAAACGTTCGCGTGTGTGCCAGCTGCTGGTGACGATGAAGTTGAGGGTTGATTTTTTACTACCACCATGTCAGATGCGCTCTGAGGGATTTTATCTCGGCTGGCCTGGGCGGCTTCTTGTAACCGCTCATACCTTCACGCGTTATATTCGGGCTTCTTCTTAAGAGATTTTTTTCCCTGGCGGTTAGCGGGCCAGGGGTCTTTGCTCTTCTTTGCTTTTATGTAGGTGTAGCTGCAGCACCCTTAGTATCAAGCGTAGCTGGCTCAACTTCGCTTGCAGGGTTGACTTTTACTGTCAGGACACCTTTCCGCTCTTTCCCAAAGGCTTCAAAGTGCAAAACCCTGGAGGGCTTCCATGATGGTCTCTAAGCTTAGGTCTTTCTCCATCTCGCCTGTGTGTTCTGTTCGTAGGTAGACGCTACTTAAGCCCCATGTCATCCCCATCCCGAATTTCAGGAAGAGCAGGTTCTCCGCCACCTTGCTGATCTGTGGGATCACATGTTGGCTCTCTGACGATGGTAACCAGATAGATAGATAGCGTTCTCAGGAGCAGATCGATAAATGCAAACTTAGGTGATTCCTTTTCAAGAAAAACGGTCAGAAGGGGTACCACTCTTGTGGAACCAAGCCCAAAATGACCTTCTTCTGTAGCTGACCAGTGGATACAATGACACGGACGACTCGGATAATACAGTAATACTGGTACCACGTAAATTCCCGCCCACAATCAGTAAACTGCTGGAGTCCGCACATGGAGCGACCGATGGAGGGGTATGCCAAAATGGCCTTGGGTTGCGTCCATAGAAAACCACACTGGTCCTGTATCCCGAAGATATAAAAAGAATTTTTTATGAACATATGTATAAAGGATAGAAAAGAATGGAATAAAGAAAACCGGTGCTTAGACAGCATGAGTTTTTTATCTTCGCCGACGGCTCAAAGACAGACGACGGGACAGAAGCCGAAGTTTTCTGAGAATATCTGACGACGGCCATAACTCTAAAACTTCCTTATTGGTGAAGTGCATTTTATTTTTTTCTTGTGACTTTAATATGCAAGGACTGCTTCATCGCATGCAAAACCAGCAGTAGGCTTGATCCCAAGCAAGAACGCAGCCCAGTTCCCGCACAACCGACGGGCGCTGCCGCATAACGCGAGACTCGTTAACAGAACCGATCGCGGACATGCACGAAAGATAGGAGTTGGACTAGTTTTCGAGGAAAAGTAAAACTAATCTGACTAAGCAATAAACTAAGCAATTTCGAATTACGAGAAAGATATGGGAGTATCAGTAATTAAAGGCGAGGAATGGAATTAGTAGTAAATACGATATGGTAGAGGGAATTATAGCACGAGCATAATGCTCTAAACGGTTCATAAAAGTACTAATTCTATCTACAAAGCGGAAGGAACGGTATATAGTTTTTAGTGTTTCTAATAAAAATCGTGAAGTTCATGCGTTTATCAAGTTGTGTACAAAAATCACACCAAGCATTTTCCTACGATTAGCTACGATTAGGATGGAAGGTTTATTAAAAGCAATCTATTAGGGTAAGACGGCAATCTCACATCTGCATCCCAGTTGAGGCCGCGCAGAGTAAAACTGTATGTAAGTACATACATATGTATATACAGACTGAATACTAGGTATAAGGTATGTAAAATTGCGACTCGCTATGATCCCCGTCGTTAAATCTTTTTTGACAAGGAAAAGAAGAAGTCTCTGCCTCTTTCTGTTTCGGACAGATAGCTTGAAATTTTCTTTTTTTATACCCGGTAATCGAAGAGTATAGGGTGTTGAACTACTGAGCTTCTTCAGCAGCGTATTTTTACGAAAAATGTATTAAAACAAAATTTGGTATGATTTTGATGTGTATATTAGGTTCGTGCATTCTCGTTTTAATGATAATAGACAATGCGAGTGATGCAACAAATGAACAGGTCACAGTGCCAACGAAAAAGAGTTAATTGTTCGACGATACGAGCAAGCGCTTACGAAGACGATCAAATTTGCGATGTTGCGATAGAGAGAGCAGGGCGACAGTAAGCAACAACTGAGATATGTGCTCTTTATGCTGCCGTTGGCCGGCGCTAAGCCGAACATACTCCCACCGTTGAAGAGTACGGGTCTTCGACATCCTTCCTTGGCAGCATACACAGCTTCGCAACGGCCCTTGTGGCAATCCCAGTGGCTGTTTTGATCTCAGCTACCCTGGCAACACCATCCTTCCCGCCGATTAGCTTAGTCACCCTTGCCAATGGCCACTTGAGGGGAGGCAGGTTCTCGTTCTTTACGAGCACTACGTCACCGACGCTGAGACTAGGCTGCCCAGTTCTCCACTTAGCTCTCTCCTGAAGAAGGGTGAGATACTCCTCTCGAAAGCGGGACCAAAACGTCTGCTGCAAAAAATTGACCTTCTGCCAGCGATCAAGACGATTGAAGCTTAGTCTGGTTACATCTGGCTCTGCAAACATAAGAATCGGCGCTGCACTCAAGAAATGCGCAGGTGTTAGCACGTCCAAGTCGTCAGGATGCTCTGAAATGGGAAGTAATGGCCTTGAGTTGATTATAGCAGTTATATGGCACACGAGGGTTCTCAGGTCATCGAAGAAAAGTACGGAATTGGAGGCGGAACGGTAGAAGTGATGCTTGGCTGTCTTCACCGCTGCCTCCCAGAGCCCGCCAAAGTGGGGCGACCGAGGAGGAATGAAGCGCCAGTCGATGTGATCTGCGACGCAAAACTCCTGAACTGCCTTCTGGTGCTTTTCGGAGAGGAACAGCTTCTTCATCTCCGCCAACTCGTTCTTAGCTCCAACGAAGTTAGTTGCGTTATCAGACCAAATCTCCCTTGGCTGACCACGAGTACAAATGAACCGCTTGAGCGCGCTAATGAACGCTGACGTTGACAAATCCTGCACCAGCTCCAAGTGTACGGCCTTGGTGGCAAAACAAATAAATACGCAAATGTAGCATTTGATGGGTGGTCTGGTCCGCACCTCACTCTTGTAAAAGAATGGACCACAAAAATCCACGCCCATAACAGCAAAGGCGCAAGTTGCATTCACACGCTCCTTTGGCAGGTCAGCCATGATATGCTGAAGTAAACGCGGCTTGGCCTTAAAACATCTTGTGCAGCGATTTACGACATTTGCCACAGTCTTGCGCCCTCCAATTGGCCAATACTCATGGCGAATTAGTGCAATTAATGATCGTGGTCCAGCGTGCAAGTTCCGCTCATGAAAATGCACAATTACAGCAGAAGTGACGGGATGACGCCTTGGAAGAATAACTGGATGCCGCGCGTTGAAATCAAGTGATGAGTTCGCCAACCGTCCACCGACGCGTAATAGTCCGTGTTCATCCAGAAATGGTGCAAGCGACGAAACAGAGCTCGACGGCTGCACCTGCTCTCCATCCCGCAAAACCTTGTAGTCAGTCCATAAGTGCACTCTCTGTATTGAACGAATGAGTAACCGTGTGCCACCAACGATGTCATCCACTGTTAATCCCGATGATTTTTTGGTAGTTGTGCTGTCTTCCTTAAGCACGCAATGGTGTGGCAAAAAATATCGACAGCGACGGGACAGTTTTGATTCTACCAACGACATGTGATTAAGTTCTTGGTACTCCCGGATGAAAGAGGAGTACTGAGATTTTAGCTGCGACCGACGCTCAAGTTTCCGCTCCAAGTTGAGGAACCGGCGATATGCTTGCATGTACTTATCACCCAAGATATCCAAACTTCTTTTGATGGGCAACTTCACAGCGAAATCTCCAGATGACAAGCGCGAGAAATTAGCTGTGAAGTGCTCCTCACAATCGATATCCCCCTGCTTGACCGTCACCGAAACTTCAGTGGAACTTTCTATCTCCCAAAACCGCCTCAGCAGCATTTCCACTTGATCGAGGGACTCATGACCTGTTTCGGATGAGCACCGACACCCCAACAAGGCTGTTTTACGAGGTTGCTGGCCACCTCCTGAAACCACCCATCCAAGGTGAGTCTTCTGAAGCGATGGCAAGCCTGTTGCCAATTTGATTTGGCCAACGCACAGAAGATCAAAGAGGAGACTAGCCCCAATGAGCAGGTCAATACGCTGCGGCCTGAAGAACTACGGATCCGCCAGTGGGATGTTCTGCGGAATTTTCCAGTCGGAAACGTCTACTGAAAAGCTAGGCTGCTGCTCGGTGATTGTGGGTGCTACCTACGCGACGAAACTGGTACTGTAGTCAGAGGCTTGCGACTGCAAATTGAGGCACACTGTGTAGCCTTCCGATGTGAAACTAGAGTCCCCAAAACCCGATACTGCGGCCGATGACATGGTCCATTTTAGTCTAAGTTGCTGAGCGAGACTAGATGTTATGAGGTGCATTTGTGACCCGGAATCCAAGAGTGCCCGACATGGCACTAGAGATCCAGCGCGATCCTTCAACAAAACCACTGCAGTGGCTAAGAGTACGACTATCAGAGCGGTGGCTGAAGCCTGTGAATGGTCTTCAGGGTGCGGTGACGACGAGACAGCAGACTCCGATTGCGACCGTCTGTCATTGAAATGCAATAACGTGTGATGTCTGACCGCACAGTGGCGACAAGTTGAGGACCTGCAGGTGCGAATTTGATGGCCGGGCTTCAGGCAATTCATGCAAAGACTTAGTTTCTTCACCTCTAGTAGGCGCAGTGAAGGCGAGAGATTTAAAAACAAGGTGCAGGTATAAATACTATGGCACAGTCAAGAGCAACCGATTCAGTCGCTACGAAAGAGCTCTTACTGTTGTTAAAAGTTTTTTTATTCTTTCCCACCTGAATGCCGGGCGCATACATTGCCCTAGTGTGCTCCTGATTCTCCAACTTCTGACATCTTTGCTCCAGAAACTCGGTGAATTGCTCGGCTGTGGGTATTCTATCCAGTGACGGAGGATCCTCCCACTTGGCTTGTGTGGCACTGTCTACCCTCTGCAGCAGGCTGTGTATTATAATACAGTCAGCAATCTGTTCCTTTGTCCCAATACTTTTTAAGGCTCGCAGATTGCCAATTCCGGTGTCTGTCAAGAACCGGAGTTGAGACACAGACGACTCCTCAACGCGCTGCACACCCAGAATGTCATTGACGTGTGCCTGAAAAATTAACCGTTTATTATTAAAACGTCTGTTCAGCAAATCTAAAGCGATGGGATAGCTGGAGTGGCAAAATTCCAACGACGAGATCATGTCTAGAGCCGGTCCTTTTAGGCAGGATCGTAGGTGCTGCAATTTTTCCACATTCGTCAAGTCAGGCTCTTTGTCGATTATCGAGGAAAACATGCTCCAAAAGGCGGAGTACTGTGAGTAGCCCCCACTGAATTCTGAAAGCTTTAACTCCGGTAGGCGATGTCGATGCTGCATTATAACCGCAGCCGGGGCTTCTGAAACATGGTCCGTCCGCATTGTTGAGCAAGGGAGCATTGTAGGCTGCCGCTTGTTCAACTCATGCTTAATGCTGGTCTCCAGCATAACCACGCACTCGTCAAACTCTTCTCTTAAGGGACTACCGATCTCATCAAGATCGACCCTTTCCAGAGCATCATGATGCTCATTAAAAGACACAACATGATCCAGTACAGACTTTAAACGGACGTTCAATTCCTCTTCCTTGAGCTCACCAATCTTCTCTTCGCCGACGGCATTTTCAATTCTCCGTGCTGCACTTAGCATAGCTTGAACCTTACGCTTGTAATAAGAAACGGCTGCATTGAGGGACACGGGGGAATTGAGAGCGTTAGGGGAGGGGGTACTATCAGAAGCCATTTCTTTTATTTGATACCGCAAACACAGAGGTCAATAGCCGGTGAATAACCTCGAACAGTTTTAAAGGAATTTCAAAGCGATCGCAGCGTTCGAACACACGGGCACAGACCAGCAGCGGGAGTTCGCAATTTGCCAAAAAAAACCAACAACAATGTCAAACACACTGAGTGCACCGAAAACGACACGAAATAACAGCAAGCAGAGGGTAAAACGGATGACGCGAGAACCGTTACTGTTTGTGCACAACCGCCGAACCGAACAACTGTATTTATGTAAAACAGGGAACGAAATTATTGGCGTTTTGTTTATAAGTTTATGTTTGTTTATATTGATGTAATTGTTTATCACGTCGGGGTCACCAAAATGTTGAACTACTGAGCTTCTTCAGCAGCGTATTTTTATGAAAAATGTATTAAAACAAAATTTGGTTTGATTTTGATGTGTATATTAGGTTCGTGCATTCTCGTTTTAATGATAATAGACAATGCGAGTGATGCAACAAATGAACAGGTCACAGTGCCAACGAAAAAGAGTTAATTGTTCGACGATACGAGCAAGCGCTTACGAAGACGATCAAATTTTGAGTGAGTGCTGCTCCCAAGATGTGCCTCCCACGCAGTTCTTGCTGGACGACGAACGACGAAGAAAGGGCGATGTTGCGATAGAGAGAGCAGGGCGACAGTAAGCAACAAAAGACTAAGAGCAATGCGCTCTTTATGCTGCCGTGGGCCGGCGCTAAGCCGAACATAGGGGTATTTTAGATTTATGGTGATAACGGATGTGTCTAACGCACAGAAGGAAGCGTTTCCGACCCCATAAAGTATATACATATATTCTTAATCAGCATCAATAGTCGAGTCGATAGAGCCATGTCCGTTTGGCCGTCTTCATGAGTGCCTAGATTTCAGAGACTATAAAAGCTAAAGCAACCAAGTTTTTTTTTCCAGTCTCCTGTGTTATCACACTACTCCAAGTGTAGTACTTCCGTTCACATACAAAACGAAAATCTGTGGTATGCACAATTTTAATAGTAAGAGAAAACTAAAAACGCACAATCATAGAAGAAGACCATTTCTATCAGAGTGTTCAATGTAGATCAGATCGGATTATTAATATAGCCACAATGAAGAAAACCACTTCGATAGGCATCGTTCCCTCTCGCTATTTCTCACACCCTGTGTGTTTTGCTCATTCGTCCAGATGAGCGACTAGGTCTCAGAGACTATAATAGCTAGAGCAACCATCTATCCAAGCTCCTGTAATATCACTTCAATACAAGTGTTTTTCAAAACTTTTCCACGTGCCGTCAGCTTAAAGCACTATAGACTTTTACATAGTTTCTTTGTATAAAGATAAAATTTTGCAATTAAAAAATGTTATTAAGCGCTACATTTTAACATTCTTATCTAGTTAGAAATTCTATTTGCGATCAGCAGCGGCCGTTTCACGAAAAATGCGAGAGTTCTTCAGTTTTACCCATTCGACTACGTAATGCATTCCTCTATTGTTAGCGATGTATTTCCTGGGTGCGGCCATATAAATGCATTAAGTATGGGGCATCACCCGAGGTAGTGCTCCGGTTTCTCTGATTCGCGTAGATATGAATATGTGGTTGATATCGCACATAGATCATTTCCGATCATGTTTTGAAGATAAGTGATTTACTCCAAATAATTGCTTGCGCAGATACTATAATTTACTCTGCTGTACAGTTGCCTGGTACCAAGGTATACTAAACAGATTTTTTTGCGTATTTACAATGTCGCCGCCATATTGCATTTTATGCAAATCAAACAATTTGTGAAAATCATTTTGACCAAAATGATTTTTATTACGAAACGCATAGCAAGCGACGACGAATGCGCGCAGGTGCAACTCCCAAAAAAATGGAAACAAATGTATTCAATTACACCGAGCATACTAGTTCGGGTTTAAATAATAATCAAAAGGATTTTAGCTCCCAAACTGAGTTAGTATAGTTTTGAGTGCAGCACGTTTATATGAAAATAATATTGTTTTATTTAATTTTAAGAATGGAGGTTGTGGGAGCGGGCATTGCCCTTGAAAATTTGCGGCTGAAAATTAAAGTTAAGGATTTGGAGAAAGAAATAAAAAGTCTAAAGCAGCAGCTGGAACAGGCTACCAATTTAAATGCCTGTGTAAGCAAACTATTTACGGCAAACCAGTTGAAGCAACTATCTATTGGAGGAAAACCCCGTTGGATGCACGAGGACATCTCTGAAGCCATTTGCCTTCACGCAGCAGGGCCACGCGCATATCGGCACCTTTACAAAAAAGGTTTTCCACTCCCCCACTTGTCCACACTGCAGAAATGGTGTCAGTGTATAGAAATCAGACCAGAGGCATTCGATTTTGCTATAAATCTGATGGAGACTCCGTGAGTCAAACGATGCAACATTGCGATTCATCCGATGTTTCCATACTATGGAAAGTAACGCAAGAGAACCTGAATGTTCAAGGTCCCACAGCAAATGCAATTCTAAGATGTTTTGCATTAGGCTTGGAGGTGGACAATGCCGTAGAGACAGCAGAGTTTATAAAACTAGTAAACGACTGGTTCGATGTTTTCATTTCAAAACTGTCTACACTTGGATAGGTACGAGCATACCTAAGCAATAGAAGGGTATAGAAGTGGTGCAGATCGATACAAAGGAGAGAGCGAAAAAATGCACGCAAAGAGGGAGCTTTCGTCTGATCGGAACATGTACAATTGGATCGTGCTTATTCGTTTTGCTTTTGACTTCACTTGTCTTTCTTTTTTCTTCTTTTGCATTTGCATTTTACATTGAACATAAAGATTAACCCATATACATATATATTAATGCATACACAGAAAAATTAAAAAAATTACTAACAATGACTTCATTAGTATTACTTCCTTTCTTCCTTTACTTCCTTCTTATGTTAAGCTCTAGCAAGGTCGTCAAAATTATTATTCTTAATATTACTTCTTACTATTTACAAGGTATTAATATTGTTCCTCAGCTACCAATGCGTTCATTGTGCACAAAGAGCTCGTCAAGGAAAGTGTGAATATAGGTAATGATTCGTTATTTGGGTATTGAATTGAAATGTTAAATCTCGAGTAAAAGGCTTGAATATATTTACTTTAAGAAAACCTTTGTATAATGAACATATTTTTTGAAATAACAAGAATTTCGAATAAATAAGCAAAACTCTTTCTAAGTACATAATGCCAATTATATATCGATTGTAATGATTAGGTGGTAGTTACGTTTGGGGCTTGCCAACATCGTTCCATGCATTGCCAAAGATAGGGTGGGTATAGAGGAACTTGTGATCTCCTACATATATTATCACTAACTTAAAGAAGCAACTACTAGACCTCTTCTGGCCATCTGTGCCGCTCGTTGATTTATTGTATTTATTTTTGTTTGTTTATTAAAGTAGAGTCTGCCTAAGTGCACTAAACTTTTTATAATATGGCGAGCACAAGAAAGTATAGGGATAGGAAAGACTCCGACCTCATCCGTCGAGCTGAGCACAGAGTGCAGTATAGTGCACAAGCCAGCCGTGCCTGATGTTTATTATAAGTGAAGATGTATTGTTAATGTAAACAATGGTGATAGTCCAGCTGTGGTAGTGGCAGTTTCGTGGTAAATAACTTATTGAATCCCCATATTTGTGCTGCATTGCATTTAATCGCCTTTGCCGTAGCCTGATGCAATTTATACTTGGTACTGGCTAATAAATCGATATTAGTTATGATATGATATCGAACAACCGAGTGAATATATGAGTTTGTTTGTGCGCTCCGTTTACGTCGCTAATTCCTACTAATTTACTACAAATAAATTGGTTTACGAACTCAATTTTATATATTTCTACGAATTATAAAAAAAATACCAAAATTCGTTCCTGGTTAAGCGTGGAAAAATCTAAAATCAAAACACTCATGACACTCATAAGCTATATACCGAAACTCACGAAATACAAAATAACAATTAAAAACGAGCGGGAACGTTGTAAGCTGCGGCAAAAAATAAATTTTGACCAAAATGAAAATTTCAAAAAAATTAAGTTACATGTTTCCATTTTTATTTACATATAATTTTTACATCGGCTGCTTCATTTTTACATACACATGTATAACTACATACAAGAGACGGGGATGTGTACGAGAGAGAGAGAGGGAATGAGTAAGCTCTTGGCAGGAGTTGCGTAGCGACTAGGCGCTCATTTGGACGAATAGCAAAGCAGACCGGGTCGCGTGTGTGAGAGAGCGAAAGGGAACGATGACTTTAGAAATGGTTTTCTTCATATAAGCATTCTCTATGATTCTGCGTTTTTAGTTTTATAGTATCTTTAAAATTGTGTATGCCACAGACTTTCGTTCTTTGTGGGGGCGGAGCAATATTTTGAAATGCACTTGGAGTAGCAGTACATCACGGAGCAGACTGGATACAAAATTTGGTTGCTCTAGCTTTTATAGTCTCTGAGATCTAGGCGCTAATGGAGACGGACAGTATCTCTATACTCTTTTAGTACCGGGTATAAACTCATAACCGTATATCGAAACTGCATAAGCAGAACGAAAAATCGCGAGACTGATAACGCAACGGAGAAAGAAATGTCGATATTGATGGCCGCACGTCTGATGCACTATTTTCCATGTGTGTTATGCTAATCAACGAACGGTTCTCTGAGCAGGCGAAACTCATCAGTACAAACTGAGGGGAGAATTTTGAAGGAGCTCGACACCAAACTCAGTGGCAATGCAGGTGATCTAGAACTATTTGCCAAGAGAGTCCAGCATCTCGAGGATGAACAAATTTAGGCACTACGGAAAAGGGTGTATGATCTCGAGGTAAAACTGGGAGCGCTACAGATGGCAGAGAAGAATGCCAAAATTGCAAATGATGTTCGCATTCATGGTATCCCAATGAGTGAAAATGAAAACTTAAAAACAGTAATGTATAGCCTATTTTTTTCACTTAACCTCACTTCCCTGCAGCCGAGAATAAGAGAGGTCTGTAGAATTAAACCACGTGGCCCGACACGCATCCAATTGTGAACGTTAAGTTTGATAACTTGCCACACAACACTTGGCACTACAACAGTAATGTGCTGCTTAGAATTCTGGCTAAGCAACACAATGGGCCTAACGTTTGCCACATTAATGCTCAAAGTTTAGTCAAAAAGATGGATGAGTTCAGATATATGTTTGTTAAGACAAATGTTTATGTAGTGTGTGCTTTGGAAACATGGTTTATGACGAACCAAATGCTTGATATGTTAGTCTCATGTAAAGGTTTTATTGTATTTCGTGCAGATCGTGTTGGACATGGAGGGGCGTGTCAATTTTTTTTAATAATAGACTTTCTATATTGACTATGCGATCCTGGGTGATATGTTTTTTTTTTACAAACGAATATAATGAACGAATTTAAATATGTACAAATTCAAAATGTATATAAGATATGCCATCAAATTATATTTATTTTCGATAGAGTATTAGTGAGTCGCATCAATAAGCAACACAGCAAATACATTTTTGGCTCAAGAAACTTGTTTTCGGTCTCGAAATTTGGGCAGCTCTGCTCACGTACACACACATCTGTAGAGCATACTACTTTTTTATATGTGATCAAATATATCATTATATACTACAATAAACCATACAATTAAATATACATTTGTGTATATTTTAATATCTTCCAGACGTTAATACAAGCTCATTATATTAGTATATAATATATTAAGCAAAGTTAGCATCTTGAATCTATAGTAAATGTCAAATGAAATGCAGTTGGACTTGATGGCGAAAATTCAGAATTTTAATTCCGGCAATTTTGAATCATTTTACACATATTATGAATACAGCATACTTCGGTATTTCCTGAAAAATGGAAACATGCTAAGAATATTCCTGTCCCAAAAAGCAATAGAAACTTTAGACCAGTCCAGTTCTTCGTTTTTTGTCTAAAGAAACAACAGTCCACTCACAAAAACCAATCCGGACTTAAGGCCTACAAAATTAAACTAAAACGAGAGGGAACGTTGTGAGACGCTGCAAAGTTTTAGCGGTCAAACGGTTATAACTCGGCCGTTTATCCATTGATTTTTAAAAACTATACCTTAAACGACGCCTAATTAATGTGTCTATCTAAAAGCCTTTATGTAGGCCTTTAAATATTTTTTTTCGACTTTTCCTGAGTTTTCAGTCAAAATTTCGGGAAAAAATACCGAAAAAAATTATGAAATTTGAATTGGAAAGCTTAATATCTTCCAGACGTTAAGTTGCAGCTACAAAGTGTCTGGGTCCGATTTATAGCTGCATTTGTCAGCTTTTAAAAAATCGGGTACCGGGTATAAAAACCATAATTCTTTAACAAATTTTAAGTCTCTAAATCCATCAGAAAAAGTTATTTTGAGCGACAGCTTGGATTGTTTTTAACTTAGACGAACGCGTGACGCGAAGGAACAGCTGTTATGAGTTTACGCTTTTTCATTAGCATTGCTTGCTTACAAATTTCGTTATTTGCTTTAGTTAGTTGCTTTGGTTATTTACGTAGAATAGCGCGGCAGAATCAACAGCTGTTATGAGTTTACGCTTTTTCATTAACATTGCTTGCTTACAAATTTCGTTATTTGCTTTAGTTAGTTGCTTTGGTTATTTACGTAAAATAGCGCGGCAGAATCAAAGTTTAGCTCGAGTATACTCAATTACCGCTTTTTCTCTCGCCTAAACTGGCCAATTTGTTGCAGCAATTCAACCTTTTCCCCAACAATTTCGAGCTTTATAATTATTATTAAATCAACCACGGTCTGCTTGACTTCCTTATGCCTTACTCGAAATATGCGGTTTAGTTTCGGCACTGGTGCTAGGCTAAGTGCAAAGCACAATGATTTGAAGACTGCCTTAACGTTTTCGCCCTCGGTGTAAGGAACCCTGTGCACTCGAAGCTTGGAGGCGATTCCGGCATTGGCAAGCACCACTTGAGTAGCCTCAGTTCGCCATATTTGGTCTTTCGCGCTGAAACCACTATTACCACTCCTCCTACTCATCCTCAATGCATGGTCAGCTGCTCCATCTCACCACAAATTTGGCCAATGCGTTCTATAAGGAGGGCGATGATTCTCTCCTCCGCTGAACACATCCTGATGGAGATAAGCTCCACATGCTCATCAAAACGCATATTTAGATCAGCAGCAGTGTTATCTCCTTGGCGTTTCGTTGGTGGTGCCATGTTATTGCTATTTATGGAGACAGTGCAAGCGAATGAGCATATAGCCCTGCTGAGTACAGAAAAGTTCCGTTAGAGAGCGGAAGAGCGTAGCGACGCAGCAAGATCCGACAGTCCAAGTCCGGGAGAGCAGCAGAGCAGAGACGATGCAAGCAAACGAAACCTTACGAAAAGCACAGCTGAGCCACAAGTACAATCAGTTAGAGAGAGCAGCAAAAAACACAACTTGCTCTGCACGGGAGAGAGTAGGTACTTTCTGAAAAGATGAACCAGGAGAGCAGAGTAATTGCAGAGTATAACGTAAAAACAAACAAGAGGGAGCGTTGTTAGCCGCGGAAAGGCTACGGCTCTACTTTACACCCGGTACTAAGTCAGTATACATACATATGTGTGAGCCTACATTATACAATATAAAATAATTTTATATATAAGACATTATCTGTTTTCATTTTTGTTTACACATAATTTTTAAAGCTGTCATCTACATTTCTACATCTACATACATATGGGCATTTCTCTGATGCCGCACGGGACGTTCGTACGCATTTCAATGTGTAAAAATGTCAAAAAAAAAAAAACAGATTTTCAAAATTATATTACCGTTATGGTTCGCCATCTGGTCTGACGAGCATGTGAGATGGCTCGGAGGGGGCCCAGCTGAGGCCACCGGACGGGTCGCAGGTTGCGGATAGCGAACGACCTACCTTTATGGTAGGCCAGCTGCGAATAAACGGTAATCCTTAGGGAAAGCACCGAAATAAGCAGTCCCGGACAGCCAGCGGGTGTTCGCGAAGTAGCAACACTGACGATGCGCTTGTGGTGCCGCCTCGTTCAAGTAGCTCACACATCCCCCCTACCCCCAACACATACCTACCCACATCCCAACCCCACACTCATCTCACACCGGGCCGGACTAAGAGTGTTATTCGACCCGTGCCGAGAGTCAGCCTGGCTGGGGGCCCGGTATAAAAATAGCCCAGTCGCTAACGGAGAGCTCAGGGACATGGCAGCCCCCTGTTCTAATGATGCCTTATCCGGGCAACGTGAATCTCTGCCCGGACGGACCGCCCCTTCTTTGCAAATCGTGGGATCAAATATGGAAGCAAATACAAATACAAAAAACAAAAACAAAATCGAGTCTGGCGCTCCCCAACTGCCAACAGGGAGTAATCCCTCACAGGGAAAGGCATCGGCCCATAGGCCTGGCCCGACCCGCACTCTAGCAGGTAAACCCTGTGCGGCGGAAGGTGCTAGGGCGAACCTCAAGGGGTCCCATCCCAATTCTGGGGTGGGTGGCAAATCGCCTCCCGAAACCGATGCCTTGGTGGAGCGGCTCTGCAAACCTGCGGCTGCCCTACCTGCTGGTAAGGTTACGGAAGATGAGTTGCCATCGACTAGTGCCCAGGCCAAAATATACACGTATGCCGATAGGAGGAGTGCTGGCAACATACTCCGTCGGCAAAACGCGAGTACAATGTCCAGCCCGACCGACCAATGGCGTGAGAAGGTCGAATGGGCATCTAAGGTGCTGCCCAACTTCGGCAAAGAGGCACCAAGAAGGGTTGCCCCGCCGAAGTCTACAGCCCCGCTTTCAAAAAGGCAGCGCTCGCAGGAGAATCCCGGACCGGCTCCGAAGCGTTCCAGAGTGCTGCCGAATGTGTCATTCGCGCAGATTGCCAAGGAGAGGACGCTGATCGGCGTCCTGGACAAAGGCAGCGAGGACGCGAAGATACCCAGGAACCAGTGGAAGTGGGTGGAAGCGGCACTGGCCGACCGCTGCTTCGACCTGCTGGATAAGCAACCCGGCCCCCCTCCGGTCTGTAAAGACATGGGGTGGTACCAGGGGTGCATTAAAATTATAGCCTGCGAAGACGAGCGCTCCGTCCAGCTGTATAAAGCAGCGGTAGCGCAAGTCGGCGAGGTCTACCCAGGGGCGAAGCTCGTCGCAGTAGACTGGAGCGAGGTGCCCAGTAGGCCTAGGGCGAGAGTCTGGGTGCCCGCTACAATAAAGGAGCCGGAGCGCATCCTTAAGATGTTGCAGCGATGCAACCCGGACCTACCTACCTCCGACTGGAGGGTAGTTAAGGTCGAAGCGACACAAGGACCGATGCACCAGGCGGTGCTGGTCCTCAATAAAGAGTCCTTGGCCCCAATCGAGGCCAAGAATGGTGAGCTGAACTTCGGGTTCAGCGCAGTAAATGTCCGGATATACAAGTCGGATGCAGCGGCCGAGGCGCGCCCTGTCGACAACCCAGTCGAGCAGGACGTTGCCTCGGAGATCGAAGCACCCGACGACGATCCTGAGCCAGCCCAGGACGGCTACTCCTCAGACACCGTCCTAATGAGGGAGTTCGAGGCGATGTGTCGCGATGATACCATCGAGGACGACTCGGACGCCGACAATACAGTGGTGGAGAACTCTGTCGATGTCTCTAAGACTACTTCAGATAAATCTCCACCACTGTAAAGCAGCATCTGCTGCCCTTATTCTCCGCTTGGAAGCGAGCGGAGCGGACGTAGTCCTAATCCAAGAGCCTTGGGTAGTAGGAGACAAGGTCTGTGGATTAGCGACGAAGGAGCACAAGCTAATTGTAACTCAGAAAGAAGGTAAAATCCGTACCTGCATTCTTGAAAGGAAGCACTTAAATATCTTTCTGCTCCAACACTATAGCAATGGTGACAACACAGCGGCAAGCCTTGAGCTACAAGGCTACAACATAAGGCTAATGTCGGCCTACATGGCACATGAGGAAAGCGACCCTCCCGGTGACCTGGTTCGCAAGATCACCACAGACAGCGAACGATCTGACATAGGCCTGGTAATAGGCTGCGACGCCAACTCTCATCACACCCAATGGGGGAGTTCGGATACGAATGTAAGGGGTGAGTCACTATTCAACTTCATCTTAAACTCAAATCTTCTCATCTGTAATCGGGGCAATGATCCCACGTTTATAATTAAGAATAGACAAGAGGTAATTGACCTGACTTTAGTGTCCCACAAACTGACAGACACGGTTAAGAACTGGAAAGTTCTGGGGGACCATTCCTTTTCGGACCATAGGTATATCGAGACCACACTATCTCTCGAGACTCCAAAACCAACTGTCTTTGCTAACCCTAGGAAAGCGAACTGGGAGAAATATGCCACGATAATGGAGGAGCTACTTCCCTCCAAGGCACCAATCTGCCTGAACACAGAGCAAGAACTAAACCAGCTAGTGGACAGGTTTACTAACGCATGCAACATTGCCTTCACGGCAGCGTGCCCAACTAACCAACGCACGGGGAAAAAGAAACCCTCATGGTGGTCAAAACAGATAGATATCCTTCGGAAAAGTTGCAGGTCCCTCTTCAACAGGGCCAAAAGCGCAAACGAGGAAGATCACTGGGCAGACTACAAAAATAGTCTGGCCCTATATAAGAAAAAGATCAGACAGGCAAAAAGGGCCTCATGGCAAAGTTTTTGCTCTGAAATAGAAGAAACGTCAGAAGCAGCAAGACTGCGAAAAATACTCTCCAAAACTAACCCATCGGTGGGATACCTTAAGAGTAGCGACGGTACGTGGACTAACTCGAGTGAGGAGTCCCTACACATTCTACTCGACACTCATTTTCCAGGATGCTCCATCACTGAGCCGACTCGTTTCCCTTGTAAGGGTCCGATCACCTCAATGGAACATATCTTCTCAAAACGGAATATAAGCTGGGCAATTAACAGTTTCGATCCGTTCAAATCCCCCGGTCCGGATCAGATAAGGCCGGCCCAATTACAGAAAGCCGGGGACATTGCCATCAACTGGCTACAAAGTATCTTTAAGAAGATACTGGCAGTGGGGAGTATACCACACGCTTGGCTTAAGGCAAAAGTAGTCTTTATCCCTAAAGCAGGTAAAGCCTCGCACTCTACACCAAAGGACTTCAGACCAATCAGTCTATCATCCTTTCTTCTCAAAACATTCGAGAGACTAGTCGGGCTACAATTGAGGACTACTATAGATCCTCAACTGTTGTCAGGAGCACAGCACGCCTACCGGAAAGGCAAATCCACGGAAACGGCACTTCACAAAGTAGTTTCGAGGATAGAGAAATCTCTACACCTCAAAGAATACTCGCTAATAGCTTTTCTAGACATAGAGGGAGCCTTCAACAACGTCTTACCAGGTGCCATTACGGAAGCGCTGACTGGCCTTGGGGTGGACCGTCATTTGGTGATGCTCATTGATCAATTGCTCACATGCAGGACGGTGACATCATCGATGGGATCGTCCACCCAGACAAGGTATGTCAGTAGAGGCACACCGCAAGGGGGCGTCCTATCCCCCCTTTTATGGAACATAGCAGTCAACAAGATTCTATGCGACCTGGAAGGGGGGGGCTGCGGAGTAGTGGCATACGCGGATGACGTGGCACTCATCTTCTCGGGAAAATACCCTTAAACACTCTGCGATCTAATGACCGCAAAGCTCGCGAGACTGTCAAGATGGGCAGATTCGCGAGGTCTTGGAGTGAATCCATCAAAGACGGAACTTGTGTTTTCTACTAGGAAATACAGGATTCCATCTCTAAACCCCCCCATACTAAATGGATGTATTCTCTCCTTTAGCGACAGTGCCAGCTACCTAGGGGTGGTAATTGACAAAAAGCTAAACTGGAACCTAAACATCAAAGATAGAGTAAGGAAGGCCACGATAGCCCTCTACACTTGTAAGAAAGCCGTTGGCTTGAAATGGGGCATGAACCCAAGTGTAGTCAATTGGTTATATAAGGCTATAGTTAAGCCAATAATACTTTATGGAGTTACAGTATGGTGGCCGGCCTTATCTAAAAGGTCGATTACCAGACAGCTCGATAAAGTCCAACGTACGGCCGCCCTCTGCATCAGTGGAGCACTTCGCACCACCCCAAATGATGCGCTGGATGCCATTCTATGCCTCCCAAGCCTTGCCCTTGCAGGGAAGGAAAGGGCACAGATGGCAGCAATCCGTCTTAGAGACTCTGATCAATGGGCATCACAGCTCATAGGTCACTCCTCGATACTCAACACCAGTTCTATCCCTACCAGGACGGATTACTGTGTCCCGAGGGAATACACAGACACCCCGTTCGAAGCTATCATCCCCCACAGAGACGAGTGGAGTGAGGGACTTCCAGGCCCAGAAGGGGCCCTAAAGATCTTCACAGATGGTTCAAAACTGAACGACAGGGTCGGAGGAGGTGTATACTCTGAACATCTAAACATCAGGCATTCCTTTAGACTTCCTGATCACTGCAGCGTCTTCCAAGCGGAGGTCATCGCAAACAAGGAAGCCCTAAACTGCCTTCAGGTGATTACCGACATGACAAATCGCGTAAACATCTACAGTGATAGCCAAGCAGCAATCAAATCGCTTAACGCGATCTCTGCTAATTCGGCCACGGTTGCAGATTGCCGCAAATCTCTCCACGAGATGGCTCAGCAATTTGTTATCAGCCTTATATGGGTCCCGGGTCACCGGGACATAGAAGGCAACTGTATAGCAGACGAGCTGGCCAGATTTGGCACTACAATCCCCCTTCTCCAAGACAAGGAGGACATTCGTATGCCGATGGCCACTTGCAGGCTCATAATAAGTGAGAAATATAAGAAATTAACAGACAGCAAATGGCAAGCGGTGTCTCGATGTCGAATTACTCGGCTGACATGGCCAACAATAGATAGGAAGCGCACATCAGAGCTACACAAGCTCGGCAGACAAAGGTGCAGCGCAGTAATACGCTCCCTAACGGGGCACTGGCTAGTGGGCACTCACGCGAATAGACTGGGAGCCCCATACAATGACTTTTGTCGCAGCTGCAGAGACGAGGAAGAGGAGGAAACGGTGGAACACCTGTTCTGCTCGTGCCCTGCTCTTAGTAGAAGAAGGCTGCAGCACCTGGGCACGCCCCTCATATCAGACATCTCTGAAATGTCCACCATATGTCCCAGGAAGATAGCCAACTTTATAAGAGCCGCAGGCTGGGACAACTGCTGATCTCTAGGACTCACGATGCGAGAAGGGAAAGATTCCCCGCGGTACCACAACGGGTCGGCAACGGCCTAGGTGTGCCGGGCTCCTGGTGAGCCTGGCGGCCGCTGAAACCTAACCTAACCTAACCTATGGTTCGCCACTTGACTAGCTCTATAGCTGGTGCTAAAAGCGATGTTGGGCTACTGTTCGTTTTCGAGATATTTGCAAAAAAGCATGGTATTCGCACGGGACAAATATAGAAGTAGTTTTCGCGGCGACCAATTCAAACTCAGATTTCAGCGAAAGTTGAAGCGATATTTTTATGAGAATTTCTGATTAATGTTCTGCATTGATGACTCTTTAAAATGGTTATAATTTTAAGCATGTATGCTTTGTAGTTTTTTTTTAATTCAATTTAAGCCTCTGTCGCACGGGACATGTCGCACGGGACAAAAATTTCTTGGCTTTACAAATGTTACTAAAATTCCGTTAACCGATATTGAAAATATTTTGTGGAATTTTTTTTAGATAGTTCAATATGTAAGGGAGACTTTGTGGAAAAACTTTTATCAAGAATTTTCTTTCTTATATGCGAAAAAAATAATGGAAAACATGACAAAAAATACCAAAAAAGTGAACTTTTGCTAATTTTAATAGGTTTTCAGATCAAAGTTAATGAAATTGTATGTCAATTAATTAAATTGGCGGATTTTCAATATATTTTAAAACTAAAATCACGAGAAAACTATTTTCAAATGCGTTTTTATTGAATTTTAATTTTTTGGCTTCGGTGGACCTCGTCAGAGAAATGCCCATATGTGTAAATGTTGACATTTTGTTGGTGAGAGGGATGCTCCTGAGTAGGTGCACCAATTTTCTACATATGTCTGTGAAGAGTGGTTGTAGGTTGAAATTTGTATTTTTGATTTTGCTTAGGTTTAGGATTAAAAAGAAATCATCTGCGTATGCGCTGAAGTTAATTTCCTTGTGAAGTGCGATAGAATTGGTCAAGTTATTGAATGCTATAAGAAATAGGACTACAGATATAGGAGAGCCCTGTGGTATTCCGTTTTCAAGAGGATGTATAGCCGATGTGTTTTTTCTTGTTTTCACTGTAATTTTTCTGTTTTCCATAAAGTTTTGGATGTATTTAATTATTTTTTCCCCGCATTTCCATTCCAAAAGTTGATCTATTATTGAGTGTGTACGTACTCGATCAAATGCTCTTGCAAAGTCAAGAGAGATGAGTGAGATATGTTTTTTTTGCGTTGAGTGACTTCGTGATAAGATGGTCTACGTAAAGTAGACTATCTGAAGTCGATTTTCCTTTCTTGAATCCAAATTGGTTTGGGTGTAGAAGTTTATTATGGGTTTGAAACCACCACAATCTTTTAGCAATGATTTTATCCAGCAGTTTTACAATGCAACAGTTTAGCGAGATGGGTCTGTAGGAAGAGATATCCGATTTATCCTTTTTAGGTTTCAGTATGGGTATGACGAGACTTGTTTTGTATGACTGTGGTATGTATGTAGTTGTCGAAGATTTGGTTGAAAAGATTGATTCTTTTTTTCTTATTTTTATTTCTCTTTTTAAAATGTCATTAGCTTTTCTATAGTTGATGATGTTTGTTTGTGTTATGTCTCTGTTTAGAGTTTTCCATGCCTTTCTTTTGTTTTGATGGAGTATTTGTAGCGTTTTGTTCCACCAAGGGACCCTGTGTGTATGTGTGTTAGGTGTTGTTTGTGGGATGCTATGGTGGTCACTTTGTATTAAAATTTTGTTGATTGTAGCGGCTTCCTTGTTGATGTTGGTACTTGGAGGGTGTGCGGTGTTGATGAAGGTGTTTAGGTTTTGGAATTTTTCCCAATTTGCATCTTTTATTTTGAAGTGAGGTTTGTCGTAGTTGTTGTGGGGATCAGTAGGGAAAAGGGAGGTGAGGATTGGGAAGTGGTCGCTTCCGCAAAGGTCGTCAAAGATGTTCCAGCTTGCGAAGGGTATCAAGGAGGGGGAGCAGAAGGTTAGGTCGATGTGTGTGAAAGTGTTGTGTGTGGTGAAGTGTGTGGGAGATTTGTCATTCAGAAGTGTGAGCTGTGATTGCTCTATAAATTTGGCAATAGTTTTTCCTCTTCTGTTGGGAATCGGGGATCCCCAATTGGGATGCCATCCGTTGAGATCACCTGTTACTAATATTGTGTTGTTGTTGCTGTTTATAATGTTGTTGAGGTTGTTTCGTAAGATGGTTTTGTTGGGTGGTATATATATTGAGTAGATTGTAAAATTTTGTTTAGATTTGATTTCAGCCGCTATTATTTCAAAGTCATCATTTGTATTTCTCTGTGTATGTTGTATTGATGTGTGGATTAGAAATGCTACTCCACCAAATCTGTTCGACGCGGTGTTTGAGATTAATTTGTAATTAATTGGTATGGGTAGGTGGTTTGTGTATTGTATGTATGTGTGTTTCTTGGAGGGATATAATGTGTGGGGAATGTTTTTTAATTATGACAAGTAGTTGGTTGTAGTTTTTTACATAACCTTTTATGTTCCATTGTATTACTTTTATTGTCATATGTAATTTATGTTGTTGGTTGTGGTTGGGGGTGTTTTAATAGATTATAGATTTATGTTGTTTAATTTTTGTTTAAATTGTTTTGTAAGTGTTTTGCTGGGGTTGCTTTGAATGTTGTCCTTAGCTTTTAGTGGTTTGATTAGTGTGTTGGTTTTTTCTTTGTTATGGCTACGAAGTATTCGGTCTGATGCGGTTGAGCTGTGTTGACTGGGTTCGCTGTTGGTTTGTGTGTCCATTAAAATGTCGTCTATGTCGTAGGTTATGGGTGTCCTGTTTGCTTTTTTTGAGGTCCCGGGAGTATTTAGTTCGGCGTTGGAAGGATGTTGTGGTGTTTTTTCGGTTGTCTTGATGGTGATGGCTGGTTTTTTTGGTTCGTTTGTTTCTTTGTTAGTTGCAAGATTGTTAGGCTGTGGGTTGGTCAGTGTGTAGGCAAATGTTGATTGATTAATTGATTGTGTTGTGCGGTTGTTATATATTGTGAGTGCTGTTTTATGGTCGACTTTTTCTAAGATTTTAATAGTTGTTAGTTCATATTGTTTTTTGTAGGCTGGGCATGTACGGTCTGTGGATTTGTGGCTGTTATTGCAGTTGATGCAGTTGAGTTCTACGTCGCATGCTTCTTCCGGATATGTGTGTGATTTTGAGCACTTGTTGCATGTGGGTTCTTCTTGTTTGCAAGCGGGTGTTGGGTGTCCGAATCGAAGACTTTTTTGCAGCGTAGAGGTTGTGGTATGTAGGGTATTACACGTACTACTTCATAGCCGAACATTATTTTATCGGGGAGATTAGGGGTAGCGAACGTCAAGGTTATTTGCCCGGTTATAGTTCCTACATTGTTTACAAACCTTTTCCATTTGTATACTTCTACAACTTTTTGGGATTTTAGCTCGTTTAGTATTTCGCTTTCTGAAATGCTAATGAGTTCTCTTGATTTGATTAGGCCTTTTGAGGAGTTTAATGTCTTATGTTCGCTTGCGGTAACATCCAGATCTCCGATTTTAGTTATTTTTAATATTTTTGTAGCTTGAAGGGAATTTTTTGTTTGTATTAATAATGTACCGGCTCTTGTTTTTTTGCATGTTTCAACTGCACCTCCGCAGATGTAGCCAATAGATTTTTTTATTATAAATGGGCTTACATTTTCAAATGATTTTTTGTCACTTCTGTTAATTTACGTAAATTTTTTATCATTAAGGGAGTTAGCGTTTTTTGTAAATAGTTTGTTTTTGTCGGGTGGGATCATCTTAACTCACGGGGGTCGAGCCCCTGGTTTTCGTTGTACGGGAACTATTCGTATTTTTGTTTGTGTAAATTCTTATGTGTCTTCTTAGTGCACTTGTTTGTTTGTCACCGAATTGCGGTTTGCTGATAAGCGTTTGCTGCTGTGGGTGTTTGTTAAGCGCTGTGTAGTTATACGTCTTTGCTCATTGAGCTTTGGATTGCAAAAGAGACGAATTAAATTTTGGCCAAAATGGAAAATTACAAAAAAATTAAGTTGAACCGTATGCTGTATTTTTGTATTTTAGAAGTTATCTGTTTCCATTTTTAATTACATATAATTTTTACTTCGGCTGCTACATTTTAACATACACATGAAATTTAATTTGTTCTTTCTGGCTATAATACTGATCCGATATGATCCAGATTCGGCAATCTGATAGATATGGCTATTTTCCATAATTCTGCGTTTTTCGTTTTCTCGTATCTTACAAATTGTAGATTCCACAGATTTTCGTCCTTTGTGGGGGCGGAAGGGGGCGTGACAAAATTTTGAAATACACTTGTATTGAAGTGATATCACAGGAGCTCGGATAGAAAGTTTGGTTGCTCTAGTTCTTATAGTCTCTGAGATCTAGGCGTTCATTTGGACGAATAGGCAAAACCGACAGGGTCGCGTGTGAGAGAGAGCGAGAGGGAACGATGACTTTCGAAATGGTTTTCTTCATTGTGGCTATATTAATAATCCGATTTGATCCAGATTTAACACTCTGATAGAGATGATCATTCTCTATGATTCTGCGTTTTTAGTTTTCTCGTATCCTTAATTGTAATTGTGCATGCCACAGATTTTCGTCCTTTGTGTGGGCGGAAGTGGGTGGGGCGAAATTTTGAAATACATTCGGAGTAGTGTCTCTGAGTCTCTTAATAGTCTCTGAGATATAGGCGCAAATGAAGACGGACAGACGGACTGACGGACAGACGGACAGACAGACATGGCTATATCGACTCGGCTATTGATGCTGATCTGTTTCCGTGATCTTCTCCTGGTTAAGAAGTTGTTCTGGGATACACTCGTAAGTGAATTCAGCATTCCCTTCCCGACCAAATTCCATCAATATCCTACACCCAATCGCAGGCGATATAGCGCTTTGGCTATCCATTTCTCGAAAGGAATTTTAGGTCGAAAAATTGAATATTATTTTGTGGAGATAGCAGTCCCGCAAGAATATCGAAAGAAACGCATCGGAGTTTTTTACAAAATCTTCCTCCCAAAGTGAACCATGTGGCTGGCCATTCTAGTATATAATACATTATTTAACTGAGAACACTATCTGCCCTTTACTTTACGAAAAGTCCAAACGCGCTTAGGACGTTTTAAGACTAATTGTAACATGTCTGCGGATAACCTCGCCGCTTGCTTGCATTTCAAAACATTGTCTTCATTTTGGCCACCGCAGATAAAATATAGAAATATCTTTTTAATTATTTTCCTGTGGTTGTTAATTTACAAACAGTTGTTGTGCTCCCGTCAGCTGTTCTCAAGACGCAAAGACTGCTTCTTTGCGTCCTTTTTTGATATCGACAGGAAGCGCCTGTTAGTCAATTAGCAAAGTCTAATGTCATACGGTCATAAAGTTATGTGAGTTTATAAACAAACAAAATATTGTTATGTTAATGTGAAATATTTTTACCTTGCGATTAATTCTGTCAACTTGGTTATTTTGATTTTCTAGTTCAGAACCCATATCCAGAGCCATGTTACGGAGGTTTCCAATCATTGTATTAACCTGTCCCATATTTTCTTCCATTTCATCCTCCCTCGCATCGTTTGTAATTCTAAAAAGAATATATATAGTTAATACGGGAGTTATGATTTATTCCTTATTTTATTGAAATTCCGCTCATTATATAAGTAGCTAATAAGTGAATAAAAAACAGACAGTGCTTATGCACATAGTATTCTGCAGATTGGGTCTTTTTAACACAAGTAACAGATTATAATTTCTCATCATCAAGTTTTTATTTTTTGCGGCATCATAATTGTTTTATTTATCGAGACAAACGATACGTACTACCTAATACTAAATAAAGTTATATAATTAACTAGCGGACCCGGCGAACGCTGTCTCATCCAGACTTCCGTACTTCAGCACATACATATGTATGTCATCGAATCTTGATGGTAAATCATTACACGATATGCATAAAAATTCACTAAGCTGACCTTATTCTTTTCTTCTCCTGAAATATGAACTCGAACTTAGTTTTAGAACGAAAAATAAGTGATGACTAGTAAACAAACCAGTAGTTGGATTGATAGCCATCATCTCCATGAGACAACATCAATGGGTATTGAAGTAAATCAAATGACCGATAAGCGTTTCAATTGTCCAACATCCCGACCCCTTAGAGCAAGATTAGTTGGATAATGTGCTTTCACTTTTTATACCCGGTACTCGAAGAGTATAGGGGTATATTACATTTGTGGTGATAACGGATGTGTGTAACGCCCAGAAGGAAGCGTTTCCGACCCCATAAAGTATATATATTCTTGATCAGCATCAAGAGCCGAGTCGATATTGCCATGTCTGTCTATCCGTCCGTCTGTCCGTCCGTCTGTCCGTTCGTCCGTCCGTCCGGATATCTCAGAGACTATTATAGCTAGAGTAACCAAATTTTGTCTCCATGCTTCTGTGTTATCACACTACTCCGAATGTATTTCAAAATTTCGCCCCGCCCACTACCGCCCACACAAAGAACGAAAATCTGTGGCATGCACAATTTTAAAGATACGAGAAAACTAAAAACGCAGAATCATAGAGAATGATCATGTCTATCAGAGTGTTGAATCTGGATCAGATCGGATTATTAATGTAGCCACAATGAAGAAAACCATTTCGAAAGTCATCGTTCCCTCTCGCTCTCTCTCACACGCGACCCTGTCGGCTTTGCCTATTCGTCGAAATAAGCGCCTAGATCTTAGAGACTATAAGAGCTAGAGCAACCAAACTTTCTATCCAAACTCCTGTGATATCACTTCAATACAAGTGTATTTCAAAATTTTGTCACGCCCCCTTCAGCCCTCACAAAAGACGAAAATCTGTAGAATCCACAATTTTTAAGATAAGAGAAAACCAAAAATCATGAAAAATTACCGTATCTGGCAGATTGCCGATTCTGGATCAGGTCTGAGCATTATTATAGCCAGAAGGTGTTGAAAATAATTGGTATTTTAATTGCAACACAGAGTTATCATTTAAGTTGAACAATTTGGTAACACTTTTTTAGTTTCGATAACGATCATGTTTGTATCAAGAAGTCAGTCTGTAAGAAAACTCCGAAGAATGAACTATTTTCTATATTAAATAAAATACACGCATATTATCCCAACAAAGGTTATGGACCCTGGCGGTTTAAAATAGAAAAAGGTCGGAGAGACTGGTCGGTGTGTCCGAAATATTAATTCGTGTGTCGATTTATATAAGAACATACATAAAATGGCGAACAATTTGTATTCAATTGAAAAATTAGACGACAAAAACTACGACATTTGGTGTGTACAAATGCGCAGTATTTTAGTACTTGCGGAATCATGGAAAATAGTGAGTGGTGCAGATGTGAAGCCTGAAGCAGACAGTGCCATCTTGGTAAAGACAGATGAAAAGGCGTTGGCGACAATAACATTGTCTGTGAAACCAACACAGTTAAATTATATTAAAAACTGCAGCACAGCGGCTGAAGCATGGCTAAAATTAAAGGAAATTCACGAGCCAAAGGGACCGGCTCGGAAAGTGTCGCTATATAAAACTCTATTGAGTCTTTCATTGTCCGAGGACAAGAGTGTAGTAGAATACATAAACGAATTTGAAAGCGTGATCGGCAAATTAAGTGAGGTGGGCATTTCTCTGGGTGACGAGATTACCATAATAATATTGTTGTCCAGTTTGTTAAAAATTTATGAACATTTTGTAATTGCAATGGAGATAAGGGATGAGTTGCCCAAGTTTGATGTGCTGCGAAACAAGCTTCTAGAAGAGGCAGAACGTAAAAATCAAAGCAGTGGAGAAAATCATGTACAGCAAGCATACATAGCGATAGAACAGAAAAGACAAAACGGTAAATGTTTCGAGTGCGGTAAGCGAGGCTATTTTGCAGCAAAGTGTCATCAGCGAAAGGCTAGGGACAAAGAGTGCGAAAAAGACATTTTGCTTGTCATCAAAAGACACAAAGTGAACGATCGTTTGTGTGTGTGTCGCCAAGCGTCGCGTTTTTTTCGAGCGACAACATTTTAAGTCGTAAAGAAGGGTGTGTGGACAGTGGCGCCACCTCGCATATGTGTAATAATCGTGAACTATTTACCGATTTTCGTGAGTCACAACAAAGAGTGCTAGTGGCGGGCAATAAATCACTTGAGGCGACAGGTATTGGTACAGTGCGCATAAAAACAAATAAATCAAAATTCAATTTAAAAGACGTTTTGTACGTACCAGAATTGCAAACAAACTTTTTCTCAGTTGCAAAAGGCACAGAAAATGGTTTGATAATTAATTTTGATAAGCATTGTGCAATATTAAAAATATCGGACATAAATGAAACTATCGCTGTTGCTATTAAAGAAAACGGATTATATATGTTCACAAATAAATGTGAATCGGTTTATGTTTCGTGTGTCGAAAACATAATGAAATGGCACAATCGTTTAGGTCACATTAATATACAAAGTATGTGAAAAATGACATCAAATGGAATTGTTTGTGGTATAGAAAAACTGAGCCCGGCGGTAAACGTTACGTGTGTGTCATGTATGAAAAGCAAAATTCGCTCAAAACCTTTTACAGAGGAAAGTTACCGTGCGGAACAACTTTTGGAAACAATCCATTCAGACGTGTGTGGACCATTTAATGTTGAATCGATCGGTGGATCGCGATATTTTGTGACATTTATCGATGACAGATCCAGATATGCAATGGTGATGTTTATGAAAAACAAGAGTGAAGTGTTCGAACATTTTAAAACATATCAGTCGTTAGTCGAAAATCAAACGGGGCTTAAAATAAAGACATTGAGAAGCGACAACGGCGGAGAATATAAAAACAACGAGTTCGATACATATCTGCGTAATCAGGGTATAGCACGGCAGTTTACGGTGCCTCATACGCCACAACAGAATGGTGTCGCAGAACGCTATAATCGTACCATAGTCGAGATGGCACGAGCAATGTTGGTTCATTCAGGCCTGGAAGAGCGTTTTTCGGCGGAAGCATGCTCGAGCGCAGGATACATCAAAAATCGCATGTCCACGAGGACGTTGAATGATACTACACCGTATGAGATGTGGTTCAAGAGGAAGCCAATGGTCAAGTATTTCAAGACATTTGGATGTCTGGCTATAGGCCTGGATAAGACGCAAAAGCGAAAATTCGAGGCAAAGGGCAGAGAATATATATTCGTGGGCTATAGCACAGAAACTAAAGGTTACAGGCTATATGACAAAGAGCTGAACAAGGTCGTTATAAAACGAGATGTTAGATTCGATGAGAATGTGTTAATGGGGAAAGGCAGCAGCATAGATTTTTCTTGTGTGGCTCAGAAAAATTTAAATCAGTTAAAAAGCAAAGATATTAGTCTGGAAACAAATGAGAATGTTTCACCGGGTGCCGAGCAGACACCACCCATTTCGCCACAAACAGATTATGAAGACGCTACTAGCGATGTGGATCAACAGGAAAGCTGCCCTGACGAGAGCGGTGATGATGAGGTCACCCCCATATACGGACCTGGAAGACCCCGTATTCTCCGCACAGGTGCGCCAGGCAGACCATCAAAGCAGAAAAATAGACAACGTCATGCAGGCAAAAGAAGAGGTTGTGATTCCCGATAACCTGGAAGCGGCACTAAGTGGCAAGTTTTCAGATGAATGGAGGGCAGCTATGCAGCTCGAGTACGACTCGCTGATGGATCACAAAACCTGGTCATTGGTAGACCTTCCCCCGGGCAAGAGAGCTATCGGATGTAAGTGGGTGTTCAATGTTAAAACCGCACCTGATGGCAATATCGACCGGTTCAAGGCACGATTGGTTGCAAAGGGCTGCAGTCAACAGTACGGCATCAACTATGAAGAAACATATTCGCCAGTAGTACGATATGCAACGATTCGTATGGTTATGGCACTGGCAGCGGAACTCGAGTTGCATATGCACCAAATGGACGTGTGCACAGCATACTTGAATGGCACTCTGAGTGACGAAATTTACATGAAGCAACCTGAAATGTTTGTCAGCAAGAGATATCCAAATCGTGTGGCTCAACTTAAGAGAGCCATTTACGGTTTGAAGCAATCCGGCAGAGAATGGAATGCTGTGCTGGATGGGGCACTGCAAAGCTTTGGATTTGTTCCATGCAGCAGCGAGCCGTGCTTGTATGTTAAGTATATCGATAATCGTAATAATCTCGTTGCAGTATACGTAGACGACATTTTACTAGCGAGCAAGAGCAAAGACGACATGTATGCAATCAAGCAATACATTGGAGAGCAGTTCAAGGCAGTTGAAAACGGGAAAGTAAGAAGCTTTCTGGGCTTTGAGGTTGAGCGTCCCGAAGAAACTGGAGATTTGTTTGTGTGTCAAACAAAATACATTGAAGCATTGCTGCACCAGTACGACATGACAAATTGCAGGACAGCTGCAACTTCACTGGATGCGGGGTAGCAGTTAACACCTTCGGAAAACTCAAAGATAGTCGACGCAACAAAATATCAAGCTCTCATAGGCAGTTTGATGTATTTGGCCTCCGTTTGCAAACTATCGCAGATGAACAAGAGGCCCACGGTCGAGCATGACACGGGAGCAAAGCATATCCTGCGATATTTGGCTGGAACAAAAGATCGGAAGCTGCGATACATCAAATCTGGAACTTCCATAGTGGGATACACTGATGCAGACTGGGGAGGCAACATACCAGATAGAAAGTCGTTCACTGGTTACATGTTTTTCCTGGCTGGTGCGGCATTTTCTTGGGAGTCGCATAAGCAAACTACTGTGGCACTTAGCAGCACTGAGGCGGAATACATGGCGCTGGCGGCAGCTTCAAAAGAGGCTGTTTATCTAAGAAGGCTCATCAAAGAGATTGGCTGTTTTCCGAGCGATCGCCCATTTTGCATCTACGCGATAATTTAAGCGCGCAGCATTTGGCTAAGAACCATATGTATCACGCAAGAAGCAAGCATATCGACATATTGCTATATGTTTAAGGGTTAGTTCAGGGGATATGAGCTGATAAAGGGAATTATAGTTATAGCATAAAACCCTGAAAGGTTCATGCTGGGCATAGTTAGACCTAAATAAGGGTAATCTGATAGGTCTAAAAGAACGAGTAGAACGAGAGGGAACCGTAAAGTCAATCTGATTCAAGAGAGATTGGGAGTCCACCATCCCGAGAAGGAGCTTGTGCACGAACATTACACCATTGCATATTCTGCGATGGTGTAACGAAGGCAGGTCAATTAGTTTTAGCCTAGATCGGTAAGGTGGCAGGATTCTACCAGAGTCCCAATGTAAATTACGAAGAGCGAAAATTAAAAATTGTTTTTGAACTGATTCTAGAATTACTTGCTGTTCCTTATACTGTGGGCTCCACACACAAGAACAGTACTCCAATATCGGGCGCACTAACGAAATGTACAATTGTTTGGTCACATACGGGTCTTCAAACTCCTTGGACCAACGCTTGATAAATGCTAGAACACCTTTAGCTTTATTAGCTGTCGCAGCTATATGACTATTAAAACACAGTTTATGGTCAAATAATACTCCAAGATCATTTGAACTCGAAATTCGATCCAATACATGATTGCCAAGAGAATAGGATACAAAATGTGGAGCACGACGGTAGAATGTCATAAGCTTACATTTTGAGAGGTTCAAAAATAGGAGATTACTTGAACACCACAATAGCAATTCATTTAGGTCTAGCTGAAGGTGTGTGTGCAAGTACCAGTCAGAGTAGGGCAGACAGATTTTAACGTCATCCGCATACATTAATGTATGAGAGAATGTTACAACTTGGGGAAGGTCATTCACAAATAAAATGAAGAGGAGCGGACCCAAATGACTACCTTGTGGGACACCAGATGTGACGTTAACGATCTCTGATAAAACATTAGTAAATAAGACCCGTTGTGTACGATTAGAAAGATACGACGAAATCCAACGTAGAAGATTACTAGGGAAACCTAATAAGGACAGCTTCTGAATTAATAGGGTATGGTTAACCGAATCGAATGCCTTGCTAAAATCCGTAAAAATAACGTCAGTTTGCAAACCGCTCTGAAATCCACGGTTGATTATGGAGGAAAACTCGAGCAGATTGGTAGTTGTTGACCGATGTTTAATAAAACCATGTTGTGAAGGAGATATCAAGCTAGAACAGAGATGTTGCAATTGCCGGGTAACCAGGAATTCAAGGAGCTTAGGAATGGCAGAGAGCTTTGCAATGCCTCGGTAATTCTCTATGTTGGATCTAGAGCCTTTCTTGTGCAGCGGAATTATGTAGGACTCATTCCAAATTACGGGGAGACAAGACTGTTCCAAGGATAGATTGTAAATAAAGGTTAAGGGTTGGCATAGAGACTGGGCACAATGTTTTAAAATGCAACTAGGCACTTTATCAGGACCTGCAGAAAATGAAATTTTCAAAGACTGCAAGCCGTCGAGCACAACGCGTTCCTCAAAAGTGGGTTGAAAAATGCTATTAGAGTGAGGCAAATGGTAGGGATACGGAGTGGATGAGTTATAAATATGAGAAGAGTAAGACGACTGGAAAAAGGTTGCAAATAAGTTTGCGATGCCAGCAGCAGAAGATTCAGAATTGTTTAGATAATGAAGAGACGGAGGAAATGCATTGGACTTACGTTTAGAGTTGACAAAAGAAAAGAATTTTTTAGGATCATTGCGGAAGTTTCTACTACAAGAAGAGAGGTAAAGATTGTAGCACAGACTATTAGTTGATAGGAATTGAGAGCGGGCGGAAGAATATTGTACAAAGACAAGCAAGGAGCCAGTTTTCTGGTACTTTTTAAAAAGTCTAGATTTCCTATTCTTTAAGTATGATAAATTCCTAGAGAACCAGGGAGGCTTGGACGATAATGGTAAAATAATTTCCGGAACATAAGTATTAAGGGCAGAGTTTAAAATTTTATAGAATGAGTTGACTGCTACGTCAATATTAGGTAAGGAAAAAAGAATGGACCAATCGACATTCGAGAGGTGAATGTTTAAATTGTCGAAATCAGTTTTGCGAAAACACTTCATCCGGTGAGGAGTCAAGGTAATGTTAACACAACTAGAAGTGGTACACTCTAAAGTTATAGATAGCGTAGGATGGTATAGGTCTTCAGGAAGTGCTAGTGGGGAGACTCTGGCAACTGTACTTAGAGAAGCATCCATAACGAAAATAAGGTCGAGAAGTCTGTTCCTATTATTTTTAATGGAATTAATTTGGGCAAGGGAAACATCCGTTAGCTCACTGATAAAATCGTTATGAGTATTAGGAAGCAATTGGTTAGCGTCATCACAGGGCAGCCAATAAAGAAGAGGTAAATTAAAATCACCCATGACCACAATCTGATCGGCACAACCTAAGGAAGACACAACAGAATGGATAGCAGAAAGGTGTTTTGAGTAAACATCAGCATCAGATTTGGGAGGAATATATGAGCAGGTTAGATAGATAAAAGACATGCCAACACGGACTTTGACTGCAATGAACTCAATCCCGTGGATATTGTTGAAAGGGAATAACTCCGATGAGAAGTCAGTTTTGACTGCAATCAGAAACTTCACCTGCATAAGATGCACGATCCATTCGATAAATGATGAAATTGTGACCAAAAATTTCATGATCGTGAACAGTGGAGTTGAGCCATGTTTCAGAAAAACTATCATTTTATCAGGGAATTAGTAGATAAAAATGATATTGTCTTAAAATATGTAGAAACAGTAAATATGATTGCAGATATTTGCACAAAGAATTTAAGTAAGCACAAACATGTAAAATTGTTAGACATGATAGGCTTGACATAAAATTGTTTAAAGATTAAATTTGTGTTGAGAAGAGGTGTTGAAAATAATTGGTATTTTAATTGCAACACAAAGGTATCATTTAAGTTGAACAATTTGGTAACACTTTTTTAGTTTCGATAACGATCAAGTTTGTATCAAGAAGTCAGTCTGTAAGAAAACTCCGAAGAATGAACTATTTTCTATATTAAATAAAGTACACGCATATTATCCCAACAGAAGGAACAAATTAAATTTCAGTGGCCACCCAACGAAAGCCAAGCGATTCCCTCTCTCTCTCGCACACACTTCCATGCTCTTGTATGCATGTGTATATAAAAATGTAGCAGCCGAAGTAAAAATTATATGTAAATAAAAATGGAAACAGATAACTTCTAAAATATAAAAATACAGCAGGTTCGACTTAATTTTTTGAAATTTTCCATGTTGGCCAAAATTTAATTCGTCTCTTTTGCGAACGTATAATTAATTAAATAAATCGTAGGCTCATATGTATACATAAATTTGTATGTATATACTGACTGAGTGCCGGGTATAAAGTAGAGCCGCGGCCATTGCCGCGGCTCACAACGTTCCCTCTCGTTTCATTTCGTCTTGAACAGATCCTGTTTTTAAGTCTTTATAAATATTTTGATCTCGTATGTACCATGGTGCCCCAGTGATAGTTCTTAATATCTTTGATTAAGCTCTCTGGATTATTTAAAAATTACTAATATACTATATGGCCGAATCGGTTTGAGAACTGTATTTTATAAATGTGTTTTTTACTCCATTTTTAGTATTGTACAAACTTTATAAGTCAATGTAAATTACTAGCTTTACATTTAAGTAGATTTCGCATCTTTACGATGTGTTTACGCCAAGTAATCCGACTATTCATATGGACACGTATATTACTTCGGTTGTTTGTGGATTGCTGATGATACTCAGACACTTGTGCGCAAGTTTGTCTGTTTAGGGCAGTGGTAGGCACGCAGACACTCACATAAACTCATAAAGCGTTTTGAGCATAGGTCCGAGGCCACACGATTCATTTTCTCTGTTGCTGAGACAGCAGATAAGAAAAACCAAGCCGCGTGTGCTTAGGGCCGGACGCTGCCGGCGTTATGATTTAATTTTTTTTTTTTAAATTTTATATTGTTTGTCATGTGTTTTTCAGAGGCACTACCATCTTTTTTCGCAAAACTTAGGTGCTTATATTTGGTTCTAATGAACTTTGAGATTCTAAAAAGATGACGAATGAAGCTATATCCACCCATACACTTTGTAGCTTTAGCTTACCGTCTGAAAATTATTAAGCTTTCAAAATCAAATATGAAAATTGTGTGCTTTATTTATTCCTGAAGTTTTGACTTTTAAAATTCAAAATAGGGCGTCGTTTAACGCATATGTTGAGCTACCGAGCTTTTTCGGCAGCGTTGTTTGCGAATATTAATAGACGAGATTTTAGTTTGATACAGTTTATTGACAATAACGAAAGTTGTGTTGATAGGATAGAGAAAGCGAGATTAGCGATATAGATTTGGCCGGTTCAAGAGAAGGCGGGCCGAATTGCCCGTTCCCTAATGCGAGCGCGACAATTGAAGAGTCCGGACGCTGCAAAGGCAGGCGGGCCGAATTGCCCGTGCCCTATTGCGAGCGCGACAATTGAAGAGTCCGGACGCTGCAAAGGCAGGCGGGCCGAATTGCCCGTGCCCTACTGCAAGCGAGAGTGCGACAGATTACGAGGAGAGAGAAATAGCGAAGACGAAAGATCGAGAGTTTGATAGAAAAGACAAAAGAAAGAAGACAAGGAGAGAGAGAAGGCGAGAGAGCGGCTGCATAGGCCGTGTGTAAGTTAACACTTCCCACCAGCTGCAGAGTATCGGCAGAGTTTCAAAACGGAATTATGCTGATGCCGCACCCAAAGGGGGTGGGGGCAGCAACTACATTGTCGCAAGAGTTTCTGCTGAAGAACCGTTGACCTGCACTCGAGTGGCCGGCGGATCATATTCCGCCGTTGCATAAACATCCGCTGTGGAGCTGATGGTCTGCACGAGTCGCTGACGGTGCAGAACGTCGGCCCGCTGCCAAGCAGCGCTGCCAAGAGATTGGGTAGTCTTAAGTAGAATTGTACTTTTGTATCTTTAGGTTAATCAGAATTATTCTCACTCCGAACCGAGCCAGTTGTGCCGGAATAAATAATTAAATCTTAACTCTCGTGTTTGATTGCCGGTGGCCGATGCCACGGTGTTATTAGCCTTAGCCGGGAACAAGAACTAAATAATTGGCGCCCAACGGGTCTAAGAACCCATAGTAAAACGGTCGAGTGAAAAACACACACACAAAGAAGTGTAGTGAAAAATAAAAAAAAAATAATAAATAATGAAAAAAAGTGCCGAAGAAGTGAAAGGCAACTTATATTAAAACACTCAACACTCGGTTCGTTTTTTTGTGTGTTAAAACGAGTAGATATTCTCCCAGTGAGAAAAAAACAACAAGAGTGTGTGATAAAGTGGTGATTTTTTGTTGTTGTGTGAGTGCCGCACCAGAACGTAAGCCCGTGAAAAAACAAAGAAAACGAGGCCAAATTTAACAATACGGCGCCGCGTCTGCTGTCACCTACAGCGACGACCACAACACAGACCGAGGAAAGGAAAAGGGGCTGTAGGGAAATCCCTCGCTCTCATCAGTAATCTACAGAGGAAAAATAGGCTGAAGGGCTCTCCCTCGCCTAGGAAAATAGAAAACATCAAACTTCGTCAAGCAAACATCAGAACAGCCGAACAGAGTTCCCCCCAACCCCGCTCAACCGGACACCGCGATAATAAATAAGAAAAAAATGTAAGTGAATAGCTCACCGATTTCGGTTTTGTGTCAGCTTAATTAAACGAGAAATTGTAAAAATTTTAAGCAAAAATTGTTATAAGGAAAAAAAAAACATAAGTAAAGTAAATCTAGAAAAAAATAGTAAAAAATAATAATAATATAAATAAACAAAATAGAATGAAAATTTTTGTCTGTACCAAACAAAGGGAGCTTATTGAATATAAATAACAGGTGTGGTGCTCGTTAAGTTAGAACGCACCCCATGAGCGATAGAGAAGTTAGAGAAGACAGTGACGACAGCCTAGAGTCCCTAATAGAAGGTCTCCAATTGGACGGACGGCCGCCACATAAGAAATCAGATAAAAAAAGTATGGAACAATTCGTACGGGAAATGGAGGCCGCCTTAGCAGGGCAGGCCGCGACATTTCAAGAAGAAATAAGGCAGTTGCGAACGGAGCTTACAGAATCTGCCCGGCAGATTCGGGCAGAGGTTGACCAATCCCGCGCACAAAGTGTGCCTCAGGTAGAGGTGTTTAAAAGGGTCCAAATTACTCCCGGGGTCGAATGTGACTTCCAGCTAGACATGGTGAAATCACTTCCAGACTTCGAGGGGAAGCAAGTAGATTATGTGGCTTGGCGTCAGGCGGCGATGGCCGCATTTGAGCCCTTCCAGCCACACGAAGGTAGTCAAAAGCACTACATGGCGACAGGGATAATAAGAAACAAGGTGAAAGGGGCCGCGAACAACATATTGTCATCTTTCAACACAGTGCTCAACTTCAGAGCCATTATCAACAGGTTAGACTGTTCCTACTCTGACAAAACGCTGATAGGCGTAATACAGCAGAGACTGACGACCATGCGTCAGGGCAACCTCGCACTGACAGAATATTATGATGAGATTGAGAAACAGCTCTCGCTCATCACAAACAAAAACGTGATGGCACATACTGCAGAGGCAGCAAATGTGCTAAACCAGAGAGCCAGGGAGGACGCTTTAGAGGTTTTTATCTCAGGTCTGAGAAGGCCTCTAAAAGCGGCTGTGTTCCCGGCAAGGCTGACAGACTTGGAAACAGCTCTGGCCCTGGCCCAATCAGCTGAGTCCAGCGAAGACCGCAGCACCTTTGCTGCAAACTACGCCAGGATCATTGAGGAGAGGTCGGTCCGCACAAATGAGCGCAAGCACCAGGCGCCACAACAGGGAAATGGCAGGCAAAATAGGCCCCAAGAGCACTTCCCTTACAAGAGCCCCCACTACGTTAGGAGTCACCCAATGCCCAGCAAGGCAACTCATACCACCAGCCCAAATCTCAGGGCCAGTCCCAGGAGCCGATGGAGGTAGACCCTTCGTCCTCCAAGTTGAGACAGCCCTCAGCGTACCAGAAACCGTTTGGTCCTTCTGGCAAGCGCGACAACCCTTTCGGGAAAAGACAGAATGCGTCAGAACGCGCTTCGGGCAGCTGGCGGCAAAGGGTAGAGCACATTGCTACCGCTAGTGACAGATCACCGGCGGGTTACAACGAGACCGCCAACGAAGCAGTTGCCGAAATAGAGGCCGACGCCGAAATCGGCTACGAGTCCGATTCGGTTAATTTTTTAGGGGAAGATCCCTGCTGCCATTCATATGGCGGAAAGTAGCAGGGGTCACGCGTAAATTCCTCATCGACACGGGTTCATCGAAAAATTACATCAAGCCATTCGAAGGGCTTTTCGGTGTTACCCCCGTCGAAGCACCTTTCTCCGTTTTTTCAATCAACGGTTCCAACAAGATCACAGAAAAGTGTCCCTTGTTATTTTTCGGCAAAACCACGCCGTTTTTCATTCTGAAAACCCTAACAACTTTCGACGGCATTATCGGCCTTGACCTGCTAATGCAGGTGGGGGCTACACTGTCCCTCGAAAGTGGAACTCTCACGGTCGGTAACACTACCGAAACGATCAGGTTCCACAAGTGCACAGACGTCAACCATACTAACGTTATTGACATCGACGCACCTCCAGCCATTAAGGCAAACTTCATACAAATGTTGAAGAAGAGAAACAAGGCGTTCGCGGACCCTAACGAGTCGCTGCCTTTCAACACTTCGGTCGTGGCCACCATTCGCACGGTGGACGACGAACCAATTTATTCCAAACTCTACCCCTATCCGATGGGCGTAGCTGATTTTGTCGAATCCGAGGTTAAGAGCCTCCTAAAAGACAACATCATCCAAAAATCAAGATCACCGTATAATAATCCTATATGGGTGGTCGACAAAAAAGGCACTGATGAAAAGGGCAATAAGAAGAAACGTCTCGTAATGGACTTTCGGAAGCTCAATCAGAAGACTGTGCCTGACAAATATCCCATGCCAAGCATCTCGATGATATTGGCAAACCTGGGTACGGCCAAGTATTTCACAACCCTTGACCTGAAATCCGGGTACCACCAAATAACTTTGGCGGAACGCGACAGGGAAAAAACTTCCTTTTCCGTAAATGGAGGGAAGTATGAGTTTTGCCGACTTCCCTTTGGGCTAAGGAATGCCGGTAGAATTTTCCAGAGGGCAATCGATGATGTTTTGCGTGAACAGATCGGTAAAACATGTTACGTATACGTTGATGACGTAATTATATTCTCCAAGTCTCAGGACGACCATGTTAAACACGTCGACTGGGTACTGAAAAGCCTCTATGAAGCTAACATGAGAGTAGCTCAGGAGAAGTCGCAGTTCTTTAAGACGAGCGTAGAGTACCTCGGCTTTATCGTAACTAGCGAGGGCACAAGAACGGACCCTGAGAAAGTGAAAGCTATCCAGGAGTACGTCGAGCCAACGACGCTGTTCAGCCTAAGGTCATTCCTAGGCCTAGCAAGCTACTACAGATGCTTCGTGAAAGATTTCGCGGCAATCGCCCGTCCACTTTCGGACATCCTAAAAGGAGAAAACGGGACCATTAGCAAATACAAGTCTAAAAAAACCCCCATCTCGTTCAATGAGGCGCAGAGACACGCTTTTCAAAAACTAAGGGACATTATGGCTTCAGAAAACGTAATGCTGATGTATCCAGATTACAAAAAGCCTTTCGACCTAACAACCGATGCGTCTGCCTACGGCATCGGTGCAGTACTCTCACAAGGGGGTCGCCCAATAACAATGATCTCCAGGACCCTCAAAGACAGTGAGCTAAACTACGCTACTAACGAGCGGGAGCTTTTGGCAATTGTATGGGCCTTGGGGATGCTGCGCCATTACATTTATGGCGTCAAGGACATAAACGTGTTCACCGACCACCAACCACTCACATTCGCGGTATCCGAGGGAAACCCCAATGCAAAAATTAAACGTTGGAAGGCACGCATCGACGAGATCGGTGCCAAGCTCTTCTACAAACCCGGCAAGGAGAACTTTGTCGCAGACGCATTGTCGAGACAGAATATTTGTGCTTTAGAGGATAGCGCGTCGCGGTCAGATGCTGCGACGATCCATAGTGAAGCGTCAATGACTTACACGATTCACACAACAGATAAGCCTGTTAATTGCTTTAGGAATCAGATCATCCTAGAGCAGGCGCAGTTCCCATTGGAACAGGTTTTTGTTCTCTTCGGAGAAAAGACGCGCCATATCATACACTTCCCCGACAAGAACGTTCTCGTAGAGGTCGTTAAGTCCAAAATAAACCCCCAGGTCGTAAACGCGATCCACTGTGACTTCCCAATCCTAGCTTGCATTCAGCATGAACTAGTGAAAGCCTTTCCGTCGACTACGTTCTGGCACTGCAAGAATCTTGTCGCCGACGTTTTCGATGAGACCGAGAGAAAAGAGATTGTCGCCATTGAGCACAGTCGGGCTCACAGGGCCGCACAAGAAAATGTCAAACAAATCATGTCAGACTACTACTTCCCAAAAATGACTAAGCTCGCAAACGAGGTTGTCTTGAACTGCAAGATATGCTCCAAAGCGAAGTACGATAGGCATCCCAAAAGACAGGAGCTGGGGCCGACGCCGGTCCCCTCGTTCACTGGGGAGATGCTTCATGTAGACATATTCTCTACAGAGAAGAAGTACTTCCTAACCTGCGTGGACAAATTCTCAAAGTTTGCCATTGTCCAACCGATAACGTCCCGCACTATAGCGGACATCAAAACTCCGCTATTGCAACTCCTAAACATCTTCCCGAATACGAAGCAAATATATTGCGACAACGAACCGTCGATGTGTTCGGAGACCATCAGATCACTCCTCCGGAACAACTTCGGAGTACTCATTGTCAATGCTCCGCCCCTCCACAGTACCTCAAACGATCAGGTGGAGAGATTCCATAGCACCCTGGTAGAAATTGCAAGATGCCTCAAAATGGATAGAGGGATCACCGACACAGTCGAACTTTTTCTCCAAGCGACAGCGGAGTATAATAGATCAGTACACACGGTCACCAACAAAAAACCCATCGACATTCTCCACGCTGTAGTGGCGAATACGAACAAAGAAGTCCAGAACAGAGTGCAGAAAGCCCAGATCGTGCAAAACAATCGGGCCAATCAGGCACGCCAAAACAGGAGTTTCAGGGTAGGCGAGAAGGTGTCAGTTAAGTCCAACAGACGCCTCGGGAGTAAGTTGACCCCTTTATTTGTGGAGGAAACAATAGAGGCGGACTTGGGGACAACTGTCCTAATTAGAGGGAGGGTGGTCCATAAGGACAACCTTAGGTAGCTACTCCGACTAGGTTAAGAAACACACTTTGGTGACGGTATTTCTTTTAGTTTTCCTTTTTTATTCTTTTACGTATTTTTATCCACAGGATTGTCTGGGTACTTCAGTTCGTCGCAATAGTATCGGCACGCATCACCGATTACACTCACTCAGATTACATACCAATTACGGACGGAACTGTACTGGTTTGGGACGGTCTTGACTATATCAAACACACGGCAAACTTGACCGAATTCGGTCGCATTGCCGACGAGACCGCGAAAATGACGAACGTTTTCCCTAGATCCCACATGAGACAGCTATTAGAGGCCGACTGTAACCACATTAGGGACATGTTGTCTGATATCGGCGTTCACCACCGGCTGGCTAGGAGCTTAGACTTTCTAGGAACGGCCCTTAAGGTCGTGGCCGGAACGCCGGATGCAGCCGACCTAGAAAATATGAAATTCACAGAAGCTCAGTTAGTACAGGAAAGCAATAGACAGATTTCTATTAATACCAAGGTGCAGAATCAATTAAATTCCCTCACTAGTACAGTTAATAAGATTCTTAGTATAAAAAAAAACGAAATAATAAACTCAGAGCACCTGTACGAAACCCTATTAGCCAGAAATAGAATCCTCATAACAGAAATAGGGAACCTCATGCTTACAATCACCCTGGCCAAAGCCAATATAGTGAATCCATCCATTTTAGACCACGCTGACATAGAATCCGTTCTCGCTGACCAATTCACAGGGGTCACAATATCAGGCTTACTAGAAGTATCAAGAATTAAGATCTTACAATCCGCTAATATAATCCACTTAATAATCGAATATCCTAGAGTTAGTTTAGCTTGTAGAAAGGTCACGGTATTCCCTGTTGAGCACAATGGAACGGTACTGCAATTAGCAGACAACATCGTAGCTGAGTGCGACAACCAAGTGTGGGCGCTCACAGCCTGCGTTGCCACAACCATGTCCACCTTCTGCAAGAAGGAGGCGAGGGGTTCCTGCGCGCAGGGACTGCACTCCGGTGGCATCGCTCACTGCATCTCTCAACCGAGCCATCTAGAGCCCATTACCCTCGTTGACGACGGCATAATCATCATCAACAACAGACCAGCCGTGATCAGCTGTGACTCAGACACGCGGATCACAACCGCCGGGACACAGGTGGTCACCTTCAACGACTTCGCGATTGTCAACGGCTCTCGATTCCGGAATCGCAACAACATCCCACAGCGACTTCCGGGCATAGCATCGGTGCCCGCCCTGAACATCACGGGGCACCAGGCGGTCCTAAGCCTACCATTCCTGCATCAGCTCAGCGAAAAGAACCTAAACTACATCAAGGAGGTCGAACAGGCCACCATGGGCCGGCTAAATCCATTCCTTGCCTTCGGGCTCGGCATTGCCCTATGTGGTGCCGTTGGTGGCATCGTACTTATCAGAGCGCATCTCAGAAGAAGGCAAAGCGTGAACCAGGTTAAAGAGATAGTCGAGAGGTTGCGAGCGGCGAGGACGACCGCTCTTCAAGAGGGGGAGTAGTTAACACTTCCCACCAGCTGCAGAGTATCGGCAGAGTTTCAAAACGGAATTATGCTGATGCCGCACCCAAAGGGGTGGGGGCAGCAACTACATTGTCGCAAGAGTTTCTGCTGAAGAACCGTTGACCTGCACTCGAGTGGCCGGCGGATCATATTCCGCCGTTGCATAAACATCCGCTGTGGAGCTGATGGTCTGCACGAGTCGCTGACGGTGCAGAACGTCGGCCCGCTGCCAAGCAGCGCTGCCAAGAGATTGGGTAGTCTTAAGTAGAATTGTACTTTTGTATCTTTAGGTTAATCAGAATTATTCTCACTCCGAACCGAGCCAGTTGTGCCGGAATAAATAATTAAATCTTAACTCTCGTGTTTGATTGCCGGTGGCCGATGCCACGGTGTTATTAACCTTAGCCGGGAACAAGAACTAAATAATTTGTATAACAATGTGGGCAGTGGACAGTGCAAATGACAAACAATAATAAACATTTAACTTTAGTGCTGCACCACTGGATAGGATTTTAATTATGCCGACTAAATATCGCGCTGCGGAACCCGACAGCATAGTTTGTAAGAATCGATGGATCAACAGCTAAACCCTGTTTACATTAGGCCGAATCATTGGATTTTTCCGTTAAATGGAACATGCGACAATGATGCCCATAAGAGCCCTGTGGAAGACAATCATGCGACCGAATGATAAATCATGCGTTACAACATTTGCAAGCGTTACCGTATTCTGTCGAGTATTTTTACAGAATACTGAAATTATTCGGGTTATCGACGTGGGGTATTTTTGTCAAATTCAACAATAAATTCAACTTAAAGTTGAGCGGCCAAACCATTTCTGAACATTTCAATTAAAATAAAAGCCTATTTACACTATGGTTGAGTTATTGAATTTCGGGAAAAACTCGAGTTTCGTTTACATGGGGAAGCATGGAGGACCTAGAGGTGGCAAACAAGTTGAGTTTTGGTTGCGTTTAGTTGAGTTTGTCCGATTTTCCGAATAGTTCAACCCTGATCTGCCTGTCGTGGAATTATCACCACTAATAACAACAAAAATTGGCAGCTCAGAATTTAAATTTTGGCCGGAAAAACGTAGCCAAACGCTCAAATGAATTATTTTAAATATCCTATTTAAAAAATTTTAGTTTTTGTACATATGTATGTTATGTACATATACATATATCCAAAATACAACATAATTGCAAATGCAGCCGTGCAATGTCCCTGCCTTGCGGAAATGTTCCTTAAAAAATGGATTCCATGGTTTTCGCAACGTCCTCCTCCCAAAAAGATCCATACAGCGGCTATTATAATTTGGGTTTCATCTTTAAGCTGGGTATCCAGCACCGCGGAAACGAAAAATTACTGCCAAACTTCATATGAAAAAAACTGGGCCAGTAATTTTTCGTTTGTGTTTTCCTGGCCTCAGTATCCAGCAACGTAAACGGAATCCACGAATTCTTATCGATAGTATCGATATCCACACGAATGTGTACTGTGAGAACAGCTGACATGGGTGCCAGGAAAATATATGTGCACATTATTACTGAAGTACAAATGAGAGGTGGAGGCAAAATCTGTGCGCAAAACCAAAAAGAGATATGAACATTTTTAAAATTAGGAGAAGATTGCTTTAATAAAAGCAGTTGAGGCAAGACCACGTTTTTGGCGGATCACGGAAAATAAGCACTTCGATTATTTTGACGTTTTGGCGCCTCCGACTGCGCTCTACTTCTTCTCACAACAATATATGCCGCTACCAACACAATCACTTCATCGTCAGAATAACTTTTCTTCCTTTTTTTAATTTTAGTTTCATTTTCAAAATTTTGCGCTGTTTAAAAAACACAGCTGATTCATGAGAGTGCCCAATCATTTTTTACGTCACACTACAATAGTTAGTTCCACACAACCGAAATAAAGAGCAGATTCCTGTCAGTAAAATTTCGCGGTGCTGGATACAGGCCAAAAATCCAAATTCTGAGTTATTGAGTTACCTATCGATACCTCATTTATCGATCACTGTAGTGTAAATATGCTATAAATAGGCTATAAGTCTGATTGCAAGCAACGAAATGGTAACAAAATTACTTCCAACGTCTTTTGGGATGTGCTGATTCAAACTTTAAAAGTGACACTTGGAAATTAAAGTCAGCAGCACGTAATTTTTGTTCGGTGGAGCCAACAACAAAATGAAGCAGAAATGAAGTGGCTTAAGTATAAACGCCTGTCATCATTTTTCCGCACCTTCGACAATGATGCGGTATTGTAAAATGGCTATATCAGTTTGACCAAATCTTTGTGTCCCGAAGTTTGCCACTATCCCAAATGAAATTTAACCATTACAAACACAGATTTTTGTATTTTGTGTTAGAAAAGCTGAAGCTACAAAGTGTTTGGGAATTATTTATCAGCTTTTCAGAATTGCAAAGTTCAAAAGGACCAATTATAAGATACTTAAGTTATGTGGAAAAAAGAAGAATTACCTCTCAAAAAGAACATAAAAAATAAACGTTGAAAACGCCACGTCTCAACTTTATACCCGGTACTCACATTCGATTTATTTAATTTATACAATATATGTATGTTCGTATAATATATATTTTTCACTTAATCTTGCTAAGTCTAAATGAATGATAGTGAATAAAAAATTTCTGAGAACCGAAAATCTGCCTGAATTCTCATTCAATAGCAAGTTAATTTGATACGTAGATCAGCTTTACCAGCGCAACTTGATCAGGTATCAGAGACCTTTATGATTCAATTTTGGCATAAATTCATGAATCAAGCATAAGTAAGGTATGCATCATAATTCTCGTTTGCTGTTACTTTACTGTTTGCTGATAAAGTTGATCTCGTGAACCCATTATCCTCGGGTCACAATGTATCGAAGATTCTGTAATAACGTATATCTTTAATGGGATATTATATCGAAAATTCTAGATTACTCTGCGTTCCAGAGAATGGAATAATAAAAACATTAGGGTTAACAAAAAACCAATCAGAATTTTACCTGCCAATATATCCTGCTTGTGCCATCATTCCGTTTCTATCATCCATAACTCTTTGCGGTTGATTGTTTACAACTTTTCCATCATCATTTCCTTTCCAAGTTCCATCGTCTTCTTTAAAAGACTGGCTCCTGGAAAGATACGTGAAATATAATAAATGTGCTTATACGTCTGCTAATTTAGAATAAATTTAATTTACTGTTTAAAATTTTAAAATTACTTTTGATATTCCTATTCAATTGAGGCAAAGAGCGTTCGCAAGCTGCTGTCGAAACACAAGTCGTCCGATAAGTATATTTAGGGACTAAGCCAGCGACCCTGATATGCTGTCCGCGAGGGAGAAGAGCCTTAAGAAGAATCACGTGTATAAAGTGCGAAAGTACTACAAGTACTACTGCGAAGTGGTACTATTCGAGAATAGGAACGGAAAATGCCTATACCTAACTTCTTCATATCTACCATAGGAAAGAAAGGATCAACTTTCGGCGGATATTAGGGCATTCGATCGTCAAGCGTGGAAGAAAACTACAATGTCCTATGCTGTGATGCGAATGCCCATCACTCCCTTTGTGGAAGTACGAGCACAAACTCCAGGGGGGAGCCGCTGTTCGAGTACATCTTGTTCATTCATCTTGTTGTCTGCAACCGGGGAGACCGGGAATATATATGTAGTCTAACCCTGGTCTGGAACAGCGGCATTTGTCCTGGAAGTGCTCCTATTCGGATCACTACAAAATTACAACAAATATAAAATGAGATAGAGAGAGGGTCAGTGCTTACCGAAATCCCAAGCGAACAGACTGTACCCACTTTTCTAAATCCGTTAGGAAGATGCCACCAGACTTCCCAGAATGGGACATCCTCCGCACGGGAGTACTGAAGAAACCGGCACAGAACATTGCGGTGCTTAAAAACTGTCAGAACAGCCGACCCCCAAAGTCCAATCGTGTCTAGGCAACAAAATCCTTCTATACCTGTAGGAACACTTTCGGACAAAGATGGGGCCAACAAACTATCATCCACTGGTTGTACACAGCCGTTGTAGACACGAGAGCTGAGCGCAGTTGGGAGGGAGTCAAGGAACACCTTCAAGAAAACCGAAGTGACAAAAAAAACTGGAAGGTTGGGATCCTAATCATCAAAGGTTACAAGAACGCCTGAAGGAAGGTAAAAAGGAAGTCAGCTAGACAGAGGCGTAAAGGCTTCGAAGCGTGATGTCAAAAACTCCTACCACAACTGGCCCAATTTGTAACTAGGACGGTACGTTCGCAGAAAGCAAACAATCGAGCGAAGCCAAATATCGTGGCGTCATTATTGACTTCAAACTCTCCTGAAACGGAAATGGAAAGAAAAAGGCAACAACATCCTTCTATACCTGTAGGAACACTTTCGGACAAAGATGGGGCCAATAACTGTCATCCACTGGTTGTACACAGCCGTGGTGATTTATCCTGACATACGAAGGCTTAGTGTGGTGGTAAGCGATCCATACTATATCTCACATAGAAAACCTCTGTAAAGTCCTACGTGTGGCATGCCTTGGCGTCACCGGATTTCTTAAATCCTCTGGACACCATGTTAAACTTATACCGATAGATATTCTTCTTAAGTGCCAGGCGGAGAAAAGTGTTGCGAGACTACTGGGAGCCCGGTTTTTAAATCCATCGTAATACGGCCATGCCAAGAGAGTGGAACGGTAGGGCTGAAAGACTACTGGGTGCCAGAACTTTCGTCAAAAAGTGGGCACATCCCGGATAGGAAAGAATGAAAGAAAAACGAGCTTTTCATCTTCGCCGACGGGACCTTCGGTGAAGATCTGGCGACTAACATATTCCTACATATGTCTTCCTGACTGGTGAAGTGTATTTCAGGTGGAGATGTATGCGGTATGGCAAGCGGCAAATTTGTTACCCACCTTGGAATTTTTTTTTTATTATTATTATTATTATCACGAGATATGGACTACCCCTTCATGATTTTTACCGCAGCTACATGGACGACGAGGATAGAGAGTGTCCAGCACCTACCTTCTCTGTGGCTTTCCTCCACTTATGTGAAGGCTGCACCGTGTTCTCGGAAGAACCTTCGTTGAGGACCTTGACAGCCTAGCAACCAGTCCGCTTGGAAAACTTACAATCTTTATGGAGGCTTCGGTATGGGTTTTAAAAAAGCACAAGTATGACAAGTATGGGCATAAAAATGTGCAGATCTGACCCCAAGTGACCACAACTACGGTCGAGCAGCCTTATAAACCTAACCTAGCCTGTTCATCAAGTGGAATACTGAAAATTTGGGAGAGACAGCAAAATGTTACGAAACCGGTGCATGCCATCCTATTTCCAGAATACTAATCGTAAAAATGCGCGAAAACTGGAGAATGGCTTGATTTGGCAAAAAGACTGATTTGTTGCTGATTTGTTGTTGCTTTATGCATTATACATATGCTGCACTCTCTCTGAGCCGCTGTCTAATTTCATACGTCTATTTTGTCTATCTTCTGCTTATTTTCATACATATTAACATACATACTAGACGTCTGCATGAATGCATTCATAACAAAGCCACATTGAGTACATTCGAATTGAGTAGAATATGAGTGAGTGAAAAAGACAGAATGAGACGTCTGCATGAATGGCAAAAAAAACACATTCAAATGTACAAAGTCAAAATTGAATTGAGTGAATACTTGTACAAAACGAAATGAGAATGAGTGAGTGACTGAAGTCGTGTTTCCCTCGGCTGCACAAAAATATACCCGAAAAGAAACGAAGTGAGTGAGTGAGCAGCAGAAGTAATTAAATGTTGTATATTGAATACATTCGAATATTGTCAGCTGTTTTCTGCTGCGTGTGTTATCTCCTAAAAGAAAGAGGAAAAAATAAAGAAATATGTGTGCAATGTATTTTTTGTTGGGAATTATTTAATTTATATATTTATTACATATAATTTATATTACAGTTTAGCCGGCAAATACATAAATTTTTTTCTGCAGCTTCGCCGTCCATTTCGCACGTCTGCTCACAATTTCTCAAAGCACAAAGTGACTACGCAAAGTATTCTGCGAACTACTTGAGTAGTTCGAATGTTTTCGAAGTTTTCATTTCATTTCGCTCTTCTTTCGTTATACTCTGTCTTTGGACATGAGACACAACATGTTCTTCTTGCGAAACAGTAGTATACAATAGTCTCATTCTGTCTTTTTCAATTACTCATATTCTACTCAATTCGAATTTACTCAATGTGGCTTTGTTATGAATGCATTCATGCAGACGTCTAATAATTATATAGATCTAATCGACCATCTCGAGGTGGTTCCCATTTATGCAGCACGACTTTGTTGATTCTCTTTCCGATTCATCGTTGGGCCAAGTTAATGGAATACGTAATAATATGTGTAGGACCTTTGATCTCGTCTTCACTACTGAGCACTTTGGTTAGTCGAGGATCACCCTATCATTCCCTGAAGACCGATACCATCCCACCCTTTCTATTGATTTCCTTTTGCATGCTTTAGACCCTATAAAATCGTTTATTAAGTCTTCGAATATCTATTGCTTTAAGAAGGCTGATTTTCTCTCCTTGAAATCTCCAGAAATCTTTCTGGTCCTATCTGGTTCACTCCGAGATTAATAAATCTGAAGATTTTAAAATCCCGTATGTATAAGAAGTTCAAAAAATCTGGCTTGCAAACAGACTTTACGAAGTACTCAATTGCAAAATCGAATTTTTCCTTATGTTAAGCTAGTGAGCTTTTTCACTAGCTGTTGAGATTTAAAGAACGGTTTGGGTATATATATACGTGGCTTAATGCCAGATTTATTTAGGGTAGATGTATATAGCTATGTGTATGCGACGAATGACGATCGATGAACTTGAGGTTTCGAATGTTCGCTCAAGACTGAAAGTGCAAGGGCTGACGGCGTAATTGCCGTGCCCTAGGAGGCAATGCTTAACGAGCGGGAGAGAGTGCGATTATAAGAGAGCCAGCGCAGTTCGGGATGCTGCTAAGCCGAGTACAACGAATTCTTATATGTGAATAAGCGAAAGAAAGCCGCTGCCGTGAGTAGGCATATGCGGTAACAATATTTAATACAGATTTAATACAGTGGGCATGGCAATAGCAAACATCGAGATGTACATTTACTTTAGACCGCACCACTTGCTATGCTTTAGGATGACTTATACTGCTTGACCCGACACCTTATTTAATACCTAGTGCTACAATAGATGGTCTCTTAACAAATTTAAAATCGTGCAAGTTTTCGTTCACCATTGGGCCAGACTCGGTTCCGAGCGCGGTTCTTAAAATTTGTGAAGAATCTCTTTGTGTGCCTCTACTAAAGCTCTTCAACTTGTCTCTCGGGACTGGTGACTTTCCCACCGTCTGGAAAGAATCTTATATAGTTCCCTTTCATAGAAAAGGATCTAAATCTGATGTCTCTAACTACCGCTGTATTTCCAACTTATCTGCCATTCCTAAACTCTTCGAAAACATCATCACCTCTCAGCTTCAACATTTTTGTAGTTCTGTATTCTCTGAATCACAGCATGGATCTCCTTGAATTTTCTACCTTTGTAACTTCAGGATTTGCTAAACAGTGTCAAACTGATATCGTTTTCACTGACTTTAGTAAAGCCGACCCCGTCAATCACAATCCACTAATCCATAAACTGTCTCTTCTAGGGTTTCCGACTAAGCTCTTTACTGTACTAATTCTTACCTTTGAAACCGTTCTCAACGTGTCTGCTTTAACGCATTTCTTTCTAAACCTGTTATAGTCTAATCGGGGGTTCCTCAAGGTAGCCATCTGGGTCCTTTGTTATTTAATCTATTTATTAACGATCTTCTCAAAATGCTATCTCATTACCGTTTCCTAATGTATGATGATGACGTTAAGCTATATTTTTCTTACAGTGACCCTTTGTCCCCGCTATCTCTGCAATCGGATCTTGACGCTCTTAGCAATTGGTGCTTAATTAACGTTGTACCTCTTCACATTTCTAACGGCATTTTGACATTTCACCGCTATAAGCCATACCTTTTCGCTTACTCAATCAATAACATCATCATAACGCCTCTTCAAAGTAAACGACTTGGGCATTACCTTTGTACCCAATCTATGTTTCAACTCTCTAACAAAAGCTAAAAGAGTTCTAGGATTTATAAAAAGATGGTCTAAGGAATTTACAGACCCGTATACTACAAAACTTCTTTACGTTTCTCTGGTCCGGCCTATCTTGGAATATGGTTCTTGTGTCTGGTCTCCTCACTACCAAAAATTTCAGGATATTCTCGAATCAGTATAAAAACAGTTCAGTACAAAAACACTTGAGTACAAAAACAGTTTATCCCTGATCTCCGCGGACTCAATTGGGACCCTTCGATCCATCCACTCTCTTCTCTCTTAAATCCCGTAAAATCTTCCTCCATAAGCTTCTCTCTGGTGAGGTCGAATCGACTGCCCTCATCAGTCTTATAAGTATTGCTGTCCAAATATGCGTTACTTTCCTCTTTATCACCAACTCTGTCTTTCTAACTACTCTGATTATGAATCTTTCCGTAGTCTTTGCCGAAACTATAACCAATTTTTCCATCTTTTTCCTTTGATACTAGTTCTAATAAGGTCAAAGTAATCTTAATCAATAACTTAATTTAAATAGCTCTAATTGGGAATTGTTCGGCTACTGCCTTTTCTCTAACCTCAATTTGGCTGTTGGTGGGACCTTATCGGATACTGAGTCGATAATCAGCCCCACCGGGTCAGAGTATTTGCCTTAGTCCCTTCGATTAATTTGTTGACACGTAATTTTACCCTTAAAGTTTAACTGTACATTGTTAAACTTTAAACAACAACAATAAACAATTTTGAAAGTACATGTTATGTATAGTTTTGATCACTAAATTGCAAATGATAAATAAATTGCATATACAAACTTGTTGCACGGTAGCACACAAATGCCGCAGCACTTCTCCATTCCGCTCAAATTTTTTTCAGCTTCTTTCATATCAGCATTAATTTGATCCATTCCCTCTTCAATGCGGTCCAGTTGTTCTGAAAAAGCAAAAAATAAACATCCTTCATTAGAAGTGGAAATACCATTGTTAAATATGGATTCGAATAAGATGCACTTTACAAACCAAAAACCCTCTGACTGAACGCTCCACGAGATTGCCGGCTGGGTAGTTGACTCGTTGCAAGAGGGCTGCACGCGTGACGTTGTCAAGAATAATTCGGACTTACAAAAAGACCTCCGGAACCACGTACCAGCTCCCTGCGTAGGGAAGGACAAAAGCGTTGCAGGTAGGAGATGAAGTCGACAGCACAATACAAGACGGCCCTCACGGTACTGGACCAGCTCTGAGGAAAGGCAGATATCTACCAGGATGAGAAATCCAAACTAGCCTGTGCTGAGCAACGAGTATAAGTGGGTCACTAAACTCTGTTGTACCAGATACGGCCAGCCAAGATTCGATTCCATCCCACTCTTATGGAACATAGTTAAACATAACGTAGAGTGTCCGTAAACCCATCCTCGCTATCATTCCTGAATACGTCGGCAAATAATGATAAGGCGATCGCCGATCTTTTTGCCCGTTTTTTTTTAATTACCTATTCGCAGGAAAGCTACTCTGCGGTTTACTGAGATCGGACGGCATTTTCAGTCCTTCGTTAAACAAAAGCTCGTTTTTTTCATGATCTACTAACAGTAAAGCCGGTGTTTTCACCGAGTCCTAACAGAGTTCCCGGCTGTGTACTCAATACTGTGCCGAGTCTCTGTGTGGGCCGTTGTTTAAGCTATTCGTAGTGCAGTTGTCGGCTATGATGCCGAGCAATGTGCTTTTGCAGCACGAAGTTCTTTGTCTAGATGATTGTTTTAGTATGGGCTCAACCCAAGTCAACAATGTTGTTAGTAGGTTAAATATGATTGTTGAACTACCGAGCTTTTTCGGCAGAGTAGTTTGCGATTTATTAAAAGACGAGAGTTTAGTGTGTATAACAATGTGGAACAGTGGGTAGTGCAAATAGCAAACAATAACACTAGTCGACACGACTTTTCCGCTGTCGCCAAAAAAGACTTTTTCTGATAGATTTGGATGTTTAAAAATGTTTAAAGAATTTTTTTTTTTTTTATAAAGTAGTTTTTTTTTAAAGAATTTTTTAAAAATTTGGTATTTTTTGTCATAGGAAACTTAAGTTATATGACAAATAGAGTGCAATTGGTTGTATTGAACTTTGCAGTTAAAAAAAGCTGACAAATGCAGCTATAAATCCGATTCAGACACTTTGTAGCTGCAATTTAACGTCTTGAAGATATTAATCTTCCAAATTTAAATTTCATTATTTTTTTCGGTATTTTTTCCCGAAATTTTGGCTTTAAAAGCTCAGGAAAAGTCGAAAAAAAGATATGTGAATGCCTTGATTTTTGGTTTTTAATAGACACATTAATTAGGCGTCGTTTAAGGTATCGCTTATAAAAATATAAAAATAAGCTGTTAAGCTATAACCGTTTGACCAAGATGCCGAATTTCACCGATAAATTCTGTTCTGTGTTTGTAATTGTTTTTAACGGTAAAATGGCATTTGGAATGGGGCCAAACGGCATATGAAGTTTTGGTCAAACGGTTGTAACTTAGCCGTTTATTCTTCGATTCTTACAAACGAATCCTTAAACGACGCCTAATTAATGTGTCTATCTAAAACCAAAAATCAAGGCACTTAAATTTTTTCGACTTTTCCTGAGCTTTCAAAGTCAAAATTTCGGGAAAAAATACCGAAAAAAATAATGAAATTTCAATTTGGAAGCTTAATATCTTCCAGACGTTAAATTGCAGCTACAAAGTGTCTGAGTCGGATTTATAGCTGCATTTGTTATATTTTTTTAACTGCAAAGTTCAATACAACCAACTGCAAATTTCAATACAACCAGTTGTAGGAAACTTAAGTTATGTGACAAATAGAAGCACTACCTATGACAAAAAATACCAAATTTTTAAAAAATTCTTTAAAAAATAACTACTTTATGAAAAAAAAACCATAATTCTTTAGAAAATTGTAAATCTATCAGAAAAAGTCATTTTTGGCCACAGCGGAAAAAAAGGGTTCAATTTTGTCGAGTAGTGTAATAGGCATTTCATTTTACTGCTGCACCACTGAATATGATTTAACTTATGTCGACTAAATATCGGGCTGCGGAACCCCACAAAGATAATAGATGTTACACTTTGCGAACTGTCAATTGCAGAATGCGGCATGTAACCTTAAAAAAGGTTACAAGAATTGTATCTTTAGTCAAAACGACATTACCGTTGTCGCCCAAAATAATATTTTCTGATAGATTACGATATTTAAAAAATTTTCAAGAATATTTGTATACCCGTACTCGAAGAGTATAGGGGTATATTAGATTTGTGGGGATAACGGATGTGTGTAACCCACAGAAGGAAGCGTTTCCGACCCCATAAAGTATATATATTCTTGAACAGCATCAAAAGCCGAGTCGATATAGCCATGTCTGTCTGTCCGTCCGTCTGTCCGTCCGTCCGTCTTCATTAGCGCCTATATCTTAGAGACTATTAAAGCTAGAGCAACCAAATTTTGTATCCAGTTTTTTGTGTAATCACACTACTGCAAGTATTTCAAAATTTCGCCCCGCCTTTTTCCGCCCACATAAAGGACGAAAATCTGTAGCATGCACAATTTCAAAGATACGAAAAAACTAAAAACGCAGGAATATAGAGAATGAGTGTATCTATCAGAGTGTTGAATCTGAAAAAGATCTGATAATTAATATAGCCACTATGAAGAAAACCATTTCGAAAGCCATCGTTCCCTCTCGCTCTCTCACACACGCGACCCTGTCTGAACAGGTAAATACATTTGTGGGTCGAAAAATATGAAGAAATCTGTGTCTCGAGATTTCGGCAGCTCTGCACACACACATATTTGAAACTTACTTACAGGTTCTGTCTTTGGATGGAAATTCGCATCAGAAAACGAGGGATGATTTCAGATTTAATGCGCACGTATGACACTAAAATCTGTAAGACATACTACGTTTTTATGTGTGATCAGAAATATCATTATATATGTTTGTCGGTACAGCAGCAAACAAAATAAAAAATTGCATGAAGTAGAAACTGGAGTTGTGTAATTAAATGAAGTCATTACCGCCTAAGTCACCGCCTAACATGCCTTCCGCCTAGAAGCAACATTTTTATGTTTAGTTACATTCTCGGCAGCATAGCGGGTTCGAAATTCTATATAGCGCACGAGCAGGGACCTTGGTAATTGGCTTTTGAAAAACAAATTTCGGGTCAATAGATTTCAGACATGGTGTTGTGCAAATTTGTGAAACCATAACGCTTTTTAATGTAAAGTACTGACTTTTCATCGCTCCAGCGGATTTCTGTTTCCTTAAACCCTTTGTGGTGGTTCTCTTGAGAGAATTTCCCGGGTTGATGATCTTGGTGTTCTATTAAATCCCAATTTAAAGTTTTCTACCACGGTAAATAAGGCCATTGGTGTGGCTTGGGCTTATAAAGAGGTGGTCAAAGAAATTTGACGACCCCTATATAACAAAGACTCTACATCTCTCTAGTTTGTCCGATTTTAAAATACGGCTCTTGTGTATGAACTCAGCACAACGTACACCAGGACCTCATAGTATAAGTTCAGAAAAACTTTTTACAAGGATGCAAGTGTGAGATTGTCGATAGATTACTTTTAATAAACCTTCTAACCTTAGCTAATCCTAAGAAAATGCTTGGTGTGATTTTTGTATACAACTTGATCAAGGGTGACGTAGATAGCCTGACCTGTTGAGCGGCATAAACTTCACGGTTCCTATTAAAATACAAGAAGCTACATATATACCATTGTTCCTTCCGCTTTGTAGATCGAATTATTCCTTGCATGAACCATATCATATCTTCTACTAACGCCCTTCCTAGACTTAAATTACTAATACTCTCATATCTTTCTCGCAATTAAAATTTCTTAGTTCATTGCTTAGTCACCTTAGTTATACTTTTCCTCAAAAACTATTCTAACACCTATCTTTCCTGCATGTTCGCGATCGGGTTGGATAACGAGTCGAGCGTTATGCGACAGCGCCCCTCGGTCGCTTCGACAGGAGCCCTGCCCGTTGTTGCCTTGGATCCGCGCGTAACAGCCTTCTACTGTTGTCGCTTTGGCCATTTGATTGTGCTGTCACTGCATATCAACATCCTAACAGAAAAAAAATAGGTTAGGAAGAAGTCTTGCGGTTTGCACATTAGCCAGATGTCAGCTGACGTGCCACGCTAACGTGGCACTCTTGGCGGTACCCAAAAATCCGAATACGTAGAGACAGCATGCAATGAGGGAATTCAGCTGATCTCAGTTTGGCTTTTCATCGTTTTCATTGTCTGTTTTTCCTCTTCATGCACATTCATGTTTCCACGCACACCTCCGTGCCGTTCTTCGCCACCGACACCCGGTACCGCACTCCTCGACCTCTGACGGGCCGCTTCACCCGCCGCCCAACTGGACAAATCACTGCCTCTGGCCACTCTCCTGCTGCTGCCAGCGCTGCTGCTCTGCCGTCTGTCCCACCGGCATGGAGTGATGCCGCTGAAGCCGCGGCCAGGCAGCCAGCGCTCCAGCTCCTCCTCCTCGGTCGCTTCGTCGTTGTCTCCGCTGTCGCCACCGGTGACATTCTAGCCGGCTTTCCGCCGCTGGATCCGAGGTTTCCGTCGTCTCCGCTGTCCTCGTGTCCCTAGTTGCACCCGGTGGGGCTCCTAATCCTGGATCCGCCGTGCCACTACATCATCGCTCTCTTCCGATTCCGTCCCTCCGGGAGGCTTCAGATCGGCGGTGTGTGCAATCTATGCAATTTTTTGATTTCACATCCAAAATTAATTCCGGCCATTTCTTAACCCACCACCTCTGGACCCTTCGGTCAATTGTACTATCATCGTTTTCACGGTCCTATTGGTTCGCTTCGTTGGGTTCTCTTGTGGGGTGTACCATGTGTAAACTGGTTCCGTACCCCGATTTGTTCCAGAAATTTTTAAACGCTCGGCTGGTGAACTGGTGGACTGGTGAACTACTCTATTGTCGGTGACCATCACTTTCGGCGACCCAAATCGGGCATTGACCTTGGTAACGGTCCCAGAAAATCTAAGCCAACCGTCGCCCACGTGCACCTGCGTCAGCATCTTGCCGGCCACCTGCAGCTGACATGGCTTAAACCGTATGCAAGCACTTCCTCACAAACCTACTTGTTCGCTGTTCATCCAGGGCCATACCCGTCGTCCACCTTCGCGAGTGCCCAGTCTCTGGGATGTTGTGATTCTTCTCCATGACCCGTTCTCGGAAATCCCTCGGGACGCAAAGCTTCCACTATGCCACCTCTTTGTCTGGGTGGGGTGGGGTATGTGCCGGCACACCCGACCCGCCTCCTCCACGTAGTCGGGAAACTTCACCGGCTGCTTTTTTTATGCTCTCCTCTATCTTTTTAGTCCAGGGGCATTCGGCACCCCGTTCCTGGCCGGCCTCCTCATTCTCAGGCATATTTCCATCACCGGCTACCGGGATATCGCGTTCGCCTGAAGGCAATCTAGAAATCGTACTGCTGAAGTTCCAGTACCCATCTCGCGATTCTTCCCGTAGGGCTTTGCTAAATTGAAATTGAACATACTTTTCAGATAAAGTAAAAAGATCGAAGACCAATATTCAAATTGAAAGTGGTGCATTTTCGTAAAAATTGTCATTTATTCGTCCTCACGAATAATTTCTCAACCTTGAGGAGCTCTAGCACTCATAATTTTTAACCGATTTCGAAAATCATTTGGATTCATAATCCTTGAAGTTTTCTCTATCGATTGTATATTTTATTTTTGCCAAAGGCGTTCATGAAAAAAATTATTTTTGATAAGCTATTCGGACAGAGGCCCCGCTCTGCGACACCGAATGCAGGCCGAATTGCATTACTTTCCACTGGAACAGTCCCTTGCACGGCACCGTGAATGCAGTGAACTGCTGGCTATTTTTTTTCAGTGGAATGTGCCAATACCCGTGCTGTAAAGCAATCATCAGCAATCTGCTTATTAATCGCGCCTCTCTAAGCTGGTCCAGAATGTAACAAACCTCCGTCCCAGTCGTTCGCGGGAACGGATTCGATGCTATGGCCCGGCTTGACGGGCTTTCCTTATATAACTCCGCCTGATCCCTTTCCAGGCGTTCAAACTAGTCCACCAGTAAGTGTGCTGTTGTTGACGGTATGGTGCCATTGCCGTTCCGTAAGTCACGGTGTTGAGCTGGTACGTACGCATCTGTTCTTCTGGAAATTCTCACCAAAGAATGAACTGTTATTTACGGCCATTTGTATCAAGGTATAATTGCCTGTACATTTTGATGACATCGGCGGTTATGGCATACCGGAATAGCCTTAAGCACAAAAGTAGCATATATAGGTCATCTTGGAGTCGGACCTACAAGCAGGATATAATTTATTGATATTTGGTTGGAATGCCAATGTTGTGGTATGTAATAGTGAGGCGCAGATAAGTTCGGACTGGTGACTAGTGACATGTGACCCAACATTTTGTATTCGTTCATGAACTCGTTGTATTGTGTGCGCGAGAGTCGGCGCACAAATGAACCTGCGATGAGTGATCTCAAAAGAGCTACCAAGCCGGGATGAATTGTCTTTTAATGTCAATTATCTTTTACGACAATGCGCCCTTCCTCATTGAGTCGAGTTGATTGTAGATAGTGTTCCTCGGAAATACTGTGCTCAGGTTTGAGCTTTTTGATTGGGCTGCAGATTGTTTCGATTTCCCATAGTCGCTTCAGATTAGTATCGATTGACGCTACACTGTGTGCTAAACAGGCAACTGCATCACCGGTGTGAAATGGACAATGGCAACTACCCACCCATAGATAGTTTCTTTTGGTGTAGGTAGGTTAGGACCCAGTTTGACATGGCCTAATGCAAGAATGTCGAAGAATACTTCAATTCCTAGCAACATTCTTTGATCGGTTGAGTTGCGGATATTTGCGAAGGCGTGCCCTGCAGTATGTTGTTGCGGTGCAATAGAATGTGATGAGACTGACCAACAGGTCGAACAGTGATTGATGTAGGCACACGTTGCCACTTTTAGACCTTTAGCCTTTAGACAGGAATTGGAGACAGCCCCTCTGCCTCCATGGCGTTAAACTGCTCGCACTCACCCAGTCTGTGTCCAGGAACTGAGCAGAGGCCGCATGACGCGCTTAGTTTGGGTTCGATTATGCACCAGAAATTGGCAATGGCGCTCGAGAAGGTTGACGCAGTCATTCAATGACGACAATGATCCAACGACAATAATTCCACTTGGTCCGAGTTGGTTGGTCACACTCATCCATGACCAAGCAGATTAGCATTGCTTCTGAGATTTGCGTGGCAGACCCTAGGAACAAAAGAGAGCTAAACAAAGCAGCTGCGTTATCAAATAACCTACGTAGTTGCTGAGAATTTGATAAGCTGGCTGGCTGCAGTTCGAAGAGTGATGATATCGTTTTCATGAAGATTAGAGCAGGTTTGTCCTAGCAATCACTCAGCTTATTCAAGGCCATGGGATAATTTTCACATGTCACTGGAAACGCCTTTAATATTTCCAATGCTTCACCCTTTAAGCAATTGAGTAAGCGATTGAATTTCACAATGCATAAAAAATTCTCCCGATCGGTACAACTTTGAAAAGATGCAATGAAGTTTTTGTATTCTGTATGGTTGCCATCGAAGGTTGGCAGCGCTAAGCGGGCAAGCTTTGAGGACGGCGATGGCATTGACATTGCCGCGTGAATTGTGGTGCTTAGGTCCTCACCAAGAATTGACTGCTTCTGTCTTCGAGATCAGCACACCTATTGTCGTGGGCGGCAACGAGCAATAGCTGCAGTGGTAGACAGCGGCAGTGTCAAAATGTTGTACGCAGTGTCGATGGCAGCGGCGAATAGACAGCTACTGATCTGATGAAGATCAGCTGATACCGAGCTGGAATAGCGTGAGCTTCGCAGCGACAGTTCTGGCTGGACTATATGCTCAGCGTCGATGTCAGCGGCGTAGAGAGAAACTACTGCGATGGAGAATATCAGACGAGCTGGAATGTCGTGGACGTCAACGAGCAATAGATGCAGCGCAAGAAAACGGCTGAGCGATGTATGCAAGTGGCGAAGAGAGAAATTAAGCGATGAAGACCAAGAAAAACGCAGAGCGCAATCTAAGCTGGCAGCAGCGGAGGACTGCTGTGTACAGATGGGCAATGGCACATACGCGACGACTGTGACAAAAATGGCGACAGCTAAAGTAATGTATGCTGGGCTCTACGTTATTTGGGTTCCGTGAGAATGACTTGCGAGGCCAAATATAGCTTGTCGGAGTTAATTATCACAGATTTTGCACTACCCCAAGCTGGGTGATAAAAAGTTGATTTTAAAAGGGTTTTTGTTGAAGCACAGGTCTGGTCGGTGCAATATCTGGTTATAAAAATACTCCCGACGGTTGAGCAATAAAATTTAGCACGTCTGAGAGGTTTGTAACAAAGTAACAACTTTGCTTTTTTAAGAGAATGTTAGCGCTTATATGTTCACTTAGCATAATAACTGACTTAACATAGGATGTGATTTACAGCCACCAGTGTCGTATAATACTGGAGGGCACATTTGACTAACAAAACCAACAAAAACTTTTGTTTAAGCTGGGTATCCAGCACCGCGGAAACTAAAAATTACTGCCAAACTTCATATAAAAGAAAACTGGGCCAGGAATTTTTCATTTGTGTTTTCCTGGCCTCAGTATCCAGCAACTTAAACGAAATCCACGAATTCTTATCGATAGTATCGATATCGACACGAATGTGGACTGAGAGAACAGCTGACATGCAGACCAGGAAAATATATGTGCCTATTATTACTTAAGGCCTGTCTCCAGCACCGCGAAATTTTACTGACAGGAATCTGCTCTTTATTTCGGTTGTGTGTATCCTAAGTGAAATAGAGTGACCAAGAACCAAAAAAAAGGTTGGTCACTCTCATGAATCAGCTGTGTTTTGTAAACAGCGCCAATTTTGAAAATGAAACTAAAATTAAAAAAAGGAAGAAAAGTAATTCTGACGATGAAGTGATTGTGTTGGTAGCGGCACATATTGTTGTAAGCAGAAGTACAGCACAGTCGGAGGCGCCAAAATGTCAAAATTATCAAAATGCTTATTTTCCGTGATCCGCCAAAAACATGGTCTTGCCACAACTGCTTTTATTAAAGCAATCTTCTCCTAATTTTAAAAATTTTCATAACTCTTTTTGGTTTTGCGTACAGATTTTGCCTCCACCTCTCACTTGTACTTCAGTAATAATGTGCAGATATATTTTCCTGGCACCCTCATCAGCTGTTCTCACAGTCCACATTCGTGTGAATATCGATACTATCGATAAGAATTCGTGGATTCCGTTTACGTTTGCTGGGTACTGACTCCAGGAAAACACAAACGAAAAATTACTGGCCCAGTTTTTTTTATATGAAGTTTGGCAGTAATTTTTCGTTTCCGCGGTGCTGGGTACCCAGCTTTAAGTAAAAGTGAGAGGTGGAGGCAAAATCTGTGCGCAAAACCAAAAAGAAATATTCAAATTTTTAAAGTGAGGAGAAGATTGCTTTAATAAATGCAGCTGAGGCAAGACCATGTTTTTGGCGGATCATAGAAAATAAGGATTTCGATCATTTTGACATTTTGGCGCCTCCGACTGGTCTGTACTTCTTCTTACAACAATATGTGCCGCTACCAACACAACAACTATAATAACAGCAACTATAATAACAGCAAACACACATCGAGATCAGTTTGTGGGCTTTATGGGCTGCCTGCGAGCATTTAAAATTTTTTGATCATAAATCGGTCTTTATAGTTGACAGTTGGTGCTAGTTTCAATTGTGAAACAATAAAACAGCAATATTATGTCAATATTACAAAACTCAGCAACCGATCAAATGGATTTGTGCAACACTCACTACAATGAACAGTTTTAAACGGATCTTCATCAACCATATGTACATATATGTAGTTAGAAAGAACTAGCTTACTTCCGCTATCACCTTAACTCACTTTTCGCAACACAGAATTGAGCATCAGCACCTTCAGCACCAAAAACAGCTAGGTGAAATCAACAAACACTCTATTTGGAGACATACGATCAGCGGTGACATCGACTTCAATGTTGCTCTTGGAGAATCGGACGTGAGATTATCTTCAAGAACTTGATGATCTACAACTAGCGGAAATCAGTCATCTAGAGCTGCCACACCATCTACCCTAGAAAGGACAATTCAATTATCAAGTTCAACGGTTGCTGCCTCGGCAGTGAATCCAATGGGAAGTTTCTTCAGAGGACAACAACACTGGTTCAAGTGCTGACAATTGCGCATCAGACTATAAAATTATATTATTTCAATATTAATTTCACATTAATTAATATTTTAATAATTTACCATGTTTTTATGAAATCAGCACTTTTTTAAACTTTTTTACTTGTGGCAATGGAGGTGATCACCCCATGGATCTCCGCGATTTATTTGCGTGTCTAGAGAACCTATAGAGTTGTCTTTCTCCTAAAAGCAGAAAAGTGCAGACATAAGAGCCCCAAGGCTTAAAGACCGATACTTCTTATATGCTGCATAACATATATATCAGGAATGAGGTACATGGGCTGATGTCATCCTACCAACATGCTTGCACAAAAAGGAAATCGGTAGAAACGGCACTGCACTCTCTAGTAGCTACCATCGAGAAGCCCTTAACAAAGAAAAGTATTCACTAGGAATATTTATAGACGGGTGCAATCAGAGTGGGGCACCACTTTCATGGTAAAGGGGGCACACTGAGGCATATCTCAGGGTGGATTCCTGTCCCCCTCCTGAGGAATTTGATGGTCGACGACCTCATCAAGAGATTTGACACTATGCAGACGACGTATGCATACTTATTACGAGTGTACGTATGTGCATCGGCCCTCAGCACCATAATGTACACTTAGGGGGAAATGTGAGTGGGCGGAAGAAGTTGGACTTAGTATCAACGCGGACAAGACGGACCTCATCTTTACCAAGAGCTATATAGTACCGATATGGATTCCCCGAAATTCGACCAAGCTAGGCTAACCTCCAAAAAAGGAAAGTCAAATAACGCGTCACAGTATTGAATAGACAAACTGGCAAGGAAACCCAAATTAATGGAATGGGTAAAAAAGACAACTATTACGCTTTATGCATCCAAGAAGATGCTTAGCAGTGTATGTGTCTGTCACCTGCTCTAGTGCACTGGGTCTACACCTAGATGGTGCGACCATAAGCTTATAAAAAAATTCAGCGGCAGGCCCTGCTCTGTACCCTAACAAACCTAGATACTCAAGAACTTTCACACCCGCGACGGCTCATATCGCCGTATCCATCCGAGCGGCGTCCTGGTTAAGCTATTCTAACAGAATTGATTAAACTAGGCAATAAAATTAAAAACATTTTTTTTACTGGATTTCGGGATATACATGTATTAAAGAATTATTTTTAAATGTACATAGATTTGTTTTAATACTTTAAAATTATTGTTTAGGACGTCTCTTTTTTTGCATAACTTAAGTATCTCACACCTGGTTGTATTGAACTTTGAAATTTTGTAATTCTTATCAGCTGATAATCTAATTTTTTTTAGTCACGTCAAAGTTGAAAATGAACCCAAAAATTAGATCCATATATTAATATACATATGTATTTCATATCATAAAATAATGTTATATAATTTTTATTTTAACAAAATCTTCTTTGCAAAAATGAATTTTATAAGATTTTACTTCTAAAATAGATAGCTATTTTACAAAAAAAAATGTTATAAAGTCGTATACATTTTTTTTTTTTTTGCTAATGTTTTAAAAATTGTATTTGTTAAAAAGGATTTCATTAATTATTTTGTGTATCGAAGTTGACCATTAAAATTCTTTACTGATCCAAAAAGATAACAAAAATTTGTGTAAAGGCAATTTTGTACAGGAAAAAAACTCAATTTTGATAAATGAAGCTTCACGACATCGCACCGTTTACTTGTGCAGGTTTCACGAAAAGATTTTTCAAATACCGTTTATTTAATTCATTCATTCTGTAAGAAATTAATAATTTTGTAAGCTGAAATGGCCGAATGTTCCACTGTGTGACGCCCAATTAATGTACCTATGTATGTAAAAACCCATTAAATTCATAAATAATCATAAATAATAATTTTTCGAATTTGCTGAGTTTACAAAGTCGTACTCGTCTATATTCCAATCAAAACTGCTGAAGGATATAAAATATAATTATTGACATCAAAGTCCAAATTAGAGATTTTCAATATCAACACGCTTTCAATGATTGTGCTTTGTGTCTCTTATAGTTCTGTTTTTAGGGAAGTACAAGATTAAACTTTCAGCCCATCAAAATAAAAAGAGGAGGAACTTTGTGAGCCGCGGCAAAGGTCGCCTTTATACCCGGTACTCAGTCAGTATATATGTGTGCTTACGATTTATGTAGTTTATTATATGTTCGCAAAAAGGACCAACTAAATTTTAGCCAAAAAAGAACTTTAAATTAAACCCTTTATGCGATTTGTATATTAGAAGTTTTTTGCTTCCATTTTTTGTTTATCCGACCTGATTTAGATTCGACAGTCTGGTAGATACAATTATTATCCATGCTTCTGCGTTTTTGGTTTTCTCGTATATTACGAATTGGGGATTCTACAGATTTTCGTCTTTGGTGGAGGCGGAAAGGGCATGGCAATGTTTGAAATAAACTTGTATTGAAATGGTTTCACAACAGCTTGGATAGAAATTTTGGTTGTTCTATAGTCTGGCTCTTATAGTCTCAGAGATCTAGGCGCTCATTTGGACGAATAAGCAAAACAGACAGGGTCGCGTGTGAGAGAGAGCGAGAGGGAACGATGATTTTCGAAATGGTTTTCTTCATAGTAGCTATATTAATAATCAGATCTTATCCAGACTCAATCAATCAATCATTCTCTATGATTCTGCGCTTTTAGTTTTTTCGTATCTTTAAAATTGTGCATGCCACAGATTTTCGTTCTTTGTGTGGGCGGAAAGAGGCGGGGCGAAATTTTGATATACACTTGGAGTAGTGTGATAACACAGAAGACTGGATACAAAATTTGGTTGCTCTAGCTTTAATAGTCTCTGAGATATAGGCGCTAATGAAGACGGACGGACGGACGGACAGACGGACAGACAGACATGGCTATATCGACTCGGCTATTGATGCTGATCAAGAATATGCTTTATGGGGTCGAAATCGCTTCCTTCTGGGTGTTACACACATCCGCTATAAAAAGAACATAATTCCCAAAACATTTTTAAAGCCTGAAATCAATTACACTAGTTGACAAAATTAACCTTTTTTTCCGCTGTAGCCCAAAATGACTTTTTCCGATACAATTCAAGATGTACCTTTTTTTTTTTTAAGAATTATGCTTCTTTTACAGAATTTTTGAAATTTGGTATTTGTGTTTTTTGAGGTAGTGCTCTTTTTTCACATTTCTGGTTGTATTGAACATTCTGACAAATTCTAACAAATGCAGCCTAAATAAAAATACAAACACTTTGTTTTACCGTCTATTAGCCTATTTACACTACGGTTGAGTTATTGAGTTTCGGGCAAAACTCGAGTTTCGTTTACATGGGGAAGCATAGGGGACATAGAGGTGGCAAAAAAGTTGAGTTTTGGTTGCGTTTAGTTGAGTTTGTCCTATGTTCCGAATATTTCAACCCTGATCTGCCTGTCGTGGAATTATCACCACTAATAACAACAAAAATGTACAGCTCAAAATTTAAATGTTGGCGCGTAAAAAAAAATGTATTAATAAAAATCATATAAACAATGTAGTCGATTTCTAAAATTCAGTCGGAAAAACTTAGCCTAACGCTAAAATGAATTATTATAAATTAAATAATTATAAAAAATTGCCAATTTAAAAATTTTTAATTTCTGTACATATGTAATGTGCATATACATATAGCCAAAATTCAACATATTTGCAATTGCAGCCATGCAATTTCAATGCCCTGCCGAAATTTTCCTTAAAAAATGGATTCCAAGGTTATTTGCAACGTCCTCCAAAAAGATCCATATAGCGGCTATTATAATTTGGGATACATATTTAATATAAAATAGAAGCACTAGAAATTGAAATGTGAAATTTTATCCAAATACTCCACAGTTGCTGCAGACATCGTCGCCAACTCCATATATTGCAGCGTCGTTATTGTCTCTTGCTCTGCCACATGGAGCATAATTTATTCTTGGGTATTCATATTAATAAAATGAAATAAAACAAATTTTCGTAGACAAGCACGTGTCAGCAGCCGAAACTCAATAACTCAACGTTACCTCATTTATCATAATTATTTAATTAATTATTTATTTATTTAATGAGGTAACTCACTGTAGGGTAAATAGGCTATATAATAGCTATATAATAGCCTATTTACACTACAGTGAGTTACCTCAGTTATCGATAGGTAGCTCAATAACTCAGAATTTGGATTTACACTATGCAAAAGTTAAGTTACTTGTCAAAATATGTGCGCAAAACCAAAAAGAGATATTCAAATTTTAAAAATTAGGAGAAGATTGCTTTGATAAAAGCAGTTGAGGCAAGACCATGTTTTTGGCGGATCACGGAAAATAAGCATTTTGACAATTTTGAAGTTTTGGCGGCTCCGACTGCGCTGTACTTCTTCTTACAACAATATGTGCCGCTACCAACACAATCACGTCATCGTCAGAATTACTTTTCTTCCTTTTTTTAATATTAGTTTCATTTTCAAAATTGGCGCTGTTTAAAAAACACAGCTAATTCATGAGGGTGGCCAATCATTAGTTAAGTTCCACACAACCGAAATAAAGAGCAGATTCCTGTCAGTAAAATTTCGCGTTGCTGGATACAGGCCTTAAAGGGTAATACATAAGAAAAAATGTATATTATATTAAGTGCGAGAATTTTAAACCACAGCAAAATTCCCTCATCTTCAAATGGATCAGGTGATACAGACGTCAGGAATGCCGTGTTGTGGTAGCCGATATGGCAGCCCTATATATTATAATAACATCTATCAGCCAATATGGCAGCATAAGTGCATAAGAATACCAAATACACGGCCACATTACAAATGTGAAGACCGACTCCCGGTTATTTTGGCTCATTCATTCATTATCATTCGAGCGCATGATAGAATCGCATCGGCTCTGAATTCTTCTGGCTTTGCTGCCACATATTGGATGGTAGTCGAACTGGGTAATCTGCGAGATTTCAAAAAGATCTGCAGTGCCGAGAGTTCTGCAACAATGCTCTCTTATTGTATGGGATGAGAGGCCGACAAGAAGTCACTGGAAGCATTGAATCGCACGTTGAAAGTTACATGTGGAGATAACCGATTGTTTGGTGGTGCATTGATATTGTTAGCAAGTGATTTCAGACAAACATTGCCTGTAGTCAAACTAGGAAATGCCACTAATAATATTAATGGGTGTTTGAAAATTTAATTCGCTATGTGAAAGCAATTAAAATAGTGCTTCAGCATATGTTTGATTTCTATGATAACTGTTTAACATTTATAATGGCGTTCTTCCCGTTGACAATTCTGCCTTCTAACGCTTCCAAATTGTTATTGCAATTTTGTATCATCGAAGGAAACTTGATTAAGAGTTGAAAAGCAATTTGGGCAATAAATATGTCAATGAGATCAACGCATCTGTTCACGGCAGATCCCCACCAATTAGTTGCTTGCCAAACAGCAGATATTTTTTTGCTTTTTTGCTTTTTTTTAATTGTTACATATTGCTGTTATTTCTATGTTTGTTTAATATTGAACTTTCTTGCCCTGCTAAGTGATCTCTCAAATCTTGACCTTCGTTATCTATGTTTTATGTTTATCTATGTTTGCGAAGCGAAGATGCGCTCAGCGATCGGCGCGGCAATGCAGCAATTTAAATGGTAAGCAAGAGCCGTTTAGATATCAGTCAATAATCAAGTAATCGCTACTTTTTCTCTGCGCCGTGTTTTATTCAATAAATAATTATATTATATATTATGTTCGGAGCAGCAGCCGTCAGAAGCTCTTAAGAATTCAAATCAATTCAGTTATATCTTGAGTTATCTATTGTACGCTCATCTACTCTCCCACCCTCGGCGCATTCGCCCATACACCCAAACACTTGTGTTCTCCGTCCGTACTGCTTATATGGCAGTGCGTCGGTTATCTTGGGCACATTCGGTCAAATTCAATACATACCGGCCGTCAAATTGTCAAATCGGTTCTATAACCGTTCTTGAGTTCCTACCTATATACATTTGTACATTGTACATTTTAAAGGCCACGTTGAAAATAAACACAAACCCTACAACCCAACAAAGGAGTATAATTTTGTAAATGTGGAGTCAGAGTTGCCGAAAAAGCTCGGCAGCTTCCCACATTTTGGTGACCCCGACGTGATCTCCGTGAGCTTGTCGTGTGAAAAAAGTGTTCAAACATATAGGTCAATTTGTGTCTAAGGTTTAACAAAACAATTGTCGAAAAAGTAGCGAACTAAAAGTCATTGTGGCCAAGCGTGGTAGTTCTAACGGCACGCTATTCGTATTCGCAACGCACTGTCAAGACCGGGTGCATAGAGTTTAAGCCGTTATCTTTTTCGTCTATTCTTTCGTCGGTTGCTTCAGCCAGCGCTCGCGATCGGCTACATTGACCTCTCTCTGGAATTTCGAGCTCGAAATCAGAGTAAATTTTCGATCGTTCGCATGTGGATAACTGTTGGTTTCGCTCGTCGCCTCGTCGCATTATCGGTCTTCGCTTTAACCTCTCTGTGCCGGTGCAGTGCATACATCCATATATATGTACATATGTATGTACATTTTTTCGTCTTCGCTTTCAGTGCATCCTTCTACTGGCATTCGCCGCCGTTGAGAGCAATAAAGTTCGCAACGTTAGATCTTCGCAGCCGGCGTGAAAAAGTTAGTGGGAAATATAAAACATTAAAAGGGCATTTCTCTGATGTCGCACGGGACGTTCGTACGCATTTCAATGTGTAAAAATGTCAAAAAAAAAACAGATTTTCAAAATTATATTACCGTTATGGTTCGCCACTTGACTAGCTCTATAGCTGGTGCTAAGAGCGATGTTGGGCTACTGTTCGTTTTCGAGATATTTGCAAAAAATCATGGTATTCGCACGGGACAAATATAGAAGTGGTTTTCGCGGCGACCAATTCAAACTCAGATTTCAGCGAAAGTTGAAGCGATATTTTTATGAGAATTTCTGATTAATGTTCTGCATTGATGACTCTTTAAAATGGTTATAATTTTAAGCATGTATGCTTTGTAGTTTTTTTTTTAATTCAATTTAAGCCTCTGTCGCACGGGACAAAAATTTCTTGGCTTTACAAATGTTACAAAAATTCCGTTAACCGATATTGAAAATATTTTGTGGAATTTTTTTTAGATAGTTCAATATGTAAGGGAGACTTTGTGGAAAAACTTTTATCAAGAATTTTCTTTCTTATATGCGAAAAAAATAATGGAAAACATGACAAAAAATACCAAAAAAATATCAAAAAAGTGAACTTTTGCTAATTTTATAGGGTTTCAGATCAAAGTTAATGAAATTGTATGTCAATTAATTAAATTGGCGGATTTTCAATATATTTTAAAACTAAAATCCCGAGAAAACTATTTTCAAATGCGTTTTTATTGAATTTTAATTTTTGGCTTCGGTGGACCTCTTCAGAGAAATGCCCATATGTACTTAGTTAAAATGAGTGAGGAGAATAAATATGGGGTCCGCCTCGGATGACAAACCTTCGACTGGCGCTCCGTCTGGTGAAGTATTGGCCAGCACTGATCCAGATATTAGCCGGATTAAATCCTTGAGTCTCAAGACAAAGGCTATCATCGACCGATGGATGAATACGACCTGCGAGAGATGTTGAGGACACTGACGAAGCTTAAAGCTAATTTTGTTGTCGCACACGACCTGCCGGAGAGTATACGGAGTGGACAAGTTTAAGCTCTATATTCACTGCGGTCATCGATAGTGAAGCGGAGCTTACTTCAGTCGAGAAGCTACAGCACTTACGGTCCTGTTTGAGCGGAGTCGCCCTGGACACCATCAGTTCGTTGGAGATGACCGAGAATAATTATCGCACAGCTTTAGACATTCTACAAGCCAGATTTGCAAACAAACGTCTCATTTTACAGGCACACATCAGAGCGGTATTTGAGCTGACTCGTGGCGATTCATCAGTGGGCAAGTTGCGGGCGTTTGTGGATACCGCCACCTCACATTTTCGCGCGTTGCAGGCGCTGGGAACAAAGGAGGAAATTGCAGACGCTATAATTGTCTATGCAATTTGTCGGAATTTGGACAAAGCAGCTCAAACCTAATGGGAAGAAGTCTCTTCGAATCTAGGTCTTCCATCCTAGGAGAAATTGTCTATTTTTCTCGATATTAGATATCGCACACTTGAGGGCATTCAATTCAAGGCTGAAAAAACCGTGAGTACGAAACTTAGAAAAGCGTTTGTAGCAGCGAGCGCTCCCGCTCCGGGTTTTTGTGCGTTGTGTGATGGCTCGAGCCATACAATTGCAAATTGCGAAGGCTTTAAGCGCCATCGCCGGATGAGCGCCACAAGGATTCCAGGAGGCTAGGGTTATGTTTGAATTGCATAAGAAAGGGCCATCACGTGAAAGATTGCCGATCAGGTCCCTGCCGTACCTGCCGATTGAAGCACCATTCCCTTTTGCAGCCAAGTCTTATCGCTATGGTTGCGTTGACTACCCCATTGCCGCAAGCACTCATATCCCAAAGTCCGTCTGATGCTGCAGCCACTGTCGTTGTTCTCGCCAAAAACAGCTCTGTAACTTTCATCCCTTGTCGTGCACTTTTGGACTCGGGATCTCCATTAAATTTCGTAACCAGTCGTCTAGCAAATCAACTTTAATTTCGAAAAACTAAATCGCACACCGCAGTCTCTGGCATAGGCGATGCTAGCTTCTCAACAAAAGGTATCTCGGTGGATCCCGTTCTGAAATCTCGGATTTTAGAGTTCACCACTAGCATCACAGCCGTACTTGCCTAGAAGATTACGGATCATCAACCTCGCTCGTCGATTAGCACAGCGTATTAGCACGGTGTATACCTTCGCAAATCTAGCTTGCTGACCCTTCGTTATACCATTCTATCTGGTGGCGGGCACTCGACTCCCATTCCCTCCTCGTTCATTGCAACCCAATCTTCGGATGACATCAATCACAGCACTCAGCTCGATGACTTGGTTCGCCAATTTTGGGATGTGGAGCTTTGAGCCGATCGCTAGGACAACAAGGGAGGAGCCTCATTGCGAGGAGCATTTCGTTAGCACTCACATTCGCTTACCCTCCGGGGAGTACTCAGTCCGCTTGCCTTTAAAGCGAAGTGCGATTCCCATTTGAAAGGAAAGTGGCGTCTGGAAAACTTGGAGCGTAAATTCGTGCGTAAACCAACTCTCTAAGCAAAGTATTTGGCATTTATGAAGGTTACCTGTCCTTCAATCATATGTCCCAGGTGCCCAGCGAAAATTGGCACAAACGCATGTATTTCTTGCCACATCATTGCGTCATCAAAGGGACAGTTTCACCACAAAGCTGAAGGTCGTATTCGACGGCTCGGCAGCCACCACATCTGGTGTTTCGTTAAACGATCTGCTCATGTCAGGTCCCACCATTCAAGCCAAGCTATTTCACACACCCATTCGTTATCGTACATTTTCCATTGCTCTAACAGGTGATATCGGTAAAATGTATAGGTGTATGCGTGTCTCAATGCCTGCTCCAGTGGCGGGACTCTCTTGACGATGACATACAGATCTTCAAATTAAACATAGTCACCTATGGGACTAAGCGTGCATCGTTTTTAGCTATTCCAGCTATGCATCAGCTGGCCATGGATGAGTCAGCTTTGATCCATTGGGGTCGGTAACCATTCGACATAACTTCTACGTGACATATCTGGAGGTAATTCAGTCGAGGACGTACTGGATATTATGCGTCAAACCACGGATCTTCTTGTTCGAGGCAATTTTCAATTGCGGAATGTACTTTCTCGATGTACTTTGAGCAGTCCCTAAGGCCGAAAGGAAAAGCTTTCCGAAGCTGGATGATAGCAGTGATGTAACAAAGGAGTTCGGGGTCATTTGGGAGCCCCATAAGGACTACTTTCTGTTTACATTTGCTCCACAAATCGGTGTTGGCAAGCACACAAAGCACACTTAGTATTTTCAACCAGTGCACGCTGCTATGATCCTATGGGATTGATCGGACCTACGTTGACCAGAGCGGAAATTATCATGCAGCGCATGTGGAGAGACAAACTGCATTGGGGTGAGAGCCTTCCTCAGTCTTTGGATTTGTCAGTTTTTTAAAGACTTCGCCACTGTGGGCCGCGCCACGTTTCATCGCTATGTACTCCAGCCCAAGGCAAGGTTTGAATTGTATGCCTTTTGTGATGCCAGTCTCCAGGGTTATGGGGCTTGCATCTATGCTTGTCGTTTACGGATACAGCCGCTGAGGTTCACTTGCTTTATTCGCAAGGCAAGGGTCGCCCCACTGAAAACCCTCACGGTTCCCAAGCTTGGGCTATGTGCAGCGTTCCTATTAGCAAATTTATTTCGCGAAATCAGGAAAATGGATACTTTGATTGCCCAATCCATTGTTGGTCGGATTCCACAGTGGTCCGAGAGGAGTCATCCAAATTCAACGTATTTTTATTCAACAAAATCGCGGGAATTCATCAACTAACGAGGGGCATGGATTGGCGCTATGTGCAAACTAAAATGAACCCGGCTGACATTCTCTCGAAGGAAGCAACACCCCAGGATTTATTGCATTCTAGGTTGTGGATGAATGGACCTACCTTCTTGTAAGGCGAACGTAGTTTCTGTTGCCTGAATGCTGCTCGCCAGAAATCAACCTTCCGGAAATTCGACAACGGGTATTGTTGTCGTCTGAGCGTGCCAACATCTCGCTTTCGTTTAAGCACATTAATTAATTTGGATCATCCACTGACTTTCGCCATCATCACACATTTTCATCGGAAGCATCACCATTCTGATCCGCAGTCGTTGCTTGGAGCAATTCGGTTGCAGTTCTGGCCCATCGGCGGCCGGAAAACTGTGTCTCGCGCTTTGAGAAAAGGCGTCACCTGCTGCTGATCCAGACCTCGTCTTGCCGAACACATCTTGTCTGACCTACCGAAGGATCGAAAACAGGATTCGCCTGCATTCAGTGTCATTCCGGTGACTACTGCTGTCCCTTCTACTAAAAACCAGATGTGCGCAATCGAACGCCCATGAAATGTTATATCAGCGTCATCATCTGTTTTGCCACAAAGGGAGTCTGGTTGGAACTGGTAAAGGAACTATCAACTGCAGCTTTCTTGGGTGCCCTCAAACGCTTCATTGTTACTCGCGGCATTCCCCGATGCATTTGGTCGGGGGCTTATGGGAGGCAGCAGTGAAGATTGCCAAACAGCACCTCTATCGCTCCGTGGGATCGTCACTTTTTGGCTCCGACGAGCTCGGGACTGCCAAATCCAGGCGATAATCAATTCTCGTCCTCTTATTTCAATTTCAGAAAACCCTGAAGATCTTAGAGTCTTTACAACAAGACATTTCTTAATTGGGCGTCCACTGATGGAGTTTCCCGAGCCAGACGTCACGGCTCTCAACGCTCTCGCCACAACCCCGATCCAGATCAACGAAGTCGTCTGTATCAAGGACGAAAACTGTCTGCCACTGAAGTGGCTATTAGCACGAGTGATCGAGGTCATCACTGGAACCGCTGGGGCCGTGCGAGTTTCTATCCTGCGGACACCATCTGGAACCACTCGTCGAACTGTCAACAGGCTGTGCGTCCTTAAGAATTTTATTAAAAGCCCTCGTCTTTCAACGGGTGGGAGTATGTTTGGAGCAGCATCCGACAGAAGCTCTTAAGAATTATAATTAATTCAGCTATCTATTTAGTTATGTATTGTACGCTCATCTACTCTCCCGCTCTCGGTGCATACGCATCGGTTAACTTGGGCACATTCGGTCAAATTCGTCGTCGAACGCAGCATCGCGTATCATCAATACATACCGGCCATCAAATTGTCAAATCGGTTCTATAACGGTTCTTGAGTTCCTCCCTATATACATTTTTACACTGAAAACACACAAACTTTACGGTCACGTCCTTTAAATTTGAAAATGAACAAACACAAACCTTAAAACCCAAAAACGGAGTATAATTTTGTAAATGTGGAATCAGAGTTGCCGGAAAAGCTTCCAAAAAATAAATATATAATGAATAATTATTCGGTCAATCAGGGATAAAACAGTTCTTTGTCGCGACAATTCGTACATTACTGTACATTGGGCAAAGCAGTAACAAATACATACAAACGGAGCACATAGCGGAATCGGACAGCTCGCATAGCTAAATGCATTACCTGTTATCCCTTTGAACGCGTTAATGCCTAGGCAAAAGTCGGATTCCATCGCGGGTCAATTAAATGACATGAATAGTTTTTTCACCAAGGACAACTTCAAGCTCGCTTAGAGCAGATCGAGCGAATGAATGCGAATTTCGATGCCGATCAAGCAAGCCTTGAAAGACGGATTTTTTTCAGTTGGCCAACAATGCACGACATAAGAGTTGACGGCTTCACGCACAGTTAATGCCGCTAGTTCTACGGCTCAGCACACCCTTGAGCAGCATTCTTCTTCGTTTTCCTATGACATTATGGGCCGTTCTCAACAGCCTGAGGGACAGCCTCCTCTATTTAGTGGAGACTACAACCTTTATCCTTCAGTCAGTCTTTATCCCCTTATCATCCAACGGTCTGATGGTCTTCAAATCAAAACATAAGATAAAAGATATCTGGATTTAACTCGGTATCTGAAGGTAACTGCCAATTGCTTACACGATTTTTACGTACAGTACCGGTGTCAAATATACCCATTTCCTTCAAACAAATTAGAAGGCTTACGAAAGTAAACCAGTTGTCAAAATAAAGCTTACAATTTGGTTCTTTGGGAAGACCTTTTGCCAAATATATCTATATATCCGATTTTTCCACTAATATACAGCGTAAAGTTGTTACAGCACTCGTAAACATTTGAAAACATCATATGTGGGGCTTAGATGGATTGTTTTGTTTATATGATGATCGACCTGTAATCAAGAGCTTCAGTAATAAGAACGTTATGAAATTGATGAATATGTACATATACATACATATGTATACCTTTGAACGCAATGATTTGTTCATCTACACATTGATCTTCCTGAGGTTGCTTAGAATTGTCGACTACTATAGTGTGGGTCACACCCAGAGAATCAATAATAAGTTAGTTTTAAGAGGCATTGGCAAAAATTCAATATCATGTACGTTGCAAATCCTATCAACTGTCAAAATTTGTGAATACTCTTTAGAAATCCTTTTTCATGTGGTAATGGATGAATGTGTTTCGATAGATGCCAACAAACTCGAGATATATTGTTTATTGTTTATTTTGTTTAAAGTTTAACAATGGACAGTTAAACTGTAAGGGTGAAAATTACATATCAATAATTACAAGAAAAGGGCTAATGCAAATACTCAGACCCGGTGGGGCTGATTATCGGCTCAGTAGCCGATAAGGTCCCACCAACAGCCAAATTTAGGTTAGAGAAAAGCCGGTAGCCGAACAATTCCCAATTACAGCTTTTTAAATTAAATTAAGTTATTGATGAAGATAATTTTGACCATATAAGAACTAGTATCAAAGGAAAACAGATGGAAAAATTGGTTATAGTTACGGCAAAGGCTACGGAAAGACTCATAATCTGAGTAGTTAGAAAGACATAGTTGGAGATGAAGAGGAAAGTAATGCCTAGTCGGGCGGAAAGGAGCAGCAATACTAATAAGGCTGATGAGGGCAGTCGATTCAACATCACCAGAGAGAAGCTTATGGAGGAAGAGAACTCCTTGGCAGATTCTACGGGATTTAAGAGAGTGGAGGTTAATTAAGCGCAACCTACTTTCATAAGAAAGGAGATGGATATATATATAAGATCAATACTGTCAACACGCTGTCCGACATTAGCAAAGTGGATTTTGCAAAGCTCATAAATAATGATCCAGAATTTTGTGAGTCAGACAAGATCAGACTAGTCAAAATAAAACCGTAATGAGGCGTCCGTATAAGCTTAGCTCAGAAGAGAAAACGTTGGTGAGAGGCAAAATACAAGAGCTTCTAGAGAAGGGTGTTATCCGTCCGAGCTGCTCTCCATTTGCGAGTCCAATGCTGCTAGTAAAGAAGAAAAACGGTGATGATCGACTATGTGTGGATTATAGAGAACTGAGTGCGAATACGATTGCGGATAAGTACCCTCTGCCTTTGATATCTGACCAGATCAACAGACTGCGTGGCAGCAAATTCTTTTCGAGTTTAGACATGGCAAGCGGGTTTTATCAGGTACCCATACATTCTGACTCGATAGAACGTACTGCATTTGTAACACCTGAGGGTCAGTACGAGTTTCTTTCCATGCCATTTGGTTTGAAAAATGCATCTTCTGTCTTTCAACGAGCGATAACAAGAGCTTTAGGTGAACTGGCCTATTAGTGTATATCGATGACGTTTCAGTTGAGGCCGGCACGCAGGAGGAGGCGTATGATCGACTTGAAAATGTGTTGAACGTTCTGATTGAGGCCGGATTCTCATTTAATATAGCCAAATGCACATTTATTAAACCAAGTGTTGAATATCTGGGGTACATAGTTGAAAATGGCGAACTAAGGCCGAATCCGCGTAAGATAGAAGCTTTAGAAGCTTTGCCACCACCACAGTCAGTAACTCAATTAAGACAATTTATAGGTTTGTCTTCTTACTTTCGGCAATTTGTTCCACGATTCTCCGAGCAAATGAAGCCATTGTATTTACTGACCTCTAAGAACAACCAGTTTGAATGGGAATCAAAACACGAACAGGTACGACAGGAAATCATATCAACACTAGTGAGTGACTCCGTTCTGATAATCTATGATCCACAGTATCCTGTTGAGTTGCATACCGATGCTAGTTCGATAGGGTATGGTGCCATATTGATGCATAAGGTAAATGGCAAATCGAGGGTTATCGAGTATTATAGCAAATGCACTACAGCGGCAGAATCAAAATACCACTCATATGAGTTGGAAACGCTAGCCGTGTTTAATGCTGTAAAACACTTCCGCCATTACCTGCATGGTCGTCCTTTTGTGGTATACACTGATTGCAATTCTCTGAAAGCTAGTCGACATAAGATTGAGTTATCACCTAGGGTACATCGCTGGTGGGCATATTTGCAATCATTTAATTTCAGTGTTGAGTATAGGAAAGGGAATCATATGGCCCATGTAGACTTTCTCTCACGCAACCCCTTACCGGATGATAGACATTCAAATGTGGTAAAGAATGAAGAATTACGCGTGGAACTAGTGGAAATAACGAATAATTGGCTCCTAGCAGAACAGCAACGAGATCAAGAGTTAGCTGAAGTAGTTTTAAAAATGCAAAGTAATGAATTGCATGATGAGATTGCAAAGACATATGAGTTTCGAGCGGGTATGCTGTACAGGAAAATACAAAGAAATGGTCGAACCAGGTGCCTGCCTGTAATACCCAGGGCGTTCAGGTGGGCAGTCATTAATCACGTACACGAAAAGGGCTGGGCTGCATCTGGGCTGGAAAAAGACATTAGATAAGGTGTATACTCAGTATTGGTTTGAGAATATGTCAAAGTATGTGCGAAAGTTTGTGGAAAATTGCATCACATGCAAATTGACGAAACCTGCCACAGGCAAAGCACAAATAAAATTGCATTCCATACCGAAGATCGACATACCATGGCATACGATACATATTGATATTAGCGGTAAGCTGAGTGGCAAGAGTGACCGTAAGGAATACGTGATAGTGCAGATCGATGCTTTCACTAAATTCGTGTATCTTCATCACACTCTTAGTCTTGATACTGATAGTTGCATAGAGACAGTAAAATCAGCCATATCTTTATTCGGTGTTCCCAATCGTATAATTGCTAATCAGCGTCGTAGTTTTACAAGTAATGTCTTCCGACAGTTTTTGCTATACGCAAAAGATTGATTTTCATCAAGCAAGAGCCTTAAAACGTTGTATGAATTTGATGATATGATATTGAGAATTCTAAAATAAATATGAAAGAGTAATGGTACTGTGGTACAAGAAAAGAAAAAAATGTTGAAGATCAAGATTAAAAAGAAAAAAAAAAAAGGAGAGCGTGTGCTCTAGTATGATGTAAGAATAGAGATAAAGGTTTGAAAATTAATTTGAGTTAAAATTATTTATTGTTAAACGAAATTGAAGGACGAATGTAAGCTAAATGTTAAATAACTTGAGCAAGGCAGGAACTACTAAGTATTTGGTTGTTATTATGTACGGCACGGCACACGAGGACGTGTGAGTGTCAGGAAGGCCGTGTCAGAGATCGAGAAGTAATATTATTATTATTATGTTGGTAAATAAGTAAGAAATACTAAATAAATGATATTCGAACGATACTAGCTATCGATATTTTGTTTAGTGTGACCCAAGGTTGCTGAGAGCATAGTCTGAGAGCGAGAGAGTGTCTCAGATGAGCATGGCCCAAGTGTTGTTATGGCAAGAAAGGCAAGAAGAAATAAAAACATAAAAAGAACGAGCAAAACGCCGAGAAAAGAGGACGAAAAAGTCGGTCCAGTCAGTCCGGCTGGAAAATATAGAAACCATAGAAACCGATAGAAACCAAAATGACAACGACGGATCATGGAAAATAAGTATTTTTATCATTTTGACACTTTGGCGCCTCTGATTGCGCTGTACTTCTCCTGCCTATTTTTTTTGGCAACAATTTATGCTGCCACCAACACCATCACTTCATCGTCAGAATTACTTTTCTTCCTTTTTTTTTTAATTTTAGTTTCATTTTCAAAATTGGCGCTGTTTACAAAACAAAGCTGATTCATGAGAGTGGCAAATCACTTTTTATGTTCTTGGGCACACTTTTTCAGTTAAGTTCCACATAACCGAAATGAAAAGCAGATTCCTGTCATTAATTTCGCGCAGTGCTGGATGCAGGCCTTTACTTCAGTAATAATAGGCACGGCTGGCGAAAATCCTCTAGCTGAACCCTCCCCGAGGGTGCCGGCTGGGCAATGGGCACTGCATTATCCCGGACAAGGGTAATGCATTGTCGCTTGCTCCGTCCGGGGCAATGCAGTGTCTAGCTAAGGCAATGGCCTGGCGTCTTCTCGACCTCGAGTCGGGGGAGCTGGGTCAGGGCCATGGCTAGAGGTGCCTGGCGGGTAGGCCTAAAACGCTAGGGCCCCCCCGATAAATATCAGCCGTATGGACCTTCGGGCCAAGTATGGAGCAGGACAATGGTCAAGCACGGGTTGGGATGTCAACCCAAACGTCGGTGGGAAGCGTGGCTGCTACCACCGGCGGGCACGGGGAGGAGCAATCCTCTCTGCGTGTCGCCAGTGGCCACAACTCAGACGTGACGGGAGCAGGTCACATCAGTTTTAATACTACTGCCACAACCCCCCGCTGTAAGATGAGCCGCGCAGGTGCCGTTGTCGAGGCAGACTCGGACCTGGAGAGCGTGCTATCCATCAGCAAGACAGAAGAGGATAGCCTTCTTCACTCGCCCGAGCCAGGCACCAGCTCCCTGCGCAGGGAAGGGCCGAAGCGTTCGAGGGAAGGAATGAAGGCCAAATCCCAATATAAGGCGGCCCTCAAGATAGTAGGCAGGCTCCAAGGCAAGGCGGATATCTCCCAGGAGGAGAAATCTAAGCTAGCTTGGGCCGAGCTAAAGGTAGAAGAGGGCCGTAAGTACTACGCGCAGGTGCCACAGATGAAGGCATCGACGAGCCAGCACGCCAACAAGGTGGAAGAGTTGCTGGCTACCAAAAGGCAACGCTCGACCGACAGTGCCGTCACTCCGGCGAGCAAGCGGCAGCGTGGTCGTAAGAGAGCGGAACCCACACCGAAACAGGCAAAACAAGGGTCAGGCGAACGGATCAGCGATGTGTCCAAGAGACACCTGATAGTAGCTCTCATCGACAGACGTGATGAGAATGGGAGGATAACAGCGGCGCAGTGGAAAATGGTCCACGCGCGGCTGGTAGACTCCCTGTTTACACGGATGGATGAGAACCCAACAGCTCCCATGCCCACCTTTGATGGTGCTGGGTGGCTAAATGGGGTAAAAATCCTGAAGTGTAAGGACGACCCGACGCTGAAGTGGCTGACGCAAACGGTCTGCCAACTGGAAGCGATGTGGGAGGGGGCCAAGCTGGAGGTGGTGGACAGGGAGCTAATCCCGTCCATACCAAAGGCAAAGGTGCTCTTCCCCATCGCAATCCAAGGGGATCGCGCGCTGAAGCTCCTACAGCGACAGAACCCAGAGATACCGACCGCTGACTGGAAGGTATTGCATGCCGGTAGCCCACTACCCAACGAGGGGGGCCAGCATGTGATCCTCCAGATAAACAAAGCAGCGGAGGATCTCCTATACCCCAAATACGGGAAAATGGCATGGGGCATGGGCAGTGTCTACCTGCGCCTCAAAAAGCGTCAACCCGGCGACAAAGACGCCCACACCCTGCAGGCAGGCGAAGTGGAGAAGGACCTCGGTCTGGATACCATGGTAGCGGCCGCCCAGGGTCTGGCGCTAAATGACACGGAAGAAGAGGACGGCGACCTGACCATCGTAGCCAACCCGTCATACGCAGGGGAGCCAGCTGCTCATGAGACTGAGTGTGCTGCAGCTCAACTTGCATAAGAGCAAGACAGCCTCAGCGGAGCTCCACATTGCCATGGAGCAAGGGCCCGCTGACATAGCTTTGGTCCAGGAGCCCTGGATTGCATCAGGCAATTTGGTGGCCGGACTAAAGCTCTCAAATTATAACTCTTTCTACAAAACACCGGTAAGCAGGAACAAAACAGTCGTACTTGTACGAAAGGGACTCCATGCTTACCTTATGTCTAATTACAGCACAGATGACCTAACAGTGGTGATGCTGGAAAGCGAGGAGAAGCGCCTTTTGGTAGCTTCCTGCTACATGGCACACGACAGGTCTGCACCGCCAGAGGAACTAAGGAGTTTGGTGGAAGACGCCGACTCCAAAGACTACCAACTGATCGTTGGCACGGACGCTAATGCCCACCATAGTGTGTGGGGAAGCCCTGACATCAACGACCGAGGTGAGTCACTCTTAGACTTTATACTAAATAATAACATAGATGTAGCAAACGTGGGAGAGGAATTCACCTACGTGGGTCCCACCTCGTCAAACGTACTAGATCTAACTCTCGTAACGGGAAAGAGTACCTACATATCTGGATGGAGGGTCCTCGAACGACCCTCCTTCTCAGACCACAGGTACATTCAATTCAAGTGCGAATTTGAATACACTCCGAAGGTGAAAGTCTATAGAAACCCCCGGAACACAAACTGGGAGAAGTTTAGAAAGACAATCACTTCGAAACTCGCGAGCCCGGGCCTAGTGAAATCCGTGGAGGATATAGAAAAGTCCCTAGAGACCCTATCTACGGAATTGCTAGGGGCATACCACACAGCCTGCCCACCCTCTAGAACAAGAAAGAAGTCCAAACCACCCTGGTGGAATCGAGACCTCTCTCTACAAAGAAACAACCTCATGGAATTTTTCAAGCTCGCTAAACTCGCGAACAATGAGAACATCAATGAGGAATACAAGACACTCTTAAGGGAGTACAAGAAGGAAATACGTAAGGCACAGCGCAGCTCATGGAGAAACTTCTGCTCCAGCATTGAGAAAGTGCCGGAAACGGCTAGACTGAGGAAGTTGCTGTCAAAGCAACCCACAGTACAAAGCCAACTCAAATTGGACAACGGACAGTGATCGGAGGGCAGCAAAGAAGCCCTAACGGCACTGATGGAGGCCCACTTCCCAGGATGCACCGAGGTCACCGATGCGGAAACGCATTTGGACCTAGCAACTGAGGAACAAACACCCCCAACAGACATAATAACTCCAAAGAAGATCCAATGGGCTATAGATTCCTTCACGGGCATTAAGGCACCTGGACTGGACGGTATATTCCCAGCCATGCTGCTGGTGACCAAAGAGGTGATCAACCCATGGCTTCTCGCAATTTACGCAGCATGCCTGAGGACAGGCTATATCCCGATCCAATGGAGATCGGGGACTGATGGGACTGATGGGACTGATGGGGACTGATGTCAACTAACCAGCACGCCTACACTAAGGGGAAATCGGTGGAAACAGCGCTACACTCGTTAGTAGCTGCCGTCGAGAAAGCCCTCAACACTAAGAAATATGCACTTGGGGTATTCGTAGATATATCCGGAGCATTTAATAATGTCTCTACAGAAGCCATAACGGATTGCCTAGAAGCAACCAACACCCACCCGTCAATCAACCTCTGGATAAAGAACCTTCTAAGTTGCAGACGGGTGCAATCAGAGTGGGGCACCGCCTCCACGGTCAGAGGTGCACACAGGGGCACACCCCAGGGTGGAGTCCTGTCACCTCTCCTGTGGAACCTGGTGGTCAACACCCTCATCAAGAGATTCGATAGGAAGGCCCCAAAAATAACAGCCTATGCGGACGACATAAGTATAATTATCACGGGTGTATGTCCATCGACTCTCAGCTCCATAATGGAACGAACACTCAGGGAGATATGTGAGTGGGCAGATGGAGTAGGACTCAGTATCAACGCGGACAAAACGGACCTCATCCTCTTCACTAAGAGATACAAGGTTCCAGCATGGATCCCCCCGAAAGTCAACCAAACAAGACTAACCCCTAAATCACAGGTCAAATACCTCGGCATTGTACTGGACAGCAAGCTGACATGGAGACCCAATGTATTAGAGCGGATGAAAAAGGCCACCACTGCACTTTATGCATCCAAGAAGATGCTTAGTAGCACATGGGGCCTGTCACCTGCTCTGATGCATTGGATCTACATCTCGGTGGTGCGGCCAACTCTGATGTATGGAGTCCTAGTGTGGTGGCAAGCCACTGAAAAGAAGATTTATCACAGGCTAATGGAGCGAACCCAGCGGCAGGCTCTGCTCTGCATAACAGGCGCGCTGAGGTCAACGCCAACCAAAGCACTCGAAACTATAGTCGGGATCGACCCTCTCGACATCTACGCCAGGCTGACCGCAGGAAAGGCAGCACAGCGCTTGATTGCGATGGGGAATATGTCTCCCCAAAGATTCGGGCGCAGTTCAATTGGAATGGAAATGATCAGTCTAACCGACTACATGATCCCCCAAACGTGCTTTGAAGTAAGAACAAACCTGTTCATGGGACCCGAAGACTGGAAAGTTGGACGTGACCAGACGCAACACCTCAACATATATACTGACGGCTCCAAGATGAACGAAGGAGTAGGAGCTGGCCTATACTGTACGAACCCGGAAATAAGGGCGTCGTATAAGCTACCCGACCGATGCAGCATATTCCAGGCGGAAGTTTTCGCCATCAAGAAGGCAGCAAAGGTCGCTCAGCTCACAGAGCGACCGCACAAAGCGGTTAACATATTCGTTGACAGCCAAGCAGCGATAAAATCTATGCAGTCGTCCGCGGTCAGTTCCAGATGTGTCATGGCAAGCAGGGAGGCACTAGACTCACTAAGCACGACTAAGTCAGTGCAGATCTATTGGGTTCCCAGTCACCAGGGCATTGAAGGATACGAAGCGGCGGACGTTCTCTCCCTAAGGACGCTACAAAGTGACCTGGAAAAGCAGGCCAAAATGAGGACAGACAGCAGGTGGAAGAACACCACCACCTGCAGAACCTCGAGAATCATGTGCAAGAAGCGCAGTGATAAACTCAGCCACTACTTTCTGTACCTTCCACGGAAGGATTGCAGACTGCTAGTGGGCATATTAACGGGCCACTGCCTGGCTGCGTCACATGCAGCCAGGCTAAACATTACCAACAGCGACATCTGCAGGAAATGTAATGAACCAGGGGCTGTTGAAACCCTGGAACATCTACTCTGCCGGTGTCCAGCTCTCTCAAGGGCAAGGAGCATATACCTGGGCGCACCGATGCTGGCATCACTGGAGGATGCCTCCAAGAGGTCGCCAGGGAAACTGCTTGCCTTTGCTAGAAACACCTCGATTCTGGGGGACTTCGGAACCTCAGAAACATCCTCGTAAGGTCCATTAAAAGATCCGGATGACTAGGGGCCATTTTTTTTTGCCTATGATAGGCTCCGTAGAGGGCCGTCCGGAGCAACCTAACCTAACCTAATAATAGGCACATATTTATTCCTGGCCTGAATGTCAATTGTTCTCTCAGTCCACAATCGCGTCGATAGGCCAACTATCGATAAGAAATCGTGGATTTCGTTTAGCTTGCTGGATACTGAGGCGAGGAAAACACAAACGAAAAATTCCTGGCTCATTTGTTTTTATATGAAGTTTGGCAGTAATTTTCTGATTTTGATGAGCGCCTGAGGTGGCTCAGAGGGGACTAAGACCACCGGACGGGTCGCAGGTTGCGGATACCTACCCCTAAAAAAGGTAGGTCAGCAGCGAATAATCGGTCATCTTTTGGGAGATTATCGAAAATAAGCAGTCCCGGACAGACAGCGGGTGCTCGCGAAGCAGCAACACTGACGATGCGCTTGTGGTTCCGCCTCGTATAAGTAGCTCACACACTCCCACTCCCCCCACACAATACCTACCCACATCCCATGTATAAATGTATAAAAATAATAATAATAAAAACAAAAAACAATAAAAAAACAAAACAGAGTCTGACACTCCCCAAATGTCAAACGGGAGCAGTCCCCCGCATGGGAAGGCCCAAAGGCCTGGCCTGACCAGCTCAACAGCAGGACAGACCTGTAAGGCGGAAAGCGCTGGGGTGAATCCGAGTGGGTCCCACTCCCGAATCTGGGGTGGGTGGCGGACCAACTCCCAACACCGACACCTGCCCGACCTTCTGGTAAAATGGAGGGAGATTATCTGCCTTCGTACAAGCGCCCAGGCCAAAAAGCATACATATGCCGAAAGGAGAAGTGCAGGGCACATACTCCGTCGGCAAAATGACAGCAAGGAAGTAAGTCCATCAGCTGACTGGCTAAAGAAGGTGGAGTGGGCCACAGCGGTGCTCCCACACTTCACAATGGTCTCACAACCTAAGAGACAACGGTCGCAAGAGACACCCGGTCCGGCCGCGAAAAGGGTGATGCCTAACATCTCCTTCGCGCAGGTTGCCAAGGAGAGTCCTCTATAAAAGCAGCGTGGAGGGCAAGATCCCAAGGAGCCAATGGAAGTGGGTGGAAGCGGCACTGGCCGACCGCTGCTTCGAGCTGCTCGACAATGTCCCAGGGCCACCACCAGTCTGCAAAGACATGGGGAGGTTCCAGGCCAACATTAAAGTAGTACATTAAAGTAGATTCTTGAAGCCTGCGACGATGAGCGCTCCGTAAAGCTGTATATAGCAGCGGTGGCGCAGATCGGAGAGGTCTACGCTGGGGCGAAGCTCGTCGCTGTAAACTGGAGCGAGGTGCCCAGCAGACCAAGGGCCAGAATATGGGTGCCGTCTACTTTTAAGGAGCCTGAGCGCATCTTTAAGATATTGCAGAGGTGCAACCCAACACTGCCAACCCAAGACTGAAAGGTAGTCAAGGTCGAGGAGACAAGGGGGCCGATGAACCAGGCCGTTATTATCCTCAATAAAGAGTCGCTGGCCCCCATAGAGGCAGCAAAAGGAAAGCTGAATTTCGGCTTCAGCTCGGTGTACAAGTCGCACGCTGCCTCGGCCGAGGCTTGTCCTGTCGACAACCCAGTTGTGCAGAATGTTGCCTCGGAGATCGAGGCACCCGACAACGAGCTTTAGCCGACAAAAGAAGGCTACTCCTCTGACGCAGAGCTGATGCGCGACTTTAAGGCTAGGTGTCGACACGATGTATCCAACGACTCAGACGCCAACACTACAGTGGTGGAGATTCTTGAAGATGTCTCTGAGACTCTGAGGACTTGGATAATCGAAGCCAAGGTCTGTGGGTTAGCGACGAGAGAGTACAAGCTCATTGTACCCCAAACTGAAGGTAAAACTCGTACCTGCATTCTCGTAAGAAAGTATCTAAATAGCAATGGCGACAACACAGCAGTAAGCCTAGAGCTAAAGCGGACACATCTGAGGCTGATGTCGTCCTACATGGCCCATGAGGAAAGCGATCCTCCCAATGAGCTCGTCTGCAAGCTGGCAAGCGACAGCGAGAGGTCGAACATAAGCCTACTAATAGGCTGCGACGCCAATGCTCACCATACTCAATGGGGAAGCACGGACACAAATTTAAGGGGTCAGTCACTTTTTAGCTTTATCCTAAACTCGAACTTAACCATATGTAACCGGGGTAACGACCCCACATTTATTATAAAAAACCGACAGAAGCTTATCGACCTCAAATCTCTTCACGAGATGGCCCAAAAATTTGTCATAAGCCCTGGGTCACCGGGATATTGAAGGCCAGATCTGGCACCATCTGGCACCACAATACCCCTTCTCCAAGATAAGGAGGATATTTACATGCCAATGGCAACCTGTAGGCTTATCATAAAAGAGCTATATATGCGATGAGCAGAAAATGCGTAGCGGTCAGCACCACTATGTCGCATAACCCGGCAAACATGGCCAACCATTGACAGGAAACGCACACTAGAGCTGTGTAAACTCGGCAGAACAAGGTGCAGCGTAGTCATCCGCTCCCTCACGGGGCACTGGCTGATAAGCTCCCACGCTAACAGGCTGGGAGCCCCATATAATGATTTTTGCCGAAGCTGTAGAGATGAGGAGGAGGAGGAAACGGTAGAACACCTGTTTTTCTCCTGTCCAGCTCTCAGCAGGAGAAGGCTACAATACCTGGGCTTGCAATATGTCTCAGACATTTCAGAAATGCCCGAAATGTGTCCCAGAAAGATTGCAAACTTCATAAGAGCATCAGGATGGGATAACTGCTGATATGTTCGGATCTCATGAGATGGATAAGGGGAGCACCTCCTGCGGTATCACAACGGGCCGAAACCGGCCCAAGTGTGACGGGATCCTGTGGAGCTTGACAGCCGCCTTAACCTAACCTAACCAAACTTTGGCAGTAATTTTTAGTTTCCGCAGTGCTGGATACAGGCCTTTAAAATAAAATTAAGTGTCGAAATTGATCTCACCACCTAAACTTGTTTTGCTTGTGTGGCTACCGCCACCATTGCAACTTTAGTCAAACGCTATGCATTCAAATGCCGTTTTAGATTGGTTACTTGATGGCCCTCTAGTTTGGCAACACATACATACGTTGCATGTTAATTTATATTTGTACCTTCCTCCGACTGGAAGGTAGGTAAAGTTGAGGCGACAACCCTGGCTGCGCTCGTGCTCAACAAAGAGCCACTGGCACCGATAGAGGCGTGGCTGGCATCTGACTGCGCATTTAATTTCAGGATTTAGCATCATTACAGTGATCAGCTCGGACACAGCGGCCAAAGTATGTCCTCTCAAACAGGACGTTGCCTCGCAGATTGAAGCGCCCGATGATGAGCCAGAGCCGTAGTAAGAGGCAAGAGGTCTGTAAATTAGTGACGAAGATGTATAAGCTGATTAAAGCTCAAAACGAAAATCAAATCTAAGCCAGCATTATTGCAAAATATCACTTAAATATCTTGCTGCTCCATAGTTATAGCAATGGCTACAATACGGAAGCGAGCCTGAAGCTGCAGAAAACATATAAGACTGATGTCGTCCTAAATGGCTCACGAGAAAAGTGATCTAGCAAGTGACTTCGCTCTCAACCTAGCCAGCGACAAAGAGAGGTCGGACAAAGGTCATTTAAGAGGCGATGCTCACCACCCAATAAAAGATCTAAGATACACATGTAAGGGTCTAGTCACTTTTCGTCTTAATCCTAAACTCCTAAACTTATTAATCCTAAACTTATTAATTTGCAATCGGGGAAATGCCTCTACATTTATAATAAAAAACTGACAGGAGGTTATTGACCTCGCCTTAGTGTCTCAAAAACTGTCAGACATAGTCAAAGTTGGAAAGTCTTAGAGGTACACTCCCTTTCTGACTAGTGGTACAATATCCCTCGAGAGCCCAAAACCAACTGACTACTTCTTCCTACTAACAAGAAAAGTCAACTACGAAAAATATTGGGTATGAGCTACAACCAGAAAAACAGCGGAGCAATACTCTCGTCTTTTTAATGCATTTCATATGTTTCATTTCCATGTTTTTATCAAATCTATTTTGGTACAGTAAGATTGCACTGAGTAGGTGTTACTTGATACGATTCAAGAGCAGCATTCCAAAGACTTTTGATAGGCACGGCAGGATGATGATGGCTTAGATTTGTTTTTTCGGGCTTTATGGATCATTGTGATGACAGATTTCCTCCATTGTTGAGGATAATAGCATCATGCTGTTGAATATTATGGTGTGAAAATATACTTCACAGCTTGGCAATTCTATGATCATTTAATATACTGTCGCTCTTGTAACTTCTTCTGCTTGGAATATGATAGGCATGGAAGATTGTAGATTGTGGGTTAGTACGAGCCCAAGCCTTATTGTGTGCTGGATGTTGTTTAAAGACTTTTTCTAAAAGGACAGAAAATGTATTTTCCTTTTTTTTCTACGACCCCACTTTCCTTTTTACATAATGGTAATTCTCTCTCGATGGATGGACTTACGCTCTATTTGAGCTCGGTAATAGATGGTTCGCTTTTGTTAACCGCTCATTCGAGGCAGGTGTTTTATGGGCTTGCCACTCTTGCAAAAGTATTTTCTTAGCACACATTTATACTACACGGATGGATGGTTATATCATAGATGGATCGACAGCTAAGGTATGTCATGCCTACCATCCTACTTTCGAAGTGTCGCTCGACCTAGGACGAACTGTATTGGATCGGTCGGGTAGACTACCCCAATGTGTCCGCTGCTTCCGTAAAGCCGAGTTTACCAAGCTTAATAACCTCATTAGGGATTTTGATTGGTCCGCTTTATATTTGTGCAGTGATGTTACGACAGGCACAAACATGTTCTATGATGCACTGGACTCACTTTTTGTCTCTTGTGTCTCACTTTCCTGTCCGATTAGATCAAGAAAACCCCCTTGGTTTGCCAAGGAGCTATCCCATCTAAAAAACTTAAAATCAAGACTTTACAAAAAATTTCAAGAAGTTGGCTCTCCCTCTTCTCTCTCTAATTATGTCTCGGCTCGGTCAAATTTTTCAGTTCTTAACGCTCAATGCTATAAGAACTACCTATCTCGATGCAGGATACGTTTTTCTAAGGACCCTAAGCCACTATACAGCTTCGTAAACAGTAAGCGTAGAACGTCCGCCCACCCATCCCCGCTATCCTTCCTTAATATTCGGCAGATAATGATCAGGCAATTGCCGATCTTTTTGCCCGTTTTTTTTAAACTGCCAATTCTCAGGACGTTTACTCTGGTCAGCCGTATCCATACGGTTTACCGAGGTCGAACGGCATTTTCAGTCCTTTGCTAAATGAAAGCTCTCTGCTTCATAGTCTACGAACAGTAAAGCCGGTGTTCTCACCGGGTTCGGTCGGAGTTCCCGGCTGTGTACTCAGGTACAATGCCGAGTCTCTGTGTGGGCCTTTGCTTACTATTCAACCTATCCATACATTCTTCATGCTTTCCCCCGATATGGAAGGAGTCCTTTATAATTCCTCTCCATAATAAAGGTAGCAAGTCTGACGCGAACAACTATAGGGTATATCTAAGTTATCCGCTATTCCTAAAGTGTTTGAGAAAATTTTAACTCCACACCTGCAGCACCTATGCAGATCACTTGTATCTCCAGCTCAACACGGATTTATAAGGCGGAGATCAACCACTACTAACTTATTGGAGTTTACCTCCTTTATAATTAAAGGCATTCAAGGTAATTTACAGACGGATCTTGCTTACACCGATTTTAGTAAAGCGTTCGACTCTGTAAACCATTCCCTCCTAGCACAAAAACTTGACCTTCTAGGGTTCCCGCCTAATCTCCTGAGATGGATCTCTAGCTACCTTTGTTCTAGGTCTCAAAGAGTCCTTTTCAAAAACTCCCTGTCCTCACCAGTTTTGGTGACTTTGGGTGTACCACAGAGGAGCCATCTAGGCCCCTTACTATTTACGCTCTTTATAAATGACCTGCCTTCTGTATTAACACACTCTCGAGTACCTATGTATGCGAATGATGTTAAGCTCTGTGTCCAGTATAAGGACATTTCTTTTCAATCCAGGTTGCAATCCGATCTCGATATATTTCAGTCTTGGTGTTGTGCAAATCTATTAAACCTTAATGCTTCAAAATGTAAAGTAATGACTTTTCATCGCTCCAGCGCCTTTCTGGTTCCTTACACCCTTTGTGGTGGTTCTCTTGAGAGAATTACCCGGGTTGATGATCTTGGTGTTCTATTAGATCCTAAGTCAAAGTTTTCAGAACACATTTCTACCATTTCTACCATGGTGAATAAGGCCATGGGCGTGCTTGGGTTTATAAAGAGGTGGTCAAAGGAATTTGACGACCCTTATGTAACAAAGACTCTACACCTCTCTGGTTCGTCCGATTTTAGAATACGGCTCTTGTGTATGGTGCCCTCAGTACAACGTACACCAGGACCGTGTAGAATCATTTCAAAAAAACTTTTACTTTTTGCTCTTCGAGGTCTCAGCTGGGATGCAGGTGTGAGACTTCCGTCTTACTCTAATAGATTGCTCTTAATAAACCTTCCAACCTTGGCTAATCGTAGGAAAATGCTTGGTGGTATTTTTGTGCACAACTTGATCAAAGGTGACGTAGACAGCCCTGACCTGTTGAGCCGCATAAACTTCACGATTCCTATTAGAAGCACTGGGAATTATACACTCTTGTTTCTTCCGCTTTGTAGATCGAATTACTCCTTGCATGAACTATTTAGGGTCCTATGCTCTGATTATAATTCCCTCTACCATATTATATCTACCACTAACTCCCTTCCTAGTCTTAAAATACTGATACTCTTATATCTTTCCCGTAATTAGTAAATACTTTGCTTCTTTAGTTAGATTAGTTCTACTTTTCCTCGAACACTAGTCTAACACCTATCTTTCCTGCATATCCGCGATCGGATCGGTTAACGAGTCGCGCGTCATGCGGCAGCGCCCCTCGGTCGGTTTGGCGGAAGGTGGGCTGCGTTCTTGCCTGGGATCCGCGCGTAACAGCCATCGGCTGGTGTCGCTTGGGCGACTTGATGGTGCAGTCATTGCATATCAACGTCCTAAAGATAAAAAAAAAAATGGGAGGGAGCACACAAGGCGGCATCCAGTCTCCCCCTCTATGGAAAATTTATAATTATATTTCGCCAAAAACATGGCCGATCATAAATAAGAAGCGCACCTTTGAGATTTGCAAGCTCAGCAGAAAGCATAGTCAGCGTAGTCAGAATGTAGAAGAAGAAAGATCCCAAGCAGTACAAAGGGCCGTAACTAGGCTCCTAGCGAGTCTGACCGCTTCTACCTAACGTAGAGAAAATATAAAAAAAAAGTAAGATTTTGTGACCAAGAATAACAGGTCCTGGATTGTCAAATTGGCAAGAGGGACCTAACACAGACACTTAATAGCCTATTCCTAAAGACGACCATCCATTTCTTAGATGATCCGTAAGGTTTTTCGGTTCCGAAAAATTATGATAAGTCCACCATCCATCTGGGATGCTATTAATTCCCACGTTTCTTTACGATATTTGGCCGTTAATTTTCAAATTCAATTCGAAAAAGCAAGAAAAAATAATCCACGCCTGACATATTTCAAATGGTATTTTAAATTTCATATCGTGAAAACTCGTTAAGGCAACGCACTGCTCTAAGTGGCCCTCATGAGCTCGCGTGTGCGTAGGCTCGTTCGCCCGGGTCGTCTACTGCTGTCGTGTCTTCATTTTTTTATGAAACGGCCTGTATCCAGCACCGCGACAGGAATCTGTTCTTTATTTCGGTTGTGTGGGACTTAAGTGAAATAGTGTGATCAAGAACATAAAAAATGATTGGTCACTCTCATGAATCAGCTGTGTTTTTTAAACAGCGCCAATTTTGAAAATGAAACTAAAATTAAAAAAAGGAAGAAAAGTTATTCTGACGATGAAGTGATTGTGTTGGTAGCGGCATATATTGTTGTGAGAAGAAGTAGAGCGCAGTCGGAGGCGCCAAAACGTCAAAATAATCGAAGTGCTTATTTTCCGTGATCCGCCAAAAACGTGGTCTTGCCTCAACTGCTTTTATTAAAGCAATCTTCTCCTAATTTTAAAAATGTTCATATCTCTTTTTGGTTTTGCGCACAGATTTTGCCTCCACCTCTCATTTGTACTTCAGTAATAATGTGCACATATATTTTCATGGCACCCATGTCAGCTGTTCTCACAGTACACATTCGTGTGGATATCGATACTATCGATAAGAATTCGTGGATTCCGTTTACGTTGCTGGATACTGACTCCAGGAAAACACAAACGAAAAATTACTGGCCCAGTTCTTTTTAAATGAAGTTTGGCAGTAATTTTTCGTTTCCGCGGTGCTGGATACCCAGCTAAAAGTAAAAAAAATGGAAAGAGTAGAATCTGGTTGTGGTATATTTAATAAAAATATTTTTTTGTATGTATGAATATGTTGTATACGTTTTTTTGTGAACAAACTGAAAAAGTAACTATAGGAACGAAACAACCTTATGGACTATCCCTGAAATAGATGGTGGATAGTTGCCTGCGGGTATAGGCCAGGGTATACATAGGCCCTTTTGATTTAAAAAGAAGAATAAAAATAAAGATATATACTATAAAAGCTGTACAGATTTTTATTGATCATAATTGAATGAAAATGATCTAACGCGCACAAATTATGTTTAAGTTATTTTTCTGCAGTAACTGTTTATTAAAGACTAATTTGTTTTGTCTTGACATTCACATTTTTTTTGTGGGTTGAATTTAAGGCAATCAATAGGAAAATTCTAGTGTGCATAATTATTTATACAAATATTTAATACTTTTACTTTAGATCGCCACTTGACTTTCTAAACAATTTAATTTACATAATACCGAAAACTCTTTTGCCAGAAAATTCTTACCTCCTTGCTCATCCAACATAACAATGCTTCGCATTCCAACTTCCGCGCTCTAAATAGAAATACATTTTCATTTTGAAATTAGTAGCATACGCCGTAAATAACAAAAAAAAAAAAACACTATATTTTTTCTTAATTTTATTAAGAACATAAGTACAATTTTGAAATTCGGCATGCCGAAGATTTTCTGCGACTGTGTAAATTTTGATTTTATTTTTATTTAAGCATCGACTTAAAATTTTGTTCAGTTATTTTTAGTGGAGATAAGTTAGTATGCCTGAACACCGTTTTAATAGCTTTCGTTTTAGCAATCTGCTTTTTTATCTTTTTAAATTGAAAATGGATTCGGATTTTGGATATCGAACTTTAGATTTAATGCATCAGCATTATAATAAATTTATCGGATTTTACACGACTTATTTAAGCTCTGCAGATTTCGATATTATTTTAGATTTTGATATAAGTAAGTTTAAGCTCGTCGTGTACTTCACTCAAATTTCGTGAAGTAAAATCTTGTTATGGCCGATAGGTCTTTAACTTACACTTTCTTAATTTTCTCCTTCAACCTGCTGCACTTAATTTTATACTATTTTTAATGTTTCATGGAGTATACATCCATATATGCATATGGATTAATAAAAGCCATAAAACACGTTTTTTATTTTTAAAATCTAAAAATAATCTAATTTTTAATTAAAAATTAAATAATTTGATAAAAAAATGCTACAGCTTTCTGCAAAAATTGGGTTTAAATACAGTACCGCTCAGCTGAATAGTTTCAATACTGCTCAAATGTAAAACCGCTACACTCAGATAGGCTCCGGTAAGTTGGTTGAAAACATATAGAGGTTTAACTTTTTATAATTATTAAACAATAATAGTTTCTGAACGTATTCAGTTGAATTAGATATTTTGTATATCACCGAGTAAGGGCAAATGCGGGCAGCGTAACATACGGGATCGCCGGGTGTAGCTAAAGAAAATAAGTTGTTATTTAAAGGCCTGTCTCCAGCACCGCGAAATTTTACTGACAGGAATCTGCTCTTTATTTCGGTTGTGTGGAACTTAAGTGAAATAGTGTGACCAAGAACATAAAAAAAGGTTGGTCACTCTCATGAATCAGCTGTGTTTTGTAAACAGCGCCAATTTTGAAAATAAAACTAAAATTAAAAAAAGGAAGAAAAGTAATTCTGACGATGACGTGATTGTGTTGGTAGCGGCACATATTGTTGTAAGAAGAAGTGCAGCGCAGTCGGAGGCTCCAAAACGTCAAATTTATCAAAATGCTTATTTTCCGTGAACCGCCAAAAACATGGTCTTGCCTCAACTGCTTTTATTAAAGCAATCTTCTCCTAACTTCAAAAATGTTCATATCTCTTTTTGGTTTTGCGCCCAGATTATGCCTCCACCTCTCACTTGTACTTCAGTAACAATGTGTACATATATTTTCCTGGCACCCTCATCAGCTGTTTTCACAGTCCACATTCGTGTGGATATCGATACTATCGATACGAATTCGTGGATTCCGTTTACGTTGCTGGATGCTGGCTCCAGGAAAACACAAACGAAAAATTACTGGCCCAGTTTTTTTCATATGATGTTTGGCAGTAATTTTTCGTTTCCGCGGGGCTGGATACCCAGCTTAAATTTAAAATCTGTGCGTCGCCAAAAAAAAGAAAATACTTTGAGCGGCTATCCTATCTAAAGGCCTGTCTCCAGCACTGCGAAATTTTACTGACAGGAATCTGCACTTTATTTCGGTTGTGTGGAACTTAAGTGAAATAGTGTGACCAAGAACATAAAAAAAGGTTGGTCACTCTCATGAATCAGCTGTGTTTTGTAAACAGCGCCAATTTTGAAAATGAAACTAAATTAAAAAAAGGAAGAAAAGTAATTCTGACGATGAAGTGATTGTGTTGGTAGCGGCACTTATTGTTGTAAGAAGAAGTACAGACCAGTCGGAGGCGCCAAAATGTCAAAATTATCAAAATGATTATTTTCCTTGATCCTCCAAAAACGTGGTCTTGCCTCAACTGCTTTTATTGAAGCAATCTTCTCCTAATTTTAAAAATTTGAATATCTCTTTTTGGTTTTGCGCACATATTTTGCCTCCACCTCTCACTTGTACTTCAGTAATAATGTGCACATATATTTTCCTGGCACCCTCATCAGCTGTTCTCACAGTCCACATTCGTGTGAATATCGATACTATCGATAAGAATTCGTGGATCCCGTTTATGATTGCTGGATACTGACTCCAGGAAAACACAAACGAAAAATTACTGGCCCAGTTTTTTTCATATGATGTTTGGCAGTAATTTTTCGTTTCCGCGGTGCTGGGTATCCAGCTTAACACTATCTATCACTAACCATACAGTATATAAATAGGACACTTCATACATGTTTTTGTCCGCACCATGCGGACCTTCATCAGAGCCCGAGAGGGTCGTGAGAGTGAATGTGTGCACATGCATTCTCACGTACTTAGCGTGTTTGCATGTGAGTATGAGCGCACAACTGAAATTTGTGCTCTCTCAACTTTATTTTGAATTTTGTGCTCGCGTCAACCTTCACTTTAGCATTTTTAGAGTCGACCCTTTTTGAAGACGCTTGCCTAATAATACCAGAATAATTGTTATTTTGTACATGTTTGGTTGCTAACTTTGTTTAATATAGAATATACTAATATAATAAGCTGATTTCTGTATATATATTCAAAAATATATATTTAATTGTATGGTGTACTGTATTATACAATTATATATTTGATCACATATAAGAAAGTAGTATGCGCTAAAGAAAAAAATATATATATATCATCCTTGAATATGGATATTAATGACATATAAATGGGTAATAAATGGGGCCATACAGATTTTAGTGTCATACTTCCTCGCCAAATCTGAAATCATCCCTCTTTTTCTGATGGGAATGTCCATCCAAAGACAGAACCTGCAAGTACGTTCATATGTGTGTGTACGTGTGCAGAGCTGTGCCATGGGGTTCGACTTAATTTTTGAAATTTTCCATTTTGGCCAAAATTAAATATTAATATAATAAAATACATAAATCACAAGCTCATATGTATACATATGTATATATGTACATATGTATCAGCTATAAATCCAATTCGTACACTTTGAAGCTGCAATTTAACTTCTGGAAGATATTAAGCTTCTAAATTGAAATATCATTATTTTTTTCGGTATTTTTTCCCGAAAATTTGACTTTGAAAGCTCAGGAAAAGTCGAAAAAAAAATATTTTAATGATTTGATTTTTGCAAAGCTGCAGCTGCAAAGTGTCTGGGTTGGATTTATTGCTGCATTTGTCAGCTTTTTTTACTGCAAAGTTCAATACAACCAGTTGTAGGAAACTTAAGTTATGTGACAAATAGAAGCACTACCTATGACAAAAAAACCAAATTTTTTAAATATTCTTTAAAAAAAAAACTACTCTATGAAAAAAAAACCATAGTTCGTTTCTTTTTTTAGACATTCAAATCTATCAGAAAAAGTCATTTTTGGCGACAGAGGAAAAAAAGTTTAATTTTGTCGAGTAGTGTAATTTTTACTTCAGCTTCTATATTTCTACATGTACATGTATACTACACATACGAAACGTGGAAGTGTTTGCGAGAGAAAGAGGGAATGAGTAAGCGCTTGGCAGGCGTTGCGTAGCGACTGAAATTAAATTTTTTCTTTCTAGCTATAATAGAAGTTCGACCCGATCAAGATTCAGCAATCTGGTAGATACGGCTATTTTCCATGATTATGCGTTTTTGCTTTTTTTTTATCTTAAAAATTGTGGATTCCACAGATTTTCGTCTTTGTGGCGTGTCAAAATTTTAAAATACACTTGTATTGAAGTGATATCACAGGAGCTTGGATAGAAAGTTTGGTTTCTCTAGCTCTTATAGTCTCTAAGATCTTGGTGCTCATTTGGACGCATAGGCAAATAAGACAGGGCCGTGTATGAGAGAGAGCGAGAGGGAACGATGACTTTCGAAATGATTTTGCTTTATTGTGACTATATTAGTAATCACATCAGATCCAGATTCAACATTCTGATAGATATAGGCATTCCCTATGATTCTGCGTTTTTAGTTTTATCGTATCTTCTAAATTGTGTATGCCGCAGACTTTCGTCGTTTGGGTTGGCAGAAGGGGCGGGGCGAAATATTTAAATATATGTACGTGGAGAAGTGTGATAGCACATTAGGCTGGATACAAAACTTGGTTGCTCTAGCTTCAATGTCTCTGAGATATATGCGCAAATGAAGACGGACGGACGGACGGACGGACGGACAGACGGACATGGCTATATCGACTCGGCTATTCATGCTGATCAAGAATATATATACTTTATGGGGTCGGAAACGCTTCCTTCTGGGCGTTACACACATCCGTTATCACCACAAATCTAATATACCCATATACGCTTCGATTACCGGGTATAATAATTATATATATTGAATATCCTTTATACGCTAATTTTGTTTAATGTACTATTAACGAATATAATGAACGAATCTAAATATTTTCAAATGCAAAATGTATATCAGACATGAAAATATGACACTAAAATCTGTATGGCCCCATTTATTACCCATTTATATGTCATTAATATCCATATTCAAGGATGATATATATATTTTTTTAGCGCATACTACTTTCTTATATGTGATCAAATATATCATTGTATAATACAGTACACCATACAATTAAATATATATTTTTGAATATATATACAGAAATCAGCTTATTATATTAGTATATTCTATATTAAACAAAGTTAGCAACCAAACATGTACAAAATAACAATTATTCTGGTATTATAAGGCAAGCGTCTTCAAAAAGGGTCGACTCTAAAAATGCTAAAGGTTGGCGGGAGCTCAAAATTCAAAATAAAGTTGCCTCATACACACTTACATACATATATACTGTATGGTTAGTGCTTCTATTTAAACTATTCCGGAAAAATTGTCTGCGCCTGAAATTTAACCCTAGATATATATGTAGTCGTTGTGACAAATGATGAGGGTGAATAAATTTTACCAAAATATATCATTTGGGAGTTCGGAAATTAACACCCTAACACAAATTTTAATTATAATTTTAAAAAATACTCAACTATTTTTAAATTTTTACCGCAAAGGTTCGTGATAATCTTGCATTGTATTGTTGTATAATTTCCATATATAAAAAATGGGTATCTCTCATGATTAGTTGATTTGATAATGAACAGTTAATAAGGACTATTTTCTGGATTCAAGAATGGAGAATGGCTCAACATCTGACTACCGCGTTCTTTGGGATAAGGTAATAACGTTGATTTTATTTGATACCCTATTTTAACATTTTATCATCGTGATAAGGATATATTTTAGGGAAGGGGGTCTACTACAGCAGAAGCATTCCAATGATAACCGAAAAAATGCGTCACATGAACATTATATGATTATATAATTAGATAAAGACGATCTTTGATATTTTAGTTGCCCCAGCAATTCCATGCCTTGTAGCAATTAAGCCAACATCACCAGCTAACGATACCCAGACCATCCAAAATTAATCATATGTTTGTACTTAAAATGCAGACCATTTCCAAAAAAAAATTAGAAACCAAATTATGGCTTGGCTCCCAAATGCGGTAGGTTTGTAATAATTACACTATGCAACACCTCATTTCCGCTGTGCATTTTTAATGTATTTTGTTTTATGGATTACTTTTTTTATTAAACAAAAATGATTTTTTCAATGTTAACATAACTTAAGTATATGTCATCTGCTGGTTTTTAGCTTTACAATCATCAAAAGCTGATAAATGTACCTAAAATCGGATTGAGACAGTTTGTAGTTGCAGTTTGTTTGTTACCGCATGGAAAGTATTTAGCTCTCAGATTCAAATTTGATCATTTCTTGCGGTATATTTTCGTGAAATTTTGATTTTGAGAACTCAGCGAAATATATATCTTGAGCTATATTTTTGTTAAAAATCACGTAAATTAGTAGGTATATTAGTTAGGCGTCGTTTAAAATATCGTGTGTATTGATAAACGACAAAGGTGCAGCCCTTTTATCAAACCTTCTGATCCATTATTTATATATGTACATGTATAAATTCGCTTTATAACTCCATTTTCCAGCTTTTCAAAATTGAAACATTCAATGAAAGCAGATAACAACTAGCAGATAGCTTAAATAGTATTAAAATTAAAGCAATATCTCTGAAAAAAACTATAAAATAAAAACACATTTTTCAAAAAATACCAACAAAAAAGTAAGTCTATTGGTTTCAAAGCTGAAAAATTTTAAAGTTTGTTTTTTGTTTGTTTTTTTTAAATATTGTTTGCTTAGTGTAACGATTAAATAAAAAATAAATAACTTTTTATCTTTTTAAAAAGATGTTTATTGTATATATTGTATGTTATATTATTGTGATATATTGTTCTGTTAGCAGTGGACTCACCTCCTTGATCATCAAGGGCTACAAGTGTACGTATTCCTGCTTCCTTGCTCTGTTGTGCAGCAAATTGGAATGTAAATAATTTTTAAAAGTGTATAAGTCTGTGTTAATATTGTTTAGTTATGTATGTATATAGTTTAATATCACGATTCGATAAACAGAATGTACGGACTTTTGACGTATTTCAAAAACATATATAAAACATAAAAAACTGTTTTAATCGTATAAATGTATGTGAATGTAGTACGCTTATCTTCCGGATAATATTATACATTTCGTATCAATAATAAGAAGGAAATGTTAGCTACGGTGAACCGAAGCTTACTTTGAGAATTTATCGAATTATTTTTTAAGGTACCTTCAGGACTTACTTGATATATGTACATATGTATTTAAGAAGCTGATTTTCAAAAAGCGATATGAAAAGTGGCCGCTTTTGTCCAAGTTTAAAAATGTTGATTTTCCGATTATAACATTTGCTAAAGAATCGACGAAGCAAAACCAAGTCAAGTTTATGCCAAGAAAGCAGCATAGTTCCAGTTAATTTACGTGCACTTCCACTTTCACCAATAGACTTATCTACACGTTTATTAAGAGTTCGTTAAGTTTATCATACTATCTTAATAAATGTGCAGCTTATTGACGCTCTCATCACATATTAAACTACTCGATCAAATTCAACTTTTTTTTTCCGCTTTCGCCCAAAATAACGTTTCCTGATAGATTTCGAGATTTACAATTTTTTAAAGCATTTTTTTTCCAGGCTAAGTTTTTTTAAAAGAATTTTTTTAAAATTTGGTATTTTTTTCATAGGTAGTGCTTTTAATTTTCACATAAGTTTAGTTTCCTACAACGGAAAAAAAGTTGAATTTAACCGAATAGTGTAATCGTATCATTTCATCATAAAGGCCTGTATCCAGCACCGCGAAATTTTACTGACAGGAATCTGCTCTTTATTTCGGTTGTGTGGAACTTAACAAATGTAGTGTGACCAAGATTGGCCACTCTCATGAATCAGCTGTGTTTTTTAAACAGCGCCAATTTTGAAAATGAAACTAAAATTAAAAAAACGAAGAAAAGTAATTCTGACGATAAAGTGATTGTGTTGGTAGCGGCACTTATTGTTGTAAGAAGAAGTACAGACCAGTCGGAGGCGCCAAAATGTCAAAATGATCGAAATCCTTATTTTCTATGATCCGCCAAAAACATGGTCTTGCCTCAACTGCTTTTATTAAAACAATCTTCTCCTCACTTTAAAAATTTGCATATCTCTTTTTGGTTTTGCGCACAGATTTTGCCTCCACCTCTCATTTGTACTTCAGTAATAATGTGCACATATATTTTCATGGCACCCATGTCAGCTGTTCTCACAGTCCACATTCGTGTGGATATTGATACTCTTGATAAGAATTCGTGGATTCCGTTTACGTTGCTGGATACTGACGCTTTTTACGATGTTTGACGATATTTTGCAGTAATTTTTCGTTTCCGCGGTGCTGGATACCCAGCTTAAAGGAACACTTTCAACAGAGAATACTATTCAACAAAATTTAACTTTGAACTTGTGAGCGAACCGACTTTTTCTGATAGGTAACACAAGTCGACACGACTTTTCCGCTGTCGCCAAAAATAACTTTTTCTGATAGATTTGGATGTTTAAAAATTTTTGAAGAATGTTTTTTTTTTCATGTAGTTTTTTTTAAAGAATTTTTAGGGCTTCTATTTGTCATATAAGTTTAGTTTCCTACAACTGGTTGTATTAAACTTTGCAGTTTTGAAAAGCTGATAGATGCAGCTATAAATCCGACTCTTTGTAGCTGCAGCTTAACGTCTAGAAGATATAAAGCTTTCAAATTCAAATTTCATAATTTTTTCCCAAAAAATCAGGACAAATCGAAAAAAAATAAAAAATATATTTTATTGCTAAAATTTTTTATTTTAGATACACACATTAATTAGGCGTCGTTTAAAGTATCGCTTTCTGGTCTGATGAGCATGTGAGATGGCTTAGAGGGAGCCTAGCTGAGGCCACCGGACGGGTCGCAGGTTGCGGATAGCGAACGACCTACCTTTCCAGGTAGGCCAGCTGCAAATATGCAGTCATCCCTAGGGAAAGCACCGAAATAAGCAGTCCCGGACAGCCGGGACTCCGGCACCGGAGCCGGTGCCGCCTCGTTTAAGTAGCTCACACAACCCCCCATCCCTAAGCGTTAGTCCGGGCCGGACTAAGTGTGTTATTCGACTTGTGCTAAAAGTCAGCCTGGCTGGGGACCGTTATAGTCCAGACGTTAACGGAGAGCTCAGGGATTTGGTAGCCTCTGTTCTAATGATGTCTTATCCGGGCAACGTGAATCTCTGCCCGGACAGACCGCCCCTTCTTTGCAAAAGAAAAACAATCAATGACCCGTGACATAGCATGAAACCTGTTCGGTGGAAGACGCTAGGGCGAACCTTAAGGGGTCCCATCCTAGTCCTGGTGTGGCTGGCAAAACGCCTCCTTAAGCTGATACCTTGGTAGAGGGGCTATGCAACCCTGCAGCTGCTCTGACTGCTGGTAAGGCTGCGGGGGGCGAGTTGCCATCGACTAGCGCCCAAGCCAAAGCTTTCACGCATGCTGATAGGAGGAGTGCTGGCAACATACTCCGTCGGCAAAACGCGAGCACGATGTCCAGCCCGACCGACCAGTGGCGGAAAAAGGTCGAGTGGGCATCAAAGGTGCTAACCATCTTTGGCAAAGAGGCAACGAAGAGGGTTGCCCCGCCGAAGACGAAAGCCCCGCAACCAAAAAGGCAGCGCTCACAGGAGACTCCTGGACCGGCTCCAAATCGCTCCAGAGTGCTTCCGAATGCGAATGCGAAGCTCGTCGCAGTCGACTGGAGCGAGATGCTAAGTAGACCAAGGGCGAGAGATTGGGTGCCCGCCTCTATAAAGGGGTTCGATCGTTTTTCGTTCGATTCTTTTTGTAGCATCACACGTGTTTTTGTTTTGAGCTCCGCATACTTACTACTTATTTTGCTAAAACAACCGGTGTTTTATGGAAATTACCCTTAAAAAATTCACAAATTAACATTATATTTCTTGATCGCGAGTGCATGCCTGTTTTCTGTGAAAAATATAATTTAAATTATTATTTTTTGCATAGCCTAACAGTGTGTTTTTGTTTGTGCTTTTCGTAAGTACACACAGTATCATATTTAGCCGCTCTCACCTATTAGTTTTGCTGATCTATCACTCTCTCTCTATTACCCACACGTTAAATAACTGTTCTTCCTCTCTCGCTCTCAGTATTTTCTGTGCAGTAGCGCTCTCTCTCTCTCTCAATTGTAGCTACTGTAACCGCTCTCATTTTTACTTATTCCTCTTTTGGCGTTTATCTGGCACACTGGTCTGATAGCAATTTTTTTTGAAGGAAAACAAATAAAATACAAATTTTACATTTTAAAATGGAATTCTCTGTGGTCTGCGATAAAAAAACCTGCAAGAAGCAGATCACCCATGACCAGCCGAGTATCCCCTGCTGGCTCTGCGATAGCGTAGTGCACGCTAAATGCGCCGGGTTATCCGGTCTCGTGGGTGATGCCATCTCCAAAAGGAATGGCCTGCATTACAGCTGTGAGGCATGCCGTGCGGTTGAGAGGGAGATGGCAGCGTTTATGCGGCAGACCCGGAAGGGCTTTAGGGAGCTGACCGTGGGCTTCAAGGAGCAATACGATCGGCTCCTAGCCATGGAGTCTCAGTTTAGTGGATTCAAACTACTGACTGAGTCTCCTAGGCATAAGAAGGTTACTCCGCGGGATCTGCATGTGCCAGCTGCCCCTCGGCCGGCCGTTGCTGACAAGCTGACTCCGACCACCCCAATAGTGCAGCAGTTGATTCCGTTCGCCACTCCGAAGGCAACGACAGCTGCTGGCGATGAAAATTCGGTAGCCGAATTTATCGCGTCGGAGGGCATGCAGCCAAAATCATCCGTAGCGTCCGCGTCCGTACTGTCCGCAAGCTCATTGACTGTCCCCTCAATTCCGACCCCACCAGTGAACATACGTCCCGGACCACCGGGTATTACCATCACAGGTGATAGGCCTGTGGTGCCAAGATTGGTGGGGATCCCACCAAAGAGACAAGTTTTTGTCTCACGGCTTGCCCCTGACTCCACAGTTTAAGATGTGACGGCTTATATTCAAAGCCAAATAAAAGCCGTTGATTTTAAGGTGGAAAAGTTTAACTTCTCGTATGCCAGGGAGATAGCTTCCTTTAAACTTCACTTTAACTCCATTTGTTCTCCCAAATTTTGGCCGGAGCTATCCATAATTTCTTCATGCTTTCCCCCGATATGGAAGGAGTCCTAATTCCTCTCCATAAGAAAGGTAGCAAGTCTGACGCTATGAACTATAGAGGTATATCTAAGTTATCCGCTATTCCTAAAGTGTTTGAGAAAATTTTAGCTCCGCACTTGCAGCACCTATGCAGATCACTTATAACTCCAGCTCAACGTGGATTTATAAGGCGGAGATCAACCACTACTAACTTATTGGAGTTTACCTCCTTTATAATTAAAGGCTTTCAAGGTAATTTACAGACGGATGTTGTTTACACTGATTTTAGTAAAGCATTCGACTCTGTAAGCCATTCCCTCCTAGCACAAAAACTTGACCTTCTAGGGTTCCCGCCCAATCTCCTGAGATGGATCGCTAGTTACCTATGTTCTAGGTCTCAAAGAGTCCTTTTCAAAAACTCCCTGTCCTCACCAGTTTTGGTGACTTCGGGTGTACCACAGGGGAGCCATCTAGGCCCCTTACTATTTACGCTCTTTATAAATGACCTGCCTTCTGTATTAACACACTCTCGAGTACCTATGTATGCGAATGATGTTAAGCTCTGTGTCCAGTATAAGGACATTTCTTTTCAATCCAGGTTGCAATCCGATCTCGATATATTTCAGTCTTGGTGTTGTGCAAATCTATTAAACCTTAATGCTTCAAAATGTAAAGTAATGACTTTTCATCGCTCCAGCGCCTTTCTGGTTCCTTACACCCTTTGTGGTGGTTCTCTTGAGAGAATTACCCGGGTTGATGATCTTGGTGTTCTATTAGATCCTAAGTCAAAGTTTTCAGAACACATTTCTACCATTTCTACCATGGTGAATAAGGCCATGGGCGTGCTTGGGTTTATAAAGAGGTGGTCAAAGGAATTTGACGACCCTTATGTAACAAAGACTCTACACCTCTCTGGTTCGTCCGATTTTAGAATACGGCTCTTGTGTATGGTGCCCTCAGTACAACGTACACCAGGACCGTGTAGAATCATTTCAAAAAAACTTTTACTTTTTGCTCTTCGAGGTCTCAGCTGGGATGCAGGTGTGAGACTTCCGTCTTACTCTAATAGATTGCTCTTAATAAACCTTCCAACCTTGGCTAATCGTAGGAAAATGCTTGGTGGTATTTTTGTGCACAACTTGATCAAAGGTGACGTAGACAGCCCTGACCTGTTGAGCCGCATAAACTTCACGATTCCTATTAGAAGCACTGGGAATTATACACCGTTGTTTCTTCCGCTTTGTAGATCGAATTACTCCTTGCATGAACCATTTAGGGTCCTATGCTCTGATTATAATTCCCTCTACCATATTATATCTACCACTAACTCCTTTCCTAGTCTTAAAATACTGATACTCTTATATATTTCTCGTAATTAGAAATTGCTTAGTTTTTTAGTTAGATTAGTTCTAACACCTATCTTTCCTGCATGTTCGCGATCGGATCGGTTAACGAGTCGCGCGTCATGCGGCAGCGCCCCTCGGTCGGTTGGGCGGGAGGTGGGCTGCGTTCTTGCCTGCGATCCGCGCGTAACAGCCATCGGCTGGTGTCGCTTGGGCCACTTGATGGTGCAGTCATTGCATATCAACGTCCTAAAGATCGCATCCTTAAAATGCTACAGCGATGCAACTCGGGGCTACCCACTTCCGATTGGAGGGTAGTCAAGGTTGAGGCGACACAAGGTCCTTTGAACCAGGCGGTGCTCGTCCTCAACATGGAGTTATTAGCCCCAATAGAGGATAAAAAAGGAGAGCTAAACTTTGGCTTCAGTGCGGTGAGCATCAGAGTTTACAAGTCGGAGGCAGCGGCCGAAGCACGTCCTGTGGACAACATAGTCGAACACGACGTTGCCTTGGAGATCGAAGCACCCGATGACGACTTTGAGCCAGCCCATGACGGCTACTCCTCCGACACGACTCCGATGCGCGAGTTTGAGGCGATGTGTCGCGACGACTCCATCGAGGACGACTCGGACGTCGACAACATAGTGGGGAGCTTGGAAGTGAGCGAAGCAGATGTAGTTCTGATCCAAGAGCCTTGGGTAGTAGCAGACTGCAATCGGGGCAATGACCATACGTTTATAATTAAGAATAGACAAGAGGTAATTAACCTAACTTTAGTGTCTCACAAACAGTCAGACATAGTAAAGAGCTGGAAAGTTCTGAGGCAGATCGAGACTATATTATCTCTCGAGAGCCCAAAACCCACTGTCTTTGTAAACCCTAGGAAAGCCAACAGGGAAAAATATGTCACAGAAATGGAGGGACTACTTCCATCCAAGGCACCAATTTGCCTGAACACAGAGGACGACCTAAATCGTCTAGTGGACAGATTCACTAAAGCGTGCAACACGGCTTTCACGGCAGCATGCCCATTAAACCAACACAAGGGGAAAAAGAAACCCCCCCCGTAGTTAAAACATATAGATATCCTACGGAAAAGCTGCAGGACCCTCTTCAACAGGGTCAAAAGCGCTAACAAGGAAGAACACTGGGCAGATTACAAAAATAGTCTGGCCCTATACAAAAAAGAAATTAGACAGTCAAAATGGACCACATGGTAAAAATTTTGTTCTGAAATCGAGGAAATGTCGAAAGCAGCAAGACTGCGCAAGATCCTCTCCAAAATGGCCCCCCTCAGTGGGGTACCTAAAGAGAAGTGATGGTACGTAGACTAACTCCAGTGAGGAGTCGCTACACATTCTACTCGACACTCATTTTCCAGGGTGCTCCATCAATGAACCGACTCACTTCCCTAGTGAGGGTTCGATCACCACAATGAAGCATATCTTCTCAAAACGGAACATAAACTGGGCAATAAACAGTTTCGATCCGTTCAAATCCCCTGGTCCGTACTAGATTATTCCGGCCCAATTACAAAAAGCCGGAGACATGGCCATCAACTGGCTACAATGTATCTTTAAGAAGATACTGGTAGTGAGAAGAATACCACACTCTTGGCTTAAGGCAAAAATAGTCTTCATCCCTAAAGCAGGTAAAGCCTCGCACTCAACACCAAAGGACTTTTGACCAATCAGTCTATCAAAGTCTATCTATCTGCAAAGTCGTGGCATACGCGGACGACGTGGCAATTATCTTTTCGAGAAAATGCCCTCAAATACTCCGCGACTTAATGACCGCAAAGCTCGCGAGACTGTCAAGATAGACAGAATCGCGAGGTCTTTGACTTAATCCTTCAGAGACGGAACTTGTGCTATTCACAAGTAAATACAAGATTCCGTCTCTAAACCCCCCCATGTTAAATGGATGCAGGCGCTCCTTTAGCGACAGTGCCAGTTACTTAGGGTTGGTAAAAAGCTAAATTGGAACCTGAACATCAAAGACAGAGTGAAGAAGGCAACGATAGCGCTCTACACTTGCAAAAAAGCTATTGGCTTGAAATGGGGCATGAACCCAAGTATAGTCCAATGGATATATCAAGGTATAGTAGTATCTAGTATAGACCAATAATACTTTATGGAGTTACAGTGTGGTGGCCGGCCTTATCAAAAAGGACGATCACCAGACAACTCTACAAAGTTCAACGAACAGCAGCCCTTTGCATCAGCTGAGCTCTTCGCACCACTCCAAATGATGCGCTTGATGCCATTCTATGCCTCCAAAGCCTTGCCCTTGCTGGAAAGGAAAGGGCAGAGATGGCAGCTATATGTCTGAGGGACTCCGACCAATGGGCACCTCAGCACACAGGTCACTCCTTAATATTAAACAGCAGTTGAGTCCCCATTAAAAAGGACTACTGTGTCCCAAGGAAATACACAGACACCCCTTTCGATGCAATTATCCCTCACAGAGACGAGTGGAGTGAGGGACCCTTAGGCCCAGAAGGGGCCTTAAAAATCTTCACAGATGGGTCAAAGCTGAGCAATAGGGTCGGACGAGGAATATACTCCGAACATATATATATTAGGCACTCCTTTAGGCTACCTGATCACTGCAGCGTCTTCCAAGCGGAGGTCATTGCAATCAAGGAAGCCCTAAACTGCCTTTAGGAAACAACCGCCATGTTAACCCGCATAAATATTTATAGTGATAGCCAAGCTGCAATCAAATCGTTTAATGCGGTCTCTGCAAACTCGGCCACCGTTGCAGATTGCCGCAAATCTCTTCACGAGATGGCTCAGCAATTTGTTATCAGCCTTATATGGGTCCCGGGCCACCGGGACATCGAAGGCAACTGTATTGCAGACGAGCTGGCCAGACTTGCCACTACAATCCCCATTCTCCAAGACAAGGAGGATACTCCTATGCCGATGGCCGCATGTAGGCTCATAATAAAGCAGCATTGTAAGCAACTAATAGACAACAAGTGGCAATCAGTACCATGTTGTCGAATAACTCGGAAAACATGGCCAACCATAGATAGGAAGCGCAAGCTCGGCAGAGGAAGGTGCAGCGCAGTCATACGCTCCCTAACGGGACACTGGCTAATAGGCACCCACGCTAATAGACTGGGCGCCCCATACAATGATTTTTTCCGTAGCTGCAGAGACGAGGAAGAGGAGAAAACGGTGGAACACTTGTTCTGCTCTTGCCCAGCTCTCAGCAGAAGAAGGCTACAGCACTTGGGCTCGCCCTTCATAGCACACATAGCGGTATTGTCCACCATATGTCCCAGAAAGATAGCTAACTTAATTTGGGATGGTGCCAAACGGCATATGAAGGTTTGTTTAAACGGCTGCAACTCTTCCGTTTATCCATTTTCAAAAGCGAGAACTTAAATGACGCCTAATTAATGTGTCTATCTAAAACTAAAAATGTTAGTAAAAAAATATTTTTTTTTTCATTTTTTCCTGAGTTTTCAAAGTCAACATTTTATGAAAAAATACCGAAAAAAATAATGAAATTTTAATTTGAAAGTTTAATATCTTCCAGATGTTAAGTTGCAGCTACAAAGTGTCTCGGTAATAACTAGCTGCATTTGTCAGCTTTTTAAAACTGCAAAGTTCAATACAACCAGATGTAGGAAACTTTAGTAATGTGAAAAATAGAGCACTACCTCTGAAAAAATACATTTTTAAAAAATTCTTTAAAAAATAAATAAGCCTGGAAAAAAAACCATAATTCTTTAAAAATTTAAAGTCTCCAAATCTATCAGAAAAAGTAATTCTGAAGAGTTGAATTTTGTCGAGTGGCGTAATTGTTAATATTACATTTTCAAATTTATTGTTTATCATATTTTTTTTTTAATGATAGCGCTTTCATATTTCATTTAACTTAAATATCATAAATCTTGTTGCATTAAACTTTACAGTTCTAAAAAGCTGACAAGTGCAGCCATAAATCCGCCGCTAAAATACACTGTAATAGCATTTTCCCACACAGCACATTTACGGGTAACGATGGAAGTTATTGAACACAAATTATGGAACACACAGCTGACAACAACAAACAAAAAATTTGTACTCTGCATTTTGTCAAAATTTAACAACAAATATGGAAATTGTAATTATTTTTCGACTGTGCTTCAACAGCAACAAATGATGTTGTAAAAATTAATGGTGGCGTTCGACAAATAAATAAATTCGATGAGGAAGAATTTTTTTCAATGCTATATTATTTTAATGAATGTAGGCCAAGAAGGGTGTGGATGGTTGTAAATAAATTGCAATCCAAGTAAAATTTTATGTACAATACTATGTTTTATCTAATTTAGAAGTGATTTGCGTATGTGAACATCGGATCTCCAGAAAGTTGCAACGATTCGACAATCGCATTTTGAACCTTGCACAACAGATCAAAGCGTCGGCAATATTGGAGGAAAAATACAACAGCCTCATCAATGACAATTGGGTTCTGCTTAATTAAAGTGAACAACATGAACAGCGGGATCTACAGATATATAAAATGTTTACAACTACATTTGATTCTTATTATTTATTATTTATTTATTCTTCTTCTCCCAAAGGAATCATAGCATCTCTAGCTGAAAATTGAGCAACTGTTATTGAGAACCATCTGGCTCCTTGCCGATTGCCTATGGAGTTTGACAATTTTTTGCAATGTTAAATTATTTTAATGAAAGTATGCCAAGAAAGGAAAGACAAGACTATGTTTTATCTGTTTTAGAAGCGGTAAGGAACTTTTTGTCTTCGTAATAGTTTTCAAAATGTATTCCATTTCAATTTACTTCAGATATAAATTTGCGCATGTGAACATCGGCTCTCCAGAAAGTTGCAGCAATTTAATAATATATCAAAATGCGAGCCTTGCACGTCATCAATATTGGAGAAAAACCGCAACAGATCCCGTAATGAGAATTGGGTTCTGCTTAATTAAAGTGAGCAACATGAACAGCGGGATCTGCATTTATCTGAAAATATATTCAGATCTTCCATTGCAAAACAAATACAAAATGTTTAAAACTACATTTGAATCTTTTTATTTATTCGCATTCTTCTACCAAATGAATTATAGCATCTCTAACTGAAAATTGAGCAAATGCTATTGAAAATTCTCCTGGCTCCTATCCATTTGCTGGAAAATATAAGTTATTTTTGTCAGTCATTCTTTTCATATTCGCAGTGAATTCAATTATTTCTTTGACAGATTTGACAAATTTTCAAAGTTGTATTTGAAAACCATCGGGTAAAGATCGCATAGAAACTTGCGATTTAGGAATATCAAAAATAGATGGTGGAACTAACTGGGAAATTTCGAAAAGTCAAAACCTTACGGACCATCCCCTAAATGGATGGTGAATGGTCGTCTGTGGACATAGGCTATAAGCTGCAATTAAAAATGGTTTGTATCAGCATTTCAAAAGTTTTCAGTGTTTTCGGTAGTTATTGGTCGGGTTAATACACGTTTTATGCAATTTCATGCATTCCGGCTTGGATCACCGCTCTCTGTGCTCACCGTTCGCGTGCTTCAGCTCTGCCTTCACTCTTGCTATTACTCTCTCTAGACGTCGCATGCACTATTCATGAACTGTTCTCTCGCTGTCTCTGTTTTCACGAGTTTCACCGTTCGTTTCTGTTTCTTCGCTGGATCATTTGCTTTGGAATATTGCCTCTTCTCCTGATCGTTGAGCACGCTACGTTTATCTGCTCTTTATATTATCTGCATCCCAGTTGCATATATCTTTGAGTTTTTTCTACCATCAATAATGGAATAATGGAAAGTGCATCACAAGTTCGTTTCTCTTTGTAGAATACAGACGTGTTTTTGTTTTGCGCTCCGCGTACTTTCTGCCTTTTTGCTTAAACAACCGGTGTTTTTATTGAGAATAACCTTTAAAAATTCATAAATTAACAACCCACTAAATCATCTATCACTTAATCGCGAGTGCATGCCTGTTAACGTGAAAAACATAACTTAAATTATTTGCTTTTGCATCGTCTAACAGTGTGTTTTTGTTTGTGCTTTTCGTAAGTACACACATTATCATATTTAGCCGCTCTCACCTATTAGTTTTGCTGATCTATCACTCTCTCTCTATTACCCACACTTTAAATAACTGTTCTTCCTCTCTCGCTCTCAGTATTTTCTGTGCAGTAGCGCTCTCTCTCTCTCAATTGTAGCTACTGTAACTGCTCTCATTTTTACCTATTCCTCTTTTGGCGTTTATCTGGCACATTGGTCTGAAACCAATTTTTTTTTTAAGGAAAAAAAATAAAATACAAATTACAAAAATAAAATTAAAATGGAATTCTCTGTGGTCTGCGATAAAAAAACTTGCAAGAAGCAGATCACCCATGACCAGCCGAGTATCCCCTGCTGGCTCTGTGATAGCGTAGTGCACGCTAAATGCGCCGGGTTATCCGGTCTCGTGGGTGATGCCATCTCAAAAAGGAATGGCCTGCATTTCAGCTGTGAGGCATGCCGTCCGGTTGAGAGGGAGATGGCAGCGTTTATGCGGCAGACCCGGAAGGGCTTTATGGAGCTGACCGTGGGCTTTAAAGAGCAATATGATCGGCTCCTAGCCATGGAGTCTCAGTTTAGTGGTTTCAAACTACTGACTGAGTCTCCTAGGCGTAAAAAGGTCACTCCGAGGGATCTGCATGTGCCGGCTGCCCCTCGACCGTCCGATGCTGACAAGTTGACTCCGACCACTCCAATAGTGCAGCAGTTGATCTCGTTCGCCACTCCGAAGGCAACGACAGCTGCTGGCGATGAAAATTCGGTAGCCGAATTTATCGCGTCGGAGGGCATGCAGCCAAAATCATCCGTAGCGTCCGCGTCCGTACTGTCCGCAAGCTCATTGACTGTCCCCTCAATTCCGACCCCACCAGTGAACATACGTCCCGGACCACCGGGTATTACCATCACAGGTGATAGGCCTGTGGTGCCAAGATTGGTGGGGATCCCACCAAAGAGACAAGTTTTTGTCTCACGGCTTGCCCCTGACTCCACAATTAAAGATGTGACGGCTTACATTCAAAGCCAAATAAAAGCCGTCGATGTTAAGGTGGAAAAGTTTAACTTTTCGTATGCCAGGGAGATAGCTTCCTTTAAAATAAGCGTCTCTCAAGCTCATTTTAACACCATCTGTTCTGCCAAATTTTGGCCGGAGCATTTGGTGGTGAAGGAGTTTAAGGCAAAGAAGAAGACTAGGCCCCCGATAACTTTGCCAACAAATCAGACCAGTGCTCCATCGTCATCTTCCCGCTCCACTTCCACCCGTCCAAAAAACTAGCAAACTCTCTTTTAGTGACCTATCAGAATGTTCGAGGTTTGCGTAGCAAGCTCAGCATTCTTTTCCAGGATAGTGTCGCATTTGTATCCCACGTTATTGTGTTTACCGAAACCTGGTTAAAGCCGGACATTCTTAGTTCCGAAGTTTTGGCAGATCGGTACACAACTTATAGAAAGGATCGTTCGTCTCGACGTGCAGGAGGGGTTCTGATTGCTGTGGACTCAAACTTCACGTCGGAACTTTTCACAGTCCAGATCGAGCAGGAACTGGAATTTCTGTGTGTAAGACTGATTCTTCCCGCTTTCTCAGTTTTCATAACTTGCTCGTATATTCCACCTTCTTCGGAAATCGCAATTTACGAGCAGCATTTGTCCGCCTTAACCGCTATCTCTTCCTCGCTATCTGACAAAGATCACATGATAGTTCTTGGTGACTTCAACCTGCCAGGAATTGATTGGTCTTCGGCAAATGAGTCTAATAGCCTGGTACCCATGGCACGACATGACTTTGTTGACGGCTTGATTGACCTGTCTCTGTCTCAAGTTAACCATGTTAAAAATTCCTTGGGTCGATTTCTTGATCTGTGCTTTGCAACGGATCCGACCTTAGCGTTGTTAACTCGAGTCCCCCCGCTCAGTATACCTGAAGATGCCTACCATCCTACATTCGAAGTGACGCTCGACCTAGGACGAACTGTATTGAATCGGTCGGGTAGACTACCCCAATGTGTCCGCTGCTTCCGTAAGGCCGAGTTTACGAAGCTTAATAACCTCATTAGGGATTTTGATTGGTCCGCTTTATATTTGTGCAGTGACATTACGACAGGCACAAACATTTTTTATGATGCACTGGACTCACTTTTTGTCTCTTGTGTCCCACTTTCGTGTCCGATTAGATCAGGAAAACCCCCCTGGTTTACCAAGGAGTTATCCCATCTAAAAAACGTAAAATCCAGACTGTATAAAAAATTTCAAGAAGTTGGCTCTCCTTCTTCTCTTTCTCACTATGTAATAGCTCGGTCAAATTTTTCAGTTCTTAACGCTCAATGCTATCAGAACTACCTATCTCGATGCAGGATAAGTTTCTCTAAGGACCCCAAACAGTTCTACGGCTTCGTAAACACTAAGCGTAGAACGTCCGCACACCCATCCTCGCTATCATTCCTTAATACGTCGGCAGATAATGATCAGGCAATTGCCGATCTTTTTGCCCGTTTCTTCCAAACTACCTATTCGCAGGACGTCTACTCTGGTCAGCCGTATCCATACGGCTTACCGAGGTCGAACGGCATTTTCAGTCCTTTGCTAAATGAAAGCTCGTTGCTTCATGATCTACGAACAGTAAAGCCGGTGTTCTCACCGGGTCCGGACGGAGTTCCCGGCTGTGTACTCAGGTACTGTGCCGAGTCTCTGTGTGGGCCGTTGCTTAAACTGTTCAACCTCTCTATAAATTCTTCATGCTTTCCCCCGATATGGAAGGAGTCCTTTATAATTCCTCTCCATAAGAAAGGTAGCAAATCTGACGCGAACAACTATAGAGGTATATCTAAGTTATCCGCTATTCCTAAAGTGTTTGAGAAAATTTTAACTCCGCACCTGCAGCACCTATGCAGATCACTTATATCTCCGGCTCAACATGGATTTATAAGGCGGAGATCAACCACTACAAACTTATTGGAGTTCACCTCCTTTATAATTAAAGGCTTTCAAGGAAATTTACAGACGGATGTTGTTTACACCGATTTCAGTAAAGCGTTCGACTCTGTAAACCACTCCCTCCTTGCACAAAAACTTGACCTTTTAGGGTTCCCGCCCAATCTCCTTAGGTGGATCGCTAGTTACCTGTGTTCTAGGTCTCAAAGAGTCCTTTTCAAAAACTCCCTGTCCTCACCAGTTTTGGTGACTTCGGGTGTACCTCAGGGGAGCCATCTAGGCCCCTTACTCTTTACACTCTTTATAAATGACCTGCCTTCTGTATTAACATACTCTCGAGTACTTATGTATGCGGATGATGTTAAGCTGTGTGTCCAGTATAAGGACATTTCCTTCCAATCCAGGTTGCAGTCCGATCTCGATAGATTTCAGTCTTGGTGTTGTGCAAATCTGTTAAACCTTAATGCTTCAAAATGTAAAGTAATGACTTTTCATCGTTCCAGCGCCTTTCTGGTTCCTTACACCCTTTGTGGTGGTTCTCTTGAGAGAATTACCCGGGTTGATGATCTTGGTGTTCTATTAGATCCCAAGTTAAAGTTTTCAGAACACATTTCTACCATGGTGAACAAGGCCATGGGCGTGCTTGGGTTTATAAAGAGGTGGTCAAAGGAATTTGATGACCCCTATATAACAAAGACTCTCTACACCTCTCTGGTTCGTCCGATTTTAGAATACGGTTCTTGTGTATGGTGCCCTCAGTACAACGTACACCAGGACCGTATAGAATCAGTTCAGAAAAACTTTTTACTTTTTGCTTTACGCGGCCTCAACTGGGATGCAGGTGTGAGACTGCCGTCTTACCCTAATAGATTGCTTTTAATAAACCTTCCAACCTTAGCTAATCGTAGGAAAATGCTTGGTGTGATTTTTGTGCACAACTTGATCAGGGGTGACGTAGACAGCCCTGACCTGTTGAGCCGCATAAACTTCACGATTCCTATTAGAAGCACTAGGAATTATACACCCTTGTTTCTTCCGCTTTGTAGATCGAATTACGCCTTGCATGAACCATTTAGAGTCCTATGCTCTGATTATAATTCCCTCTACCATATTATCTCTACTACTAACTCCCTTCCTAGTCTGAAATTATTGATACTCTTATATCTTTCTCGTAATTAGCAATTGCTTAGTTTTTAGCTAAATTAGTTCTACTTTTCCTCGAACACTAGTCTAACAGCTATCTTTCCTGCATGTCCGCGATCGGTTCGGTTAACGAGTCGCGCGTTATGCGGCAGCGCCCCTCGGTCGGTTGGGCGGGAGGTGGGCTGCGTTATTGCCTGGGATCCGCGCGTAACAGCCATCGGCTGGTGTCGCTTGGGCCACTTGATGGTGCAGTCATTGCATATCAACGTCCTAAAGTAAAAAATTGCGAATACGGTGGCAAAATAATATCAGTGAATCATTACTTAGTTACTTGCTTTGCGAAAGTTGTCACACATAAAATGTGCTGGTGAGCGCAATTTCGGTTGGCTAAATGATTTAATATTAAAACGTATGAGTTTGATCTCGACGTGTTTGGCTTGCCGGGAGATCGAAATTGAAGTTTTACTGCATGCCCGGCCGTTAGAAGTAAGTCCGCCAACTGTTGCTCCGGTTATTTTTACAACTACTAATGCATCCTCGAACATCCAAGTATCCGTAAACACAACTTTAGTTCCACCGCAGCGAGTGTGGGTGTGCTTTTTGCTGGTGATGTCATAACTGCTCCTGTTCCATCGGATGCTTCCCACACTGCCGGCGCTTTTGCTCCTATTGCGGGAATCACTCTAGGAGTGGCGTCACCTTCTTTATCTCGCTCGGGACTTCAACTGAGTGGAGGGGTTCCTCGGAAAGCAATATATTAACGTTTAAATCCTAAGGTCACATCGGAGGTTGGTCGACAATATCTATGCACTTAACTTAACGCTTCCTTTGATAACTTTATTTTGACCAAATTTTCATTTATTTATATGTAAGTGTAATATTTCCTCCTACAATATTATTCAAACTGATTCTTGCCTCACTAGATCGCTTGAACCGTCTGTATGGCCTGAGCAAACATTTAAGCACAAGTTCCTATACAAAAATTCTGACCAGAGTCCCAACATATCTGGGACTGCCAATTAAAAAAAATATTTCTCCTTTTCCATTCAATACCAAAACTTTCGCAATCTATTAGGCAATTTGTGCCAACTACATACATACGTATAGTGCTTGTTTTACTCTTGACTCTTCTGTTCATGATCATGAAATTATTCTTCACAAATGTATCACTTGCAGGTCCACGCATCTTATCCAGGTGGACTTCTGATTGTCAAAACAGATTTCTCATCGGAGTTGTTCCCATTCAACAATATCCATGAGATCGAATTCACTGCAGTCAATATTCTTCCCTGGTCTGATGCTGAGGTTTACTGAAATCACCTTTCTGCTGTGCATTCTGTTGTGTCTGCTTTGGGTTCTGCTGAGAGATTATTGTCATGGGTGACTTTAATTTACAACTTCTTATTTGGCGGCCCTGCGATGACGGTTCTCTGTTGCTGCCTAGTAATCAAAATGATTTTATCAATGGTCTAAACGATATCTCACTTGTCCAAATGAATGCTGTTAAAAATAATATGGACGCTTATTAAAGAAGAGTAAATCCATCACTTCCCAAAGACCCATACCATCATATTCTATCTTCACTACCCTTGTCCATTCAACATATTTCTCTCATATATACAGCGCATCTACTTTGAATAAAGTATAGGGGTATGTTAGATTTGTGGTGATAACGGTTGTGTGTTAAGCACAGAAGGAAGCGTTTCCGACCCCATAAAGTATATACATATATTCTTGATCAGCATCAATAGCCCAGTCGATATAGCCATGTCTGTCTGTCTGTCCGACTGTCCGTCTGTCGTCCGTCCGTCTTCATTTGCGCCTATATCTCAGAGACTATTAAAGTTAGAGCAACCAAATTTTGTATCCAGGCTTCTGTGTTATCACGGCTGGCGAAAATCCTCTAGCTGAACCCTCCCCGAGGGTGCCGGCTGGGCAATGGGCACTGCATTATCCCGGACAAGGGTAATGCATTGTCGCTTGCTCCGTCCGGGGCAATGCAGTGTCTAGCTAAGGCAATGACCCGGCGTCTTCTCGACCTTGAGTCGGGGGAGCGGGGTCAGGGCCATGGCTAGAGGTGCCTGGCGGGTAGGCCTAAAACGCTAGGGGGTGGATCCCCCGAAAAATATCAGCCGTATGGACCTTCGGGCCAATTATGGAGCAGGAAGATGTTAAAACAAGGGTTGGGATGTCAACCCAAACGTCGGTGGGAAGCGTGGCTGCTACCACCGGCGGGCACGGGGAGGAGCAATCCTCTCTTCGTGTCGCCAGTGGCCACTCCTCGGACGTGACGGGAGCAGGTCACGTCAGTTGCAATGAGCCGCGCAGGTGCCGTTGTCGAGGCAGACTCGGACCTGGAGAGTGTGCTATCCATCAGCAGAACAGAAGAGGATAGCCTTCGGCCGAAGCGTTCGAGGGAGGGAATGAAGGCCAAATCCCATTACAAGGCGGCCCTCAAGATAGTAGGCAGGCTCCAAGGCAAGGCGGATATCTCCCAGGAGGAGAAATCTAAGCTAGCTTGGGCCGAGCTGAAGGTAGAGGAGGGCCGTAAATACTACGCGCAGGTGCCACAGATGAAGGCATCGAAGAGTCAACACGCCAACAAGGTGGAAGAGTTGCTGGCTACCAAAAGGCAGCGCTCGACCGACAGTGCCGTCACTCCGGCGAGCAAGCGGCAACGCGGTCCTAAGAGAGCGAAACCCACACCTAAACAGGAAAAACAGGGGTCAAGCGAAAGGATCAGCGATGTGTCCAAGAGACACCTGATAGTAGCGCTCATCGACAGACGTGATGAGAATGGGAGGATGACAGCGGCGCAGTGGAAAATGGTCCATGCGAGGCTGGTAGACTCCCTGTTTACACGGATGGAAGAGAACCCAACAGCTCCCATGCCCACCTTTGATGGTGCTGGGTGGCTGAATGGGGTGAAAATCCTGAAAGGTAAGGATGACCCGACGCTGAAGTGGCTGACGCAAACGGTCTGCCAACTAGAAGCGATGTAGGAGGGGGCCAAGCTGGAGGTGGTGGACAGGGAGCTAATCCCGTCCATACCAAAGGCGAAGGTGCTCTTCCCCATCGCAATCCAAGGGGACCGTGCGCTGAAGCTCCTTCAGCGACAAAACCCGGAGATACCAACCGCTGACTGGAAGGTATTGCATGCTGGTAGCCCACTACCCAACGAGGGGGGCCAGCATGTGATCCTCCAGATAAATAAAGCAGCGGAGGATCAACTGTACCCCAAATACGGGAAAATGGTGTGGGGCATGGGTAGTGTCTACCTGCGCCTCAAAAAGCGTCAGCCCGGCGACAAAGACGCCCAAACCCTGCAGGCAGGCGAAGTGGAGAAAGACCTCGGTCTGGATACCATTGTAGAGGCCGCCCAGGGTCTGGCGCTAAACGACACGCTGGAAGAAGAAAACGGTGACGTGACCATTGTAGTCAACCCGTCCTATGCAGGGGAGCCAGCTGCTCATGAAATTGAGTGTGCTGCAGCTCAACTTGCATAAGAGCAAGACAGCATCAGCGGAGCTCCACATTGCCATGGAGCAAGGGCCCGCTGACATAGCTTTGGTCCAGGAGCCCTGGATTGCATCAGGCAATTCGGTGGCCGGACTAAAGCTCTCAAATTACAATTCTTTCTACACAACACCAACACTTGTACGAAAAGGATTCCACGCTTACCTTATGTCTAATTATAGCTCAGATGGCCTAACAGTGGTGATGCTAGAAAGCGAGGAGAAGCGCCTCTTGGTAGCCTCCTGCTACATGGCACATGACAGGTCCGCACCGCCAGAAGAACTAATGAGTCTGGTGGAAGAAGCCGACTCCAAAGACTACCAACTGATCGTTGGCACGGACGCTAATGCCCACCATAGTGTGTGGGGAAGCCCTGACATCAACGACCGAGGTGAGTCAGACTAGACTTTATATTAACAAATAACATAGATGTAGCAAACGTGGGAGAGGAATTCACTGACGTGGGTCCCACTTCGTCTAACGTACTAGATCTTACTCTCGTAACGGGAAAGAGTACCTACAAATCTGGATGGAGGGTCCTCGAACGACCTTTCTTCTCAGACCACAGGTACATTCAATTCAAGTGCGAATTTGAATAAACTCCGAAAGTGAAAGTCTATAAAAACCCCCGGAACACAAACTGGGAGAAGTTTAGAAAGACAATCACTTCGAAACTCGCGAGCCCGGGCTCAGTGAAATCCGCGCAGGATATAGAGAAGTCCCTAGATACCCTATCTACGGAACTACTAGAGGCATACCACACAGCATGCCCACCCTCTAGAACAAGAAAGAAGTCCAAACCACCCTGGTGGAATCGAGACCTCTCTCTACAAAGAAATAACCTGATGGAATTTTTCAAGCTCGAGAAAGCCCTCAACACTAAAAAATATGCACTTGGAATCTTCGTAGATATATCCGGAGAATTTAATAATGGCGCTACAGAAGCCATAATGGACTGCCTAGAAGCAACCAACCCACCTGTCAATTAACCTCTGGATAAAAAACCTTCTAAGTTGTAGACGGGTGCAATCAGAGTGGGGCACCGCCTCCATGGTGAGAAGTGCACACAAGGGCACACCCCAGGGTGGAGTCTCCTGTGTAACCTGGTGGTCGACAACCTCATCAAGAGATTCGAAAGGAAGGCCCCAAAAATAACAGCCTATGCGGACGACATAAGCATACTTATCACGGGTGTATGTCCATCGACTCTCAGCTCCATAATGGAACGAACACTCAGGGAGATATATGAGTGGGCAGATGGAGTAGGACTCAGTATCAACGCGGATAAGACGGACCTCAACCTCTGCACCAAGAGATACAAGGTACCAGCATGGATCCCCCCGAAAGTCAACCAAACAAGACTAACCCCTAAAGCACAGGTCAAATACCTCGGCATAGTACTGGACAGGAAGCTTGCATGGAGACCCAATGTAGTAGAGCGGGTGAAAAAGGCCACCCCTGCACTTTATGCATCCAAGAAGATGCTTAGTAGCACATGGGGCCTGTCACCCGCTCTGATGCATTGGATCTACATCTCGGTGGTGCGACCAACTCTGCTGTATGGAGTCCTTGTGTGGTGGCAAACTACTGAAAATTACAGGAGCGCTGAGGTCAACGCCAACCAAAGCACTCGAAACTATAGTCGGGATCGACCCTCTCGACATCTACGCCAGGCTGACCGCAGGAAAGGCAGCACAGCGCTTGATTGCGATGGGGAATATGTCTCCCCAAAGATTCGGGCACAGTTCAATTGGAATGGAAATGATCAGTCTAACCGACTACATGATCCCCCAAACGTGCTTTGAAGTAAGAACAAACCTGTTCATGGGACCCGAAGACTGGAAAGTGGGACGGGACCAGACTCAACACCTCAACATATACACTGACGGCTCCAAGATGAATGAAGGAGTAGGAGCTGGCCTATGCTGTACGAACCCTGAAATAAGGGCGTCGTATAAGCTACCCGACCGATGCAGCATATTCCAGGCGGAAGTTTTCGCCATCAAGAAGGCAGCAAAGGTCGCTCAGCTCACAGAGCGACCGCACAAAGCGGTTAACATATTCGTTGACAGCCAAGCAGCGATAAAATCCATGCAGAAGTCCGCGGTCAGTTCCAGAAGCGTCCTGGCAAGCAGGGAGGCACTGGACTCACTAAGCACGACTAAATCAGTGCAAATCTATTGGGTTCCCAGTCACCAGGGAATTGAAGGAAACGAAGCCGCGGACGTTCTGGCTAAGGAAGGCGTCGGGCTAGTAAACGAAAGAACCGAAAGCGTGCCGGTCTCCCTCAGGACGCTACAAAGTGACCTGGAGAAGCAGGCCAAAATGAGGACAGAGAGCAGGTGGAAGAACACCACCACCTGCAGAATCTCGAAAATCATGTGCAAGGAACGCAATGATAAACTCAGCCACTACCTGCTGCACCTTTCACGGAAGGACTGCAGACTGCTAGTGGGCATACTAACAGGCCACTGCCTGGCTGCGTTTCATGCAACCACGCTGAACATCACCAACAGCGACATCTGCAGGAAATGCAATGAACCCGGAGCTGTCGAAACTCTGGAACATCTCATCTGCCGGTGTCCGGCTCTCTCAAGGGCAAGGAGAATATACCTGGACGCACCGATGCTGGTATCACCGGAGGATGCCTCTAAGAAGTCGCCAGGTAAACTGCTTGCCTTTGCTAGAAACACCTCGATTCTGGGGGACTTCGGAACCTCAAAAACACCCTCGTAAGGTCCATAAAAAGATCCGGATGACTAGGGGTCATTCTGGCCTATGATAGGCCCCGTAGAGGGCCATCCGGAGCAACCTAACCTAGCCTAAGATCATTTTGAACTTATTAGGACCAGTATCAAAGGAAAACAGATGGAAAAAATAGGTTATAGTTTTGGCGAAGGCTACGGAAAGATTCAAAATCAGGGTAGTTGCAAAGACAAAGTTGGAGACGAAGAGGAAAGTAATGCTTAGTCGGGCAGAAAGAGACAGCAATGCTAATAAGGCTGATGAGGGCAGTCGATATCGAGGCTAAACTTTAAAACATTAAAAAAAAAAACTAGAAGCGACCGCCACGATATTTGTTTACCTAAATTCATGATAAATCGGGGTCTATCCAGGAAAAAAATTTCGTTAATTTTGGAGAGGTTGTCCACGCATTTAACATTTACCCCTGATTCTCTATCTTGCCGAGTCTGTGACGAGCATAATATCAGCCAGTCGTGACAGATATCACTTTTTAGGCGTTAGGGCCAGCATGACAATTACGAAGTTGTAGATGACTGCGTAAATCCAGATAAAATTTGATTTTCTAGACAGGAGCAACGAGTGATTCTCGGATTCTGCAATGTGTGTTTATCATATAAGCGTATATTTAGTCAATTCTTTAAATTTATAAACCAATTCCAAATCTTTATCCTATACGAAAACCAAAATATGCAGCAGTACGATCCCTACTTCCCAAACCATATACTATCGTGGGAGCCAGAAGTAAGATCAGAAGGCAGAGGAAGAGCAAGTGGTGGCCAACTGAGAGTCATAGACACAGACCGAGCTACATCTGGATGCTGCAGCTTCCTGGCCATATGTGGGGATCACAATCCATAAAAATCATAAACGAGGACACACGTCTAACTATAATACCAAACTACCTCAACTGCAATGGCTGGCAGGGCTAGTATAATCAGTAATATGATATGATCCAAGAATCCGCCAGTGATAACTTAATGGTCGTGGATGACTTAAATCCCAGAACAGGAATACATCAGTATGCACTAGTGCGAAAGGACTACGCAAGGTGGTACGAAACGCTAGTAGACACTATAGTGAGGCCTTAAAAAACCAGCCCACCATACAAAAAAGCAGCTATGGTACGACTCGGAATGCCATCGAGCGAGACAACGATCAATGATCGCAGTGAAACGAGCATTACAAACAGGCATGGAGAAGGAAAAGCTCGAGTAGAAAAAGGCCAGCTTTCAAGATAATGTGCAGAAAAAAAATGAGATCACTACAGGAAGAAGAGCTTCTGGGAGTTCGTCAGAAGATTGAATGGGACCAACAAGAGCATCAGGGATGAGCATGACAGCTTGGCGCAGCACTTAAAAAACGGCTATTTCAAGACAACCAAGCTATACAGCACTACTTTGCTGTTCCATTCAACGTTAATATAAAACTGGACAATGAAATATCGAAGGGAATATTAAAGTAGCAGTGAGCAAGAGCAAGAACTGCAAAGCCCTTGGAGACGACAGGATACCCACAGAATTTTTAAAAATGCACTAGAGAAATTTAATGATAGCTTAACAAAGGTATTGAACATAGTTTGGAAAACAGAAAATATACCAGAATGCTTACATTATTTTCCCGATACACAAAAAAGGAAATCCCACTGGCACAGCTAACTATAGGGGGATACTTTCCTTACTTCGATCATGAAGGTGTTTGTTTCAATATACAATATACTAAGTCCACTGATATTTTCCCTGTACGTAGACGATATAGTATCGGTGCTGCCAGGAGGTGTACTTATAGGAACGATTATGTTAGAATCGCCCACCATGCTGCAAAACATGATCGACGCCATGCAAAGTTATTGTGAAACGTGGGAATTGATCATTAATGCAGACAAAACCAAAGTCAGGGTAATAAAGGACGGCAGAGGCCTCTCGGCACAAAAAGAATATTGGACGCTAAATGGAGAGACACTGGAGACGGTTCCCGCTTTTAATTATCTTGGAGTCACTCTAACCCAGAAAATGAGCTTCGAAACAATGTGCACAATAAGCTGGCGGACGCAAAGGCACTTGGAAAAAAAAGGTCTCTCAGAGCATAAAGTACAATATATATACGACAACAGCATAGACCAAAATGGGGTGTGCAGCGGAGATATGGGGACATGAGTGCTATGAAGCAGCAAAGAAACTCCCGAGTTTCTACAATATTGCGGTAATCCAATGCTAATAGCACTAGTCGACACGACCTTATCACCCAAAATGACTTTTTCTGATAGATTTAGATGTCTAAAAGTTTTAAAAGAATTTTTTTGTTTCCAGGCTTTGTTTTTGTTTAAAGAAATTTTTAAAAATTTGATATTTTTTGTCATAGGTAGCGCTTTTATTTTTCACATAACTTTCTTACATTGATTTTTGTAAACGATACCTTAAACGACGCCTAATTAATGTGTCTATCTAAAAATAAAAATGTAGGCATTTAAATATTTTTTTTTTGACTTTCGACTTTTTTGACTTCTGAGTTTTCAAAGTCAAAATTTCGGGAAAAAATACCGAAAAAAAATTACGAAATTTGAATTTGAAAACTTAATATCTTCCAGACGCTAAGTTGCAGCTACAAAAATTCTGGGTCGGATATATAGCTTTATAGAAAAAGTCATTTTGGGCGACATCGGAAAAGTCGCGTCGACTAGTGTCATTTACATAAATCGTAAGCTCACCTCACATAAATACTGACTCGGTAGAAAGAAAAGCTGCGGCCTTCGCCGCGGCTTTCAACGTTCCCTATCGTTCATTCTACAACGAAGGTCTAATTCTTATTCAACAAAAAAAATGCGTTAAATAAGGGCGAGACAACGATCGCCGAATACGCTAGTGGGTCTATTAAAAATGTTTGTGAATGGTGGTGCGACGTTCAAGCACATTGAATACCCTAATAGACAAATTTTCTAATGTCAAGCCATGTATGAAATATTCTCATGCAGTCTTCGGTTTTACTTTTCACACATTTGCACACATTTCCGAATCACTTTCGAAACCACAACTTAAAATAAAAAGTAAACAGTATAAAAAACAAAACAATTCTTAATTTCATAGATGACCTGAAAATAAATTTGACTTCATTAGCAGTTGTTCATTCATGTTGGCTCAATTCTGACAAAGCTGTATCGGAAAGTTTGTGTGCAGAGGAGCTTCCCAAAATAAAGCCGGGAAAAATTTTGTATTCTCGTTAGCTATCAAAAGTCAGCAGGCTTTTTCGTGTTTATGTAGCAAGCAGTTTATCATCAAAAAATTTTAAAAATATTGGTTAGTTTTATTATGGAAGTTTGCATTCCGATGGTTTTAAATATAAAATTTTACAGTTCGGTGGTATATGACAGCCAACTTTTATTTTATTATTTTCAGTCAAGGCGATTCTTGCTAATAAATTTTCGGTAGGAATGCTCTTTATTGAGAGAAAATCTGTCTGCGAAAGGGCCATTAACAAAATTTGGTATTGTCGCGAAAAATGATATAACCCAACGCATCTCAGAATTTACAATAAGACAGAATTAATTTCGACTGCACAGACTATATACATTTAGTTGAATTTGGTAATGATGAAATTTAGTTTGAACCTCCATTTACCGCATGTTGATGAACTCCAGGGGTAACCATGACGCCACCGAGAACTCATCACAAGCATCGGGAAGAGGAAACGAAAACTTTGTTCGTTCCCTACAACAACAACAAAACATGAACGAGCGCTTGGCGCAGCAACAAACCTCTTTTTTCACGCAATCTCGGCAGCAAATAGAGGGTAAAACGAATTTTTAAAAATGCACATAAAGGCGTTCAATGGTGCCTACAAGGAATGGCCTCTTTTCATGAACCTCTTCGAAAGTACGATTCACAGTAATCAGCATTTGATAGCCACTCTAAAATTGCACTACTTGAATACATATGTTACTGGAGATGCAACTGATTTGATACGACGTATGCCTCCTTGTCACATCGAAATGCATGGATTTTCGGATGCTTCTATTAAAGCATACTCCGCAGTCGTCCACAGCAGATAAGTCCATGCAAATGGCACCGTACCTGTTTCCCACATCGCAGGAAAAACCAGAGTTGCTCCGCTGAAGCAGCAATCATTAGCGAGTCTTAAACTGTTTGGCGCTATACTGTTGAACCGATTCATCCTATTTATCAAGGCTGCTTTAGAGCATAAGAACATTGACGTACATGCATAATGCGACTCAACTATAGTTTTGGCTTGCCTTTCAGAGCAACCATCGAAGCTTAAGACATTTTTTGCAAATATAAGGTCAGAAGTACTCGATGCAATAACACGCAATGCATGGCATCATGCAAAAGCCAAAGGAAAATCCCGCTGACTGCGTCACGCGAGGATGCTCACTGCAGATCTGCTCAATTTTGACCAGTGGTGGATGGGACCTTCATGGCTGCAAGATCAAAAAAAAACTCACGGCAAAGTTAAGCTCTATTCTTCCCTTTCAGAAAACTATAGCAAAGAAGAAGTGAAGACCATAGCATTCACAATTTAGGAAGACGACTGATTTTCACCGCTCGAAGCATTGGTGCAGCGCGTCTCGTCCTGCGCTTTGCGCTTCATCTAGAAGATCAGGGCTCTTAAATCAGGCTTCTTAGGAGAATCAAAATGCTGATATTTGAGAAGATACAGACTGCTCGCATTTTTTGCCTGCGAACGGCTCCGGAATCTAAATCTACTGGAGAGATGACTCGACTCATCAGCAAGCTAGCAGGCGAGGCAAAGCGTTTACACTATATCCGCATCTTTTCTCGTATCATTAGGCCCGTAAGTAAGGAGAGTAAGAAGTAGAGAGCAAAAGTATTTTTATTGAAATTAAAAGAAATTACCAAAATAATGAGTGATTTATTTTTAAATGTGGGAAACGGCGCAATTGGGAGTTTCAGTACGAGCACCAAATTGTTTATGGAGTCCATTAAGGAACAGTTCGATTAATGTGATGGTATCGTTGGCTCCACCAAAAAAAAAATGCGTGCTGCCGACTATAATTTTCCAGTGGCTATTTTAATGCTGGAATTAGTGCATCCGAAAAGATCCTTGTGGAACCTTGTAAGTACTCGTACAAAGGGCCGTACCGAATAAAATGCTGGCAAACCGATAAAAACATTTTGAAAGCAAAATTCGTTTGCTAGGGTCAGTTTGAAAGTAGTATTTAGAACTCTAAGCAAACACGCCGATATATTCTGGAACTTTTCATCGTATTTGTGGTATTTCTTAAAGTCTCTAGAGTTTCATTGACATGCAGCTAAAACTGAGGTACAATAAACAAAAGCCAAACAAACTTGTTACATTACATCGGCCGGGGTTTGTTCGCCGCACCGGAGCTTACATAAGAGATTTATTGGTTTCTTGGTGTGATAATTACTGTGAGTGATCTCGGGTTCAAGAAGAAGGCGTAAGCAGTATAACAAATTGGTCTCTTTATTATTCATAATATTACAAAGGTGACGTTTCGCTGCGTGGTACTAGGTCTCGGGTCTCCGGTATATGTCTCCTTCGGGGTCTTCCTTCTAGCTTGGGTACTCGGCCGCACATGGTTGTTTGCTGCGTGCAGGTCATCGTTGGACCCGTAGGAAAATGCCGAGAAGTACTCCAGAGGTGTACTCGGAGTGGACGAAGTATTTCAGGGGTAGAAACATCCTGTGGGGAGAAACACTCTCTGAGGTTAAAAGGATCAGAGGTAAACACTCTCTGAGGTTAGGGCGGGGAAATTTATTAGCGGGCAAGTGAAAAAGCGCTGCTGTAAAAATGTTGAGAAGTTAATCTCAGGGCTGTTCCGCGTAGGACTACCCAGTTGGCGATTCCGGAAGGACTGCCGGAGTGAGTCCGGATGGACTGACCCGATTTGATCTGGCGATGCTCTTCTATTCACGGAAGTCAGCTCTTGGTCCGCGGATTTGGGGCTAGCACGTGCACTGGATCGTAACGCCTTCTGGGCCCCAGCTGATAGTGTGGCCGTTGGTGATCGTGTTCCAGTCACACTGGCACCGCTGGCTATTGTGACCGTTTACTATCTGGTGTTGGTCCCACTGGTGTTTTTGGCGCGTATTTTGGAATTGAATACCTTAAGTTGTTTTATAAGTAACTTAGGAATGTATGTGAACTATGTTGTGGCGCCGGCGCTGTTGGACATGGCGCTGGGCGTTACAAGCTATAAGGAGAATTTCGCGAGGACGACCTAATGAAATTAATAAAGGCAGTCGAGAAAATGGAAGTGTTATGAAATTTAAAGGATATAATTAATTGCATTTCCGTTCAGCAAAACCGGATTTATCCAATATTGCGATGCTTTAACTGTGAACTCCGGCGCCACAGCGCCCAAAAATAATACATTCCTGCATGCTTTGATAGAAAATTTGAGTTTTTAGCGGATTTATTTGTATACAGCGTTACCGCAGGGCATGCACACTTGGTCACCCTCGACCGCCAGTATTTTTATATTGCACATTTTGCAATGTTTCAAAACGTTTTTTCGGATCTGAATACTTGACTTTATGGAAAAATCCAATGAAGCGTCCCAGTGTAAGAAGGGAACAGAGTTTCTTGGTAAAATATTCTTCGTAGATTTTGATTCGGGTTGACGCATTTTGCAAAAAAAAAAAATTGGCCTGCCCTTATGTATGTATATCCAAAACATAATATTCCTTTATATTATGTTAAACATTATTAGCATCTAAAGCACCTAAAAAAAAAAGTTTTTCTGAAAAAAAAGATCTTCAAGTATATTAAAACTTTAAAAAATGCTTAAGAAACGAGTGTTCGGCTAAGCGCCTGCCCATGGCAGCACAAAGAGAAGCATAGTTTACTCTTTTTACTTTATATCACTCTCAATGCATCGTTGCTGCTGCTTCCCTACGCTCTCAATCGCTACATCGCCTTTTCCCTAAGTTCGTCGTCCGACAAGAACTGTGAGGGAGGCTCATCAGCAGAGCAGCAGACACTTGGCAATTGATCGTCTTCGTGAGCAAACGTCGTATCGTTAACTTTCGCATCTCTCGCATAACTCAGTACATATGTATGTATGTATAAGAAAACTAATCGAACATACAAGAATATACCTATAAATTGAAATCAAACCAATTTGTGTTTTAATTCAATTTTGTACAAATACGCTGCTGCTAGTGAATCTCAGAAGCTCAACATTTGGTGACCCCGACGTGATTAAGAATAATAAAGTCATAAAAAACAAACAATTGCATTTATCAAAATTTTGTCGTTGCCTTAGTCCTTAGTGTATGGCATTGTTGTTGTTGGCAAATTGCGAACTCTCGCTGCTGGTCTGTGCCCGTGTGTTCGATCGATTGTGAAGTTCCTTTCATACTGTTCAAAGCTATTCACAGGCTATTAACCTCGGCGTTTGCTTTATCAAACACACGCAATGTCTTCTGATGGAACCCCCTCCCCTATCGCTGTCGATTCCCCCTTTTCCTCTCTCAATGTGGACATTGCGTACTACAAGCGCAAGGTGCAAGCCATGCGAAATGCAGCACGGAGAATTGGAAATGCCGTCGGCAAGAAGAAGATTGGTGGGCTCAGAGAAGAGGAGCTGGACGTGCGTTTAAATTCCTTATTTGATCTGGTCGCTTCTTTCAATGAGCATCATAATGCCCTGGAGAGGATTGAACTTGATGAGATCGGTAGTAGCTTGAGGGACAAGTTTGACGAGTGCGTGGTAATGCTGGAGACTAGCATTAGGCATGAATTGAACAATCGGCAGCCCACAATGCCCCTTGCTCAACAATACCAATGGAGGTCGCTGACTGCATTGTGATACAAAGCCTGCTGCAGAGGGCCAAGTGGGAGGAAACGTCGTCTTTGGATAGCCTCTCCACAGCCGAGCAATTTACCACTTTCTTGGAGGAGAGATGCCAGAGATTGGATCCCCAAGAGCATGCTAAGAATATGTACATCCATAGTCATCGAAAACCTAATCGTAACTAGCTCCAAGACGAATTTTCGTGCATTCTATGGAATCCACATTCCATGTATGGGTGTTTGCAGTTCTGCAATCTTTCTCCTCGCCTTTGCTTTCAAGTAGCTAAGAAGCTTTCCCTGTGTAACAATTGCTTCCGAGCAGGCCATTGTCAACGTGCATGTCATTCATCACACACTGCTTCATTTTGAGTCTCCATCCAACGCTCCCCATTCCATTCTTCCTCAACTCTTGAATTCAACATCGGCTCCACGATTGCATGCGATACCATCTCGCAGTAAATCTACTGCAATGTCATCAGCCACGTCACTTTTTGCCCAGAGTCACAGATGGGACTCCGTTTTGCTGGCCACTGCCGTAATCAGTGTTAGGAATAGCTCTGGTACATTGACGCCGTGCCGTGCCCTGCTCGATTCTGGATCGCAGGTGCATCTCATTACTTCAAGTCTAGCTCAACAGTTGCGGCTGAAGAAAGAAAGAGTCGGAAGTTTCAGTGTCTGGTCTGGGCGATTCGTGTCCAGCTGGATATCCAGCTGAAATCACAAGCGTCGCGCTATGCCACGAAAATTTCGGTATTGGTTACTCCCACCATTACGAACAATCAACCCAACACAAGCCGCTGGAACTTGCCCTCCAACATACATTTTTCTAATAAGATGTTCTACAAGTCCCAACCTGTTGATATTCTTATTGGAGCAGCTCTGTTCTTTGAGCATCTCTGCATTGGCCAAATCAAGTTGGGAGCCGGTCTACCACATCTTCACGAAACTAAGCTAGGATGGATAGTTGCTGGAGAGATGTCCCAATCGCGGGTTTCTGCTTCTCTATTCTGACGTGGCCCCTCTTTCGAGTGATGAAACCTTTCATTGGTACGGACATAGTGTCCGAAGTATCTGCGCTGAAGACGTTCCCTGAGATGAATAGTTTACTCTCTTTACTACATATCACTTTCAATGCATCGTTGCTGCTGCTTCCCTACGCTCTCAATCCCTACATCGCCGACAAGAGCTATGAGGGAGCCTCATCAGCAGAGCAGCAGACACTTGGGAATTAAACGTCTTCGTGAGCAAACGTAGTATCGTTAACTTTCGCATCTCTTGCATAACTCAGTACATATGAGAAAACAAATCGAACATTCACGAATATACATATACATTGAAATCAAACCAATTTGTGTTTTAATTCAATTTTCTAAAAATACGCTGCTGAAGAATTTTAGTAGCTCAACAAAGAGTATGCGAGCCAGTTATAGACGCTATTCCTTCGGAGGAAGAAGGCGAATAAATAAAAATAATCAAATATAGTTTTAATCATTTTTATTTGCTTAGGCAATGTTTTGCAATGGCAGATCTGAATATATCTGCTCACTTGAAATATGCAAACACCAATTCTCATTAATGGCGCTGTTGTGTTTCTCCTCCAATATTGTCGACTATTCGATCTGTTGTACAGGACTCGAATTTTGATGTATTGTCGAATCGGTGAAACTTTCTGGAAAGCCGATGTTCACATACACAAATATATATCTGAATTGTAAATTGAAATGGTAAACATTTTGAAGACAATGAGGAAGACAAAAAGTTCCGTAACGTATTTGCATCAACACTAAGCAGATAGAACATAGTTTTGAGGCAAATACGTTGCCTGTAGTTATTATGCAATATTTATCAGAGCTGCAAACCCCTGAAAAAACGGCCAGGGTTCGGTTCGGGTTCCGAACCCTATGTTGAAAATTCGCAGAGGTTCCATAACCGGGTTTTGAATATTTTGGAACCTCGGGTTCGGTTCCAAACCCGGGTTCGTAGAGTAAAATAAATGAAAAAATAAAGAGCATCCATGTTTTATACAATAGAATCATTTTATTTTACTGCATGCGTTGCATTTCAAAGGTATTAATAACAAAAAAACAAATAATAATAAATCATTTTATTTTACTGCATTCGTTGCATTTTAAAGCTATTTAAATTTAACTTAGTTCAAACCATTTTTTATACATATAAATCATTTATAAATCATATTCAATTTAAGTTTATTAGCATAATATCCTCCAAGAGGTTTTCATCAATTGATGCCCTTTTGTCCGACAACACAAATTTGAGGGAGGAAAATGCTCTCTCTACAGAAGTTTGAGTTGCCGGAACCGCCAAAACAACCATTGCAACTTTTTTCAAATCAGTTTGGCTGTAATTTTCCCAAAACTTTAAAACGTCTGCATGGGGATGCATTCGAGGAATTTCTTCAAAAGATTTATTGAAGGTAGAAATGAATTTTTTCGTTGTGGCTTGGTTTCCCACAATGCTTTTCATAAAAGTCTCCTCCTCACAATCTGAAGTAGAATCATTTACTGCTGAAATGTTAAGACTTTCGTCAAAAGATTGCAATCGGCTGTTTAACTGGCTTATATGTTGTCTTGCAGCCTTTTTTTCCTCACAACTAAGTAGCGCTTGATAGCGGGGGTCTAAATATACTGCAGTTATAATGGGAATTACATTTAAAATTGCTGACCTCTTTTCAAGACATTTAGCCAGAATTGATGAATGTTGTGCAGTAGTCTTTTTTAGATTAGATTTGCAGGAGAACCATGCATAAAAAAAGTCACTTGACAACAACTTAGCATTTTGCAATTTCAATGAAGTTTTATAAATTGGTAGAAGTAAACTGCAAATATTTTCCACGGTCTTCCATTCAGATGATTTTAATTGCAATTCTTTTAAATTACTCTTTACACAGAACTCTTTTAGAGTTAGTAATCGCTCGCACATTTGAAACGTGGAATTCCATCGAGTGGCGCAGTCTAAAAATGGTTTTTTTAAATTTTCCAGGCGTAAAAGATTAATTATTGTAACCGTGCGCAATTTTTTACAAACATATCTTATTCGCGAAATGTCAACCTTGACTTCTTTAAAAAAATCGTTGACGACAAGGTTTAAAGTGTGCGCAGCACACCGAACAGTTATTATTCCCTCATCTATCTCATCAACGTTATCCAAAATATTTGTACCTTCCGGTACACACTCACAAGCTGCGTCGCCGTTAGAATCGTCGTTGTCCAAATCCGCCCTACATTGTTCATCCAGAAGCTCGCTGGCCCTAACCATATTTGCTCCATTATCGATAGTGATCGTGTAAATTTGCTGGAGCGATAAATTATAGCTGTCAAGGACCTCCTTAATTATGTTCGTCAGGTTCGAGCTGGTCTGCTGCACGTGAACCTCCTTCATAGCAAGCGAATAAATTTGAAGTTCTCCTCCATAAAATAGTTGACAATTGATGCCGACAATAGAGCGTTCCAAACGGCTTACGCAGTCGACTTTAACCGACACCAATCTAAAAAAAATTAAGGAAAATTTTAAAAAATAAACAACAATACTTTAGTTGCATGTGCTATACAACATATGTACACATAGCACATATGTACATATACCAAAGTTAATATAAGCCCTAAGATGTGTCACTCCATACAACATTTTCAGCTCGATTTTATCGGCGTGGAGTTCCGCGCAATCTTCACTGATACGAGAGAGACAGAGAGCGTTCTAGTGACAAACGCTCTGTGCGTGAGGTAGAGGACACGTACACACACATGTGTATTTGCCAGAGCTCGCAAATGACAGTTGATCGTTTTTTCTTATGTGCTCAGTTTCGTAACATAACCGAAAAGATTTTGCAGACACGATCTCGCTCTGAGCGGCTCTCTTTGTTTTGCTTTGAAACGGTTTTGGTCAAACGCTTTGCATTGACTCATTTTTGTGACGCTCTCAAATGAGTGTCGCGTAAAGAGTAATACGATTTTCGCTTACCCAAAGACTCTCAGCAAAAGACAGTTTGACTAAAAAACTCAACAGAAATGTTCTTTGCCTTCGTGTGCATGTAAATACATGCATACGTACATGCATATAAATGTAAAAGAGAACGCAACAATCGCGTGTGTTTACCCATACATACGCAAAAGACAATTTGCTTCATTTAACTCAACCAAACGATCAGTGAGTGACTTGAGCGAAACGAAAACAGAAAAAACTGTCTCGCTCAGAGCGCGAGCGAGCTAAGCCAGACGCGACAAAGACAGTTTCTGTCTGAGTCTTTTTTATTGTGTGAGTGAAAGACACTTATTTGCAGGCAACGAAAAAGTGTCAACAGTTTTTTGCGAGCTCTAGTATTTGCAGTTCTGTGCGTACGCACACTTGTACGCAAGCTCATTCTATGTTTAAATCCGCAAGAGCACTTGAGTTCGTGCGAGCGAGACAGCGCGTATTTTGTCTCTCACTACATACAAAACAGAATTGTATGAGTGTTACACATCTTAGTATTTATATTGTCTTTTAACATGCACATAAACAAATTTTGGTTAATTAAAAACTCACTTACCGATTGGATAAAATTTCTTTAATATTCTCTCGAATAGATTTTGCTTTAGATTGAACGAGGCTTTGAATATTTTGCCGATTTATTGTTAAAGGCTTTGGAAATGCCTTGCATATTGGATCTAAAATTTTTTTAAACCCAGAATCTTCCAGTATTTTTAGTGGGCGCCCATTTTTGGTGACCAGCTCAACACATGCATTTGTTATCTCATCTTTAGATAACTTCACTTTTAAGTTGGAGTCTTCAAAAAATTTGCTGATCGGTGGCTGTTGCTGTTTTTTGTTCATTTTTTCACTTTCGGTAAGCTGCTTGTAAACATCAGAGTGCTTGCGTTCAACGTGTTTTTTTAAGTTAGTGGCATGTCGGCCAACTAATTTTACACTACAGTTTTTACACTGGCTTACTTTAGTCTGATCATTATAATCGAAAAAATCTCGTATGGAACTCATTGTCAAACAACCTTCACTTCTCTAATGCCAAAAATAATGCAAACCAGATTGCTACATGCGCAAGCTGTCCCGTTACAACGGCACTGGCGCCATTCGAAGAGTTGCCACCATATGACGTTTTTCTTACATAAATTTGAGCCATACAAATGATACACAAAACAAGTAAATTTCACGATTTTTGGCAACCCTAAAAAAAAACACAATGATGTGCACAGTGGGCGGTTGCATCCAAAAACACAAAAAAAATGTTAGTAATTTGTAATTGAATCAGGATTTGGAATATTTTATTTAGTTATTGGTTGCTATAGTGAAATAAATCAAAATGGCTATGAACTAAGTATTATTAAAAAATTATATAGAATTTATAAGCTGTCCCACTGTCACACGCTTTTCTTGTGACTGAGGATAGATAAAATAAGAAGCTGTCCGTTAAAAGCAGACGGAATATAACTCAAAAGGGAGACGAGACAACATCGCTTCATTGCGACTCATACATGCATACATACATATATACATATAAATACGTATGCATTGTGTGTATATGATGCGATCGTATGCTAAAGTAATGGGTGATTTCTTCGCCAGCGGCGTCGTCAACAACCAATACACACAAGCAGCCCTACAATATGTACACACATTCAGTTAAAGATCAGCCTCACGTACAGAACGTGTGTCACTAAAGCTCTCTCTGTCTCTCCGTATATCTGTCTCTCTCTTTTTCAAGTTGGAATATTTGTTAATTCCAGCCAGTCAGGAATCGATCTGAAAATTTTGTATGGCGCGGCATATCTTAGTGTTTATATTGTCTGTGCTCCCACCCACCCTGCCAATTTTTCACATCATGAGCCATACATGACGATCGGATACATATTTCATATTTATATTTTCTTGGACCGAACCCTTAAATAAAAACGGAACCGGTTCGGTTCGCGGTTCCGAGACATTTCTTGGGTTCGGTTCAGGGTTCGGTTCGACATAGCAAAGAACCCGCAGAGAACCGGTTCCACGGGGTTCGGTTCCGGACCGGTTTACAGCTCTGATATTTATGTCTCGGTTGAATTGGAATGTTATGTGGAAATGAAAATGTCTCTTATATGAACCTTCGAGGACAGCGTGCCGCCACACATGTGGCTAACAGGATTAGTGGAGGAGGCAATCCCAAGAGCGGACGCGAAGGTTCGCTTGAAACTCGTAGTGAAAACTAAGGCCAGCTTATATTTATAAGCGATCCATCCATCGATTGGCACCGATTCCAATGGATTGAAGCCTTCATATAGGCTGTTAACGCGGCAGATGCTAAGGCAAATATTTTGCCTGTAGTGTTAGGCTAAATTTATGTTAAAATCACGAATCATAAACGAAGCTCATGCTGGCTGCGCCCGCTCACGAAGAGAGCGACGCTGCCAGAATAAAAACATTTGTAATTTGACGTCGAAACAATGGACAAGTGTTTTCTGTCGGTTTGTCCGGTTCCCGTGTCCCTCTAAAAACGAATTAACTGTGCTTAACGGCATAAACCGAATTTAGAGCAATATTGGATTTGCACCAAACACAAAGTCTTGTACATAACATTTTATTTTGATTGCAGTTGACTTACAACTATCCACAACTTTCTTGGCATATTTTCATTAAAATAATTTAGCATTGCCAAAAATTCTTCCTCATCGAATTAATTTATTTTTCAAACACATCATTTTGCAACATCATTTGTTGCTGTTGAACCACAGTCGAAAATATAACTACACTTTCCATATTTGTTGTTAAATTTTAAAAAAATTTGAGCAAATATTTCTTTGTTTGTGTTTTCCATGGATGGGGAATGCTGGCCTATGGGTAACGAGGCTTACATTCACAAAAAATACCACCGTTTTCCGGAAATGTGCTGTGTGGGAAAAGGCTACTAACCGCTAATATCACTACTCGACAAAATTCAACTTTTTTTCCGCTGTCGCCAAAAATTACTTTTTCTGATAGATTTGGCGATTTCAATTTTTTAGGTAGTGCTTTTTTTTCACATAACTTAAGTTTCCTACAACTGGTTGTATTGAACTTTGCAGTCAAAAAACTGATAAATGCAGCTATAAACCCGATTCAGACACTTTGTAGCTGCAACTTAACGTCTGGAAGATATTAAGCTTCCGCAATTTTGACTTTGAAAGCTCATATTTAAATGACTTGATTTTTGGTTTAAGATAAAAACATTTTGTCTATTCGTTCAAATGAGTGACTAAATCTCAGAGACTATAAGAGTTATATCACTTGTGTGATATCACTTCAATACAAGTATATTTCAAAATTTTGACACGCCCTATTCCGCCCCCACAAAAATCAAAAATCTGTGGAACTCACAATTTTTGAGGTAAAGGCCTGTCTCCAGCACCGCGAAATTTTACTGACAGGAATCTGCTCTTTATTTCGGTTGTGTGGAACTTAATTGAAATAGTGTGACCAAGAACATAAAAAAGGTTGTTCACTCTCATGAATCAGCTGTGTTTTGTAAACAGCGCCAATTTTGAAAATGAAACTAAAATTAAAAAAAGGAAGAAAAGTAATTTTGACGATGAAGTGATTGTGTTGGTAGCGGCATATATTGTTGTAAGAAGAAGTACAGACCAGTCGGAGGCGCCAAAACGTCAAAATAATCGAAATGCTTATTTTCCGTGATCCGCCAAAAACGTGGTTTTGCCTCAACTGCTTTTATTAAAGCAATCTTCTCCTAATTTTAAAAATTTTCATATCTCTTTTTGGTTTTGCGCACAGATTTTACCTCCACCTCTCACTTGTACTTCAGTAATAATGTGCACATATATTTTCCTGGCACCCTCATCACCTGTTTTCACAGTCCACATTCGAGTGGATATCGATACTATCGATAAGAATTCGTGGATTCCGTTTACGTTGCTGGATACTGACGCCAGGAAAACACAAACGAAAAATTACTGGCAGTTTTTTTTATATAAAGTTTGGCAGTAATTTTTCGTTTCCGCGGTGCTGGATACCCAGCTTAAAAGAAAACCAAAAACGCATTATCATGGAAAATAACCGTATCTACTACACTGACGAATCTAGATCAGATCGGACAACTATTATAGCCAGAAGGAACAAATTAAATTTCAGTCGCTACGAAACGCCTACCAACCGCCTACTCATTCCCTCTCTCTCTCTCGCAAACATTTCCTTGTCTTGAATGTGTAGTTATACATGTACATGTATAAATGTAGAAACTGATGTAAAAATTATATGTAAACCAAAATGAAAATGAATATATAAAAATCGATTATAGCGTTCGACCTAATTTTTTGAAGTTGTCCATTTTGGAATTCGTCTCTTTTGCGAACCTATAATAAATTACATAAATAATAAGATCACATATATTCTGACTGAGTACCGGCCTTTGCCGCGACTCACAACGTTCCCTCTCGTTTATGATGTTTTTTCTTTAAACTAGGGCGTTTTTTAATTGTTAAAAAAATTGTATTTATTTTAATTTTGCTTGGAGGTAGCGTTTATTTTTCTTACATTATTAAGGTATCTTACATCTGGGTGTATTGAGATTTGGTGTTTTTAAATGAAAATTAAAAATTTCATGTTTGCCTTCAAATTCAAATTTATAATTTTTTCGGTATATTTTGCTGAATTTTTGACTTTGAAAACTCAGAAAAAGTTGAAAAAAACATTTCTTGGGCTCAGTTTTTATTTTAAGATAGACACATTAATTGCTGTTGTTTGAGATATCGTTTGTATCGTTTTGTATCGATGCAGCCATTCGGCCGAACTGTTGTAAGCAGAATTTTGCCTCTGATTCCATATTATTCAGTTTTAATGCTTATTACTCATATCCGAAAAAAGTTCTGCTGGTAAAACCAATATATTAATAGTAGCGACCGAGTGTGACCGAGTGAGCATGCCCAACTATTTCACTATATACAAATAAAGTCTGTTAAGAATTCAAATTTCGTATAGAAAAAAAATAGGTATGTATATATTATTAATTGTCGCACTGGTTTAGTATTTTTTAATATTTTAAAAATTTGGTATTTTTCAGAGGTATAGTCTGGAAGATATCAAGCTTTCAAATTCGTTCGATTCTCTTTGTAGTGATCAGACGTGTTTTTGTTTTGCGCTCCGCTTACTTTCAAACTAATTTGCCTAAACAGCCTATGTTTTATGAAAATAATTTCTCATAAATTCATAAATTAACCACCTACTATATTATTTATTCTTGATCGCGGGTGCATGACTGTTTACTGTGAAAAACATAATTTTAATTATTATTTTTTGTGGTGGCCTGTGGTGCCCAGATTGGTGAGTATCCCAACAAAGAGACAAGTTTTTGTCTCACGGCTTGCCCCTGACTCCACAATTAAAGATGTGACGGCTTACATTCAAAGCCAAATAAAAGCCGTTGATGTTAAGGTGGAAAAGTTTAACTTCTCTTATGCCAGGGAGATAGCATCATTTAAAATAAGTGTCTCCCAAACTCACTTTAACACCATCTGTTCGGCCAAATTTTGGCCGGAGCATTTGGTGGTGAAGGAGTTTAAGGCAAAGAAGAAGACTAGGCCCCCAATAACTCTGCCAACAACTCTGACCAGTGCGCCATCTTCGTCTTCCCGCTCTACCTCTACCTGTCCAAAAAACTAGTAAATTCTCTCTTAGTGACCTATCAGAATGTTCGCGGCTTGCGTAGTAAGCTCATCATTCTTTTCCAGGATAGTGTCGCATTTGCATCCCACGTTCTTGTGTTTACCGAGACCTGGTTAAAGCCGGACATGCTTAGTTCCGAAGTTTTGGCAGGTCGGTACACAACTTTTAGAGAGGATCGTTCGTCTCGACGTGCAGGAGGGGTTCTAATTGCTGTGGACTCAAACTTCACGTCGGAACTTTCCACAGTCCAGATCCAGCAGGAAGTGGATTTCCTGTGTGTAAAACTGATTCTTCCCGCTTTCTCAGTTTTCATAGCTTGCTCTCGTATATTCCACCTTCTTCGGATATCGCAATTTACGAGCAGCATTTGTCCGTCTTAACCGCTATTTCTTCCTCGCTATCAGACAAAGATCATATGATAGTTCTTGGTGACTTTAACTTGCCAGGAATTGTTTGGTTTTCGGTAAACGAGTCTAATAGCCTAGTGCCCATGTCACGACATGACTTTGTTGTTACGAAGCTTAATAACCACATAAGGGATTTCGAATGGTCCACTTTATATTTGTGCACTGATGTTACGATAGGCACAAACATTCTCTATGATGCACTGGACTCACTTTTTGTCTCTTTAGATCGAGAAAACCCCCTTGGTTCACCACGGAGCTGCCCCGTCTAAAAAACCTAAAATCAAGACTTAAAAAAAAAAAACTCAAGAAGTTGGCTCTCCTTCTTCTCTTTCTTATTACGTCAAGGCTTGGTCAAACTTTTCAGTTTTTAACGCTCAATGCTATAAGAACTTCCTATCTCGATGCAGGATTCAAAGGACTCTGGTCAGCCGTATTCATACGGTTTACCGAGGTCGAACGGCATTTTCAGTCCTTTGCTAAATGAAAGCTCGTTGCTTCATGATTTACGAACAGTAAAGCCGGTGTTCTCACCGGGTCCGGACGGAGTTCCCGGCTGAGTACTCAGGTACTGTGCCGAGTCTCTGTGTGGGCCGTTGCTTAAACTTTTCAACCTGTCCATAAATTCTTCATGCTTTCCCCCGATATGGAAGGAGTCCTTTATAATTCCTCTCCATAAGAAAGGTAGCAAATCTGACGCAAAGAACTATAAAGGTATATCTAAGTTATCCGTTATTCCTAAGGTGTTTGAGAAAATTTTAACTCCACACCTGCAGCACTTATGCAGATCACTTATGGTTGATCACTACTAACTTATTGGAGTTTACCTTCTTTATAATTAAAGGCTTTCAAGGTAATTTACAGACGGATGTTGTTTACACCGATTTTAGTAAAGCGTTCGACTCTGTAAACCATTCCCTCCTAGCACAAAAACTTGAGCTTTTAGGGTTCCGGCCCAATCTCCTGAGAAGGATCGCTAGTTACCTGTGTTCTAGGTCTCAAAGAGTCCTTTTCAAAAACTCCCTGTTCTCACCAGTTTTGGTGAATTCGGGTGTACCACAGGGGTCTAGATCCCTTACTCTTTACACTCTTTATAAATGACCTGCCTTCTGTATTAACACACTCTCGAGTACCTATGTATGCGAATGATGTTAAGCTCTGTGTCCAGTATAAGGACATTTCTTTTCAATCCAGGTTGCAATCCGATCTCGATATATTTCAGTCTTGGTGTTGTGCAAATCTATTAAACCTTAATGCTTCAAAATGTAAAGTAATGACTTTTCATCGCTCCAGCGCCTTTCTGGTTCCTTACACCCTTTGTGGTGGTTCTCTTGAGAGAATTACCCGGGTTGATGATCTTGGTGTTCTATTAGATCCTAAGTCAAAGTTTTCAGAACATATTTCTACCATGGTGAATAAGGCCATGGGCGTGCTTGGATTTATAAAGAGGTGGTCAAAGGAATTTGACGACCCCTATGTAACAAAGATTACACCTCACTGGTTCGTCCGATTTTAGAATACGGCTCTTGTGTATGGTGCCCTCAGTACAACGTACACCAGGACCGTATAGAATCAGTTCAGAAAAACTTTTTACTTTTTGCTTTACGCGGCCTCAGCTGGGATGCAGGTGTGAGACTGCCATCTTATCCTAATAGATTGCTTTTAATAAACCTTCCACCCTTGGCTAATCGTAGGAAAATGCTTGGTGTGATTTTTGTGCACAACTTGATCAAGGGTGACGTAGACAGCCCTGACCTGTTGAGCCGCATAAACTTCACGATTCCCATTAGAAGCACTATTAATTATACACCGTTGTTTCTTCCGTTTTGTAGATCGAATTACTCCTTGCATGAACCATTTAGGGTCCTATGCTCAGATTATAATTCCCTCTACCATATTATTTCTACTACTAACTCCCTTCCTAGTCTTAAATTACTGATACTCTTATATCTTTCTCGTTATTAGAAATTGCTTAGTTTTTTAGTAAGATTAGTTCTACTTTTCCTCGAACACTAGTCTAACACCTATCTTTCCTGCATGTCCGCGATCGGTTCGGTTAACGAGTCGCGCGTTATGCGGCAGCGCCCCTCGGTCGGTTGGGCGGGAGGTGGGCTGTGTTCTTGCCTGGGATCCGCGCGTAACAGCCATCGGCTGGTGTCGCTTGGGCCACTTGATGGTGCAATCATTGCATATCAACATCCTAAAGAAATAAAATAATTTCATACATTTTTTCGGAGTTTTTTCTCGAAATTTTTACTTTGAAAACTCAGGAAAAGTCGAAGAAAAAATGTTTTATTTCCAAACTTCATATGCCGCTTGGCACTATCCCAAATGCCATTTCACCATTAAAAACTGCTACAAACACAGCTTTTTGGAATTTTTGTGGGAAAAAAAAATTCGGCATACGAAAGATTTGTCAAAGGGTTGTAATCCATCGATTTTTATAAGCGATACCTTAAACGACGCCTTATTAATGTGTCTATCTAAAACTAAAAATGTTAGCAATAAAATATTTTTTTTGACTTTTCCTCAACATTTCTCAACAAGTCAACATTTCAGAAAAAAATACCGAAAAAAATTATGAAGTTTGAATTTGAAAGCTTTATATCTTCCAGACCAGACGTTAAGTTGCAGCTACAAAGTGGCTGGGTCGTATTTAGAGCTGCATTTGTCACCTTTTCAAAACTGCTTTCAATATAACCAGTTGTAGGAAACTTAAGTTATGTGAAAAATAGAAGCACTACTTCTGAAAAAAATCAAATTTTTATAAAAGCGTTTGAAATAAAATAAACATGGAAAAAAATTTTTAAACATCCAAAGCTATCAGAAAAAGTCATTTTCGGCGACAGCGGAAATGTCGTGTTGACTAGGGCTATATCTCGTAACATGCGGCATGACAACAGTAGTCAGCATACCTAATCTTCCCAACTGATATCGATTCCATTCAAATAAATCATATTGAATTTAAAACAGAGCTGTAAACCGGTCCGGAACCGAACCCCGTGGAACCGGTTCTCTGCGGGTTCTTTGCTATGTCGAACCGAACCCTGAACCGAACCCAAGAAATGTCTCGGAACCGCGAACCGAACCGGTTCCGTTTTTATTTAAGGGTTCGGTCCAAGAAAATATAAATATGAAATATGTATCCGATCGTCATGTATGGCTCATGATGTGAAAAATTGGCAGGGTGGGTGGGAGCACAGACAATATAAACACTAAGATATGCCGCGCCATACAAAATTTTCAGATCGATTCCTGACTGGCTGGAATTAACAAATATTCCAACTTGAAAAAGAGAGAGACAGATATACGGAGAGACAGAGAGAGCTTTAGTGACACACGTTCTGTACGTGAGGCTGATCTTTAACTGAATGTGTGTACATATTGTAGGGCTGCTTGTGTGTATTGGTTGTTGACGACGCCGCTGGCGAAGAAATCACCCATTACTTTAGCATACGATCGCATCATATACACACAATGCATACGTATTTATATGTATATATGTATGTATGCATGTATGAGTCGCAATGAAGCGATGTTGTCTCGTCTCCCTTTTGAGTTATATTCCGTCTGCTTTTAACGGACAGCTTCTTATTTTATCTATCCTCAGTCACAAGAAAAGCGTGTGACAGTGGGACAGCTTATAAATTCTATATAATTTTTTAATAATACTTAGTTCATAGCCATTTTGATTTATTTCACTATAGCAACCAATAACTAAATAAAATATTCCAAATCCTGATTCAATTACAAATTACTAACATTTTTTTTGTGTTTTTGGATGCAACCGCCCACTGTGCACATCATTGTGTTTTTTTTTAGGGTTGCCAAAAATCGTGAAATTTACTTGTTTTGTGTATCATTTGTATGGCTCAAATTTATGTAAGAAAAACGTCATATGGTGGCAACTCTTCGAATGGCGCCAGTGCCGTTGTAACGGGACAGCTTGCGCATGTAGCAATCTGGTTTGCATTATTTTTGGCATTAGAGAAGTGAAGGTTGTTTGACAATGAGTTCCATACGAGATTTTTTCGATTATAATGATCAGACTAAAGTAAGCCAGTGTAAAAACTGTAGTGTAAAATTAGTTGGCCGACATGCCACTAACTTAAAAAAACACGTTGAACGCAAGCACTCTGATGTTTACAAGCAGCTTACCGAAAGTGAAAAAATGAACAAAAAACAGCAACAGCCACCGATCAGCAAATTTTTTGAAGACTCCAACTTAAAAGTGAAGTTATCTAAAGATGAGATAACAAATGCATGTGTTGAGCTGGTCACCAAAAATGGGCGCCCACTAAAAATACTGGAAGATTCTGGGTTTAAAAAAATTTTAGATCCAATATGCAAGGCATTTCCAAAGCCTTTAACAATAAATCGGCAAAATATTCAAAGCCTCGTTCAATCTAAAGCAAAATCTATTCGAGAGAATATTAAAGAAATTTTATCCAATCGGTAAGTGAGTTTTTAATTAACCAAAATTTGTTTATGTGCATGTTAAAAGACAATATAAATACTAAGATGTGTAACACTCATACAATTCTGTTTTGTATGTAGTGAGAGACAAAATACGCGCTGTCTCGCTCGCACGAACTCAAGTGCTCTTGCGGATTTAAACATAGAATGAGCTTGCGTACAAGTGTGCGTACGCACAGAACTGCAAATACTAGAGCTCGCAAAAAACTGTTGACACTTTTTCGTTGCCTGCAAATAAGTGTCTTTCACTCACACAATAAAAAAGACTCAGACAGAAACTGTCTTTGTCGCGTCTGGCTTAGCTCGCTCGCGCTCTGAGCGAGACAGTTTTTTCTGTTTTCGTTTCGCTCAAGTCACTCACTGATCGTTTGGTTGAGTTAAATGAAGCAAATTGTCTTTTGCGTATGTATGGGTAAACACACGCGATTGTTGCGTTCTCTTTTACATTTATATGCATGTACGTATGCATGTATTTACATGCACACGAAGGCAAAGAACATTTCTGTTGAGTTTTTTAGTCAAACTGTCTTTTGCTGAGAGTCTTTGGGTAAGCGAAAATCGTATTACTCTTTACGCGACACTCATTTGAGAGCGTCACAAAAATGAGTCAATGCAAAGCGTTTGACCAAAACCGTTTCAAAGCAAAACAAAGAGAGCCGCTCAGAGCGAGATCGTGTCTGCAAAATCTTTTCGGTTATGTTACGAAACTGAGCACATAAGAAAAAACGATCAACTGTCATTTGCGAGCTCTGGCAAATACACATGTGTGTGTACGTGTCCTCTACCTCACGCACAGAGCGTTTGTCACTAGAACGCTCTCTGTCTCTCTCGTATCAGTGAAGATTGCGCGGAACTCCACGCCGATAAAATCGAGCTGAAAATGTTGTATGGAGTGACACATCTTAGGGCTTATATTAACTTTGGTATATGTACATATGTGCTATGTGTACATATGTTGTATAGCACATGCAACTAAAGTATTGTTGTTTATTTTTTAAAATTTTCCTTAATTTTTTTTAGATTGGTGTCGGTTAAAGTCGACTGCGTAAGCCGTTTGGAACGCTCTATTGTCGGCATCAATTGTCAACTATTTTATGGAGGAGAACTTCAAATTTATTCGCTTGCTATGAAGGAGGTTCACGTGCAGCAGACCAGCTCGAACCTGACGAACATAATTAAGGAGGTCCTTGACAGCTATAATTTATCGCTCCAGCAAATTTACACGATCACTATCGATAATGGAGCAAATATGGTTAGGGCCAGCGAGCTTCTGGATGAACAATGTAGGGCGGATTTGGACAACGACGATTCTAACGGCGACGCAGCTTGTGAGTGTGTACCGGAAGGTACAAATATTTTGGATAACGTTGATGAGATAGATGAGGGAATAATAACTGTTCGGTGTGCTGCGCACACTTTAAACCTTGTCGTCAACGATTTTTTTAAAGAAGTCAAGGTTGACATTTCGCGAATAAGATATGTTTGTAAAAAATTGCGCACGGTTACAATAATTAATCTTTTACGCCTGGAAAATTTAAAAAAACCATTTTTAGACTGCGCCACTCGATGGAATTCCACGTTTCAAATGTGCGAGCGATTACTAACTCTAAAAGAGTTCTGTGTAAAGAGTAATTTAAAAGAATTGCAATTAAAATCATCTGAATGGAAGACCGTGGAAAATATTTGCAGTTTACTTCTACCAATTTATAAAACTTCATTGAAATTGCAAAATGCTAAGTTGTTGTCAAGTGACTTTTTTTATGCATGGTTCTCCTGCAAATCTAATCTAAAAAAGACTACTGCACAACATTCATCAATTCTGGCTAAATGTCTTGAAAAGAGGTCAGCAATTTTAAATGTAATTCCCATTATAACTGCAGTATATTTAGACCCCCGCTATCAAGCGCTACTTAGTTGTGAGGAAAAAAAGGCTGCAAGACAACATATAAGCCAGTTAAACAGCCGATTGCAATCTTTTGACGAAAGTCTTAACATTTCAGCAGTAAATGATTCTACTTCAGATTGTGAGGAGGAGACTTTTATGAAAAGCATTGTGGGAAACCAAGCCACAACGAAAAAATTCATTTCTACCTTCAATAAATCTTTTGAAGAAATTCCTCGAATGCATCCCCATGCAGACGTTTTAAAGTTTTGGGAAAATTACAGCCAAACTGATTTGAAAAAAGTTGCAATGGTTGTTTTGGCGGTTCCGGCAACTCAAACTTCTGTAGAGAGAGCATTTTCCTCCCTCAAATTTGTGTTGTCGGACAAAAGGGCATCAATTGATGAAAACCTCTTGGAGGATATTATGCTAATAAACTTAAATTGAATATGATTTATAAATGATTTATATGTATAAAAAATGGTTTGAACTAAGTTAAATTTAAATAGCTTTAAAATGCAACGAATGCAGTAAAATAAAATGATTTATTATTATTTGTTTTTTTGTTATTAATACCTTTGAAATGCAACGCATGCAGTAAAATAAAATGATTCTATTGTATAAAACATGGATGCTCTTTATTTTTTCATTTATTTTACTCTACGAACCCGGGTTTGGAACCGAACCCGAGGTTCCAAAATATTCAAAACCCGGTTATGGAACCTCTGCGAATTTTCAACATAGGGTTCGGAACCCGAACCGAACCCTGGCCGTTTTTTCAGGGGTTTGCAGCTCTGATTTAAAACTATTTGTGTGTTATCACTCTTGACGCCGGGTTCGCTAACATTTTAAATAACTTATAATTACACTAATATAAGTATTAGTTCTTTACTTTTTCTTATACATATTGTATATAGACATATGCTGTCGTACACTTACCTCTTCGCAGAGAGCAAGCATTCGCCGCGTACTTTCCAGGGACTGAAAAAAAATATGATTATATAAGATAAGATACCAAAAAAAGAATAAATTTAAATGTTTGTCTGTGAAGTAAATATAAACATTTTCAGATTTCAAATTTCTAGACTACATGGTAACTTTCACATTCTGATGATCTGTTCGCTGAAGTGGCAAACACCAATACATACGTATACATGGGAGGAACAGAAATCCATTCTAACCGAACTTCAGTGAACTCCGAACTAGTGACACGAGAGTATCTTTCGGTTGGTTTAAAAACCTCTAGATTGCCTTGAACACATTTCACTCAAAGAAAGTATAACTATTATTGAATATTATTGAATTTATGGGCATTATTCAAGATTTCAATCTGTTTAAGCCCTTTATTTTAATTTTACCAAGCTTTTAGTGAAATAACTAGCAGAGTTGACAAAAAAATTTTTTTAAATAATTAAGTCGAACCAGTTCTAAGATTTTTATATGTAATACCCATATAGCCTTTTTACACTACCGCATCATTATCGAAGGGGCGGAAAAATAATGTAAAAAGGGTATTAGGGCGCATTATTGGATTTTTCCGTTAAAGCTGGGTACCCAGCACCGCGGAAACGAAAAATTACTGCCAAACTTCATATAAAAAAAAATGGGCCAGTAATTTTTCGTTTGTGTTTTCCTGGAGTCAGTACCCAGCAAACGTAAACGGAATCCACGAATTCTTATCGATAGTATCGATATTCACACGAATGTGGACTGTGAGAACAGCTGATGAGGGTGCCAGGAAAATATATCTGCACATTATTACTGAAGTACAAGTGAGAGGTGGAGGCAAAATATGTGCGCAAAACCAAAAAGAAATATTCAAATTTTTAAAATGAGGAAAAGATTGCTTCAATAAAAGCAGTTGAGGCAAGACCACGTTTTTGGCGGATCACGGAAAATAATCATTTTGATAATTTTGACATTTTGGCGCCTCCGACTGTGCTGTCCTTCTTCTTACAACAATATGTGCCGCTACCAACACAATCACTTCATTGTCAGAATTACTTTTCTTCCTTTTTTTAATTTTAGTTTCATTTTAAAAAGTGGCGCTCTTTACAAAACACAGCTGATTCATGAGAGTGACCAACCTTTTTTTTGGTTCTTGGTCACACTATTTCACTTAGGATCCACACAACCGAAATAAAGAGCAGATTCCTGTCAGTAAAATTTCGCGGTGCTGGAGACAGGCCTTAAAGCTGGGTACCCAGCACCGCGGAAACGAAAAATTACTGCCAAACTTCATATAAAAAAAACTGGGCCAGTAATTTTTCGTTTGTGTTTTCCTGGAGTCAGTATCCAGCAAACGTAAACGGGATCCACGAATTCTAATCGATAGTATCGATATTCACACGAATGTGGACTGTGAGAACAGCTGATGAGGGTGCCAGGAAAATATATCTGCACATTATTACTGAAGTACAAGTGAGAGGTGGAGGCAAAATATGTGCGCAAAACCAAAAAGAGATATTCAAATTTTTAAAATGAGGAAATGATTGCTTTAATAAAAGCAGTTGAGGCAAGACCATGTTTTTGGCGGATCACGGAAAATAAGCATTTTTATAATTTTGACATTTTGGCGCCTCCGACTGTGCTGTACTTCTTCTTACAACAATATGTGCCGCTACCAACACAATCACTTCATTGTCAGAATTACTTTTCTTCCTTTTTTTAATTTTAGTTTCATTTTCAAAATTGGCGCTGTTTACAAAACACAGCTGATTCATGAGAGTGACCAACCTTTTTTTTGGTTCTTGGTCACACTATTTCACTTAGGACCCACACAACCGAAATAAAGAGCAGATTCCTGTCAGTAAAATTTCGCGGTGCTGGAGACAGGCCTTAAATGGAACATGCGACAATGATGCCCATAAGAGCCCTGTAGATAGAAGAAGACAATGATGCGGAGAGTTACCGTATTCTGACAAGTATTTTTACAAAATACTGAAATTATTCGGGGCTTCGACGCGGTATGTGGGTATTTTTGGCGAATCAAACAATAAATTCAATTTAAAGTTGAGCGTCCAAACCATTCCTGAACATTTCAATTATAATTAAACAAAACAATAGCACAAATACTTGCAAGGGTCCACAAAGATCTTTTGGGATGCACTTAATATATCTTTAAAACCGCCACTTCAAAATTAGAGTAAGCAGCAATGATAGCTTCACTTACATCGGACTCCTCCTTAACAAGCTCCATAAGCAATTGTGTGCTCGTAGGGAAGCTCCCAAATGCACCGTTTTCCAAATTTAAAAATAAATAGCTCATTATTTTGGCATCATTTTTCCGCATCTTCGACAATGATACGGTAGTGTAAAAAGGCTATTACGTTCTCATCACCCACTCCCTAAGTTCGTCGTCCGTCAAGAGCTGGGAGGGTAGCTGATCAGCAGAGCAGAAGACAGCAATATCGATCGTCGTCGCATGTAAACATTTCGTTGGTTGGCACAGTGACATGGCTGCTACCTTTCTCTAAATCGCCCCAATCGCCTTACATGGCAAATAAAGGAAACTTACACATATACATACATATATATGTTTAAATTGAACCAATTGTGTTTTTAATTAAATATATCGGTAATTAGAGAATACGTAAGCATTGCTTAAAATTAATTACCTTTGATCTGCTGAAATTGGTTGAAACCATAACCCTTTCGAAAATAAACATTTGTCTGTCAGAATGTACATACATATGCGATCTTATGATTTATGTAATTTATTATATGTTCGCAAAAGGGACGAGTTAAATATTGGCCGAAATGGAAAATTTCAAAAAAATTAGGTCGAACCCTATGCTAGATTATGCTAGATATTCAATGTTATCTGTTTCCATTATAGTATAACTACTGATACGAGAGGGAATGAGTAAGCGCTTGGCAGGAGTTGCGTAGCCACTGAAATTTAATTTGTTTCTTCTAGCTATAATGATGATCCGACCTGATAGAAATTCTGCGTTTTTAGTTTTCTTATATCTTAAAAATTGTGTATTGTACAGATTTTTTATCTTTGTGGGGACGGAAGGGGCCGCGTCAAAATTTTGAAATACACTTGTATTGAAATGTTATCACAAGAGCTTGGATAAAAAGTTTGGTTGCTTTAGCTCTTATAGTCTCTGAGATCTAGGCGCTCATTTGGACGAATGGGCAAAATAGACGGGTTCGCGTGTGAGAGAGAGCGAGAGGGAACGATGACTTTTGAAAGGATTTTCTTCATTGTGGCTATAGTAATAACCCGATCTGATTCAGACTCAAGTAGGACGTACAGACGGACGGACGAACTTACTCAATGACGATGACGTTGTCAATGCCCTCGGACATCTCAATGTTATAGGCTATTTACACTTGGTGCGTTACCTATCGATATCGGAGAAGACGCAGAGAAGCAGAACTGCCGTTTACACTACAGCGACTTTGCGTCTTTGCGTCTTGGAAGAGGAAGACACATTTTGTAAACAAAGTAAAAATTGTTCGAAAATTAACGAAATATGTCGGATATAGGGCTCATTCTTTTAACTGCGGTGCCGCAAAGTGAGGAGAATATTTTGAAGTGCATGGAAGTGTTTGAGTTATCCTCAGAAAAGTTTCAATTCGTCTTGCAACTGCAACGTCCTCCTTGCGTTTGGACCCTTGTAAGTAAAGAGCAGATAATGTTCTCTCTTTTCAATTAAATAATGTATTCTAAATTGCAATAGCCACGATATGGTTCATTTTGGGAAGAAGATGTTGTGTACAACTCCGATGCCTTTTTTTAAAGAAAATTTCCGCATGGAGAGGAGTACTTTCAACATTCTTGTTGGACCGTTGCCCAATCTCAACTCTCGACTGACAATCCTTCTGGAGAAGAGAATAGCCACAGCATAGCCCGTACGGTAGGGAGTCTATTTGGTGTACCAAGGGCCATTGTCTGCCGCATATTACTGGAGTTTTTTCGCGAGGTAGTTGCTCAACTCGCTGACAAGTATCTGCCAGCATACTTTCTTGTCCTGAGAAGATCACGGAAACAGAGAAAGCATTCAAAGACAAAAAATATGAAATCAAACGTATTGTTGAAATGCTTGATTTAATAATAAAATTAGTTTCAGCAATTTGTTCTAAGCATTACATGTATTTTTGCCTCTTTTTACTCAGCTAAAAATTTTACGCGGCTATATTTAAATTAGAATTTGCTGTTTTTTGTTGTTATTAGTGGTGATAGTTCCGCTGATTAGGCAGAAAAATACGAAAATTGCTGTTATGCGCACAGAAATACCACAGAAATACCAAAACGCAACTGCGTCGGAAAACGACGCAACTTTTTGCCATCACTAGGGCCCTATGCTAAACCTATGTAAAAAAAACTGCGTTTCTGAGAAGACGCAAAGAATCAAGACGCAGCCTCAGTGTAAACGGCACCTTAAAGTGAACAGTTCAGCATATGGCGTGACATCGCTTATGTTATCGGGAACGCTGATGCAGGATATGTATTATTCACATACACCTGTGGACTACACTTGGATTATCAAGAATGTGTAAAATCCTTATCCTTCTCAAACGTTTTCTAAAATGAGCCGACACATACAAAAGAAACCGACTGGCAGCTCCCAGAAGTCTTGCGCTCTCAGAGTTATAGCGTTAGGCTCGCAAAACACAATATATACAAAACACAATACGTGGAAGCGGACGCAGCAAATAATGTAGGTTCGTTTTCTTTGTATGAACAGAGAAACAAGATGGCGCAAAAAAAGTCCGCCATTTCAGCTAATTTCTGCGCCTCCGTGTCAAAAATGTCGATTCTCAACAGAACATATATATAGTTAGAAATGCGACACGTGAGTTTAGGTTTTTAAAAAGATTTATTTCTGTACTTAAACTGAGTGTACAATAGTTAGTTATTTCCCCGACGATGACTATAGTCTGATGTCTTAAACGGAATTAACATTGGGTGAATTCTCCGACGGTGTCTCGGTTGACGTTTGTCTTGAACAGAACTGAAGTCCATTCTTAGATGTGGACTATTTATATTACGATGCTCGGATTGGGATTCGAGGCGTTGGCTTCGGCTTTGGTGATGGCGTACGTGCCTGGATCGATATGTGGAAGGGCGGCTGGATCGATATGTGGGAAAGGCGGGTTTTGATGAAAGGCTTCCGCTGCGTATGATCGGTGTTGCATTACTTGAGGGTGGCTGAGAATGTGGGCCTTTTCGAGCGTGGGATTGTTTATGGGATCGAAGCTGAGGGTGTTGGATTGTTTACAGTATGTGGGTGTAGGGTAACAGATATAGCTAAGGGTATGCGGAGCATGGACTATAGATGTCACTCCCCCATTGTTAGATTTAAGCCTGTTCTCAGGCGATTATCATTGGATATAGTTCGGGTGCATCTAAAACTCTGAACGCTGGAGATTCCCCGTCTTCGTCTAAATTTGTTTCGGGTTTAAGCTTAATATTTTTACTTAGATTAAACAATTTGTAACTTAATATTCCTATTATGGTTATGATAAACAGAATTATTGAGCTTACATGTAATACATTATTTAATCGTGTATTTTCTATTACGATTTCTTTGGTTTGCAAATAAGACAAAGGTGTAATTTTTGTTACGTTGTTGTTGATGTACACGCTTTGTGCAATTTCTGGTATTGAGTTAGATATCAAGAATTCGCTTAATTGTACAGGGCAATTATGTATTTTTATTAAAGTGTTGCCTTCTACTTTTATTTATTGGTTAAGGCAATCTTGGTTTAATATGGTTTTTGGTAATTTCCAAGTTATGAAAGTTATGGTTCTATGAAACTTATTTGAAAATGTTGGTGTGTTTTTGTTTATGGACATTTTGTTTTTATTTGTTTGACTATTCCTGATATACATTCGTCGTTTATTTTTCGTTTTGATTCTTTTTCGTTTACCTCGTTTTCTAGAATGTAACTTAACTTAACTTTAACTTAAGAGTGTACCAGTTCTAGTTGTGTTAACATTACCTCGACTCCTCACCGGATGAAGTGTTTTCGCAAAACTGATTTCGACAATTTAAACATTCACCTCTCGAATGTCGATTGGTCCATTCTTTTTTCCTTACCAAATATTGACGTAGCAGTCAACTCATTCTATAAAATTTTAAACTCTGCCCTTAATACTTATGTTCCGGAGATTACTGTACCATTATCGTCCAAGCCTCCCTGGTTCTCTAGGAATTTATCATACTTAAAGAATAGGAAATCTAGACTTTTTAAAAAGTACCAGAAAACTGGCTCCTTGCTTGTCTTTGTACAATATTCTTCCGCCCGCTCTCAATTCCTATCAACTAATAGTCTGTGCTACAATCTTTACCTCTCTTCTTGTAGTAGAAACTTTCGCAATGATCCTAAAAAATTCTTTTCTTTTGTCAACTCTAAACGAAAGTCCAATACATTTACTCCGTCCCTTCATTATCTAAACAATTCTGAATCTTTTGCTGCTGGCATTGCAAACTTATTTGCAACCTTTTTCCAGTCGTCTTATTCTTCTCATATTTATAACGCATCCACTCCGTATCCCTACCATTTGCCTCACTCTAATAGCATTTTTCAACCATCTTCTGAGGAACGCGTTGTGCTTGACGGCTTGCAGTCTTTGAAAATTGCATTTTCTGCGGGTCCTGATAAAGTGCCTAGTTGCATTTTAAAAAATTGTGCCCAGTCTCTATGCCAACCATTAACCTTTCTTTACAATCTATCCTTGGAACAGTCTTGTCTCCCCGTAATTTGGAATGAGTCCTACATAATTCCGCTGCACAAGAAAAGCTCCAGATCAAACATGGAGAATTACCGAGGCATTGCAAAGCTCTCTGCCATTCCTAAGCTCCTTGAATTCCTGGTTACCCGGCAATTGCAACATCTTTGTTCTAGCTTGATATCTCCTTCACAACATGGTTTTTTTAAACATCGGTCAACAACTACCAATCTGCTCGAGTTTTACTCCATAATCAACCATGGATTTCAGAGCGGTTTGCAAACTGACGTTATTTATACGGATTTTAGCAAGGAATTCGATTCGGTTAACCATACCCTATTCAGAAGCTGTCCTTATTAGGTTTCTCTAGTAATCTTCTAAGTTGGATTTCGTCGTATCTTTCTAATCGTACACAACGGGTCTTTTTACTAATGTTGGGACACCAGGTAGTCATTTGGGTCCGCTCCTCTTCATTTTATTTGTGAATGACCTTCCCCAAGTTGTAACATTCTCTCATACATTAATTGGAGTACTGTTCCTGTGTGTGGAGCCCACAGTATAAGGAACAGCAAGTAATTCTTGAATCAGTTCAGAAACAATTTTTAATTTTCGCTCTTCGTAATTTACATTGGGACTCTGGTAGAATCCTGCCACCTTACCGATCTAGGCTAAAACTAATTGACCTGCCTTTGTTACACCATTGAGAATATACAATGGGGTAATGTTCGTGCACAAGCTCCTTTTCGGGATGGTAGACTCCCAATCTCTCTTGAGTCAGATTGACTTTAAGGTTCCCTCTCGTTCTACTCGTTCTTTTAGACCTATCAGATTACCCTTATTTAGGTCTAACTATGCTCAGCATGAACCTTTCAGGGTTTTATACTATAACTATAATTCCCTTTATCATATCATATCCCTGAACTAACCTTTAAACATATAGCATTTAGTATTTACAACTACCTGAACTCTGCTAACCTGTAATCTTAATTTTTAATTTTATTATAGTTTTATCTTTAGTTCTCTCCCTAATTTATAATTTATATAGCATTATTAGCAGATAATTGTTAATTAAATAAATAAATAAAAAAAAATAATAACTCTTTTGTGTTAGGTCAGTAAGAATGTTATTTTCTTCATCTGGATATGGGACAATTTTAAGTATAGGAATATTTCTGATCTCTCTTTGGATGTTGGAAATTATTAGTATTTCGTTAGTGTCTGATTTATCAAGTCGATGTTTTGATATTTAATAACTTCTCTGAATCGATGTGTTTCAGGTAATCTTGCCTTAATAGTTTCGGAGTAAAGATCCCTAATCTTGTTAGCTGCATGCCTAATTCGATATCCTCTATATATTCAGTAAAATGTTGAAGGTTAAATATTAGTTTTTCTAATTGCTTATTTCTATCATTATCTTTGTTTAATTTATTGACAACTTCTATGCCACAATTTACTGCTTGAATTATTAAGTTTAGTTCGTTAGCTTGAAAACTTTGGCTAGCCAGATTTTCTATTTTCCCTTCTAGTTCGACTTTGTCATCTTGATCTAAAGTTCCAAATAGATATTTATAAATTGTGACTACTGCATTTATAAGGCCTCTTTTGTTTTTCTTGGCTATTTATAATGGGTGATTTCCCTCCCTCTATTTTTCTCTTCAAAGTGTTTTTCGTCTACCTGCCTAATTTCTCCTGTTTTTTTGAACGGGTTGGTTGTCTTTGTTTTAACTAGGGGTGCACTCTTGTACCGTGTGTTTACTTCAAAATCGATTCTATCATTTTTCAAATGATTGATCTTTCTAACCTTATTCAGTTGAGTGTTATAATCTGGTAGTCCGGCGTACAGAAAGATATCAGCTGGGGTTCTTTTTTGTGTTCTTTTTTCGAATCAACTCGAATTTTGTGAGTCTGTTCTCTATATTATCCTCGCTTGATATAATTCTTAGTTTTTCATTGATTGTTTTATGTAACCGTTCTACATCAGAAACTCCGTTTTTACTGAAAGTGATCTCGATTTTGACATTTTCCGCAATCAACCATGCTTGCAATGCTGAATCTTTGTCGGCTTTGATTCCCTGTGGCTTGCCCATTTCGTTAAAGACTTTTATGAATTTATTTTTTTTTTTTTGGTGCTTTTACCACTTTAATGATGGCAGTTTGGTTGGTCACAACATTAATGTCGTAGAGACCAGTAGCTCTTATGTATTTTTTATTGTCTTTAAATACCAAATGGTATATTTTATTTTTTATTTTATTTTTAATTCTTTGACTTTGTTTTTTTTTTTTAAATATTGCTTTTTTTTTGTGTAAAGGTTTTCTACGATAGCAGCTTTGCTGAATATTTCAATCTCAATAGACGATTAGCTATATTGTTTGGGTTTTATTACTATGAAAAAGTGCTTTAAAAACTCAGACCTGCCTCATTTATGAATTTTGCAAGTTCTCTAAAATAAAGAGGCTCTCTTCGACAGAGTAAGTCCTTCAAATTATTGAAGTATTTAAATATCTTAAATTTTCTTCTAATTTTAAAATACTTCTGGCAGTCGAAAATGAAATGCTCAGCATTTTCAATCGTATCACATCTGTTTGTGGTCACTGCCTTAATGCTAAATAAATATTCTTTATCATACGTGTGCCCCGTCATCACTCTATTAATTACTTTTATGTCCTTGGTTTTCCAATTTAATTGGCCATGCCATGGTTTTTTTAGGTACATTTGGAAAGATACTAGCAAAAGGTTCATTTAATTTTACTAGTTTCTTGTACTCGTCATTCTACTTATTGTCAATTTTAATTCTAATTTCCCTTAGAGCTTCGCTGGTGCTAAATTTAATATAGTTTGCCATCCCTTCTAAAACAGCCCTTTTTGCAGTTTTATCAGCTATTTTATTTATGTGAATACCCCTGTGCCCGGGGACCCACATAATTTCTAATTTTTCAATTCTTGATGCATTGATACAGTCATGTATATCTTTTGCTATATACGAGTCAGAGTCCTTGTTATTTACAATGTTTATTGCACCCAGGCAGTCACATACCAATACAGTTTTATTGTAATTCTGACTGCTGATTATATCACACGATAATTTTATTCCCACAAGCTCAGCTCCTACAGAGGGTAGACTTTTATCAATTTTAAACATATATTCCTTTTCTTTCTGCTGGTCAATTATACCAATATCAATTTTGTTGTTTAGAATTGATGCATCTGTTGACAATATATGCCAACCTTCCTTTTTATATGTGTTAAATTTTTCGAGAAAATAAGCCCTAATTTCTTCGTCTGTTAATTTGTTTTTGCTTTCACTTAAACATATACATATCCTTCACTTCTATCTAATATCTGCATGTATGTAACTGTATTTTCAAAGAAGAATCGAAACTCTTTTATCATTTTCGTGTAACTCTTAGTGGCATTAGATCTTCGAATTTCCCCAAAGAATTCTCTGTTGTATGTCATGACTTTAAATAATTCCTTGGTTGTTAATAACATGGCTCTGAAATACGGTGGTAATATCCCTGCCAACAAAAATTGAATGCTTTGAGGTCATCGGTGTAACCTCTACACATCTCCTTAAAGCTCCTGCTTGAGCAATGTTAAGGTCTTTACAAGCACCAGCTCCGATATTGGCAATAGTAATCAGAGCATATTCTTGTTTAGATCTTACAAATGATTTAAAAATGTTGACAGCTATTTTTGGCTTTAATCCCGATTTGATTGTGGTTGCAACTTGTAAAATATTATTATTTTTTTCAGCATTTTCTTTCAACTTCTTAATACTCTGCCTAAGAAAGTAATTTATTTTTTAACAACTAACAACTAATAATTAAAGATCACAATCTTTAATTGTAATGTTAGCATCATTTTGTTTTCCTCTACCTATAGTCATAACTGATGTTTTGGCTGGATTAAAACTTAGTCACAAAATCACAAAATCATCCGCAAATTGAATAACTTGCGTATTGTAGTCATTAATTTGATGTAACCTTTTTGTGTAAATGTTGAAAATTGTTGGAGACAGACACGACCCTTGAGGAATGCCCCCATTAACTTCTACCATTGTATCTCCCATTCTTAGAAATCTTACACTCATGAAGTTAATAATGAATACATAGAATACATGGAAAACCTTCACTTCGCATGATAAGTTTGAGTATATTGAGATTGACACAGTTATATGCGTTGCTTATATCTAATACTACCATTACTACAACTTTTCTGCTTTTCAAGAGATCATTAAAACTTCTGACCAGATTTTTTTTTGCAAGACTGTTGAGAAGAGCTCCTAGCATAGAATATCTTATTCCATCCAGTCCTCCAGCTGTTTTTTTACCCTTGTTTAAAATTCTATCAATGTCTGACACTTCGAAATTTGGGTTTTCATATAACATATCATTTTGCAATGTTTTGTCATATGTCGCCTCAATCGGTATTTGATCCCTTAGATACTCTTGATATTTAACCGTGTTGTCTTGATCGAAGGCAGTGAGTACCTCCTAATTACAATTTTTGAGATTTTTAAGAAATCTCCAAGCTAATCTGGTATTGGCTGCATGTTGGCAGTCTACTGCCAAACAATAATTTTCAAAGGAAGGTTCTTGATTGGCTTTGTTTTGAGCTTCAGAATATTCCCGGAATAAGTCAGCAAGTTTTTCGTTCCACCACAACTTGGGCGTCCTGTTATTTTCTATTACATATGTCGCTGCTTTAATCTCTTTTATAATTGCTCGTGAAATTTCTTCTACAGTTATATTTGGAAAATGTTTTAATAGTTTAGTTTTGGCTAGGAACCTCTGAGGCCTTTTTAATGATTCATTGATTTCAATTCTGATTGGATGATGATGACTGCCACCTATAAAAAGGGGTCGGCAGCTCCATCTTCCATTGAGAGGTTTTTTAATAAAGGTTAGATCTAGTACCGATCCTTCTTTTGAATCAATATGTGCTCTAAAAGTCGGACTACCATCATTTAGGCATGCATAACCTGCTTCACACATTATTTCTTCAATAAAACTACCCTTACTGCTTGTAATGCTATCTCCAAAGGACATGTTTCTGGCGTTGAAATCACCAGCCAATATAACCTTTTCATATGGATCTAGTTTTGTAAGCAAGGAATAAATTTCAGTTTTGAACTCTTCTATCGGCATATGTGGTTCAAAGTAGACAGAAGCTAAGGTGATATTATTTGTTAGATTTAAAGAACACGCTATGACAACATCATGATTCGTCTCATAAGTTAGTTTTTTCATTTTGATATCTTTCTTATGACCTATGGCAACTCCCCCATAGCCATCATCTCCATGTCTTTCAATCAAATTAAAGTTTGCAATTTTTCTAAATTTGAGATCATGAGAAAAAGTTTCCGAAAGTATAGCAAAATTGTAGTTCTCATTGTTAATATAAAATTCTAAATCATTTTTATTCGCTTTTAGCGTTTGAACATTGTATTGTATTATCCTAAAACCCATTTTGATTGTTTAGAGTTGTTTCTCTTTCCTGTCTCACTATTTTATTTCATTCATAATTGTTTCTATCGATTGCAGCATCTTTGGACACCCAAAAATTCCCTTGCATCTGGTTATTGTTAACTAGCATGGTTAGCAAATGCATAATTTGCTGCATGATTCCTGTTGTCTCTTGATTTTCTTTACTAGGAAAAGATGGTTTTCTATTTTTGTCTGAATCATCAATATATGACTCTAAAGAGAAATGGGGTATCATTTTTGGTACACTTGGTTTGTTGACTAACCTACACATATGAGTGTTTTTTGAGCACCTGATTACAAAGCTCGTCTTTGTTGGCTACATTGTTTGATTCCTTAGCCAAAGGAGGAAAATTAGTTTCATAATCGTGAATATTACTATAATTCTGTTGAACTGAATAATTACTTAAAGCTTACTTCCTTTCGCGCTATTTTCTTGATAGTCATTATTTTAATTATATCTTGCTCTTTACCCCATACTGGACATATAAAGCGATCTCTGGCAGAGTGTTCCTTGCTATTGCATAGAATACATTTTAAGTTCTTACAGTCCTTTTGACATTCAGTATTGCCACACTTAAAGCATATTTCTTTTCCTCGGCACCGAGCCGAAGTGTGTCCTAATCTACCACACTTGTAGCATTGTCTAGTCATCGGAAAATAATGTGTCACTTTCATGGCACATACTCCGAACAGTATTACTTTTTCTGGAATATTTGATCCCTCAAAACCTATTTTTAATGTTTTCAGTTGGTTCCAAAACTCTTTCTCCTTGTTTCTCATTGTCATTAATTTTTTTCATTCTTTGCATTCTCTCAATATTTGTGATTTCTACATCAGCATATATTATATTTACCTTTAGATCTTCGATTGAAAAATTAATAGGGACACCCCTAACAACACCAAAAGTCTCCACTTAATTTCTTGGAATAAAGGTATCAATACACATTTTTTTTTAAATCCTCGTTTTTTACCATCAAATTTGCTGCCCAAGCACTTGAAAAATAAATTTTGTAAAGAGCTGCTCCTAAGGGAATAATATTTTTGAATCCAGTTAATTTTATATGTCTTATCTTTTCAAAAAGAAAACGACCGCTTTAAAATTTGTTATTGTCAATAGTTTCAGATCTTTTGGTCGATACTAACACCGCTGCTTCTCCTTTTATTTACAGCTGTATAGAATAGTTTTGTTCAAAGTTACTGCCTTTTGTACAGTCACATTGCTTTTCTCGTCATATAAGCTGTCATGTACGCCCTGTACTTCAATTTTTTCGTCCATGTTTGTGTGTGTGCTATTGTCATTTTTCTCTGATATATTACAAAATACTTCCATGATTTTATTCTTTTGTTCTACGTCAAGGCACTTATATTTTTGATTATCAATCTTCTTGCCTCCCTGCTTTTTTATCACTCCTAAGTTTTCATCAGCATGTCTTTTTTGGCCGACAGCCAGCTGAGCGGCGTCTGCCATCTTTTTGCAAGCTGGTTTGACCAGCCTGCCAGAAGTATTCTTACGCTTCCACAAAAAAAAGAACTATATATTACAGAATCCGAAAAAGGCAAATATAAAGGTCTGAGCTGTATTCACTTGATTTTTATAAATTTGTTTTTTTTTCACTTTTTTTTTTTTTAAATTTAACACAACCGGCCTCACTGAATCGTATCAAATACGGAGCTCCTATTCGGTTGAGCTCTCGACACAAACACAAATCGACTAACGCATTAGGAATCTCGTGGTTGCCTAATGAAGTTACCTTCAAATTTAAAATTGAGAAGTCAGTCATGGGTCTCCGAGCGACCAAACAGAACATTTTGTCGGTGACATCTAAGTGGTTCGACTCCCAATCATCATAACAGGCAAGATCCTAATGCAGGAACTTTCGCTTAAAAAATTAAAATATGATGAGTCGATTCTGCTGCACTTAGAAACAGCGTAGAAGATGATGATAGCGAATTTAGAATATACATCAATACATGATAGGAATTGTTGATTGCCTACCAAATAGAAATCCATGAAATATTTCTCTCTGATATTCTGTATTTCGGGGGTGATCTCGAATGTTAGTTTAGTGTTACGATGCTCTGTTTTGGTAACGTTGCACGTGGGACATTCATTGATGATATTTTGGATTAACTTTTGGTAATCAGGGTAATAGAATTTTCCTTTAAACCAATTAGTGGTCTTTTCGATACCTGGGTGATGTAGTTCTTTATGATTCTTCAATATTCGTTTCTTGAATTCGGAATAATTTGGAATATCGATTAGTTTAATGCTGGATTTAATTAGTTTAGTCAAGTGATTAGGACTGATTATTTCCAGGAATGCCCTTTGGAACAGTGGAAAATCTATTTCATTATGGAAATATAATGCACTCTTTTTTGTACACACATATTTCTTTATTATGTCTTTGCATCGGTTGTTACCGTGAACATTTTATCGAAATCAGGGAATGCGAGGATGGGGTCTGAGGTGATAAATACTTTCAACTTTTCGAAGGCCTCAACGTATTTTTCCTCGGTTGGGTCTATGACAGCTGGTTTCTTTAATTTGAGTGTCATTGGTTTTGCTATGTTATCGAAATAAGAAATGAATTTCCTATAAAATCCACATAAGCCTATGAATGATTTTATTTTTGTGGTTGTATTGGGTATAGGGAAGTTTATTATGACGGATATTTTCCGTGGATTGGGTATTATGCCATTAGTGGTTACTACATGGCCTAGAAATTCTGTTTCTTTCTTCAGGAATTCGCACTTATCTATTTGAAGTTTAAGATTTGCGTCTCTCAACTTTCCAAAGACTTTTCTAAGCGACAACAAATGTTCTTCCAATGAAGTGGAATAAATAATGATGTCATCTAAGTATACGAGACAATCTTTGAAAATTAAATCTTCTAATAGATTGTTCATACATCTTTGAAATGTAGCGGGGGCAGTGGTAAGCTTAAAAGGCATCCGAGTGAACTCGTAATGGCCTTTCTTAGTTGAGAAAGCTGTTTTTGTGATTGAGCTAAGTTCCATAGGAATTTGATGGAATCCTTTAGCTAAATCGATTGTCGTGAAATACTGACACCTTCCTAGTTTGTCTAGTATTTCATCCATTCTGGGTGTAGGAAATTTATCTTTAACTGTCACCTCATTTAGACTTCTATAGTCTACTACCATTCGATATTTTTGCTTTCCTGAAGCGTCTATCTTTTTGGGTATCATAGAAATGGGTGCACAATAGGGAGAATTCGACTTACGAATGATTCCCTGTCTAATCATATCTTTGATTTGCTGATTCACTTCCTGATCGTGTATTTGAGCATATTTGTATGGTCGACGATAAACAGGATCTTCGTGATGTGTTTTAATTTAGTGCTTTATTGTACTAGTGAAAGTCAAATTGTCACCTTCTTTGTACTGTACGTCCTTAAACTCGTAGAGAACTTTCTTTAGTTTCTCTTTTTCTTCGTTATTTAAATGCTCCAACCTTAGCTGGTTACATTCCCTTAATTCATTCTCTAACGCGGAAGCGAAGTATTGCTCTCCTTCAGGAGATGGGTCAAGGCACTTAGGTGAAGTTATATCTTCCTTTGAAGATGGCTTATCACCTTTGTGTGCGGTCTTGCCTTCTGCAATTGCTTCTCCACTTTGGTTGATCGGGTATGACCTTTCTCCTATCGTTACCGTTTCGGTAATCAATGACGGCTTTGCTGGCCATCAAATATTCTCTGCCTAGTAATGTGGACAGTGAGGTTGTCGCTATCGACTACAGAATCTGTATAATTTTCTTTTATTATGTTTATGGAAGATCCCGAGTCCGCGATACCTCTTAATTTCTTTTTATTTATTATTATTTCTATATATGGTCGTCCTCAGTGTCTTCCGAGGCACTCTGCTGAAAATTTACATCCATTTTCATTTGTCCACTTTGACTTTCCCTAGATCGCTTGACCGGCTAATTCGGTACACTACTACCTGCTTGAGTCTGATTGATCTGATGGTTAGTGGGATTCTGTGCTCTGCCTTGGTTTAGGGAATTTCTAAATTCGTTAAATAATCCTGTATTATTTGCGGCATTATTCCCTGAATTATTATTAATCGATCCAAAGGTATTTCTAGAAGTACTTGGATTTTGATTGTTAGAATCATTTGAATTATAACGAGGGTAGTACGTTCCAACATTCCTACGATTGTTTTTTACATTTTTTGAGTGTTCATAATTCTTATGATCAGTTACTAAAGTTTCATAGATTCCTAATTCTTGAGCTGATTTTTCTAGCTCAGCTATTGTAGAAATGTTTTTCTTTGCTAAGATAATGAACAGTCTATGGGGTAAAGCATCTGCTATTGTTTGTCTGGTTTTATTTGCCAGATGGTTTTTATAGATTACTACATTTTCTTGGCTAGTTTCCAAGTTTAGTTTACTGATGATAATATTTGTCTTACTTTCTTGTTCTTCGATAAACTTACGAAAACTCCCATTGAATCTGGTGTCGTGTAGTTGATCCAGTAGCGTCTCGTATGGTGTGTGGTTGTTGAATTTGCTGATTAAGGCAACTTTTAGGTCGTTCCAGGTGTTGGGTTGAAGGCTTTGTGATAATAGTTGTGCTCGTCCGCACAGTTGACCCTCAGTGGCACAGTACATGATGCTTTGTTGTCTTCTATCTTCCATTGGGTACAATCCGGAGATGGACTCGATCCTCGTTATGAACGAGCTTAGACGTTCTGGGCATCCATCGTATTGTTGGATTTGCCTGATTGACTTCAGCTCTTGGTTTAGATGTATCTCTGATAGCGGCATGATGATTTATATATTTTTTTTTAGTTCGATATTTTTTCACTAATATCGATTGAATTTGATATTGGGTTCACTAATATTAAGTAGATTGATATTTTTCACTAAGATCCTACCGACTGCGCCAGTTAGATATGCGACACGTGAGTTTAGGTTTTTAAAAAGATTTATTTCTTTACTTAAACTGAGTGTACAATAGTTAGTTATTTCCCCGACGATGACTATAGTCTGATGTCTTAAACGGAATTAACATTGGGTGAATTCTCCGACGGTGTCTCGGTTGACGTTTGTCTTGAACAGAACTGAAGTCCATTCTTAGATGTGGACTATTTATATTACGATGCTCGGATTGGGATTCGAGGCGTTGGCTTCGGCTTCGGCTTTGGCGATGGCGTACGTGCATCGATCGATATGTGGAAGGGCGGCTGGATCGATATGTGGGAAAGGCGGGTTTTGATGAAAGGCTTCCGCTGCGTATGATCGGTGTTGCATTACTTGAGGGTGGCTGAGAATGTGGGCCTTTTCGGGCGTGGGATTGTTTATGGGATCGAAGCTGAGGGTGTTGGATTGTTTACAGTATGTGGGTGTAGGGTAACAGATATAGCTAAGGGTATGCGGAGCATGGACTATAGATATGTCACTATATGTATGCATCACGCTCACACCAATGGGCTTTAGAATATCAAAATAAAGTAAAACTACAATTTCTTAGTTAAAAGTCATTGCGAGGAGTCAGCTGAGATAATCGGCTGAGATAAACGGCTTTGGCTACAAGTCGGACTTGGAGCCCAAAGAGGTCCCAAGTTTAGAGGCTAAGCTTGTAGCGTCGGACGTAGCATCTAAAATATAGGGTGATATCCTGGACGGCTAAGTATCTGACAAGAGCGACCTAGCCAGTGGTCTAAGACTTATCGAAGTCAGAATGGAGATGAGGTCCTCGATAGCGATCCGGACAAAAAAGTGGTGGAGATGAAACTCAGGGATGTCATTGACACTCCCGTCTGAGGAATCAAGACCATAAGCTTCACGTTGCTGAAACTAAAAGTAAATCAGGAACCTGCTTTAAAAATGGAGCTACTCTTATTTTTGCTCCCATATTTCAGCAATGGGGACCACACAACAGTTAGCCTCGAAGGACAGGCGAATTCACTGAGGATTTGCTTCAGCTATATAGGTCATGACCAATCCGAACCTCCCTCAGGCGCCTCACGCGCTGCGAGGCCAAAAACATTGGCCTAATTGTTGGGTGTGAAGCCAACGCCACGCCAACCACGCCAACGCCAACCACAGTCAGTAAAATCAGAGTCCGGAAGAAATCTTAATGGTGGACTCCAAAACAAGCGAACACCGAAAAGCCTTGCAAAGACTCTTCAATAGATCAAAAGCGGTAAATGTTGAGCAGAACTGGGCCGATAACAAGGCTAGTAAACGCGCCTCCAGGCGTAAATTCTGCTGCGAAATCGAGAGGAACTCGGAAGCCTTGCGCCTGCGCAGAGTTCTCTCGAAGATGACACCCCATAGATAAAAAATCTCTCTGAAAATATGTTGCATGATAATACTGCGGATTTACGAAGGTCCCAAAAAATTTCCGTTCTGTCGACGAGTACATATCGAGCGGCATTATATGCAACATGGCGCCGCACCTAAGCAAAAAAAACTGGACAATCTTCTGCTGATTACTCAGAGAATGCTTAAGGTTCAGTAGAGCAGCAAAAATGTATTGAAATTTTTCAATTGTGTCCAAAACTTATTTTATGCTCGTCAGCTAAGCAGCTGACGGATGGATGGTCGCCATGTGGGAACCGAGGTTTCACATTTGTCAAAAAATCACACTGTTTGCCGTAGATGGAATATGTGGATAGTTTTGTTTGTTGGGATTTAAAGTAACAAGCTTGTATTTTTGTTAGTTAATTTTATGCGCCCATCTGCAAGACACAGTTAATAGGCGGGCTTGGCCGTTCCCTTACTGAGCATCTGGAGCGACTTTGAATCGCGGTCATCAGTGAAATTCGAGGCTGTTATCTTGTGTGTTTCTCGGGATATGCAACGTTTAGAAGAGGTAAGGAGTTGGTACGCTGCTTTTGGGCACTTCAGGTTCTATTATGTGAGATGCGTTACATTTTACGTACTCTTTTACGGACTGCTCTTGAGCAGTTTATGGATGTTAAGAGGCAGCAGCTTTGTTATTTTGTTTAAAAGTCCGTCCTGCCAGACTTCGGCGAATGGTTAGGTGACGCTTTAAAATAGTGAAATACAGTGCAGTTCTTATCCCTGATGTGATACGGGGGGGATTTTAGAACTCACATATTTCATGTACTTGAGCTCTACAAACTCCGCGCATTACAGAAGACTAAGTATAACAGGCGAGTGATCGCATGATAGATCCAAAAACGATTCGGCACTTATTAGATCGAAGTCTATGCGAAGTCTATCAAATCTGGTATTTTGTTAGAGTCCGTTGGCCAATTTGTAGGCCTACCTGGAGAAACATAGTCCAGTTTGTATTTTACTTTGACGATTGCATTGTATAGAATAGATTCAAAGCTAAATTAAAGACGGCAGGGGTCCGAATGTCAAGAATGCTTCGATTGAAGAGATATTCGATATTCAATAGGCGATGTACAATAAGCAATATTCGAATGAAATCAATAAAAAATTGTTCTTGCGAAATGTTTTTGATAAGGCCATTCCGCAGGTAGTACTCAGATCGACAAAGCAACATAACGATATATACTGATATTTTTGGTATTTTTCTAGGTCACTAGCTTTTTAAATCGAATAGATTTAAAATATTGATTAACAACACGCTAAGGATGGGAGAAGAGGGAATAGCTATGCAATTGTGTTTATGAACAATGAAACCCAAACAACAAAACAAAGAATGCAGTTCTTTATCGACGTATTTACTCAATATTGCACGAATTTGTCCGCGTATTGTCGTCCTATAGCCCCGCAGTGCCCACAAGTAATATATTTCTGCTTGCTTTCATACAAAATTTGAATTTTTAACTGATTTTATGTGTATGAAGAGTAACCGTGGGGCATTCACACCCGGATCTGCGTTCTAGGCTTTAAATGAAAGAAATATCACAGTTATGATCGCTGCCACTAATAGACAGAAAACTTTTAAACATTTTGACTGAAACTAAATCTACTTAAGTGTGTCCTATCTGTGGAGCTAGGGGACATACTGGCGGGACATACTCGCATCAGGTAGATAAGCCCAAACAGAATGTGAGTGGAAATATCAACAATAGCAATAAAGCAAAGAAAGCATTTTCCAATTCTGTACTATTTGCAAAAAAATTATGGCTGCATTTTTCTTTTATTAGAATGCTTTCACAACATCTTATTTCACATGCTTGAAAGAATAATAGGATAAACAATATGACTGATGTTTTCCAAAGAGCAACGGATTTCTCGGATCCTCTTGTATCAAGCGTATTTCATAATATAAGATTAACTGCATATCAAAGAAAATCATTGACAGCAACTTAAATTGAGCTTTTTGAGCCACCAAGTTTTAAAAATATTTGTAGAAAAATCTCCAAAATCATAACAATATTTGGCAAATTTCAAGTGACCTTGTTACTTCCCTAGATGCTGACCATAAAACTTGAATATATGATCTGGTTTCGCTGGCATTTACCCTCTGAGCACGTGCATATTCCCTACGACGACTTTCATGAGGCCAACATTGGCAACGAATGTCTAATGGTAAAGGCGATCTTTCAGATCAGAATTCTACATATTCTTTAGATCTTCGAACATTCACGGTTCTTGGAAATTAAGAGTAACACACCTAAATTACACTACTCGACAAAATTAAATTTTTTTTTTCCGCTGTCGTCAAACATTTTTCTTATAGATTTAAATTTTTTTAAGAATTATTGTTTTTTTTCAGGTGTAGTTTTTTTTTAAGAATTTTGTATTTTTTTGTCATAGGTAGTGCTACTATTTTTCACATAACTTAAGTTTCCTACAACTGGTTGTATTGATCTTTGCAGGTAAAAAAAGCTGACAAATGCAGCAATAAACTCGACTGCAGCTATAGCTGCAACTTAACGTCTGGAAGATATTAAGCTTCTAAATTCAAATTTCATAATTTTTTCGGTATCTTTTCCCGAAAATTTGACTTTGAAAGCTCAGGAAAAGTCGAAAAAAAAATATTTTAATGATTTGATTTTTACAAAGCTGCAGCTGCAAAGTGTCTGGGTTGGATTTATAGCTGCATTTGTCAGCTTTTTTTAACTGCAAAGTTCAATAAAACCAGTTGTAGGAAACTTAAGTTATGTGAAAAATAAAAGCACTACCAATGACAAAAAATACAAAATTTTTAAAAAATTCTTAAAAAAAAAACTACACCTGGAAAAAAAAACTTTCTGTACAAATTTTTAAACATCCAAATCTATCAGAAAAATTAGTTTTTGGCGACAGCTGAAAAGTCGTGTCGACTAGTGTTATTTAAGAAAAAGTGAGTTACATATACATATGTATATGGCAGAGTTTTATTAAAGAAGAATCAGTCGACTGTAACTGTAGTGGTAAGGTTGTTCATCTACAGATTTTATATAAAACTAATCTGGAAACATGTGATCAGTTTCTAGGATACTATTGAGTAAAGTAAAACAACACTTTGCGGTTTTTGCTTCCACATATTTTCTTTGTTCAACTTTGGTTGATATTGGCCCGATCAAATTTTGCTGGAATAAAGCTGAAGTCAAATCGTTGCAGAAAGGCAATGAAGTAAATCTTTACTTCCCCACAACAAACTCCATTCTCTTTCCACTTACCCCCCGCACACCACCACATCGTTTTTAATTTAGTAAAAATATTGGTCAAAATACCCACCTCATCAGCCACTCCTTGTGCTGCAATCTGCAACTCTTCCAGCTCTGTTTTGGGGACCTGAGGTCCGGCAATTTCTTCCGATGGATCCGCAGGCATTCTAAAAAATACTAGTATGCTTTAATAGACGTATAAATATATTTTTTGATCAAGTGATTATTTTTTGAAACAAAACTCGAAGTATTAAAAAAATTCCAATTTAAATTACAACCAGTCCTAACGTTTGGAGTCGCGGCAGACGTGCCGTATCACTAGTTTACCCTGTACTTAGGTTGTATGCATCCATGCAATACACAATCTTTTGATTTATTTATACTAAATCATATTCCTGCACTCCTCTTTGCAACTAATGAACAATATTCTGTTTTCATACTACATCGCACTTCACATATCCCTATGTCTCGCTTCAGACTTCAGATTGTTTATTTAACACTATAAAAATGGACTCAGTCCTCTATTAGATTTGGTCATTCTCTATGATTCTGCAATTCGGTTTACTCTCGTCTTCAAAATTGAGGATGCTAAATTGAGGATAAAAGCTATCACTCTTATACAATTTGATTATATAGATTTATTATTATTATTACTCTAGTCTTCAAAATTGAGGATGCTAAATTGAGGATAAAAGCTATCACTCTTATACAATTTGATTATATAGATTTATTATTATATAATCAAGAGTTAGGGCTGACCAAAAGTTAAAAAATGTTCACCGTTCGACAGCTGTATTCTTTAGATCTTCGAACATTCACGGTTCTTGGAAATTAAGAGTAACACACTTAAATTATTTAAGAAAAAGTGAGTTACATATATGGCAGAGTTTTATTAAAAAAGAATCAGTCGACTGTAACTGTAATTAGTAGTGGTAAGGTTGTTCATCTACAGATTTTATATAAAACTAATCTGGAAGCATGTGATCAGTTTCAAGCATACTATTGAGTAAAATAAAATGACACTATGAGGTCCGAAAAAGTCCAGCCTTACTATGAAAACGTCCTACTACATTAACCAAACTTTGGTATTGTGATTAGGCATTACTCTTTTAATAAGTTCCCCGACCAAATTTTAAGCCACATTTTAACTGTCGATGAACAATCGATTAACTAAGTCGGTATCAGTGCTCTTGTAAAAATGGCAAAAGTTGAATATCGTGCGGTCATAAGATATTTGTTTTTGAAGAGCAATACGCCTACGCAAATAAAAACTTAGATGTACCCTGTCTATGGGGACTGGGTTGCTGAATTCAAGCGTGGACGTACGAGCTTAGAAGAAAACATCGCAAAAAATTGTTCTAGACGATCGCCGAGTGAAAGTAAGAGAGATAGCTAATATCACCAAGATGTCTAAAGATCGCGTTTGCCATATTTTGAGCAACGAATTGGACATGAAAAGCTTACTACGCATCGCTTTTGGATAAGCTGATCTGATGACGGAAATTGCGGACAAACGGCCCCACTTGCAGAAGAAGAAAATGTTGTTCGCCAGAATAATACACCTTCGCATACATAAGCAATTGCAATGGCAAAAATCCATGATTTACTGTTTGAATTGCTTCACCACCCTCCTTACTCTCCAGACCTAGCTCCAAGAGACTTCTTTTTATTCCCTAAGCTTAAAATTGCGCTTGGCGGACAGACAATTTCGACAAATGAAGAGGCTATAACTTTTGTAAACAGCCATTTTGAGGAGCAGGACACCGAATATTTTTTGGAGGGGCTAAAGGGGTGGGAGCATCTCTGGGAGAAGTGTGTTGACTTAGAAAGAAAACAATATACAAAAATTGTAAAGCTTTGTATCATTGTCAGGCTGGAAACTTTTCGGACCGCCCTCGTATAACAAAAAAAGTTAACAAATGTTGGCCAGTTGTAGCTACATATGTATGTATATCGGTTAATCATATGACATAGCTAATACAGGTTCGATCGGACTCTTATACTAATTTATAACTACATAGAATCGTAACTGGCATATATATGTACATATGTATGTATGTATGTATTATCGAGTCTATAATTATAAATCTATTAACTGTTTCGGATTTTATGAAGCACGTGACCTTGTTTCTGATTCGGCGCACTAACCCACTAGTTGTTTTTTAAATAAATCAATAGACCTACTCACACAAAAATATTTTCTCTGATTGTTTACTATGCAAAAACCATATTTTAAACAAAAATATGTTCAAATGTATATGTACATCACTTTTATGTACATAGCTATGTGATAGGATTTTCCAAAACAATCCTCTTTTAATAATTTAGAGATTATAATAATTTAGAGGTGACAAGGCTCTAATGATCTGTTACGAGATTTTGTCAAATCATATGAATATACATTCCATAAATATGAACATACCTGAGCTTTTATTTGATTTCACAGATAGAATTTTATATTCAATTTACACTCCTTTCTTTTACGAAATAATAAAACACGGATGTGAGCAGCAACCGGACATAAAACTAAATTCTTAGATTACTTGATTTCCTTACATCTGTTAAAGAGCTTTTGCGCGCGCAGGTCTTGTACGCAGTTAAAACGAGAGGGAACGTTGTGAGCCGTGGCAAAGGCCGCGGCTCTACTTTATACCCGGTACTCAATCAGTATATATGTACATACATGCATGTGCATACATATGTATACATATGAGTTTGCGATTTATGTAATTTATTATATGTTCGAAAAAGGGACGAATTAAATTTTGGCCAAAATATAAAATTTAAAAAAATTAAGTCGAACCCCTGTGTTTTTATATTTTAGAAGTTATCTGTTTCCATTTTTATTTACATATAAATTTTACATCGGCTGCTACATTTTTAAATACACATGTATAACTACATACAAGATACATGGTAGGTACGAGAGAGAGAGAGGGAATGAGTAATCGCTTGGCAGATGTTGGGTTTGAAATTTAATTTGTTCCTTCTGGCTTTACTAATGATCAGACCTGATCCAGATTCGACTGTCTGGTAAATACGGTAATTTTTCATGATTCTGCGTTTTTAGTTTTCGTTTCTTAAAAATGGTCGATTGCACAGATTTTCGTCCTTTGTGGAAGCGGAAGGGTGCGTGTCAAAATTTTGAAATACACTTGTATTTAAGTGATATCACAGAAGCTTGGATAGAAAGTTTGGTTGCCCTAGCTCTTAAAGTCTCTTAGATCTAGGCGTATGAGAGAGAGCGAGAGGGAACGATGACTTTCGAAATGGTTTTCTTCATAGTGGCTATATTAATAATCAGATCTGATCCAGATTCAACACTTTGTAAGATATGATCATTCTCTATGATTCTGCGTATGATTTCACGTATCTTTAAAATTGTGCATGCCACAGATTTTCGTTCTTTGTGCGGGCGGAAGTAGGCGGGTCGAAATTTTTGAAATACACTTGGAGTAGTGTGATAAAAAAAAGACTGGATACAAAATTTGGTTGCTCTAGCTTCAATTGTCTCTGAGATATAGGCGCTTTTCAAGACGGACGGCCGGACGGACAGACAGACATGGCTATATCGACTCGACTATTGATGCTGATTAAGAATATATGCATATACTTTATGGGGTCGGAAACGCTTCCTTCTATGCGTTACACACATCCGTTATCCCCACAAATCTAATATACCCCTATACTCTTCGAGTACCGGGTATAAAAACCGTATTCAAGCTTGTGACAAAGCTTTAACATGATACCCACTAGAGAATTTTCTATGAAAGAAAATTATGATTAACACTAGTCAAGAACAAAAAACTCTGTCATCAGACAAACTTTTTAATAGAATTTAGTCTGCAAACATTATTTTTGAATTATGATTTTTTGTATGGTTAGGTTTGTTTTTCATCCGGTACTCGAAGATTTTAGAAATACATTATTTTTGTCATGTAAATGAATATGTGTAAAACACAAAAGGAAGCGTTACCGACCCCAGAAAGTATACAAATTAAATAGTCGCGGTGGCGTATTGTGTTTTAAAAATAAATAATTTTTTTATTTAACAACACTTAATTGACTTACACAAGACTTTTGTTTAGGTAGTGAGGTTTGTTTTACAACCGGAAAAGGATCGGCGCGTCTTTTGCGAGTTTCGAATTTTTATTCAACTCTTCTCGTTTGACCCAAGTTCAATTGTTTCCATATCCACATCATAAAACCCCTTTGGTTCTCTTTCGAAAAAATTTTTCATATAAAAAAAAATACTGACTCAATTCGAATTTCTACGAAAGCCGAGTGTGGGCAGAGATTGTTTTTTTTTTTTTGTGCTCCGCTCTCGTGGTACTACGGACTCCGATTTACTTCCCGGGCGGGGCTGGGTTGGGGGGTGGTATGGTGATGTGGTTTGCGATGGCGAGTTCAGCCAGCCCGGCTTCGCTCCAGCCGGCGCAGCTCCTTCATTATGTTCGCTGCCATATCGGCGACGGCCTTCCATGTCACCTCGTCGGCTATCATTCGCTCGACGAGTGTGCCAACTTCGAGGTCTGGGCTCGTCTCTCTCAGCCTCTCCCGCTTCTGTGCAAAGCGGGGGCAGTAAAAGAACACGTGCTCCGCGTCCTCGGAGACGCTGGGTCCGCAGTAGCTGCAGTACGGGTCATCGGCATGCCTAAAACGGTATAGGTACGATTTGAAGCACCCGTGCCCCGTCAGCAGTTGGCTCAGGTAGTGATCTACTTGGCCTCCTCTTCTCTGCACCCATGCGCTAATCTGGGGGATGAGCCTTCTCGTCCACCTCCCGTTCGCTGCTTGGCTCCATCGTTGCTACCATCGGGCTATGCTTGCCTGCCTTCGGTCGCTAGATACCTTCGGACCACTCTGCCTCTCATCTGCCAAGAGATCCAGCGGGGTCATGCCTGCCACCACCAGCGCGGCATCTTCGGACACCGTCCGGAAGCAGCATACGACTCTGAGGGCACAGCGCCGGTACACGCTCCTGCAGTCCCTGCTGTACGTTGGTATGCTCATTGCCGGTGCCCACACTGCTGATCCGTATAGCAGTATGGATGTGACCACCCCGGTGATGAGCTGTCTGCTTCGTTGCCGTGGTCCACCGGTGTTGGCCATCATTCGGCTCAAGGCCGCCGTTGCTGTGGCTGCCTTCGCACTGGCGTACTGCAGGTGGGCCTTAAAGGTCAGCCTGTGGTCCAGTACTACCCCCAGATACTTAAGGGCAGGCTTGGTCGCGATGGTAGTGCTGCCAACTCTCACGCAAGCCTGCTCCACCTTCTTCCTGCTGCTCATCAGTACTGCCTCTGTCTTCTTTTCCGCCAGGGACAGTCCGTTGGCGGAGAGCCATTCGGTTATCCTCTCTATCGCCTCATTGCTCTTCGTCTCTGCTTCTCGTGTGTGCTTCGCTGTTGTCACCAGTGCGATGTCGTCTGCGAAGCCCACCAGCGTGCACCCTTCCGGCAGTGTGAGCCGCAGGATGTCGTCGTACATCACGTTCCACAGAATCGGCCCTAGGACCGATCCCTGTGGAACGCCTGCACTGATCTTGTGCTGCCTGGGTCCCTTTTCAGTGTCGAAGAGCAGGATCCGGTCGTCGAAATAAGTTCGTAGCGTCTGGATGAGGTACTGTGATATGCCCCTCCTGGTCAGGGCCTCCAGAATGCTCCTCCAGCTGGCCGAGTTGAAGGCGTTCCGCACGTCTAGTGTGCATACCAGGCAGTATTTTTTGGCTCCGCCAGCCCATCGTGTTCCTGCCATGGCTTCTTTGGCCAGTTTGGTGACCACCTCGATGGCGTCCGTGGTGCTCCGTTGCTTCCGGAAGCCGTATTGCTTATCGGAGAGACCGTGCCGCTCTGCCAGTTCTGCTTCAAGCCGGTTGCACACAAGCCGCTCAAATAACTTTCCCATCGTGTCCAGCATGCACAGTGGGCGATAGGCGGATGGGTCGCTTGGATCCTTGCCTGGCTTGGGTATTAGTACCAGCCTTTGCCGTTTCCATGCTCTTAGGACCTTTCTTTCCGCTAGGCACTGGTTGAACATATGGGCGAAAACGTCAGGGTGGGCTCTGATAATGTGTTTCAGTGCCACTTTAGGGATTCCATCTGGACCTGGCGCTTTCCCGCACTTCAATTTGGCTGCGGTGTCCAGTATCTCTCTAGCAGAAATGGCGGTGGTGATGGTGTCCCTCTCACTCGCCTCTTCGTCGCTGACTCCATGATGCAGTGGCGGCTGCCAGGGAAAGAGTAATTCTACAATCTGTCCCAGCTGTGTGGGGCACTTGGGCATCGGTTGTCTATTAAGCTTGCCCATGACCAGCTTATATGCCCCCCCGAAGGGTTCGGCATCCGCCGCATCACAGAGCTTTTTGAAGCATTGGTCTTTGCTCCTGCTGATGGCATCTCTTAGCACCCTCCTTTTGGCCCTGAATGTTTCGCCATTGATGGTAAACTGTTCAGAGCCACGGGATCGCTGGTAGACCCGTCGAGCTGCGAGACATTCCCTCCTGGCATTGGCGATGTGGTCATTTCACCATGGTACTGGGCGGTGCCTGCTTCCTCTGACCCGCTTCACCTGCATTGAAGCATCACATGCCTCCTTGACGGTCCTGGTGACCGCGATTGCAGAGGCTTCTGCGTCCTCGCCGGCGCGTAGGTCCTCGGCTGCCGCTAGCAGTGCATCTCTGTTGAGGCTTTCCTCCTTGTACCCGGTCCGCAGAGGACGCCGTAGCCTTGGCATGTTTCTGAGCGCTTTGATCTCCGTCACAACCGCTAGGTGGTCGCTGTGCGTGTAGACGCTATGCACTTGCCACGTCGAGCGGTGTGCGAGCTCCGGGCTTGCGAAGGTGAGGTCGATTATCGACTCCCGACCTGCTTTGCTGAATGTGGGGGTGCTTCCTGTGTTGAGGAGGCAGACATTCAGGCCCTCAAACTCGTCTAGGAGCGCTGTCCCGCGAGGAGTGTTCCTGATGCTGCTCCAGGTCGTGGACCATGCGTTGAAATCGCCCGCTATTATGACCGGCGACCTCTCTCGGGCGTCGGTGGCGATGTTGGCGATGATCTCCTCGTATTTTTGCTGTGTGTACCTCGGCGGTATGTAGCAACTGAATAGGTGGATACCCTCGTACTTTAGGCGCACGTATCCCTCCTTGGAGGCTCTGTCCAAGAGCTGGACTGGGTTAAGGGCCGCAGCTCCAGATTGCCGCCCCGCCGTCGGTGCTTTGGTGCCAGACACCTTCATGCTTCTTCCCGTGCGGCTCGCTGAGTATCGCAACGTCGATACTCTGTTCTATAACCGTTTACGCCAGCAGGTCCTGGGCTGCTCGGCAGTGGTTGAGGTTATTAGGTTTGTGGTGATATATGTAATGGATGTGTGTAACGCCCAGAAGGAAGCATTTCCAACCCCATAAAGTATATATATATAGATCAGCATCAATGGCCGAGTCGATAGTAATGTCCGTCCGTCCGTCTGTCCGTCTTCATTAGCGCCTATATCTCAGAGATTATTAAAGCTAGAGCAACCAAATTTTGTATCCAGTCTCCTGTGTGATCGAACTACTCCAAGTGTATTTCAAAATTTCGTCCCGCCCCCTTCCACCCGCACAAAAAACAAAAGCCTATGGCATACACAATTTTGCAGATACGAGAAAACTAACGCAGAATCATAGATAATGACCATTTCTATAAGAGTGTTGAATCTGGATCAGATCGGATCATTATTGTAGCCACAATGAAAAAAACTGTTTCGAAAGTCATCGTTCCCTCTCGCTCTCTCTCACACGCGACCCAGTCTGTTTTGCCTATTCGTCCAAATGAGCGCCTAGTTATCAAAGACTATAAGAGCTAGTGCAACCAAACTTTCTATCCAAGCTTCTGTGATATCACTTAGAAGTGTATTTCAAAATTTTGACTCGCTCTCTTCCGCCCCACAAAGGACGAAAATCTGTGCAATCGACAATTTTTAAGATACAAGAAAACTAAAACCGCAGAATTATGAAAAATTACCGCATGTACCAGATTACCGAATCTGGATCAGTTCGAATCATTATTATAGTCAGAAGGAACAAAATAAATTTCAGTCGCTGTGCAACGCCTCCCAAGCGCTTAGTCATTCCCTCTCTCTCGCACACACTTCCACGTTTCGTATGAGTAGTTCGACATGAACATGTAGAATCGTAAAAGCTGTTGTAATGGATAACAGATAACATTGAAAATATAAAAATCTAGCATAGAGTTCGAACTAATTTTTTGAAATTTTACTTCTATGTCAAAATTTAACTCGTCGCTTTTGTGAACTTTTAATAAATTACATAAATCATAAGATCACAATGGTACATTCTGACAGAGTACCGCGTATAAAGTAGAGCCGCGGCCCTTGCCGCAGCTCACAACGTTCCCTCTCGTTTTTATTTAAAAATGTTTATTTTTGAAAGGGGTATGGTATCAACCAATTTCAGCAGATCAAATGTTATTAATTTTGAGCAATGCTTACTAATACCCTCTGCACACTGAGCCCGTCACTGCGGAACTTGGGATTTTTGACAGACGGTGAAACTCCGATTCGCACTGGCACCGTCTACCATTTCCGTCTAACAGCTGATGACAATAACAAAAATATAGTTTTTGAGCGGAAGATTTTTTATTTTTGTTTGCAAAAATTGGATTTGGAAGATTTAGCAATTGTTTTAAATGTGGTTTTAACAGCAAAATATTTTCTTGCAACAATTAATAATGTTGTTAGACGAAAAGGATAAAAATAGCGTTTACAGCGGAATAATTATGTGCTGTTGCATACTGCACAATATGTTAAATATGCACAATAGCGCAATAAACTATAGTTGGTAGCTTTAACTAGCAGAGCAATAAATAAAAAATTAATTACAATTTAAAAACTTATTTATTCATTTTTTCTTTGTTTTAAACCAGTCAAGAGATCGTTCTGAAATTTTGATTGGTTGCTTACCAATTCATCTATATGTTTGCCCAGCAGCTCCGTTACATATCTCAAGCTGCTTCTTGTGATACTTTATAAGAATGATTTCTCTTCTCTTATTTCCTGTATTGCGTTCAAATATTATCAATAAAATGATTAAATTAAAAATATATATATGTATAAACTTACCATTAGAACTTCCTGCTCCTTCCATTTTAGATTGTTTCTTTTTTTTTTGTTTTTTTTTGCTGTCATTGCAGTGAATTCCATTTTTTCGCTGTGAATGCCAATTTTCCAGAGTCGCATTTGAAAACCATCGGCTAAATATAGCATAGACACGTGTGGTTTAGAAATATTCAAAATAGACGGTGGAACTAACTGGAACATTTTCGGAACGGCAAAACCTTACGCACCGTCTAGGAAATAGACGGTAAACGGTGCCCAGTGTGAATAGGCGCATCATTTTGTCAGCCGTTCGTCCTACAAACGTAAACAAACCAATTGAATAAGAAGAGGAGAGTTTACGCATTTTTTTTGAAATTAAAAGAAATTACGGTAACTCTCCGCATCATTGTCTTCTTCTATCTACAGGGCTCTTATGGGCATCATTGTCGCATGTTCCATTTAACGGAAAAATCCAATAATGCGCCCTAATACCCTTTTTTCATTATTTTTTCGCCCCTTCGATAATGATGCGGTAGTGTAAAAAGGCTATATGGGTATTACATATAAAAATCTTAGAACTGGTTCGACTTAATTATTTAAAAAAATTTTTTGTCAACTCTGCTAGTTATTTCACTAAAAGCTTGGTAAAATTAAAATAAAGGGCTTGAACAGATTGAAATCTTGAATCACTACACTGCTGCCTATCCAAAACATTAGAAAAAATAATAGCCAAACGCCTATGGTGGTTCGTAACACAGAATAACCCTATCCATCCCAACCAATCTGGATTTAAGCACGGCAAATCGGTTGTAGACGGTCTGCTCTTCGCAGACCATCTGATAACCAGATCGCTGAGATCCAAAAAGCACACATCTGTCATTGCCCTTAACTTCTCAAAGGCTTTCGACAGAGTCGGAGTGCACACCATAATCGACCAGCTAAACACCTGGAAAGTTGGACCAAAAATAATAAACTTCATTAAAAACTTTATGTCTAACAGGCAAATAAGAACAAAAATTAAAAATATAATAAGCCGCCCATATCCACTCTACAATGGTATCCCCCAAGGATCACCAATATCGGTCATTCTTTTCTTAATTGCCTACAACAAACTCTCACACATCATCAGCCTGCAAAAATAAATACAATTCAGCGCTTACGCCGACGACTTTTTCCTAATTATTCCCCTCAATAGACAAAAAAAGTCATTATATCATGCAAAGAACACAACATTCCAAACCAAACAATCACTACAAAAACTTAGAAAATCCAACACTCCACTAAGCACATACTGACAACAATTTCTTGAACTCAAAGACAAATACAACAATCACAAATTCATATACACAGACGGATCCTTACAAAACAGCACAGCAATTTTTGCCATTACCACCGAAAACGAAATCCTTAAAAGATGCATTCTACCCCACTACTCATCCATCCTATCAGCCGAAACCATAGCCATTCTTGATGCAATAAAATTAGTTCAAAAAAGAAAAGGAAATACATAATTTGCTCCGACTCCCTCTCATCGATCAAATCCATCTCCAACATCAACAACAATAATTTATATCCTATGACCAATAGAACCCTCCTCACCAAAACCGCCCCTAAAATAAAACTCCTTTGGATACCTAGCCACTGTGGTATTGAAGGTAACGAGCTAGCCGACAATACAGCCAAATCCACATACCATATGCCCCTACATTACACTCTCAACCTTAACACAACAGACATAAACAAATTCCTTGCCAATGAACTAGCAGAAAAAATCAAACAAAACATAGATCTCTGCAACAGATGGTACCAACAACTAAACCCAAACCTAACATACACAAACCTGTACCTAAAAAATGTGAATCAAAAAAGGATCACACGTAGTGACCAAATTAAAATAATTAGGCTCAGACTAGGACACTCACGATTTACACAACAACACTACTACAACCCTGGCAACATCCTACTCTGCCCTAACTGCCATACAACAGACGATCTTAATATTAAACACATCCTCACTAACTGCACCGCAACTTCCCACCTTAAAAACCAAATCTTCCAAAACACATGCCCCATATCCATCCTCAAAAACCCAACCATAGAAAACATCTCCAAAGTTATTGAATTCCTAAAAAAAACGAATATATACCGCCTACTTTAATCCCAATTAAACTAAACGAAATTTATATGTAAATATGTAAATAAACAAATCCTAGCTCTTAAATACCTTTAACAAGCCGAAGGCCTTTGCAGCCAGCGCTTTAGACATTAAGTAAGTGTTAATTTAAATTATAGCTAACTATTATAAGTAAATGAGCTATTTATTTTTAAATTTGGAAAACGGTGCATTTGGGAATTTCCCTACGAGCACCCAATTGCTTATGGAGCTTGTTAAGGAGGAGTCCGATGTAAGTGAAGCTATTATTGCCTCCACCGAACAAAAATTAAGTGATGCTTACTCCAATTTTGAAGTGGCGGTTTTAAAAAGGTAAATGTTAACTACGTGGACAACCTCTCCAAAATTAACGAAATTTTTTTCCTGAATAGACCCCGATTTATCATGAATTTAGGTAAAAAAAATTTTGTGGCGGTCGCTTCTGGTTTTTTTTTTGTAATGTTTAAAGTTTAACCACTTTTGAGCCAAAAATGGCTTGGTGTTGTTGGTTTTTTCTGTTTATTTGTGTTGCGAAGTTAGCTATAAAATAGCTATTTTGAAATTAGTCCATATTTCATTTATACACATATTAAAATGGCTATAAAGTAGTTGTAAACTAGCTATAAAATAGGATAACTGGCCACAATAAATGCGAGTCGCGCCGGTTGCTGACATTTCTATTTGATTTTCTTGGGCAAAGGAGACAGCCGTGTCAAATATATATGCATAATTATGTCGTGCATAGGCTGCAAATGTAAATAATGAATAAGTAGAGCCGGAGGCGGAAAATTTAAAAAAAAAAAATCGCGCGATATACAGCACAACAGCACAACTACTTTTATAAATTCAAATCTCCCACTGGATTCTGAAGCCGAGAAGTAAACCCACCAATTACCGTTGCAATGGCTACAGCGTCGAGACGACTCTTATTCTTGTCATCACTTGTAGCTAGTTTAGTTTACTTTAGTTTATATATAGGCCGGTATAGCTACTTTATAATTATTTTAGACACTTGTGATATGAAATATAGCTTTAATTGCAAACTAGCTATAAAATAGCTAACTTCGAAGCACAAATATATACATACCAAACACATTTCTAGCGCTTTCTTATTTATTGGTTAAAATAATTCATAATAACACAAAAAAATACCCAAAACAATAAAAATTATCCAAAACAACAACAACAACAACTAAAAGGACAACAAAAAACATGAAAAACCACACAAAGAATTAACAACAACAACAACACAGCAAGTGACCCGCGCAAGCCATTTTTGGCCTGAAAAAAGCTAAACTTTAAACATTTAAAAAAAAAAACTAGAAGCGACCGCCAAATTTTACCTAAATTCATGATAAATCGGGGTCTATCCAGGAAAAAAATTTCGTTAATTTTTGAGAGGTTTTAACATTTTAACATTTACCGGCTGCAGCTACAACACAACATTTTCAAGTCTTGAGTAAGCTCGAGATTTGTCTGCACATAAATTTGTTGCTCGCATAATGAAAACAACAGTAGCGAGCAGCCCGCTCGGCTTCCTTCTCTAAATTCAAATTTAATGTTTTCGTAATCCAATGCTGTTTGAGCAACCAAATCGCAATAGCAGAACAATTTTGGCGCCCAGCGCAAGCTTTGCCTATTGCATCGAAAAAAAATGTATACCATACGTTCTATATTTGTATTTGTTTAATAAATTATATATGTACATATGCATATATTAAGTTATTTATTTTTATTACTTTAAATACAGCACAGAATCCATTACCAATTTTTGTTTAATAAAATTAAGTTCCTGACTAAAACGCAATAAAAAAATTATGCAGTAGCTACTTATATTTGCGCAATTAGAACAAAATGGTTAAAAAATAAAGTAACGCAGAAGAATAGAAATAGGCAGGGAAACCAATAATGCAGCAAACATACAACTGTAAAAATGTGCGTATGTATGTATGTATATAAAAGCAAGAAATATGGGAGAAAGAAAAATAAGTTTTACTTTTTGCTCAAAATCGCTGCGCGGATATACGTCGTTTGCAAACTTCATATCTCCGCGCGGAGTTATTTCGTTTTTGGAAGATACGCGCCCTTTGCCGCGCCTCACAACGTTCCCCCTCCTTTTTATTCGATTTTTTAACTTAACTTGTCCGTGGGACAAACGAGTCCGACTTTTACGTCGATGACATTATAACATCAGCAATTTTAGGGAATGGGAGCCTTGCATCGGCAGTCAGGGCAAACCTGTGCAGACGGAATCGGAGCAGTTTCACGTGGCCGACCATTCGAAAATCATCCAATGCAAACTTAGAGGACGTATTGAACGATGCACAGTGGGGCTTCTGCTGAAAAGCTTATCAAAAATATTTTTTTCATGAAAGATTATGGATCCAAACGATTTTTTAAGTCGGTTAAAAATGATGGGTGCTAGAGCTCCTCAAAATTGAGAAATTATTCGTGAGGACGAATAAATGACAATTTTTACGAAAATTCACCACTTTCAAACTGAATATTGGGCTACGTAAACAACTGATCTTCGATATTTTTACTTTATCTGAAAAGTATGTTCAATCTTGTATTTTTGTAAAAATTTCAAATATAACTAAAATACTTATCAAATTAAAAACGTTAAAAATACACTAATTATTTTTTGAACTTTCGTGGAATAGAACTCGGAAGTACATCACAGGGTCAACGCGGGACAACATTGCTTAATGTTGTAATATATTGCTTAATACAAGTACGAACTGACTATATATTTTATATCTGTTTAAGAAATGTTGCATTTTCAAATACCTGCATGGAAAAGGTCTGAGGAGACAGGTCAATAAAATTTTAGTTGATGGAAAGTTTCACGGGTACAGATTATTTATTTTCTTTTTTTAAGAAAGGAAAGAAAGGAAGGAAAAACGGTAATGTGTCTATTTAAAACTAAAAGTGTCCGTATTATAAAATCGTATTATGTCGAAAGAAGCATAGGAATTTAAAAACAAGGACTACAAAATCAAGTGCAAGAGTTTACAAAACAATTTATGCAGCAATGGAAATATGCGGCTATTTGGCAAGCCACTATTCGGCGGGGGTCTGTTCCGAACATTCACACCCCGTTGGAAGGCAGAGACTTTCAACAGATCCATCCTGGAGGGGCAGGACCGGTATCTTTCCAGCGTCACCTGATGCGGATGACGGCTACTCTGATGATTGCATCTTTTCCTGGGATGACGCTCTCAATGCGGCCGACTGGCCACTTTAACGCCAGCAGCGTTTCTTCCTTGTTCATGACGAGCTCCTGGCTTGATATTTGGAGGCGAGGAGCGCCACTTGCTCCGCTCCTGAAGAAGCGAGAGATACGCAGAACTCCATTTTCTCCAGAATGCTGCTTCATTTGGCACAAACGCTGCCGTCGACTTAGGAGGCTAAACCGGAGATGCGTCACGTCTGAATCGTCGAATGCAGCAGTCGGTGCTCCATTAAGGAAGTGGTTTGGCGTGAGCACATCCAGATCGTCAAGACTTTCTGTAATTGCATAAAGTGGCCGGGAATTCAGTAAAGCAGAGATTTCACAGGTCAAGGTCTGAATTTCATCAAGGGTGAAAATGTAAGTAGAGGCCAAAGATACGAAGAAAGTGATATTTGACTGCTTTAAGAGCCGCCTCCCACAAGACCGCAAAGTGAGGCGAGCTAGGGGAGATGTACTTCCAATCGATCCCACTAGAAACGCATAGATTTGATACAGCCGACGTATGAGGATCGCTGAGGAACAACTGCCGAAGTTCCAAAAGCTCATTTTTTACTCCTACAAAATTTGTCGCATTGTTTGACCAGATCATCCGAGATTTTGGATGTATACTTATGAATCGCCTTAATGCTACCAAAAAAGATGCTGTGGACAAATCCCGAACAACTTCCAAATGAGTCGCCTTGGTGCTGAAACAAACGAAGACAGCTATATACCATTTGATTGGAAGCCTGTTTCTGACCTCCGACTTGTGATAAAAAGGTCCGCAAAAATCAACGCCTGTTGTTTGAAATGTTGGATTAACTCTTACGCGATCCTCAGGCAAACTTCCTAAGATATGCTCCCTCAGCACTGGCTTAATCGAAAACATCGAACATATTTGCGGATGATGCCTGCCACATATTTATGTCCGCCAATAGGCCAGAATTTTTAACGAAGCAATCCTTGCGCTCCTACGCGAAGAAATTTTTGGTGGAAAAAAACGATAATAGAGACGGTGAGAGGATGTCCCTTTGGAAGCAAGATTGGGTGCCGTGCGTCGTAGCCCAATTGGGAATTTTGGCCTCTAACCCGAATCAATCCAAAAAGTCCAGAATTGGATTCAGTGCGGCCATTACGCTTTTTGGTGATAAAGCCTGCTAGCTGGCCAGGGCTTTTATCTCTTCCGAAAATTGCTGCTGCTGTATTGCCCTTATGAGTAGGTGCGTCCCATTTTTGACGTCATTTACGGTAAGTTGACGTTTCGCCCGCAGTAAGCCTTTATCCTTGAGACTGTAAAAACGATAGATATATGTAAAGACACGCTGCATTGATCCGAATGAGTTTTGAAATTTGCAATCGTACGATATATCCCTATTCTTCAAAACAATGATACATGACGACGTTCTGGCACTTCAGCCGGCAATGGCGAGCCAGTAGGCCAATCAGAGCTCCCATGAACCAGAAACCCAAAGGTTGTTATCCATTAGTTTAGTAGGCGTGGAACCACGCGATATGATGTCGGCCGGGTTCAACTTCGTGGGCACGTGACGCCAAGTCATTCCAGCAGTGAGCTTCTGAATCCGCCCAACTCGATTAGAGACAAATATATTGAAATTCCTGAATCCAAGCAAGGGCTACGGAAGAATCCGACCAACAATGCACTTGTTATGGAACTGATAATCCTTTAACTATGGTGGAAACCAGTTCAGCTAATACGAGGGCAGCCGATAGTTCAAGCTTTGGGATAGTCATCTTTTTCAAGAGTGCGACTCTGGACTTGAAGCATAAGAGCTCTTCACACTACCTCCAGCTTCAGACCGCATGTAAATACACGCACCATATGCTGACTGGCTCACATCACAAAACGCATGCATTTCCACTCTGGATTTGAAGTTCTTAACCATCGACAGCTGCGAGGTTAGCTCGCTCCACGCCGTATGAAGATCCTGGGGCAGACTTTCGTCCCAGTCCAACTTGAGGTTTTGAAGAAATGAGTCCCAAAGGATCGTAGAACCTAGCTAGTGTAGACAGGACCGAACGTTTCGATATTGGGCCGGCAGCGGCCGCGACGTGAACAAAATTAAACAGAAGATTGCCCGTGGTGGGATCCCAAACTAGGCCAAGAGCCTTAGTTACCCCTGTCCCGTCGTGAAAGGTAACGAACTTCTCCCGATCCGCCTCAAATTCGCCTTCTAAAGCAGTGACTTTATTTGAACACCATTTACGTTGTAACGAACCGTTTTCTTGGTCGGTTGCGGCAGCTGGTCTCGCTCAGCGGCCAATGGGCTCAATGCAACGAATTTATATGTGTTGCCCCCACGACAAGTAATAAGACAGCTTTTCCTTGCTTAATATTTGGTTTATTTGAGTCTTAGGCTAAGTTATCTGGTCTGACGAGCATGTGAGATGGCTCGGAGGGGGCCTAGCTGAGGCCACCGGACGGGTCGCAGGTTACGGATAGCGAATGACCTACCTTTGAAGTTAGGCCAGCTGCGAATAAGCGGTCATCCCTAGGGAAAGCACCGAAATAAGCAGTCCCGGACAGCCAGCGGGTGTTCGCGAAGTAGCAACACTGACGATGCGCTTGTGGTGCCGCCTCGTTTAAGTAGCTCACACACCCCCCACCCCTACACATTATCTACCTACAACCCAACCCCCACACTCATCTCACACCGGGCCGGACTAAGTGTGTTATTCGACCCGTGCCGAGAGTCAGCCTGGCTGGGGGCCCGGTATAAAAACTAGCCCAGTCGTTAACGGAGAGCTCAGGGACTTGGCAGCCCCCTGTTCTAATGATGCCTTATCCGGGAAACTTGGGAAATTGGGTGGGTGGCAAAACCGATACCTTGGAGGGGTGGCTCTGCAACCCTGCGGCTGCTCTGCCTGCTGGTAAGGCTGCGGGGGCGAGTTGCCATCGACTAGCGCCCAAGCCAAAGCTTTCACTCATGCCGATAGGAGGAGTGCTGGCAACATACTCCGTCGGCAAAACGCGAGCACGATGTCCAGCCCGACCGACCAGTGGCGGAAAAAGGTCGAATGGGCATCAAAGGTGCTGCCCAACTTCGGCAAAGAGGTTGCCCCGCCGAAGACTACAGCCCCGCAAACGAAAAGGCAGCGCTCACAGGAGACTCCTGGACTGTCTCCGAAGGGCTCCAGAGTGCTGCCGAACGTGTCGTTCGTGCAGATTGCCAAGGAGAGGACGCTGATCGGCGTCCTGGATAAAGGCAGCGTGGACTCCAAGATCTCCAGAAATCAGTGGAAGTGGGTGAAAGCGACACTGGCCGACCGCTGCTTCGATCTACTGGACAAGCAACCCGGCCCCCCTCCAGTCTGTAAAGATACGGGGTGGTACCAGGGTTGTATTAAAATAATAGCCTGCGAAGACAAGCGCTCCGTCTAGCTGTGCAAAGCAGCGGTAGCGCAAGTCGGAGAAGTCTACCCAGGGGCGAAGCTCGTCGCAGTCGACTGGTGCGAGGTGCCCAGTAGGCCAAGAGCGAGAATTTGGGTGCCCGCCTGCACCTGCACCGCCTGCACCTGGCAGTGCTCGTCCTCAACAAGGAGTCTTTAGATCCAATTGAGGCTAAAAACGGCAAGCTCAACTTTGGCTTCAGTGCGGTGAGCATAAAAATATATAAGTCGGATGCAGCGGCCGAGGCACGCCCTGTCGACAACCCAGTCGAGCAGGACGTTGCCTCGGAGATCGAAGCACCCGACGACGATCCTGAGTCAGCCCATGACGGCTACTCTTCCGACACGGCTCTAATGCGCGAGTTCGAGGTGATGTGTCGCGACGACTCCATCGAGGACGACTCGGACGCCGACAACACAGTGGTGGAGAACTCTGGCGATGTCTCTAAGACTCCTACAGATTAATCTCCACCTCTGTAAAACAGCATCCGCTGCCCTTATACTGTGCTTAGAAGCGAGCGGAGCAGATGTAGTCCTGATACAAGAGCCTTGGGTAGTAGGAGACAAGGTCTGAGGATTAGCGACGAAGGAGCACAAGCTTATTGTAGCTCAGAAAGAAGGTAAAATCCGAACCTGCATTCTTGCAAGGAAGCACTTAAATATCTTTCTGCTATATAACTTTAGCAATGGTGACAACATGGCGGCAAGCCTTGAGCTAAAAGGATCTCACATAAGACTGATGTCGTCCTACATGGCTCATGAGGAAAGCGATCCTCCCGGTGACCTAGTTCGCAAGATCACCATAGACAGCGAAAGGTCGGATATAGGCCTTGTAATAGGCTGCGACGCCAACGCCCACCACACCCAATGGGGGAGTTCGGATACAAATGTAAGTGGTGAGTCATTATTCAGCTTCATCCTAAACTCTAATCTTCTTATCTGCAAACGGGGCAATGATCCTACGATTATAATTAAGAATAGACAAGAGGTTATTGACCTAACATTAGTGTCTCACAAACTGTCAGACATAGTAAAGAACTGGAAAGTTCTGGGGGACCCACTGTCTTTGCTAACCCTAGGAAAGACAACTGGGAAAAATATGTCACGGTAATAGATGGACTACTTCCCTCCAAGGCACCAATCTGCCTGAACACAGAGCACGATCTAAATCATCTAGTGGACAGGTTTAGCAACAGCATGCAACACAGCTTTAACGGCAGCATGCCCATTAAACCAACACAAGGGGAAAAAGAAACCCCCATGGTGGTCAAAACAAATAGATACCCTACGGAAAATCTGCAGATCCCTCTTCAACAGGGCCAAAAGCGCTAACGAGGAAGAACACTGGGCAGATTATAAAAATAGTCTGGCCCTATACAAGAAAGAAATCAGACAGGCAAAAAGGGCCTCGTGGCAAAGATTTTGTTCTGAAATCGAGGTAATGTCGGAAGCTGCAAGACTGAGCAAGATGCTCTCCAAAACGACCCCCTCGGTGGGATATCTAAAGAGAAGCGATGGTACTTGGACTAACTCCAGTGAGGAGTCCCTACACATTCTACTCGACACTCATTTTCCAGGGTGCTCCATCAATGAACCGACTCACTTCCCTAGTGAGGGTTCGATCACCTCAATGAAGCATATCTTCTCAAAACGGAACATAAACTGGGCAATAAACAGTTTCGATCCGTTCAAATCCCCTGGTCCGTACCAGATTATTCCGGCCCAATTACAAAAAGCCGGAGACACGGCCATCAACTGGCTACAATGTATCTTTAAGAAGATACTGGTAGTGGGGAGAATACCACACGCTTGGCTTAAGGCAAAAATAGTCTTCATCCCTTAAGCAGGTAAAGCTTCGCACTCGACACCAAAGGACTTTAGACCAACCAGTCTATCATCCTTCCTTTTTAAAACCTTTGAGAGACTCGTCGGGCTACAATTGTTGTCAGGAGCACAGCACGCCTACCAGAAAGGAAAATCCACGGAAACGGCACTTCACGAAGTAATTTCGGCCTGATTGGGAAATTAAACATTCATTCTGATTCATTATCCACACTTTTCGTAATTAACTCCCCTCTCTTCTTGATTTTCGTTGCCAAAGAAAAAAAAACCTTCGTTTGTTAAAAGTACTACTTTCGGGTTGTACATAGTATATGTAATAAAAAACACGACATGTTGTCATACACAAAGACAGAGAGATTCTTTAACAATATAAAAAAGCATTAGAGAGGCACAGATGCACTGTTTGACGGAACAAAACTTAAAAACTATTTATGCAGACTATACCTCAAAGAATACTCTCTAATCGCTTTCCTAGATATCGAGATGCCGTTATACCGGATGCCATTACGGAAGCGCTGACTGACCTTGGGGTGGACCGTCACTTGGTGATGCTCATTGATCAATTGCTCACATGCTGGACGGTGACATCATCGATGGGATCGTCCACGCAGACAAGGTATGTAGAGGCACACCGCAAGGTGGCGTGTATCCCCCCCTTCTATGGAGTCAACAAGATTCTATGTGACCGGGAACGAGGGACTGAAAAGTCGTGGCATACGCGGACGACGTGGCAATTATCTTCTCGGGTAAATACCCTCATTTAGCGACAGTGCTAGTTACTTAGGGTTGGTAATTGACAAAAAGCTAAATTGGAACCTGAACATCAAAGACAGAGTGAAAAAGGCCACGATAGCCCTCTACACTTGCAAAAAAGCTGTTGGCTTGAAATGGGGCATGAACCCAAGTATAGTCCAATGGCTATATCAAGCTATAGTTAGGCCAATAATACTTTATGGAGTTACAGTATGGTGGCCGGCCTTATCAAAAAGGACGATCACCAGACATCTCGACAAAAAGCAACGAACAGCCGCTCATTGCATAGTGGAGCATTACGCACCACCCCGAACGATGCACTAAACGCCATCATATCAGACATCTCGGTAATGTCCACCATATGTCCCAGGAAGATAGCTAACTTCATAAGAGCTGCGGGCTGAGACAACTGTTGACCCTAGGTCTCACAATGCGAGAAGGGGTAGATTCCCCGCGGTATCACAACGGGCCGGAAACGGCTTAAGTATGCTGGGCTCCCGGTGAGTCTGGCAGCCGCTGTAACCTAACCTGGGCTAAGTTAATGGCTAGGGCTTATGTATTTTAATCCTCGACAGAGTTTCGGGGTTTCCGACAGCTGCGGGGCCACTTCAAGCGTAGCGGCGTTGGTACTGGTGTTCAGGGGCCAATGATCTCGGCCAATGCTTTGGCCAATGCTTTCAACGGTTCGCCTTTGTTAGCACACCACTGACTGCCTTTGACTCCCTCTTTGCCTGTCTGACTCACTCGATGCTCCGGTCTCGGATTTATCTTGAATGCTGCGGGGGATCTCCTTGTTCACTTTGTCACTCGCGGTCTCTTCCCGTAATACCACTTCGGATCTGTCTTAATGTTCAACCACTGTCGTTACTCGCGCGTACGTAAAAGAGGTCCGCTGTAGGCGGCGGCCTCATTTTATAGGCCGAACCTAACGGGACCTCCGCCGCCAGTGATTTTCCATCGGGCTTCTGATGGTTCCAACGCTCTTCGTAACGGGACCTGGTCGGTGACCCGTCTGTATGCCCATATTTGGACCTGCGTCGGGCCGCTGCTGGTACGATCCCGCGGTTCCCTGCTTCCAGTGAGGGCCGCCTCCTCTCGCCATTAGCGAAAGCCCACGGCGAATTGGCGGCCTCCGATCATCCGAAGCTGCCAAACCGTCATCCTGGTTAACCGGTCATCCGGTCCGTCAGCCTTATCCGGTCCGTCCGCCTCATCATTCTTGTGAGGCACACGGTTCCTCACAACGTATGGGTAAACATCTTTTCGAGTGTAGCTTCTTCACCTGATGACGAATCTCGATGACCGAATCAATGCTGTCGCCTCCTGATATGAAATCATTGACATAAAAATCTCTTCGAACAGTATCAGCACCAAGCGGAAAAAATGACTCTTCATCATTTGCCAATTGATGCATAGCACGAATTGCCAAAAAGGCGGCAGGTTTGGTCCAGTAAGGAACACTTTCCAACTTGAACACCTGAATCTTCTCCTTTGGGTCGTTGCGCCATATGCATTGTACATGCTGATCGGGATGAGAAACGCGTGGTACATTTTGCAGATTTCGCCACACAAGGCGACTTTAAAAAACGGTAACGAAGCATTGCTATCAGAATTTTGTGTTGGATAGTAGGTCCAGCCATTAGCTCATCGTTTAATGATATTCCAGACGCTGTTTTGCCAGAACCATCGAAAACTGCACGTAGTTTGGTGGTTGTACTCTCCTGCTTATGAACGCAATGATGAGGCAAAAAGTACTGAGGGAGGTCTGACTGACTTAAAGTTGGCGACATTTGTCCTAAATCCAGATACTCCTGAAAAAATTTCGCATATTTTGTCTTAAGTTCCGGATTTTTTGCTAGCCTTCACTCCAAATTTAGAAATCTACGTAGTGCTTACTGTTATGATTCTCCTAACTACTTCAAGCTGATTCTAGTTGGCAACGGAATAAGCTCCGGAATCTAGGCGGACGTAGTTCGCAACAAAATTCTGGGAATTGAGAAATGGGCAAAATGGAGAATCAGCAGAGAACCGGGTGTTCGAATGTTTACCAAAGCCGGTTGTGGTCCAAGATTGTTTTCAATTTAGGCGGGTGTGAGAAAAGTTTGATTTTCGATTCATATGAAGTTTTGGTCAAACGGTTGTAACTTAGCCGTTTATTTTTATATTTTTATAAGCGATACCTTAAATGACGCATAATTAATGTGTCTATCTAAAACCAAAATTCAAGGCATTCAAATATTTTTTTTCGACTTTTCCTGAGCTCTCAAAGTCAAAAATACTCTCTTAAGCAAAAATACCGAAAAAAATAATGAAATTTTAATTTGGAAGCTTAATATCTTCCAGACGTTAAGTTGCAGCTACAAAATGTCTGAATCGCATTTATAGCTGCATTTGTCAGTTTTTTTTAACTGCAAAGTTCAATACAAACAGTTTAAGGAAACTTAAGTTATGTGAAAAATAAAAGCACTACCTATGACAAAAAATACCACATTTTTTAAAAATTCTTTAAAAAAAAACTACAACAAGAAAAAACAAACCATAATTCTTTAAAAAAATTTAAATTACCAAATCAATCAGAAAAAGTCATTTTTGGCGACAGCGAAAAAAAAAGTTGAATTTTGTCGAGTAGTTTAAGCGATCCACAATGGCTTTTGATGTATAAAATTGCAGTAGCTAGAAAAAAATGTTGGCTAAGCAGAGAGTTCGAGCTTGAGGGGGAGGTTTGCATATGGACCAGTGCCAGTGAAATCGGAATATTTAATGATCGGAAGATTTACAACAATTACATCGATATCAAATATCGTTTCTGACAGTCATTCTTCACTTCGCTCCGCATAAGAAAAAATATATTTTTGTCTTTAAAGGAAAGTAATTGTGTTGTATTATTGCATGCTGTGTTTTAAAGTGATGGTGAAACTAAATTGCTATCCGTGTTTGTTCTTTTATCGTGTTTTTATGCAGGTAATTCCAATTGCAATTGCAGTGGGTCCAACTTTGTGAATTTTTTCTAGCTCGTTCCTATGCTCAGGTGATTTGTTGTTGCTATATGCATTATATAGATCGTTCGATTCTCTTTGTAGCATCAGACGTGTTTTTGTTTTGCGCTCCGCATACTTACTACATATTTTGCTAAAACAACCGGTGTTTTATGAAAAAAACCCTTACAAAATTCACAAATTAACAACCTTTACATCATTCTATTTCTTGATCGCGAGTACATGCCTGTTTTCTGTGAAAAACATAATTTAAATTATTATTTTTTGCATAGCCTAACAGTGTGTTTTTGTTTGTGCTTTTCGTAAGTACACACAGTATCATATTTAGCCGCTCTCACCTATTAGTTTTGCTGATCTATCACTCTCTCTCTATTACCCACACTTAAAATAACTGTTCTTCCTCTCTCGCTCTCAGTATTTTCTGTGCAGTAGCGCTCTCTCTCTCTCTCAATTGTAGCTACTGTAACCGCTCTCATTTTTACTTATTCCTCTTTTGGCGTTTATCTGGCACACTGGTCTGATACCAATTTTTTTTGAAGGAAAACAAATAAAATACAAATTTTACATTTTAAAATGGAATTCTCTGTGGTCTGCGATAAAAAAACCTGCAAGAAGCAGATCACCCATGACCAGCCGAGTATCCCCTGCTGGCTCTGCGATAGCGTAGTGCACGCTAAATGCGCCGGGTTATCCGGTCTCGTGGGTGATGCCATCTCCAAAAGGAATGGCCTGCATTACAGCTGTGAGGCATGCCGTGCGGTTGAGAGGGAGATGGCAGCGATTATAAGGCAGACCCGGAAGGGCTTTAGGGAGCTGACCGTGGGCTTCAAAGAGCAATACGATCGGCTCCTAGCCATGGAGTCTCAGTTTAGTGGATTCAAACTACTGACTGAGTCTCCTAGGCATAAGAAGGTTACTCCGTGGGATCTGCATGTGCCAGCTGCCCCTCGGTCAGCCGTTGCTGACAAGCTGACTCCGACCACCCCAATAGTGCAGCAGTTGATTCCGTTCGCTACTCCGAAGGACACGACAGCTGCTGGCGATGAAAATTCGGTAGTCAAATTTATCGCGTCGGAGGGCATGCAGCCAAAATCGTCTGTAGCGTCCGTTTCCGTACTGTCCGAAAAATCATTAGCGGTCCCCTCAACTCCGACCCCACCAGTAAATATACGTCCCGGACCACCGGGTATTACCATCACAGGTGATAGGCCTGTGATGCCAAGACTGGTGGGGATCCCACCAAAGAGACAAGTTTTTGTCTCACAGCTTGCCCCTGACTCCACAGTTTACGATGTGACGGCTTATATTCAAAGCCAAACAAAAGCCGTTGATTTTAAGGTGGAAAAGTTTAACTTCTCGTATGCCAGGGAGATAGCTTCCTTTAAACTTCACTTTAACTCCATTTGTTCTCCCAAATTTTGGCCGGAGCTATCCATAAATTCTTCATGCTTTCCCCCGATATGGAAGGAGTCCTTTATAATTCCTCTCCATAAGAAAGATAGCAAGTCTGACGCGAACAACTATAGAGGTATATCTAAGTTATCCGCTATTCCGAAGGTGTTTGAGAAAATTTTAACTCAGCACCTGCAGCACCTATGCAGATCACTTATATCTCCAGCTCAACATGGATTTATAAGGCGGAGATCAACCACTACCAACTTATTGGAGTTTACCTCCTTTATAATTAAAGGCTTTCAAGGTAATTTACAGACGGATGTTGTTTACACCGATTTTAGTAAGGCGTTCGACTCTGTAAACCATTCCCTCCTAGCACAAAAACTTGACCTTTTAGGGTTCCCGCACAATCTCCTGAGATGGATCGCTAGTTACCTATGTTCTAGGTCTCAAAGAGTCCTTTTCAAAAACTCCCTGTCCTTAACAGTTTTGGTGACTTCGGGTGTACCACAGGGGAGCCATCTAGGCCCCTTACTCTTTACACTCTTTATAAATGACCTGCCTTCTGTATTAACACACTCTCGAGTACTTATGTATGCGGATGATGTTAAGCTCTGTGTCCAGTATAAGGACATTTCTTTCCAATCCAGGTTGCAATCCGATCTCGATAGATTTTAGTCTTGGTGTTGTGCAAATCTATTAAACCTTAATGCTTCAAAATGTAAAGTAATGACTTTCCATCGCTCCAGCGCCTTTCTGGTTCCTTACACCCTTTGTGGTGGTTCTCTTGAGAGAATTACCCGGGTTGATGATCTTGGTGTTCTATTAGATCCTAAGTAAAAGTTTTCAGAACACGTTTCTACCATTTCTACCATGGTGAATAAGGCCATGGGCGTGCTTGGGTTTATAAAGAGGTGGTCAAAGGAATTTGACGACCCCTATATAACAAAGACTACACCTCACTGGTTCGTCCGATTTTAGAATACGGCTCTTGTGTATGGTGCCCTCAGTACAACGTACACCAGGACCGTATAGAATCAGTTCAGAAAAACTTTTTACTTTTTGCTCTTCGAGGTCTCAGCTGGGATGCAGGTGTGAGACTTCCGTCTTACTCTAATAGATTGCGTTTAATAAACCTTAAAACCTTGGCTAATCGTAGGAAAATGCTTGGTGGGATTTTTGTGCAAAACTTGATCAAAGGTGACGTAGACAGCCCTGATTTGTTGAGCCGCATAAACTTCACGATTCCTATTAGAAGCACTAGGAATTATACACCCTTTTTTCTTCCGCTTTGTAGATCGAATTACTCCTTGCATGAACCATTTAGGGTCCTATGCTCTGATTCTAATTCCCTCTACCATATTATCTATATTATTATATTATATTATATTATATTATATTATATTATATTATATTATATCATATTATCTACCACTAACTCCCTTCCTAGTCTTAAATTACTGATACTCTTATTTCTTTCCCGTATGTAGTAATTACTTCGCTTCTTTAGTTAGATTAGTTCTACTATGCCTCGAACACTAGTCTAACACCTATCTTTCCTGCATATCCGCGATCGGTAACGGTAACGAGTCGCGCGTTATGCGGCAGCGCCCCTCGGTCGGTTGGGCGGGAGGTGGGCTGCGTTCTTGCCAGCCATCGACTGGTGTCGCTTGGGCCACTTGATGGTGCAGTCATTGTATATCAACGTCCTAAAATACAAAATTTGGATTTATAGTTCGAATATTTTTTAGAGTTTTTTTCAAAAGTCCGTGGCAACTAGAAACCCCCACATTAGATAAATTAACACCATAAGAGCATACTCGATTGATGGTTTAAATATCTTAAGTAATCCTGACGCATACTCCTCCTGTTGTAAGACCAGTCCTTTTAACAAGGGGAAGGACGCACAGTATGTTGACATCTTGACGAGTAGTTCCGCAGGTGTCCGCAGGATGGCAGCTCGCGCAGCCCCATCAGCTCCAGCGATGACCTTGATCACCTGTGCTAAGGGCCGCTTCAACGGTGGCAAGTTTTCGTCCTTAATACAGACGACGGCGTTAGGATGTGCACTATTTGGCAAGTTTTTGTTCTTGTTTTCTCCACTCCAACGCTTCTTAAATATCAGCTGGGCGTAGCCTATGTAGCAAGCCATGCAAATGACTTACTGATAGTATATCGATACATCGTTACGGACGGTCGTGTTCTATCTCGCTCGTGCTTGAAAATTTGTTAAAAATTGTCAATCTTCTGTTAAAGGAAAGTAATTTGTGTTTTTTACCTTGTTCTGGTGTTCCTAACCGATCGTGCAACGTGTTCGATTTTAGTGCATACACATTACGCTAATTTTTGTGTATTTATTTTCCATTTTCAATTCCTATTGTGCATTCTTAACTTCTTAATCGCAGCCGTTTTGTTGTTGCCTATTCTAGTGCAGTGCGCTTGCTCTCTCTCTAAACCGCTCTCTGGTTCTATCTACCCTCAGCTTATCAACACACACGCACTGCGTTGGCCGCCGCTCTGCGCTTGTCTCTCTGATTTTCTATCGTCTCTCTGTGTCTCTGTTCACTTGCCGTTATTGTTTTGTTCGTTCTTGCGCGCGCAGTTGTGCAACACAAGTTTAAAGTCACTATCTCTGTGCCACACCGACTTATATTTTACCTTTCTTTTTCTTTTATTTTCATATTTATTTTTTTAATATCAAACAATGAGCGCCTGTTGTGCTAAACGTTGTGACGGCCACCGTTCGGTGGCCACACGTCAAACATTCATGTTTTGTTGGTTGTGTGACAACACGGCTCACGCTATCTGCGCGGGTTTTGGTCATATCGGTGGTCGCGTTGTCGATCTGATTAAGACCCGCTGTGGTCTCAACTGGACTTGTTGGGATTGCAGGGCAGTTGAAGCCGATATGCGAACATTTATGAGACAGACTCATAACGAATTCGCTGCTGTCCACTCAGAATTCCGGAAATTGCAGGATAAGTTTTCCTCAATGGAAACTCATTTTAAAAATCTTAAAATTATAAATGAGTCTCCAAAGAGAAGAAAGGTTATACCTAGTCTGCCAAGTGTTCACAGTTCCAATTTATTTGCAGCTAAAGACTCTCACGCTCCTACAGATGTAATGGTTCGGGACTATATCTTCACCAAACTGAACATTAATAACTCCTCTGGCATCGTAGTAACTAAGTTTACCTTTAAGGAAAAACGTAATATTTCCTCCTTTAAAATGCTTGTCCCGGAGAAGTTTGTAAAGAATCTGTTAGAACCCTCTTTCTGGCCCAAACACACTATCTGTCACATCTTCAGCAGCCGATCTTGACCTTCACAATCCGCTCCTCGGGTAGGAATTCTTCCTACACCATCTACTGTATTACCATCTATTTCAAAAAACTGAATTCTTCCCTACCTCTAGATATCACTTATCAGAATGTACGAGGCCTGCGCAGTAAGCTCACCAAATTACATGCTGATAGTGCAACTTTTGATTCCGACATTATTGCCTTCTCTGAAATATGGCTCAATTCCTCAGTCTCGGATTCCGAGATCTTAGTAGATAATTATAACATATATAGATTTGATCGACCATCTCGAGGTGGCGGCGTCCTAATTGCTTAATTCCGACATAACTTTCCAACTCTTTCCCATCGATGAGCCCAACACTATTGAAATTATCGTAGTTAAAATCCGTCTGTGTTCTTTTAATTTATTCATATAGTGCTCTTATATTCCACCGTCCTCTGAATTTACAACTTATATGCTTCACGCTGTCCATCTTCAGTCCGTTCTGTCTCAGCTTTGTGGTTCTGATCGTCTTATTGTCCTCGGCGACTTTAATCTCCCAAATGTCACTTGGTCTGCATCCAATGACTCTAACTTAATGTTTCCATCTATGCAGCATGACTTCGTTGATTCTCTGTCCGATATATCGTTAGGCCAGGTAAATGGCATACGTAATAGCATGAGTAGGACCCTTGATCTCGTCTTCACTACCGATGCTTCGAGCACTTTGGTATGTCGAGGATCACCTCTATCATTCCCTGAAGACCCATACCATCCCACACTTTCAATTGATTTCCTGTTGCCCTCTTCATGCCCTATAAAGTCGTTTGTTAAGCCTTCGAATATCTATTGCTTTAAGAAGGCTGATTTTTTCTCCCTGAATACTGCCACATTTCAGATGGATTGGTCATTCCTTGACGATTTCCAAGAAATTGAATCTGCCACGAATGCATTCTATACCTGTATATTTTCCATCTTTCCCATGCATGTTCCTTAAGTTACCCCTCCAGAAATCTTTCTGGCCCTATCTGGTTCACCCCGTGATTAATAAATCTGAAGAAAAAATCCGGTTTGCAATCAGTCTTTTCGAAGTACTCAATTGCAAAATCGAAATTTTCCTTATTTAATACATTGTGCTACAATAGATACTTGACCAAATGCAAGCTTAACTTTAAACGCGACCCTAAACAATTCTTCAGGTTTGTTAATTCTAAACGTAAATCTTTCCAATTTCCTTCTTCTCTACACTTAAATGGTAGTTATGCTGATAGGGATTGTGACATTGCTGATCTGTTCGCTTTCTTTTTCCAACGTTGCTACTCTGTCCCTTCTATTAACCTTCCCTCTACCCTAGAATCATCGACCGACTTTAGTAGTAGTTACTCATATTCAATCCCATTAAATAGTTTTAGCTGTATCCTACCCTTCATCGACTATGATAGTCTCTTAACAAATTTAAAATTGTGCAAGTTTTCGTTTTCCACTGGGCCAGACTCGGTTCCGAGTGCTGTTCTTAAACTTTGTGCTGAATCTCTTTGTGTGCCTCTCCTAGAACTTTTCAACTTGTCTCTCGAGACTGGTGACTTTCCCACCGTCTGGAAAGAATCCTATATAGTTCCCTTTCATAAAAAGGGATCTAAATCTGATGTCTCTAACTAACTCTATAATTCCTAATTCCCAATTTATCTGCAATTCCTAAACTCTTCAAAAAATCAATACCTCTCAGCTGCAACATTTTTGTAGTAATGTATTCTCTGAATCACAGCATGGATTCATTAAACGTATCTCAGTTTCTACTAATCTCCTTGAATTTCCACTTTTGTAACTTCGCAATTTGCTAAACAGTGTCAAACTGATGTCGTTTATACTAACTTTAGTAAAGCCTTCGACTCCGTCAATCATAATCTACTTATTCATAAACTGTCTCTTCTAGGGTTTCCGACTAAGCTTCTATACTGGACGAATTCTTACCTTTGCAACCGTTCTCAACACGTCTGCTTTAACTCCTCTCTCTCTTAACCTGTTATTGTCTCATAGGGGGTTCCTCACCTATTTATTAACGATCTTCCTCAAATATTATCTCATTCCCGTTTCCTAATGTATGCTGATGACGTTAAGCTATGTTTTTCCTACAATGATCCCTTGTCCTTACTATCTTTGCAATCAGATCTTGATGCTCTTAACAACTGGTGCTTAATCAACATTCTACCTCTTTACATTTCTAAATTAAATATTATGACTTTTCATCGCAATAAGCCATATATTTTCGATTACTCTATCAATAACATTGTCCTACAACGCCTATTCAAAGTTAACGACTTGGGGATTACCTATGTAATATTACCTATAACCTATATCTATGTTTCAATTCTCATATCTCTACTATCTCTAACAAAGCCAAAAGAGTCCTAGAATTTGTCAAAAGATGGTCTAAGAAATTTACAGACCCGTATACTACAAAACTTCTGTATGTTTCTCTGGTCCGACCTATCTTGGAATATGGTTCTTGTGTCTGGTCTCCTCACTACCAAAAATTTCAGGATATGCTCGAATCAGTACAAAAACAGTTCCTCATCTTTGCTCTCCGCGGACTCAATTGGGACCCTTCGATCCATCTCCCTTCTTATGAAAGTAAGTTGCACCTAATTAACCTCCACTCTCTTAAATTCCGTAGAATCTGCCAGGGTGTTCTCTTCCTCCATAAGCTTACTACTAATACTAACAATACTAATAAGGCTGATGAGGGCAGTCAATTAGACCTCACCAGAGTTCTCTCTGAATTGACCAGAGAGAACTCTGGTGAGGTCGAATTGACTGCCCTCATGAATTGACCTCTGAATTGACCAGAGAGAACTCTGGTGAGGTCGAATTGACTGCCCTCATCAGCCTTATTAGTATTGCTGCTCTTTTCCGCCCGACTAGGCATTACTTTCCTCTTCATCTCCAACTCTGTCTTTCTAACTACTCGGATTATGAATCTTTCCGTAGCCTTTGCCGTAACTATAACCAATTTCTCTATCTGTTTTCCTTTGATACTAATATGTTCTAATATGGTCAAAATTATCTTAATCAATAATTTTATTTAATTTAAATAACTGTAATTGTTCGGCTTGTTCGTTATTGTTCGGCTACCGGCTTTTCTCTAACCTAAATTTGGCTGTTGGTGGGACCATATCGGCTACTGAGTCGATAATCAGCCCCACCGGGGCAGAATATTTGCCTTAGTTCCTTCGATTAATTAGTTGACATGTAATTTTACCCTTAAGCCCGGTATCCAGCACCGCGGAAACTTAAAATTACTGTCAAACTCCATATAAAAAAACATGACCTGGAATTTTTCGTTTGTTTTTTCCTGGCCTCAGTATCGAGCAAAGTAAACGAAATGATGATGAATCGATACCGATGTAATTGCATTTAGGTTGTGAAAGCTTGAAGGTTAATTTGCGAAATCTTCACGCAGTTGCCATTCCAAGGTTTTACCTTCGCCAGTGGGAAAAGAGCGATTCAGGTCCACGGATTCGCGGATCTTCTAGTAAAGCGTACGGATGCTACCTGTATATTCGAGCAATCGAAAAGGGTTTAATTTCTTGCCGGCTGCTGGTAGCGAAATGAAGAGTGGCTCCATCGAAAACAAAAACGATACCAAAGCTTGAACTATGCGCCGCCACTCTTTTGGCTCAATTTTGTTCGTATGTCAAACCAGTTTTTAACAAATGTAGAATCGGATGCGTGTATTTCTGGGCAGATTCCGAAATAACGCTACATTGGATAAAGACTCAGCCATCGTCGCTTGCTGCTTTTGTGTCAAATATAGTAGCCATTCCGGAGCTATCACAAAACATTACATGGCGTCATGTGCCGTCGCTGGCAAATACAGCGGACTTGGCATCTCGCGGATGCAACGTTCCTGAGCTCATGGATTCAATATGGCTAGATGGTTTGAAATTTGTATGTGAGCCTGAGCATTGTTCGCCAGAAAAGTCGCATTTTAACATCCCAGCCGATGTACGGGACTCCAAGACCAAAAAATCCGCCCAGGTACTAATTGGTGTTGAGGACTGATTTGGCAATGACATCTTTTCTCGATTTTCGTCGTGCACCAAATTAGTTCGAATGGTGGCTTATGTGTACCGGTTTATAAATATCAATAAGGACAATGAACACTCCAGGGAGTTAACTGCAAAGGAGCTGCAGCAATCGTCCCTCAAGTTGATGGAGCTAGTTCAACGAAGTGTCTTCCAGGAAGAGTTTAAAAGCTTAAAAAAGGACAGCCGTTGCCACCAAGCCTGCAAATGATATAGCCCCGTTCATCCAGAGGATGACAGAGAAGAGACGGTTCACTTATCAGGGTGGGAGGCAGGTTGTTGCATGCCCCTGTGCCAATTGAGGCCAAGTTCCCGATTCTACTGCAAGCCAAGAGTCATTTACTCGAACTGCATTTGAGGAACTTGCACGTAAAAAATGTTCATGCCAACACAAAGACATAAATTAGTCTGCTTAGACAGGAGATTTGGCTTATAAATGCACGGCGGGAATGCACTTGGATAGTTAGGAGATGCATTCACTGGAGTTGATGAGTCAGATCATGGGAAATCTGCCGGCAGACAGGTTTAGAGAAGGTCGTCTGTTCCTGATCTGTGGGGTTGACTATTGAGGCCTCGTCAACGTCTTGCTTCGAATTCGAGGTAGACTTTAGAGCTTGTCCCGGATATCTCAACTAATTGTTTTATTTTATCGTTTTAAGACTTCATCGCAAGACGTGGCGTTCCTCGGACGAAGTATTCCGCCAACGGGGCCAATTTCGCGGAACGAGATAAGGAGGCTGCAGGAAGCGTTCAAGGAGCAGCAGCCCAATCTAATGACAGTCGCATCCCAACGACGGAGAGGTGCTTACGCCAGGGCACTTGCTCATCGGGTAGGCTCTTCGCTCGCTGCCGCACGAGTACGAGCCAGACGCACTGAGCAGCGTTACAACATATATGTACCAAGAGGTAGCAACTGCTGTCAAAGCTCAAACGGCGGATCTGGCAGGCTTGGTCGAAGGACTACGTCCACAGCTCCCAGCGTCTCAGCAAGTGGCTAACAACAGAGCCCAACATCGATCGCAGGAGCGGATGGAAAGGTCAGAGTGGATGAGGTGCGGGCGAATTTTTGAGTCGCTATGCGTGCCGAAATAAAACAGAACAATCGTCAGACAACAAACTTCTAAATCGGTCGTGTTTTTCGTCGCTCTTCACTTCGAAACCCAAAGCACTGGTTCACCCCGCGAGTCCTCGTGTCCCAAAGCCTGATTAAAGGCTTAAATAGATTTATATCGGTAGATTAGTTTCTGAGGAAACTCTTAAGTAGCTCTGATAAATAATTTCGAGAAAAATGCACAAGCTTATTTTCGTTACTTTTGTATTTGATGAGATATTTTTAAAACTGTTCTTAATCGTTAAATTGTAAATTAGTTTAAAACGTATATTTTTACAAAATTTCAAGGTGGCATAGCTTTTTGATAAAATACCTCGAAATAAATTGGATGGACCAGCGAAGCTTCGAAGATTTATTACCTTTAAGTTACCTTAAAGGCGGCTGTCAGGCTCGCTCGGTGCCCACCACGCTAAGGCCAATTTCGGTCCGTTGGGATCTTTTTTTTCGCGTCGTGAGACCAAGCAGTTATCCCATCTGTCTCCTTTATAAAGTTTGCTGTTTTTCTGGTACATACTGTGGATATTTCCTAAATTTAATTGTATGATTGTATAATTTGTATGACTGCGCTGCACCTCCTTCTGCCGAGATTGCACAGCTCGGAGGAGTGCTTCCTATTGATGGTCGTCCATGCTTGCCGAGTTACTAGACATCAAGGTACTGATGATAAGCATGCATTTGGCCAATGACATCTGAATATCCTCCTTATCTTCGAGAAGGGAAATTGTATTTACAGATGTGGCCAACTCGTCTGCTATACAGTTGCCTTCGATGTCCCGGTGGCCCGGAGCCCATATAAGGCTGATACTTAATTGAAGAGCCATTTCGTGAAGAGATTTACTACAGTCTGCCACGGTGACCGAGTTCGAGAAAATCGTATGAAGCGAAGAAGGGGGCGGTGCGAAATTTTGAAATAGACTTATAGTAGTGGGATAACACAAAAGACTGTATACAAAACGTGGTTGCTCTAGTTTTTATAATCTCTGACATATAAGCGGTCATGAAGACGGACAGACGGACGGACGGTACTCTTCGAGTACCAGGGTTAATAAAACGAAAGCTGGTTGGATATGTACACAATTTATTTGTATTAAAGTTAAATAGTTCACAAATGTGGACTGTGAAAACAGCTGATGAGGGTGCCAGGAAAATATATGTGCACATTATTACTGAAGTACAAGTGAGAGGTGGAGGCAAAATCTGTGCGCAAAACCAAAAAGAGATATGAAAATTTTTAAAATTAGGAGAAGATTGCTTTAATAAAAGCAGTTGAGGCAAGACCACGTTTTTGGCGGATCACAAAAAATAAGCATTTTAATTATTTTGACGTTTTGGCGCCTCCGACTGCGCTGTACATCTTCTTACAACAATATGTGCCGCTACCAACACAATCACTTCATCGTCAGAAGTTTTCCTTTTTTTTTCCTTTTTACTTTTCTTCCTTTTTTTAATTTTAGTTTCATTTTCAAAATTGGCGCTGTTTAAAAAACACAGCTGATTCATGAGAGTGACCAACCTTTTTTTATGTTCTTGGTTACACTATTTCACTTAAGTTCCACACAACCGAAAGAGCAGATTCCTGTCAGTAAAATTTCGCGGTGCTGGATACAGGCCTTTAGGTGAGAGATTTCTGTATCACTGAACTACCTTATGAGGTGCGTTTCCGATTTTTCTTAAGTTTTTCTCAGTTACAGCCCTACAAAAGTTTTGGTCAAACGGCTGCAACTTGGCAATTATCCATTGATTGATATTGCCGAATCGTTGAAACTTTCTGGAGAGCCGATATTTGCATATTACAATTTACTATATCTGTAATAAATTGAAATAGAACAGATAAAACATGGTCTATTAAATATAATTTGCAATCGGATTGCAATTTACTTACAACCATCCACACCCTTCAGGTCATACTTTTATTATAATAATTTAGCATTGCAAAAAATTCTTCCTCATCGAATTTATTTATGTATTTGTCGAACGCCAATTCTTGCAACATAATTTGTTACTGTTGACCCACAGTCGAAAAATAATTACATTTCCCATGTGTGTTGTTAAATTTTGACAAAATTCAGAGCACCAATTTTTGTTTGTTGTTGTAAACTGTGTTTTTCATGGATGGTGGAGTGTGTCCTGTGGAAAGCTAGGTTTCATATTTGTCAAAACATCCCACCGTTCCTTGTACATTTGCTCTGTGGGAAAAGGCTAACAACGGTAAATGGTGCCCAGTGTGAATAGTCTATAAAATTAATTTTGTAAACTTCAAAATACTACTCGATATATCGATGGTCGAATAAAAACCATCGATCTATCGCTTAGTCTAACCATCAATACTATCGATAGTGCCCTGCTGAACACATCTACCTATTCTAAGTCTTAATTTAAAAAATGATAAGAGCGATTTGTCAAAATTGGAGAACTTCTCTTTTAAAGAGTCCATCTGCCATTCAACCGTCTTTTCTGCCAAACATTATCTTTCGGAATACTAGTTTTTTTAACAAGCGTAAGTTTGATTTTTGCATTTATATACATAGATACATATAAATGTAAATAGTTTATGATGTAATCAATTCTGTTACATTTGTGATGTCCTCTTTCTGAGTGGTATTCCACTTCTTGCAATTTTGATATGTTTGCCTCGCAGACCATAGTAGTTAATAAAGACCTTGGTGAAATTAGTATAAAGATGGTTTTATGCTCTTTTTCGGGGACGTTAGTTTTGCCAGCCGCTTGTTAAACGCTGTCGAAAGAGGTTCTGTAGCGGACGATTTTTTTCCTTATCTTCAGTGTTTACGAATAATCTCGTAAACAGAAAATAATGTTCTTTACTATACTATGCTATTATACTATATGTATAATATTATAATACCTATTAAAAAGGCTATTTAAAGACGTTTGATGTCACCTACAATAGAAAACACCCATTATTTACATATATAGTACGTATGTATGTAAATATAGAGTTTTCCTTTTATTCTTTTATGAATTTGCTTTTTTGCTCAATGTATTTTAGGCACATTTTATCCTATTATATTTTATACTTTATGATCGAACGATCCATGAAACTAAAAGTGCTTTGACAACATTTTTATCAGTTCTAGCTTAATGTGCAATGGTGGTAATATAATGTCTTGGACTTTCACAAGAGCTTCATTTTGTACATTGTGATGTCCCAAAGTATTTTCGTTCCGTTTTTCCCAGTTCTTTTTTGAGTAATGCTCTTTTCTATCTCGGCTATCCCATAGGCACAGGAAGCAACAGTATTTTGTATAACCGCCTTGCAATCCAGTTTACATGGCTACAACTTTTAAGTCACACGCGACCTTCCACTGGTGTCCAAGCAAAACAGCCTTTAAACTTTCTTTACTGTTGTCAACAAATAACCTCCAATCGTTTGGGTCGTATTCTTCACCCAGTTCCTTGAAGAGGCCAAAAATGTCGTGGCAAACGCACATGCCATCCTTCCTCATATAAAACTGTGCGTGAACCAAGTGACGCGTCCGGAAATGAGTTGTTTTGACATCTTCCTTCAATAAACGGGCATCCTTTAAAATAGATCCAAGAATCTGAGCTTTACTTTTAGGAAGTTCCAGGATCCTCACCAAATCGTTCAATTGTTCCTGTGAAGGTGGCTTGCAAAATTTATATCCTTTAAAATAGATCCAAGAATCTGAGCTTTACTTTTAGGAAGTTCCAGGATCCTCACCAAATCGTTCAATTGTTCCTGTGCAAGTGGCTTGCAATATTTAAATTCTCCTGATTGGTCATTACTTGAATGCGTTGTTCCATGCGACAAAGAAGACTACTCCTCTTTTTTGCTTTTTAGTGGCGATATTTCCTCCAAAAGAAGAGCAGGACGCGTAAAGCCCTAAAGAGACTGTTACGGGTAGTAATACCTCATGTTAAGCCCAATTCCATAAAAAAAATAAACAATAAACAAAAAAAACATTCAGAGCTGTGAATGTTTGGTTTTCTCCATAGCATTGGAGTTCCAAATCGAAATTGTTTTCTAAAAAAAAATGTGTAAGAAAAAAGTTATGCTTAGTATTTTTTGTACACTTCATAGCTTGCGATTTAGGGTAACTTACGATTTCTCTTTATTAAATGCTGTTAAATTCAATTGAACAATTCAGTGAACACGTTTATGTCCTTGACGCCTTTCCCGCATCTTTCCCAAGGCCCATACAATTGCCAAAAGCTCCCGCTCGTTAGTAGAGTAGTTTAGCTCATTGTCTTTTAGGGTCCTAGAGATCGTTGTTATTGGGCGTCCCACTTGTGAGAGGACTGCTCCAATGCCATAGGCTGACGCGTCGGTTGTCAAGTCGAAAGGCTTTTTGTAGTCTGAATACATCAGCATTACATTTTCTGATGCCAGAATGTCCCTTAGTTTTTGAAAGGCGTGTCTTTGCACCTCCTAGAACGAGATGATGGGGGTTTTCTTAGACTAATACTTGCTAATCGAACCATTTTCTCCTTTTAGGATGTTCGAGAGGTCGGGCTATCTCTGCGAAATCATTCACAAAGCATCTGAAATAGCTTGCTAAGCCTAAGAATGATCTCAGTCCAAACAATGTCGTTGGCTCGACGGTTCCTGGATAGCTTTCATTTCCTCAGGGTCAGTCTTTGTGCCTTCGCTAGTTACGATAAAGCCGAGGTACTTTTCGATCGTCTTAAAGAACTGCGACTTCTCCTGAGCTATTATGTTAGTTTCATAGAGGCTTTTCAGTACCCAGTCGACATGTTGAACGTGTTCGTCCTGAGACTTGGAAAATATAATTACGTCATCAACATAGACGTAACATGTTTTACCGATTTGTTCGCTCAAAACGTCATCGATTGCCCTCTGGAAAATGCTACCAGCATTTCTTAGCCCAAAGGGCAGTCGGCAAAACTAATACTTCCCTCCATTTACGGAAAAATAAGTTTTTTCCGGATCCGGATTTCAGGTCAAGACTTGTGAAGTACTTGGCAGTACCCAGGTTTTCCAAGATCATTGCGATGCGAGGCATAAATACTCCATATTTATCGGGCACTGTCTCCGGATTTAGCTTCTGAAAGTCCAATGAGAGACGTTTCTTTCTATTGCCTTTTTCGTCAGTGCCTTTTTTGTCGACTACCCATATAGTATAGTTATACGGCAATCTCGACTTCTGGATGATGTTGTCTTTTAAGAGGCTCTTAACCTCGGATCCGACAAAATCGGCTACACCCGTGCGAATGGTAGCCACGACCGAAGTGTTGTAAAGCAGTGACCCGTTAGGGTCGGCGAACGCCTTATTTCTCTTCTTCAGCATCTGCATGAAGCTTGCCTTTATGGCTAGAGGTGCGTCGACGTCAATAACATTAGTATGGTTGACGTCTGTGCATTTGTGGAACTGGATCGTTTCGGTTTTGTTACCGACTGTGAGTGTTCAATGTAGCCCCCATCTGCGTTAGCAGGTCAAGGCCAATAATGCCGTCAAACGTTGTTATGGTTTTTAAAAGAAAAAACGGCGTTATTTTGCCGAAAATTGACAAGGGACACTTTTCTGTGATCTTGTTGGATCCGTTGATTAAGAAAACGGGGAAAAGTGTTCGGTCTTGCCGGGAAGACGGCTGCCCTTAGAGGCCTTCTCAAACCTGAGATGAAAACCTCTAAGGCGTCTTCCCTGGCTTTCTGGCTAAGCACACTCGCTGCCTCTGCGGTGTGTTTATGTTTGTTTTTATTTGTAATGAGGGAAAGCTGTTTCTCGATCTCATCGTAGTATTCTGTCAATGGTAGGTTACCCTGCCGCATGGTCGTCAGCCCTTGCTGTATTACGTCCATCTGTGTTTTGTCTGAATAAGAGCAATCTAGCCTGTTAGTAATGTCTTTGAAATTGAGGATCGTGTTGAAGGACGAAAAAATGTTATTTGCGGCCCCTTTCACCTTGTTCCTTATTACACCCGGTACTCGAAGAGTATAGGGGTATATTAGATTTGTGGTGATAACGGTTGTGTATAACGCCCAGAAGGAAGCGTTTTCGACCCCATAAAGTATATATATTCTTGATCAGCATCAATAGCCGAGTCGAAATAGCCATGTCTGTCTGTCCGTCCGTCTTCATTAGCGCCTATATCTCAGAAACTATTAAAACTAGAGCAGCTAAATTTTGTATCCAGTCTCCTGTGATCACACTACTCCAACTGTATTTTAAAATTTCGCCCCCTTCCGCCCACATAAAGAACGAAAATCTGTGGTATACACAATTTTGAAAATACGAGAAAACTAAAAACTCAGGATCATAGAAAAGGGCTATATCTATGAGAGTGCCAAATCTCGAACAGATCGCATCAATAATATAGCCTAGCCACACGGAAGAAAACCATTTCGAAAATCATCGTTCCTTCTTGTTTTCTCTCACACGCCACCTCGTGTACTTTGCTCGTTCGTCTTTTTTGATGCTTAATTCTTAAAGACTGATTGATAGATAGATAGATGGATGGATAGATAGATAAACAAAAAACGCAGAATCGTGGAAAATACCCGTACTTTTAAGCCCTTACTCATTCCCTCTATTTCTCTCGCACACACTAAAATTTAAGGAAACTTTAAGCACATTTTTAGAAATGGAATTAATTCATTCCTAAAATGATCCGATAGTGGCTGGCTTGGAAGTAGCAACCGCCTTCTTAACGTAGGACCACAGATTTTTGATATGATCAGGTCAGGTGACTGAGCAGGCCACTCCAAAAAGTTCACACAGTTTGCCCTAAACCACTCCTTTGCTTCCTTGATGGTGTGTTTGTGGTCATAGTCCTGTTAAAAGACCCATACGAGCGTACTTTCATATTCTACAAAGGATAGCATTACTGTCTCCATTTTTAATGGTTTTTGTGGTGTATTGGGGTTTGTATTCTGTGTTCCTTGAACGTCTAACGTATGATCGAGATCCCTTTCCACCAAACATAATTAAGTTGGACTTATCTGACCATAGAATATTCCTCCATTGTTGGGATGTCCGATTTGCATGAACCTTGGCAAACTTCATGTGCTTAATATGTATCGCGTAATGTGTGTCGCGTTTAAAAGTGGTACCTTTCTCGGGCTGCAGGTTTTTATTTTATTTTTCAAAAGATTTGTGCGAACTGTTTGATCCTTCGCATTTATGTTAAGCTCTTCTTTAAGCTCGGTATCATACTTGAAGGGATCCTTCTTGCTCTGACGAGTCAGTCCTTTGACATTAAATGGGGTCAAAGCTCGTCTTAGTCCGGGTGTTTCACCCTTTTCGTCATATATTAAGGCATTTTTAATCATTTTATTGTAGCATCCTACCAACTTACCAACTTTTCTGTAAGTTTCCATCTTATATAAATTTTGACAATATCGCGCTTCTCCGCAGTGCAGTGAAGTGCTTTCCACGTCCCATTGTAATGATTATTATTAACTTGTAGGAAAGAAACAATGAAATCTTACTCAAAATTAATAAACACGTGCTTTGTACAAAGGCAATACTGAGAAACATGGGAGCTTCACTACAAAAATGGTTAGCATGTTGGAGCAGAGTCAAGTATTCCCCGCTCCAACGCTTAAAAGGGTTTCTACAGCAAAGAGGATTACCGCTCACGGCTATCCCGCGTACAGTGTCGCTCCGTTCGACTTCCTAGGGAAGAGAAAAGGATTCTAATCCGATCGCGGAGCAGCCACGCCTCGCTTCAGACCTGCAAAGACCCCCGGCCGTAGATATTGGTAAGCAAGGTAGATATTGGTAAAAGAAGCAAGGAGTCAAATTTCATTTGGATACTTTATTGCGTAAGTTTCTAGGGCACGAGAGGCGGGGAAAAATCAATATTCTGATTCCTAAAAGGGCCGGGATATACGCTTGGTCGTGCGCAGCGAACAGCAGAACAATTGCGCATTAATTGCGTATTTTTTTTTTGTTTTCAAAGTAATGAGTGGTGTTTTATTACTATGACTAATATCACAATATAGTAAATATAGAATATTGTTTGCTGTAACTTAGTTAACTACTTTTGCAATAGAGTATAGAAGAAAACTGAAAGGATTTGTAAAATTCATGTTTTTAGTGGTATTAGGGTCTTAATGTCTAAATTCTTAGTTGCAGATGATCCTGTCTGTCAGGTCGATATGGTGGATCCGTCTAAGCCGTCGTCGGTGTGAAGCTCTGGCGAGATCTGCTTGGTGCAGGGGACTCGTTGTCAGCGATCAAGCTGATTGAAGCTGCGATCCGTAACGTTTAGTTTAGGAAACTTCATCAGCGGACGACCAATTAAATATTGTCCTGGTATAAGGACGCCAATATCTTCAGCGTTTTCTGAAATTACGACAAGAAGATGTGAAATGACTATGACCTGGATTTAGACCAATGCCCGCAAAGGCCGACGATCCCACGGGGCTATAGAAATACTGTTTGGCCATCTTCCCTGCTGCCTCCCACAAGACCCCGAAAGGCTAGGAGAAGGGAAGCAATGAATCGAAGCCGATGTTGAAGCAGTGATTATGAACTTCAGCGCTATGCTGAATAATAGCTGCAAAAGGTTCTCAAACTCGCTCCTTGCGCTCACGAAATTGGTTTCATTGTCCGACCAAATGCATCGGGGAATGCGGCGAGCAGTAACGAATTTTTTGAGGACAAGAAATCTGCAGTTGTTAGATCCTTGACCAATTCCAATCAAATGGCATTTGTTGCAAAACCAGCAACCAGGACAGGACCACAGTTGAAACCGATCAACAATAGCAGTCGAAGGTATTCATTTTCTTGATTTTGCGTAGTAAATTGGGGGGTAATTAATAAATAATTTCGCGCGGAAATATGTCGTTTGTGGAACGGCTGATATATGTTGTTTCATCACGTCATATCTCCGCGCTTTTAAAAGTCACATCTTCGCGCGGAGATATTCGTGTCAAAACGACTTAAGTCCACCCGAAAAAATTTAACAAATTTCATAAGTAAAACAAGAGGAAACGTTGTGAGCCGAGGCAAAGACCGCGGCTCTACTTTAAACCCGTTACTCAGTCAGAATATACATATGTTATCTTATGATTTATGTAATTTATTCTATGTTCGCAAAACGGACGAATTAAATTTTGGAAAATTCCAAAAAATTATGTCGAACCCTATGCTAGATTTTTATATATTAAATGTTATCTGTTTCCAATTTTGCTTACACATAATTTTTACATCAGCTTCTACATTTCTACATGACATGTAGAACTACTCATTCGAGACGTGAATGTATGTGCAGTAGAGAGTGGGAATGAGTCAGCGCTTGGCAGGCGTTGCGTAGCGACTGAACTTTAATTTGTTCCTTCTGGCTATAATAATGATCCGACCTGATCTAGATTCGGCAATCTGTTAGACACGGTCATTTTCCATGACTGCGTTTTTGGTTTTCTCGTACCTTAAAAATTGTGGATTCCACAGACTTTCGTCCTTTGTGGTGCGGAAAGGGGCGAAGGAGGATTGTATATCACAGGAGCTTGGATAGAAAGTTTTGTTGCTCTAGCTCTTCTAGTCTCTGAGATCTAGGCGCTCATTTGGACAAATGGGCAAAACAGACAGGATCGCGTGAGAGAGAGCGAGATGGCTATATTAATCATGCGATCTGATCCAGATTCAAAACTCTGATAGAAATGGTCATCATCTATGATTCTGCGTTTTTAGTGTATGTGTATGTCACAGACTTTCGTCTTTTGTGCGGGCGGAAGGTGGCGGGGCGAAATTTTGAAATACATTTGGAGTAGTGTTATCACACAGGATCAAATTAAAAAATTAAGTAATTTAAATTTCAAATGTTGTCTTCCACTTCTTGGTTGCAGCTTGGACATTTTGGCTTTGTATATTCATTCTCTTCCATGTCGTTTTTTGCTTGGTTGTGGGCCACAATTTGATCCCAACATGTACCGCAAATTTTTACATGATTGCATGGTCGCAACAAAACACACATTGCACGGATTCATTTGAACCATTGATTTATCAGATATCTGACTTGAATTTTAAGCATTCGATGAATGTGACGATGTGGAAGATTTCATATCAGAAGACATTCAATTTAAATTGCCTTCATTATCCACAACTTCAAGGAAGTCCTGCTTTGAAAAGCGGTCAGCTGAGGAAACAGTGCATGTCAGAAATCCCTATTTCACCTCTTTCAAAAAGATCCATTGCATTCATTATTTTTATTGAGCGATCCTGAGAACGGAAATAATTGTGTTAACATATTATTTTTAAATGATTAACTTAAAATGTATTCAACTTACACGTAAGTTTTTCTTCTGTGGCTGATTTCCATTACCACCATTTTGAGAAAGTAAAACAAACTCGCGACTTTTTTCATATTTTAGTTGACCGCTTAAATGCGGATATGCTTTTGGCTCCCTCTTATATAATTATGGTTAAACATTTATAATTAAAATACAACACAATAATTAAACATTAAATAAAACATAACTTTTTAAGCCACTGTCTCTTAAAATGGAGAAAACAGATTCTTGTTAAATGTTATTGCTTCGCATTTTAGAAGGTTAAATCCTTTGATAATTTTGTTTTCTGGTAACAGCGGCAAATGCAAGAATTTCATAAATAGCATATGAGCGTCCTTATTGCATTTAATCGTATTCTCTAACCAATCGATTGCTTGGTATTTTTCTTGCATGCTTGAGTAAAATGAAACCAACAAGCGAAAAAATTAATGTTGGAATGCAGGCCTTTTAACGCGTTTCGCATTGCCTTTTCATAATCAGATATAAAAGATGCTTTTTTAAGGACGCACATGTTTGAGTCTATGTATGTGAATATGTACTGATAACACATCTCCGTTTTGTGAGTCATTTAAACAAAAACAAAACAGGTTATCTAATAAAATAAATTGTTGATTAATTGATTTTTGGTTAAGTAAATGAAATGTAGCATAAGAAGAAATTTACCTGCTGCAAATATTTAATATAAATTATTAAAAGTTGTTTAAAGTCTCCAAAAGAGCACACTTTAAATGTAGAATCAATTAAATAATCCCTATTATGCTGCTGAAGAATATTGGCTTGCATCAAAGCGTCTGAAAAGCTTGCAAAACATTCTCTGCAGAGGATGGAAACTTTGGCAAGAAAGGCTGTCTTTTTCTTTGCAAAGTGCGTTTGACAGCGTCACAATTTATTACAATCTCCGCTTCACCTGTTTTCCTAATTAATTTAATAGAAAAATAAATTATCAGTGTGCATTTCTTGTCTGCTCGCATGCACATAAATATGTAGGTTTGTATGTAAGAATAAATATTTACATGAATATGTTTGTATACGCATGTGTATATTTATATACACTTCGTCACTACGTGGACTCACAGTGGCTCAGGGGTCGTCACGCAGACACTCACATGTGCTTAGTGCGTTTGTGTGCGCAGAAACCCGACACGAAGCAACACGAATCATTTGCTCTGCCGCGGCGCTGTCAAGCAGAATAATGAAGCCGTGTGTGCTTAGGGCCAACGCTATAAGAAGTATAATAACTTACTCAGCAAGAACATCATTAAAAACTTTTTTGGTGTCGAAATTTTGTCGAAATATTATTTTTGCATTTCAATTTTATTTCACTAAGAGCTCTAATTTTTTCTATTTCATTCCATTTTCATTTCATTTTCTGCACTTAAATAAACTCTGGCCCTACAGAATTTGACCCGGCACACATATGCGGTTTCGATTTATTTCAATTTTGTTTTTTACATAAATTTTTTGCTCGCATAATAAAAACAACAGTAGCGAGCAGCCCGCTTGGCTTCCTTCTCTAAATTCAAATTTAATGTTTTCATAGTCCATGCTGTTTGAGCAACCGAATCGCAATGAATACAGAAGAACAATTTTGGCGCGCGCAAGCCCTACCTATTGCACCGAAAAAAATGTATACCATAGGTTCTATATATGTATTTGTTTAATAAATTATATACATATGCATATATTAAGTTATTTGTTTTTATTACTTTAAATACAGCACAAAATCCATTACCAATTTTAGTAAACTAAAATACAGCAAATTATTCACTAGCTATATTTGCTCAGTTAAGAATATGTTTTTCCTTCAGTGAATTTACAGTTAAGGAACCAACTGATGATAAAGAGGTAAAAAAGAGATAAAGAGGCTAATCAGCAGAGCAGAAGTCACAGCAGACCCAGTTGCGTTTTAATTAAATTTCTCGCAAATACGCTGCTAAAGAAGCTCAATAGCTTAACATATATGTATGAAAGCAAGAAATATGGGAGAAAGAAAAATAATTTTTTCTATACACTTTTTGCTCAAAATCGCTGCGCGGAGATATCGTTTGAAAACTTAATTTCTCCGCGCGGTGATATTTCGTTTGGGGATTGGATATGTCATTATAAAGCGACATATCCCCGAGCGGAGAGCGGAGAACTTACTCCAGAAAAAAAGCCGGCAAAATGTGCTGTGTGGAGATAGGTTAGGTTAGGTTACCCCGGACCCGGACGGCCCTCAACGGGGCCTGTCAGAATGACCCTTAGTTATCCGGATTTCGTATGGACCTTACGAGGGTGTTTTTGAGGTTCCGAAGTCCCCCAGAATCAAGCAGTTTCCTGGCGAACTCTTGGAGGCATCGTCCAGTGATTCCAGCATAGGTGCGCCCAGTTATCTTCCCCTTGCCCTTGAAAGAGCCGGACAGCAACAGATGAGATGTTCCAGGGTTTCGACAGCCCCGGGCTCATGACATTTCCTGCAGATGTCGCTGTTGGTGATGTTTAGCCTGGTTGCATGCGACGCAGCCAGGCAGTGGCCTGTTAGCATACCCACAAGCAGTCTACAATCCTTCCGTGGAAGGTGCAGCAGATAGTGGCAGAGTTTATCATTGCGTTCCTTGCAAATGATCTTCGAGATTCTTCAGGTGGTGGTGTTCTTCCACCTGCTCTCGTTTTCTAGTCTGGCCAGCTTTTCTAGGTCGCTTTGTAGCGTTCTGAGGTGAACAGGCACATTTTCTACTCTTTCAGTCGCCAGCCTGACGCCTTCTTTTGCCAGAACGTCCGCCGCTTCGTTTCCTTCGATGCTCTGGTGACTGTGAACCCAATAGACCCGCACTGACTTGGTCGTGCCGAGCGAGTCCAATGCTTCCCTGCTTGCCAGGACACTTCTAGAACTGACCGCAAACGACTGCATCGATTTTATCGCCGCTTGGCTGTCTACAAACATATTGACCACATTGTGTGATCGTTCTGTGTGTTGTGCAACCTCCGCTGCTTTCCTGATGGCAAAAACTTCCGCCTGGAATATGCTGCGGTGGTCCAGTAGCTTATATGACAGCCTTATTTTGGGGTCTGTGCAGTATAAGCCAACTGCTTCTCCTCCTTCCATGTTGGAGCCGTCTGTGTATATGTTGAGGTGTTGGGTCTGGCCCCGTCCTTTTTTCCATTCTTCAGATCCCAGAAATGCGTTTGTTTTGATGTTGAGGCAAGTTCGGGGGTTCATGTAGTCAGTATAACTGATCATGTCCCTGCCAATTGAACTGTGCCCCTATACTTGTGGCCTCATGTTTTCCGACGCAATCAGGCGCTGTGCGGCCTTTCCTGCCGTCAGACGAACTTAGATGTCCAGGGGATCAATTCCAAGTTTCGAGTGCTTTTGTTGGGGTTGATCTCAGTGCCCTCGTGATACAGAGCAGAGCCTGTCGCTGAGTCTTTTCCATAAGCTTGTGGTACGTCTTCTTCCCGGTAGCTTACCACCACACTAAGACTCCATACAGCAGAGTTGGTCGCACCACCGAGATGTAGATCCAATGCATAAGAGCAGGTGACAGACCCCATGTGCTGCTGAGCATCTTCTTTGATGCATATAGCGCAATGGTGACCTTCTTCACCCTTTCCACTACATTGGGTCTCCATGCCAGCTTGCTATCCAATACTGTGCCGAGGTATTTGACTTGTATTTTTGGGGTTAGCCTTGTTTGATTGATTTCGGGGGATCGATGACGGTACCTTGTACCTCTTGGTGAAGAGGATGAGGTCCGTCTTGTCCGCGTTGATACTGAGTCTTACTTCGTCTGCCCACTCACATATATCCCTGAGTGTACTTTCCATTATGGAGCTGAGGGTCGATCGACATACACCTGTAATAAGTACGCTTATGTCGTCCGCATAGGCTGTTATTTTTGGGGCCTTCCTCTCGAATCTCTTAATGAAGTTGTCGATCACCCTGGGGTCCTGATGCGTTTCGGCATCGGTAACCTCGGTGCATCCTGGGAAGTGGGCTTCCATTAGAGCCGTTAGGGCTTCTTTGCTGCCTTCCGACCACTGTCAGCTGACTAGTTTGAGCCGACTTTGTGCTGTAGGTTGCTGCTGGCTTTCTCAGTCTATCCGTTTCATGCACTTTATCAATGTTGGAGCAGAAGTTCCTCCATGAGCTGCGTTGTGCCTTACGTATTTCCTTCTTGTACTTAAGATATGTCGTCAGAGATATTCTGCTATGCCGTAAATTGGCTAAAAGGAATGCTGCGCCCAGTTCAAGCTTAGGCATCGTAAGGGGTTTCAGTGGGGCAAAGTGCCTTCGAACAAAGCCGATTAACCTCAGCGACGTTATCCGTAAATGAACGAGCTTAGATGCAAGCCCCATGGACCTAGAAGCTGGAATCCCAGAAGGCATGGAAGTCAAACCTGGTCTTAGGCTGAAGTACGTAGTGATGAAATGTAGCGTGACCCACAAAAGCGAAGTCTTTGCAAAACTCTGTCCATTCTGAATCAAAAGACTGAGGAAGGATAGGATAATTTCAGCGTGCAATGGTTGACAATACCGAAAGCTTAGTGTGCTTGCAAACACCGATTTGTGGAGTAACTGTAAACAAGAAATTGTCCTTATGGGGCTCCCACATGAGTCCAAGCGCTTTTGTTACACATTGCCATCATCCAGCTTCAGAAAACTTTCCGTTTCGGCATGTGGAACTTTACAAAGCACATCGGGAAAGTTTAAACAGAATTTTAGCAATTGGAAATTGACTCGAGCAAGAAGATTTGTGGTTTGACGCATAATATCCAGCACTTACTCGACCGAATTGCCTACAAATATCATGTCGTCAACGGCAACTCATTGTTGTTGTTGTTTAAAGTTTAACAATGTACTGTAAATGTAAAATTACATGTCAACTAATTAATCGAAGGGACTAAGGCAAATACTCAGACCCGGTAGCGCTGATTATCGACTCAGTAGCCGATATGGTCCCACCAACAGCCAAATTTAGGTTAGAGAAAAGGCAGTAGCCGAACAATTCCCAATTACAGCTATTTAAATTAAATTAAGTTATTGATTAAGATAATTTTGACCATATTAGAACATATTAGTATCAAAGGAAAACAGATCGAAAAATTGGTTATAGTTACGGCAAAGGCTACGGAAAGATTCATAATCCGAGTAGTTAGAAAGACAGAGTTGGAGATGAAGAGGAAAGTAATGCCTAGTCGGGTGGAAAGGAGCAGCAATACTAATAAGGCTGATGAAGGCAGTCGATTCGACCTCACCAGAGAGAAGCTTATGGAGGAAGAGAACTTTGTGGCAGATTCTACGGGGTTTAAGAGAGTGGAGGTTAATTAAGCGCAACCTACTTTCATAAGATGGGAGATGGATCGAAGGGTCCCAATTGAGTCCGCGGAGAGCAAAGATGAGGAACTGTTTTTGTACTTATTCGAGCGTATCCTGAAATTTTTGGTAGTGAGGAAACCAGACACAAGAACCATATTCCAAGATAGGCCGGACCAGGGAAACATACAGAAGTTTTGTAGTATACGGGTCTGGCTTTGTTAGAAATAGTAGAGATATGAGAGTTGAAACATAGGTTAGGTACAAAGGTAATGGCCAAGTCGTTAACTTTGAAGAGGCGTTGTACGATAATGTTTTTGATAGAGTAATCGAAAAGGTATGGCTTATTACGGTGAAAAGTTATAATATTGCATTTAGAAATGTTAAGAGGTAGAATGTTGATTAAGCACCTGTTGTTAAAAGCATCAAGATCTGATTGCAAAGATAGTGGGGACAAGAGTTCACTGTAGGAAAAACATAGCTTAACGTCACCAGCATACATTAGGACACGGGAATGAGATAACATTTGAGGAAGATCGTTAATAAATAGCAGAGCTCGCAAATGACAGTTGGTCGTTTTTTCTTATATGCTCAGCTTCGTAACATAACCGAAAAGGTTTTGGTCAAACGCTTTGCATTGACTCATTCGTGTGACGCTCTCAAATGAGTGTCGCGTAAAGAGTAATACGATTTTCGCTCACACAAAGACTCTCAGCAAAAGACAATTTGACTAAAAAACTCAACAGAAATGATCTTTGCCTTCGTGTGCATGTAAATACATACATACATACATGCATATAAATGTAAATGAGAACGCAACAATCGCGTGTGTTTACCCATACATACGCAAAAGACAATTTGCTTCATTTAACTCAAGCAAACGATCAGTGAGTGACTTGAGCGAAACGAAAACAGAAATAACTGTCTCGCTCAGAGCGCGAGCAAGCTAAGCCAAACGCGACAAAAACATTTTCTGTCTGAGTCTTTTTTATTTTGTGAGTGAGAGACACTTATTTGCAGACAACGAAAAAGTGTCAACAGTTATTTGCGAGCTCTGATAAATAGGTTAAATAGCAAGGGACCCAGATGGCTACCTTGAGGAACCCCAGATGAGAGAGGAGTTAAAGCAGACACGTTGAGAACGGTTACAAAGGTAAGAATTAGTCCAGTAAAGAGCTTAGTCGGAAACCCTAGAAGAGACATTTTATGAATTAATAGATTGTGATTGACGGAGTCGAAGGCTTTACTAAAGTCAGTGTAAACGACATAAGTTTGACACTGTTTAGCAAATCCCGCAGTTACAAAGGTGGAAAATTCAAGGAGATTAGTAGAAACTGAGCGACGTTTAACGAATCCATGCTGTGATTCAGAGAATACGGAAATTCAAAAATGTTGCAGCTGAGAGGTACGATTTTTAAAGAGTTTAGGAATGGCAGATAAATTGGAAATACAGCAGTAGTTAGAGACATCAGATTTAGATGCCTTTTTATGAAAGGGAACTATATAGGATTTTTTCCAGACGGTGGAAAATCACCAGTCTCGAGAGACAAGTTGAAAAGTTTTAGGAGAGGCACATCCATGGCTATCTGATGCAAATTAAGTTAAGAGTTCAGTATTAACTTAATTTGAACCATATTTTATGAATGTAACCTATCTTTTAGAAATTGTTTTTTATGTCAAGAGTAAAGATACAGTTTTAGCATTCTTATGAGTAATAACCGAAAAAATAACAAACAACTTTCTTGTATTTTTTAGTGCCAGCCGAGGATATTTGGCGCGGAGTAACTGCAGTCAGCAATGCTGGAAAGAAAAGGGGCCGTGGGAAAGGAAGTGGAAAAAAAGTGGCGAAAGACCTAAATAAAGGACAAACTATAGGACTTGGGAAAAATAATTGCATATGGCCCGGCTTAAATTCACCTGTAATTCGTGGAAATGAACTCGTATATCAGCAAAAACTTTCTGACAACTTGGACCGAGAAAATGGAATTTTTAAGTTGCGCGATTCATTAAGTAATTTTAGAATGGTGAAATTAAATTCAATAGATCGTGGATGGTCTGGAAGTAAAATGCCAGGAAGAAGTATTGGCCCCCCTGATACTGTGGGAGAAGAAGAATTCAGTTCATTTGATACACGGGTGTTGGAAAATAAAATTGTTTTTATTATGAAAGGAAATATGGGAAGGAAACGTAGATATTCTGTTTTATCCGTTACTGGAAATGGCAATGGTTTAGGAGGGTTTGCTACAGTAAAAGCCCCAGAAGTTCGAACAGCTCTTAGAAAGTCAAAAAATCGTGCAGGTCAAAAACTGATCAATATAAGTCTTTGTGAAAACAGGACCATTTATCATGATTTTTTTACTGGTTTTGGAAAGACAAAGATATATTGCTTTAAAAAACCTGAAGGCTATGGATTAATATGCCATCGTGCAATACAAACTATTTGCAAGGTTATAGGGATAAAAGATTTATACGCAAAAATTGAAGGTTCTACAAATCTTCAGCACATAGTTAAAGCTTTTATTATTGGTCTAATGCGCCAGAAATCATATCAAAATATTGCTAATGAAACAAATTTAAATATTGTTGAGCAACGAAACGCAAGGAATGGATATACGGAAATTAAAGCAATTGCTCCAATGTCTACAGTACAAGAAAGTAATAAGCGTGCTGTCGACATTATGCATTTTACACTAGGAAATAAAATTGTATTACAAAAATCAGCAACGTATCCATTTTATGTTGACTCAAAAGGCCATAAAATATTTCAAATGAAAGAAGAACGTTTTCGAAACCAAGCTAATGTAAGATTACACAAATTGGTCAATTTCTATGGATAATATATTTTAATAAATTACATAAAAAAAGACTCTCCTCTTGTTTTCACTATCGCAAACCTGGTAAGTCTCAGAGAGCTCAAGAGCTTAGTAACCAAATGTAAACCATAACAACCTTAACCCGGACGACCTTCGAATATTAGTCAGACATCTATTTTTCCAGTATATCCGCGATCGTTCGTTGAACGCTTCGTGTGTCATAAGGCACCGCTCCTCTGTCAGGTGGGTGAGCGGAGCCCCTGCCTGCCTTCCTCGCGTAACAGACTTCGCTTACGCCACTTGATGGTGCAGTTTTTAAGTCCTCGAGAATCGAGGTGTTTTTGGTAATGCCAATTAGTTCCCTTGGCGTCTTTCTGGAGGATGTGTCATCTTCCAGTGATGCTGGCTCCGGTGCGCCTAGGTGTCTTCTACTTTCCCGTGATAGATTCGGACAGTTGCATACGAGATGTTCCAGTGTTTCGATTGCCCCGGGTTCATCACATTTCCCACAGCTGTCTTGGTTGGTGATGGCTATTTTAGCTGCATGTGCCGCAGACAGACAGTGACCTGTAAGTATTCCCACTAGCAGTCTGCAGTCATTCTGTGGTAGTTGCAGTAGAAAGTGACTGAGTTGCTCCTTGCACGTGGTTCTCTAGGTTCGGCAGGTGGTATTCTGTATGAAGACAACCGCCTGAAATAAGCTGCATCGGACCGGTAGCATATACATACATATCACAGCCTTATATTAGGGTTTGTGCAATATCTACCGAGATGGAAGTTTGATCCGGACACATCTAGTTCTGAAAATATACGGATAGACGCCACAGCATAGAAATGCGCAGGAATTAGCACGCCTTAAATATCGGAATGCTCTAAAATTGAAAGTAATGGTCCTAAGTTCACTATTCACAGTTCTCTTGTAAAAATATGGACAACAGAAATCCACGCCTGTAGTATCAAAAGCGTAGGACGCGATTACACGGCCCTTCGGCAGGTCAGCTGTGATATGCCTATGTACACATATAGATGAAGATGGCCACAGCGGTTTTTCATCTCGAGTGGCCCCTGGCTGAGACTCGATTAACAACGAAGACGCTAAAACCTAATGGGTCAGTGCGAACAAAACAAGGTAGCATCAGTCCTAGGGAATCATAAAAACGAAAATAGTTCACACATTGAGCGCTTTGTCGGCTTTGACGACAACTGTGTGGGCTCTATTGAAAAGAGAAATTCACTGGATGCAGGCTTCTCAAACCAATCCAACGACTATCCAAATGTCCTACCACTTGGCATTTGCCACACAAAACGGCCACCCTCTGCACCAGGCTGTGTAGTGTGCAAGCTGTTCCTGTTGGAACTATTAAACGTTTTTCGGCAAATCTAGAGAAGTTGGATGGCTGGCGTAGTTAAATTCTAGTGACTGTGACGTTCCTCGGCCGGGGTATGCTCGTCGTGCCGCGGTTCACAGAAATTTTGGTTGGTTTCTGGATGTGGTAGCTAAAATAGATGCCCTTGAGTCAAGAATAAGGCGTAGGGTTAAGCAGTATAGAAACAAAGTATCTTTATTCTTCTTAATAGTACAAGGTAGTTGTGATGGGTGATGCTGGCCTCCGGTAGGGTTCTTCCGTCGCCGTCTTCCTTCTAACTTGGCTACTCGGCCGCACGTGGCTGTTTGTTGCGTGCGGATCGTGGTTGGTCGTCGGTCCCCGTGAAACCGATTGCGGGGTATTAGCAGTGCGCGATTGTGGTCGGACGGCCCTGTGGGAAGAATCGCGACAGAGGTGAGTACACTCTGACGCTAAGAGTGGTTACAGGGGTAAATACTCTCTGTGGGGGGTGGGTGAAGGCTAGAGGTGAATACTCTCTGGGGGGGGGAAACCAGCGGTTGCAGAGGTGAATACTCCTCTGTAGACGAGGGATTGTAGAGGTAAATACTCTCTATGGAGACGAGTTAAGGATAGAGGCGAATTGTTGCAGAGGTAAGAACGCTCTGTGGAGACGAGTTGTTGCAGAGGTAAGAACTCTCTGTGGAGACGAGTTGTTGCAGAGGTAAATACTCTCTGTGGAGACGAGTTGTGGCAGAGGTAAGAACTCTCGGTGGAGACGAGTTGTTGCAGAGGTAAGAACTCTCTGTGGAGACGAGTTGTTGCAGAGGTAAGAACTCTCTGTGGAGACGAGTTGTTGCAGAGGTAAATACTCTCTGTGGAGACGAGTTGTGGCAGAGGTAAGAACTCTCTGTGGAGACGAGTTGTTGCAGAGGTAAATACTCTCTGTGGAGACGAGTTGTGGCAGAGGTAAGAACTCCGTTTATGGTCCGGTGATGGTCCTACTGGCCTGTTTTGGCGCGATGCACGTTTCTCCGCCTTTCCATAGTCGGAACCTTCGCTGCGCGTGTGGGTGTCTGGAGCCCAGGTTGTCCTGCACCTCTCTGATGTGCCTAGCGGCCAGTTGGTGCCCCGCCGGTACGTTCCATGCGGTGGGGATGTGGCCTGGTTCGTCCTCCCACTCGGCTGCCTCGCGTTGTTCCTCCTGTGGTGTTGCCGGTCCGAGGTTCAGGATGTCCCTGTCTTCCTCCTCGACCTGCTGGGCCCATGTTAGCTTCGACGGCGGCTTTGGCTGTGGCAGCGTTGGCATCACCCGGCTTATCCTTTTTCGTTTGGGGTAATCGTAGTCTTCCGGTTCCGGGTTCTGCTGCTGTTGTTGGGTTGCCGTTTGTGTGGTGCTTGGTCCGTTATACCTCCGTATTTCCTGGGCTCTTTTTGGCGTTGTCACCTTGGTACCCGATACTTTCATCCGTGTCCCTAACGGTGGAGTGTATGCCAGTGTTTGCGTTTTTCTCCCTTTGCTCTTTTCCTCCAGTATTCGCTGTTTGAAACGTTTTGCCGTTGTCTCGAATTTTGTATTCATGTCTCTGAAACGATAGAGAGATGGTTCTGTTATTGCTTCGGTTGTTTCTGTTGTTTTCAGCTGCGAGACGTGCGCTCTAAATTTTTTGTTAGTATTGAGTTTTTTGACTGTTACAATCACCGGGGAAATTAACTCGAGGATCTGACAGAGGCCGTTGTTTTGTCGATTTTTTTTTGACATTGGGTGTGTTTTCACCCATACTACGTCCCCTACTTTGGGTCTCCATTCTCGTTTCCTTAAGTTGTAGTGTCTTGTTTGTTTTGCCGCTGCTTCTTCCATATTTTGTCTGGCCATTGCTTCTGCCTCTTGTCTTGTTTCTGTGTTTTCTCGTTGTATGTCGTCGAATCCCGATCCTATGGTCACTTCGTCGAATAGGTTCCCTGGCAGCCTTAATTCCCTGCCAAATAGTAGGTACGCCGGGCTGAATCCAGTTGATTCCGATTTGCTGCTGTTCATCGCTAGTGTCAGTTCTGGTAGATGTTCGTCCCATTTGTTGTGTCTTCCTGCGGCAAACTGTGCGATCATTGTTTTTAGTGTCCTGTTTGCTCGCTCCGTTGGGTTTTCTTGTGGTGTGTATGGTGCTGTGAACTTTTGTGTTATACCCCACGTTTCCATTACCTGTTTTGTCTTTCGGCTCGTGAATTGAACTCCGTTGTCCGATATCAGCTGTTTTGGTGCGCCTCCCCTTGCCAGTATTTTCTCCCTGAACGCCTTTAGGGAGGAATCAGCTGTCGCCTGTCTAGCCAATGTGACCTCCACCCATTTGGAAAACTTATCGATAAACACGATCATTACTGTGTTTCCATGCGAAGTTCTGGGAAGTGGTCCGACGAAATCGACACATATTGTTTCCCACGGTGCCGTTGTGTTCGAATGATTCTCTTCCAGCACTCGGATGCGTTCGTGTTTCGGTACACAAAGTTTCCATGCTTGGGAGTCTTCGTCATTGTGGTTAGGTATGTGCCTATAAAGTCTCCCCTGCTTTATCACAAAGTCGGGTATTTCCTTCGGGTTTGTTTTTACCTGTTCCCATTTGTCTTGGTACCAAGCACATTCCACTACGGCTGACAGCCGGATGTTTTCGCGTGGTAAGCGGGATAGTCCGTCCGCCACTGCGTTCAACTTCCCTTTCCTGTACCGGATTTCAAACGTAAATGGTTGTAACCCCAACGCCCATCTTGCTATTCGGCCGGATGGACCAATTTGCTAGTCCCAAGAAACTGTGTACCTGCTTGAGTGTCGTTGGGGCAGCTAATTCTAGTACCGCCGCAATTTTATCGGGGTCCGTGTGAATTCCGTCTTCACTCATCATGTGACCCAGACACTTTAGTTTTTTTTGGAAGAAGTGGCATTTTTTTCGTTAATACGAAGATTTGCCCTTCTCAGCCGTTCCAGCACTTCTTGTAGCTTCTGTCGGTGTTCCTCCTTCGTCCGCCCGATCATGACTATGTCGTCTAGGTATGCGAAGGCAAATGGTTCCATATCAGGTCCGATTACTGTATCCAAGGCCCTTTGGAAAGTTGCTGGAGCTGTCGTGAGCCCGAATGGCATTACTTTCCATTGGAACAATCCTCGCCCTGGTGCAGTGAACGCGGTGTATGGTCGGCTGCGTTTTTCCATTGGAATCTGCCAGTACCCTGACTTCAGGTCTAGGGTGCTAATAAACTTTGCCTCCCTGAGTTGGTTCAGGATGAAGTCCATCCTGGGCATTGGGTAAGCGTCTTTTTCCGTTTTTTCATTCAGTAATCTGTACTCCACACAGAGCCTCCATTTATCCGTTTCCTTCTTGTTTACCAAGACCACTGATGCGCTGTATGGGCTTCGTGAAGGTTCTATCAGATCTTGTCTTATTAGTTCGTCTATTTCCCGGTTTATTATCTCCATTTGTGCCGGGTTGCGGGGATAATACCTCTGTTTGATGGGTCTGTCATCTTTTAGGAATATTCTATGTGATGTTATGTTGCTCACTCCCTTCAGCGTTTCGAACTTGGTGACTTCCGACGTAATCCATTCCTCCAGGTCTTCATCTACTGTCTCCGGTTGTGTGTTTCTTACATGTTCCTCCGCTTGACTCGTAACGGGTCCCTCGTCGATCCTTACGGATGCCTGACCGCACGTTATTGTTGTGCCCGTGCTCTCTAGAAAATCCATTCCTAGTATTGGGTTGTCTGGTAGCCCGGTCATTATAAGGAATGTTTGTTTGGATGTACGTCCTCCCAGTTCCACTGTTGTTTCGAATCTTCGTGATGTTTTGCGTGTGCTCCCATCTGCCAGTCTTATTACTCGCTTTTCGTTTTCTTCGGTTCCTTCGTTTTTTATTTTATTTGTCGTCTCTTCGCTGATCATGCATCTTGAGGCCCCTGTGTCGATGATCACTTTCATCATCTTTGTGCCGATCTTTGCCCAGCCCAGGAGTTCCTTGTCCTTGTGTATTAGACATGATGTTTCCCGCTTGTGCCGATCTAGGCTTCGGGAGCTTGACGGTTGACTCCCGAGCCCTGCCCGTTTCCCTGTGGCTTTCTACAGCATTCTATCGTCCGGACCCCTTGTTTGTTGCATGTCCAGCAATATAGGATCGGCTTTTTGTTACATGCTCTCGCCTCGTGTCCGTTCTCCCCGCACCGGCGGCATTTTTGTCCCCATTGTGGCTGTTGTTCCGTTGGGCTGTACTGTGGTTGTTGGTGCCATTGTTTTCCGTTAACCTTTGACAGTCCCGCTTCCGTCTATAACCGTTCGAATTCCTCTGCTGTAGTCAGGAATTCTATTAATGACTTGAACTCGCTTCTTTTTACATACAGCTTGATAGATAGCCGGCAGTTTCGGTATGTGATCTCTAGCTTCTCTTGCTCTGTGTATGTTCCGAACCTCATTAACTTCCTTAGAGCTGGCACATACTCCCTCACCGTCTCTGTTTCCGTTTGTTTACGGTTTGCCACCTGTTTTTCGAGTTCTTCCTGGTACCTGGGAGATATGAAGTTCTCCTTGAGTCCTTCCTTTACTTATTCCCATGTTGTTACGGGTGTTGGCTTTGTATGCCACCAATCCAGTGCACTTTCCTCCAATATTATCGGCATCGCGAACACCAAGTGGTCGTATTCCACTCCATATGTCTCTGATAGCTCTTCCATCCTGCTTAGGAACTCCAGCAGATCTGCTCTTCCCGCGTAGGTCGTATCCCATTTCCGTATTCTATCTATTATCGCCACCGCTTCTGGCGAACCCTTCCGCATCTGTTTCGGGAATAGTGATTTTTTCCTTCCTGATCTTGTTTCTCCTTGGGGCTCCTCTGCCGTGATCTGTATTTGCGCGCATTTTTGCGGCGATTGTTGCCTTGGGCTCTTTTTTGTTTGTGTTGCCGACAGCTGTTCCAGTCTCTCCTGTACATGCTCCGGCAGGTCTGTTTTCTCCATGAACCGTGATAGTTGTCTCCTTAGGATTTCTACCTTTTCCAATTTCTCCAAGCCGAATTCCTCGCAGTAGCCTTGTAGTTCTGCCTTCGTTGCTTGGCTAATCCACTGCTTTGCCATCTTGACCTTTTCTGAGACACTATTATGCTACCACAACCTGCTCGGGCGCCACTGTGACGTTCCTCGGCCGGGGTATGCTCGTCGTGCCGCGGTTCACAGAAATTTTGGTTGGTTTCTGGATGTGGTAGCTAAAATAGATGCCCTTGAGTCAAGAATAAGGCGTAGGGTTAAGCAGTATAGAAACAAAGTATCTTTATTCTTCTTAATAGTACAAGGTAGTTGTGATGGGTGATGCTGGCCTCCGGTAGGGTTCTTCCGTCGCCGTCTTCCTTCTAACTTGGCTACTCGGCCGCACGTGGCTGTTTGTTGCGTGCGGATCGTGGTTGGTCGTCGGTCCCCGTGAAACCGATTGCGGGGTATTAGCAGTGCGCGATTGTGGTCGGACGGCCCTGTGGGAAGAATCGCGACAGAGGTGAGTACACTCTGACGCTAAGAGTGGTTACAGGGGTAAATACTCTCTGTGGGGGGTGGGTGAAGGCTAGAGGTGAATACTCTCTGGGGGGGGGAAACCAGCGGTTGCAGAGGTGAATACTCCTCTGTAGACGAGGGATTGTAGAGGTAAATACTCTCTATGGAGACGAGTTAAGGATAGAGGCGAATTGTTGCAGAGGTAAGAACGCTCTGTGGAGACGAGTTGTTGCAGAGGTAAGAACTCTCTGTGGAGACGAGTTGTTGCAGAGGTAAATACTCTCTGTGGAGACGAGTTGTGGCAGAGGTAAGAACTCTCGGTGGAGACGAGTTGTTGCAGAGGTAAATACTCTCTGTGGAGACGAGTTGTTGCAGAGGTAAGAACTCTCTGTGGAGACGAGTTGTTGCAGTGTCTTGTTTGTTTTGCCGCTGCTTCTTCCATATTTTGTCTGGCCATTGCTTCTGCCTCTTGTCTTGTTTCTGTGTTTTCTCGTTGTATGTCGTCGAATCCCGATCCTATGGTCACTTCGTCGAATAGGTTCCCTGGCAGCCTTAATTCCCTGCCAAATAGTAGGTACGCCGGGCTGAATCCAGTTGATTCCGATTTGCTGCTGTTCATCGCTAGTGTCAGTTCTGGTAGATGTTCGTCCAATTTGTTGTGTCTTCCTGCGGCAAACTGTGCGATCATTGTTTTTAGTGTCCTGTTTGCTCGCTCCGTTGGGTTTTCTTGTGGTGTGTATGGTGCTGTGAACTTTTGTGTTATACCCCACGTTTCCATTACCTGTTTTGTCTTTCGGCTCGTGAATTGAACTCCGTTGTCCGATATCAGCTGTTTTGGTGCGCCTCCCCTTGCCAGTATTTTCTCCCTGAACGCCTTTAGGAAGGAATCAGCTGTCGCCTGTCTAGCCAATGTGACCTCCACCCATTTGGAAAACTTATCGATAAACACGATCATTACTGTGTTTCCATGCGAAGTTCTGGGAAGTGGTCCGACGAAATCGACACATATTGTTTCCCACGGTGCCGTTGTGGTCGAATGATTCTCTTCCAGCACTCGGATGCGTTCGTGTTTCGGTACACAAAGTTTCCATGCTTGGGAGTCTTCGTCATTGTGGTTAGGTATGTGCCTATAAAGTCTCCCCTGCTTTATCACAAAGTCGGGTATTTCCTTCGGGTTTGTTTTTACCTGTTCCCATTTGTCTTGGTACCAAGCACATTCCACTACGGCTGACAGCCGGATGTTTTCGCGTGGTAAGCGGGATAGTCCGTCCGCCACTGCGTTCAACTTCCCTTTCCTGTACCGGATTTCAAACGTAAATGGTTGTAACCCCAACGCCCATCTTGCTATTCGGCCGGATGGACTCTCAATGGAATTGAGCCATTTCAAGGCCTGGTGGTCTGTGACGACAATGAATTTGTACCCCTCCAGGTACATTCTCATCTTGTGGATGCTCCAATAGATGGCCAGGCATTCCTTCTCCGTAGCGGAGTAGCGTGTTTCTTCGCTTTTTAGCCGGCGACTTGCATATGCGATTACGTGCTCTCCGTCTGCATCTTCTTGGGTTAACACCGCCCCGATCCCACAGTCACTTGCGTCTGTTTACAGAATGAACTGTTTACTAAAGTCCGGGCATGCTAGAACTGGTGCTTCTGTGAGGCACAGTTTGAGGTCATCAAAAGCTTTCTGGTGGGTTTCTTCCCAACCAAATTTTTGGCCCTTTTTTAGCAGGTCTTGTAGTGCCTGTGCACGTTCGGTAAAGGCTGGTACGAACCTTCGGTACCAATTTGCTAGTCCCAAGAAACTGTGTACCTGCTTGAGTGTCGTTGGGGCAGCTAATTCTAGTACCGCCGCAATTTTATCGGGGTCCGTGTGAATTCCGTCTTCACTCATCATGTGACCCAGATACTTTAGTTTTTTTTGGAAGAAGTGGCATTTTTTCCGTTAATACGAAGATTTGCCCTTCTCAGCCGTTCCAGCACTTCTTGTAGCTTCTGTCGGTGTTCCTCCTTCGTCCGCCCGATCATGACTATGTCGTCTAGGTATGCGAAGGCAAATGGTTCCATATCAGGTCCGATTACTGTATCCAAGGCCCTTTGGAAAGTTGCTGGAGCTGTCGTGAGCCCGAATGGCATTACTTTCCATTGGAACAATCCTCGCCCTGGTGCAGTGAACGCGGTGTATGGTCGGCTGCGTTTTTCCATTGGAATCTGCCAGTACCCTGACTTCAGGTCTAGGGTGCTAATAAACTTTGCCTCCCTGAGTTGGTTCAGGATGAAGTCCATCCTGGGCATTGGGTAAGCGTCTTTTTCCGTTTTTTCTTTCAGTAATCTGTACTCCACACAGAGCCTCCATTTATCCGTTTCCTTCTTGTTTACCAAGACCACTGATGCGCTGTATGGGCTTCGTGAAGGTTCTATCAGATCTTGTCTTATTAGTTCGTCTATTTCCCGGTTTATTATCTCCATTTGTGCCGGGTTGCGGGGATAATACCTCTGTTTGATGGGTCTGTCATCTTTTAGGAATATTCTATGTGATGTTATGTTGCTCACTCCCTTCAGCGTTTCGAACTTGGTGACTTCCGACGTAATCCATTCCTCCAGGTCTTCATCTACTGTCTCCGGTTGTGTGTTTCTTACATGTTCCTCCGCTTGACTCGTAACGGGTCCCTCGTCGATCCTTACGGATGCCTGACCGCACGTTATTGTTGTGCCCGTGCTCTCTAGAAAATCCATTCCTAGTATTGGGTTGTCTGGTAGCCCGGTCATTATAAGGAATGTTTGTTTGGATGTACGTCCTCCCAGTTCCACTGTTGTATCGAATCTTCGTGATGTTTTGCGTGTGCTCCCATCTGCCAGTCTTATTACTCGCTTTTCGTTTTCTTCGGTTCCTTCGTTTTTTATTTTATTTGTCGTCTCTTCGCTGATCATGCATCTTGAGGCCCCTGTGTCGATGATCACTTTCATCATCTTTGTGCCGATCTTTGCCCAGCCCAGGAGTTCCTTGTCCTTGTGTATTAGACATGATGTTTCCCGCTTGTGCCGATCTAGGCTTCGGGAGCTTGACGGTTGACTCCCGAGCCCTGCCCGTTTCCCTGTGGCTTTCTACAGCATTCTATCGTCCGGACCCCTTGTTTGTTGCATGTCCAGCAATATAGGATCGGCTTTTTGTTACATGCTCTCGCCTCGTGTCCGTTCTCCCCGCACCGGCGGCATTTTTGTCCCCATTGTGGCTGTTGTTCCGTTGGGCTGTACTGTGGTTGTTGGTGCCATTGTTTTCCGTTAACCTTTGACAGTCCCGCTTCCGTCTATAACCGTTCGAATTCCTCTGCTGTAGTCAGGAATTCTATTAATGACTTGAACTCGCTTCTTTTTACATACAGCTTGATAGATAGCCGGCAGTTTCGGTATGTGATCTCTAGCTTCTCTTGCTCTGTGTATGTTCCGAACCTCATTAACTTCCTTAGAGCTGGCACATACTCCCTCACCGTCTCTGTTTCCGTTTGTTTACGGTTTGCCACCTGTTTTTCGAGTTCTTCCTGGTACCTGGGAGATATGAAGTTCTCCTTGAGTCCTTCCTTTACTTATTCCCATGTTGTTACGGGTGTTGGCTTTGTATGCCACCAATCCAGTGCACTTTCCTCCAATATTATCGGCATCGCGAACACCAAGTGGTCGTATTCCACTCCATATGTCTCTGATAGCTCTTCCATCCTGCTTAGGAACTCCAGCAGATCTGCTCTTCCCGCGTAGGTCGTATCCCATTTCCGTATTCTATCTATTATCGCCACCGCTTCTGGCGAACCCTTCCGCATCTGTTTCGGGAATATTGATTTTTTCCTTCCTGATCTTGTTTCTCCTTGGGGCTCCTCTGCCGTGATCTGTATTTGCGCGCATTTTTGCGGCGATTGTTGCCTTAGGCTCTTTTTTGTTTGTGTTGCCGACAGCTGTTCCAGTCTCTCCTGTACATGCTCCGGCAGGTCTGTTTTCTCCATGAACCGTGATAGTTGTCTCCTTAGGATTTCTACCTTTTCCAATTTCTCCAAGCCGAATTCCTCGCAGTAGCCTTGTAGTTCTGCCTTCGTTGCTTGGCTAATCCACTGCTTTGCCATCTTGACCTTTTCAGAGACACTATTATGCTACCACAACCTGCTCGGGCGCCACTGTGACGTTCCTCGGCCGGGGTATGCTCGTCGTGCCGCGGTTCACAGAAATTTTGGTTGGTTTCTGGATGTGGTAGCTAAAATAGATGCCCTTGAGTCAAGAATAAGGCGTAGGGTTAAGCAGTATAGAAACAAAGTATCTTTATTCTTCTTAATAGTACAAGGTAGTTGTGATGGGTGATGCTGGCCTCCGGTAGGGTTCTTCCGTCGCCGTCTTCCTTCTAACTTGGCTACTCGGCCGCACGTGGCTGTTTGTTGCGTGCGGATCGTGGTTGGTCGTCGGTCCCCGTGAAACCGATTGCGGGGTATTAGCAGTGCGCGATTGTGGTCGGACGGCCCTGTGGGAAGAATCGCTACAGAGGTGAGTACACTCTGACGCTAAGAGTGGTTACAGGGGTAAATACTCTCTGTGGGGGGTGGGTGAAGGCTAGAGGTGAATACTCTCTGGGGGGGGGAAACCAGCGGTTGCAGAGGTGAATACTCCTCTGTAGACGAGGGATTGTAGAGGTAAATACTCTCTATGGAGACGAGTTAAGGATAGAGGCAAATTGTTGCAGAGGTAAGAACGCTCTGTGGAGACGAGTTGTTGCAGAGGTAAGAACTCTCTGTGGAGACGAGTTGTTGCAGAGGTAAATACTCTCTGTGGAGACGAGTTGTGGCAGAGGTAAGAACTCTCGGTGGAGACGAGTTGTTGCAGAGGTAAATACTCTCTGTGGAGACGAGTTGTTGCAGAGGTAAGAACTCTCTGTGGAGACGAGTTGTTGCAGAGGTAAGAACTCTCTGTGGAGACGAGTTGTGGCAGAGGTAAGAACTCTCTGTGGAGACGAGTTGTTGCAGAGGTAAATACTCTCTGTGGAGACGAGTTGTGGCAGAGGTAAGAACTCTCTGTGGAGACGAGTTGTTGCAGAGGTAAATACTCTCTGTGGAGACGAGTTGTGGCAGAGGTAAGAACTCCGTTTATGGTCCGGTGATGGTCCCACTGGCCTGTTTTGGCGCGATGCACGTTTCTCCGCCTTTCCATAGTCGTAACCTTCGATGCGCGTGTGGGTGTCTGGAGCCCAGGTTGTCCTGCACCTCTCTGATGTGCCTAGCGGCCAGTTGGTGCCCCGCCGGTACGTTCCATGCGGTGGGGATGTGGCCTGGTTCGTCCTCCCACTCAGCTGCCTCGCGTTGTTCCTCCTGTGGTGTTGCCGGTCCGAGGTCCAGGATGTCCCTGTCTTCCTCCTCGACCTGCTGGGCCCATGTTAGCTTCGACGGCGGCTTTGGCTGTGGCAGCGTTGGCATCACCCGGCTTATCCTTTTTCGTTTGGGGTAATCGTAGTCTTCCGGTTCCGGGTTCTGCTGCTGTTGTTGGGTTGCCGTTTGTGTGGTGCTTGGTCCGTTATACCTCCGTATTTCCTGGGCTCTTTTTGGCGTTGTCACCTTGGTACCCGATACTTTCATCCGTGTCCCTAACGGTGGAGTGTATGCCAGTGTTTGCGTTTTTCTCCCTTTGCTCTTTTCCTCCAGTATTCGCTGTTTGAAACGTTTTGCCGTTGTCTCGAATTTTGTATTCATATCTCTGAAACGATAGAGAGATGGTTCTGTTATTGCTTCGGTTGTTTCTGTTGTTTTCAGCTGCGAGACGTGCGCTCTTAATTTTTTGTTAGTATTGAGGTTTTTGACTGTTACAATCACCGGGGAAATTAACTCGAGGATCTGACAGAGGCCGTTGTTTTGTCGATTTTTTTTTGACATTGGGTGTGTTTTCACCCATACTACGTCCCCTACTTTGGGTCTCCATTCTCGTTTCCTTAAGTTGTAGTGTCTTGTTTGTTTTGCCGCTGCTTCTTCCATATTTTGTCTGGCCATTGCTTCTGCCTCTTGTCTTGTTTCTGTGTTTTCTCGTTGTATGTCGTCGAATCCCGATCCTATGGTCACTTCGTCGAATAGGTTCCCTGGCAGCCTTAATTCCCTGCCAAATAGTAGGTACGCCGGGCTGAATCCAGTTGATTCCGATTTGCTGCTGTTCATCGCTAGTGCCAGTTCTGGTAGATGTTCGTCCCATTTGTTGTGTCTTCCTGCGGCAAACTGTGCGATCATTGTTTTTAGTGTCCTGTTTGCTCGCTCCGTTGGGTTTTCTTGTGGTGTGTATGGTGCTGTGAACTTTTGTGTTATACCCCACGTTTCCATTACCTGTTTTGTCTTTCGGCTCGTGAATTGAACTCCGTTGTCCGATATCAGCTGTTTTGGTGCGCCTCCCCTTGCCAGTATTTTCTCCCTGAACGCCTTTAGGAAGGAATCAGCTGTCGCCTGTCTAGCCAATGTGACCTCCACCCATTTGGAAAACTTATCGATAAACACGATCATTACTGTGTTTCCATGCGAAGTTCTGGGAAGTGGTCCGACGAAATCGACACATATTGTTTCCCACGGTGCCGTTGTGTTCGAATGATTCTCTTCCAGCACTCGGATGCGTTCGTGTTTCGGTACACAAAGTTTCCATGCTTGGGAGTCTTCGTCATTGTGGTTAGGTATGTGCCTATAAAGTCTCCCCTGCTTTATCACAAAGTCGGGTATTTCCTTCGGGTTTGTTTTTACCTGTTCCCATTTGTCTTGGTACCAAGCACATTCCACTACGGCTGACAGCCGGATGTTTTCGCGTGGTAAGCGGGATAGTCCGTCCGCCACTGCGTTCAACTTCCCTTTCCTGTACCGGATTTCAAACGTAAATGGTTGTAACCCCAACGCCCATCTTGCTATTCGGCCGGATGGACCAATTTGCTAGTCCCAAGAAACTGTGTACCTGCTTGAGTGTCGTTGGGGCAGCTAATTCTAGTACCGCCGCAATTTTATCGGGGTCCGTGTGAATTCCGTCTTCACTCATCATGTGACCCAGACACTTTAGTTTTTTTTGGAAGAAGTGGCATTTTTTTCGTTAATACGAAGATTTGCCCTTCTCAGCCGTTCCAGCACTTCTTGTAGCTTCTGTCGGTGTTCCTCCTTCGTCCGCCCGATCATGACTATGTCGTCTAGGTATGCGAAGGCAAATGGTTCCATATCAGGTCCGATTACTGTATCCAAGGCCCTTTGGAAAGTTGCTGGAGCTGTCGTGAGCCCGAATGGCATTACTTTCCATTGGAACAATCCTCGCCCTGGTGCAGTGAACGCGGTGTATGGTCGGCTGCGTTTTTCCATTGGAATCTGCCAGTACCCTGACTTCAGGTCTAGGGTGCTAATAAACTTTGCCTCCCTGAGTTGGTTCAGGATGAAGTCCATCCTGGGCATTGGGTAAGCGTCTTTTTCCGTTTTTTCATTCAGTAATCTGTACTCCACACAGAGCCTCCATTTATCCGTTTCCTTCTTGTTTACCAAGACCACTGATGCGCTGTATGGGCTTCGTGAAGGTTCTATCAGATCTTGTCTTATTAGTTCGTCTATTTCCCGGTTTATTATCTCCATTTGTGCCGGGTTGCGGGGATAATACCTCTGTTTGATGGGTCTGTCATCTTTTAGGAATATTCTATGTGATGTTATGTTGCTCACTCCCTTCAGCGTTTCGAACTTGGTGACTTCCGACGTAATCCATTCCTCCAGGTCTTCATCTACTGTCTCCGGTTGTGTGTTTCTTACATGTTCCTCCGCTTGACTCGTAACGGGTCCCTCGTCGATCCTTACGGATGCCTGACCGCACGTTATTGTTGTGCCCGTGCTCTCTAGAAAATCCATTCCTAGTATTGGGTTGTCTGGTAGCCCGGTCATTATAAGGAATGTTTGTTTGGATGTACGTCCTCCCAGTTCCACTGTTGTTTCGAATCTTCGTGATGTTTTGCGTGTGCTCCCATCTGCCAGTCTTATTACTCGCTTTTCGTTTTCTTCGGTTCCTTCGTTTTTTATTTTATTTGTCGTCTCTTCGCTGATCATGCATCTTGAGGCCCCTGTGTCGATGATCACTTTCATCATCTTTGTGCCGATCTTTGCCCAGCCCAGGAGTTCCTTGTCCTTGTGTATTAGACATGATGTTTCCCGCTTGTGCCGATCTAGGCTTCGGGAGCTTGACGGTTGACTCCCGAGCCCTGCCCGTTTCCCTGTGGCTTTCTACAGCATTCTATCGTCCGGACCCCTTGTTTGTTGCATGTCCAGCAATATAGGATCGGCTTTTTGTTACATGCTCTCGCCTCGTGTCCGTTCTCCCCGCACCGGCGGCATTTTTGTCCCCATTGTGGCTGTTGTTCCGTTGGGCTGTACTGTGGTTGTTGGTGCCATTGTTTTCCGTTAACCTTTGACAGTCCCGCTTCCGTCTATAACCGTTCGAATTCCTCTGCTGTAGTCAGGAATTCTATTAATGACTTGAACTCGCTTCTTTTTACATACAGCTTGATAGATAGCCGGCAGTTTCGGTATGTGATCTCTAGCTTCTCTTGCTCTGTGTATGTTCCGAACCTCATTAACTTCCTTAGAGCTGGCACATACTCCCTCACCGTCTCTGTTTCCGTTTGTTTACGGTTTGCCACCTGTTTTTCGAGTTCTTCCTGGTACCTGGGAGATATGAAGTTCTCCTTGAGTCCTTCCTTTACTTATTCCCATGTTGTTACGGGTGTTGGCTTTGTATGCCACCAATCCAGTGCACTTTCCTCCAATATTATCGGCATCGCGAACACCAAGTGGTCGTATTCCACTCCATATGTCTCTGATAGCTCTTCCATCCTGCTTAGGAACTCCAGCAGATCTGCTCTTCCCGCGTAGGTCGTATCCCATTTCCGTATTCTATCTATTATCGCCACCGCTTCTGGCGAACCCTTCCGCATCTGTTTCGGGAATATTGATTTTTTCCTTCCTGATCTTGTTTCTCCTTGGGGCTCCTCTGCCGTGATCTGTATTTGCGCGCATTTTTGCGGCGATTGTTGCCTTGGGCTCTTTTTTGTTTGTGTTGCCGACAGCTGTTCCAGTCTCTCCTGTACATGCTCCGGCAGGTCTGTTTTCTCCATGAACCGTGATAGTTGTCTCCTTAGGATTTCTACCTTTTCCAATTTCTCCAAGCCGAATTCCTCGCAGTAGCCTTGTAGTTCTGCCTTCGTTGCTTGGCTAATCCACTGCTTTGCCATCTTGACCTTTTCAGAGACACTATTATGCTACCACAACCTGCTCGGGCGCCACTGTGACGTTCCTCGGCCGGGGTATGCTCGTCGTGCCGCGGTTCACAGAAATTTTGGTTGGTTTCTGGATGTGGTAGCTAAAATAGATGCCCTTGAGTCAAGAATAAGGCGTAGGGTTAAGCAGTATAGAAACAAAGTATCTTTATTCTTCTTAATAGTACAAGGTAGTTGTGATGGGTGATGCTGGCCTCCGGTAGGGTTCTTCCGTCGCCGTCTTCCTTCTAACTTGGCTACTCGGCCGCACGTGGCTGTTTGTTGCGTGCGGATCGTGGTTGGTCGTCGGTCCCCGTGAAACCGATTGCGGGGTATTAGCAGTGCGCGATTGTGGTCGGACGGCCCTGTGGGAAGAATCGCGACAGAGGTGAGTACACTCTGACGCTAAGAGTGGTTACAGGGGTAAATACTCTCTGTGGGGGGTGGGTGAAGGCTAGAGGTGAATACTCTCTGGGGGGGGGAAACCAGCGGTTGCAGAGGTGAATACTCCTCTGTAGACGGGCAGGGACTGTCCAACAGAAGTGTCTTAGTTATCCTCAGAAAAGTTGCAATTCGTCTTGTAACTGCAACGTTCGCGTTCCTCGCGTTTGGATCCTTCTAAGTAAGGAGCAGATAATGTACTCTCTTTTCAATTAAATAATGTATTCTAAATTGCAATAGCCACGATATGGTTCATTTTGGGAGGAAGATGTTGTGCACAACTGCGAAGCCTTTTTTTAAAGAAAATTTCCGCATGGAGAGGAGATCTCTCAACATTTTTGTTGGACTGTTGCCCAATCTCAACTCTCGACTGACAATCCTCCTGAAGAAGGATAGCCCGTACGGTAGGGACTCTATTTGGTGTGCCAAGGGCCATTGTCTGCCGCATGTTACTGGAGTTTTGTAAGTATCTGCCAGCATACATTCTTACCCTGAGAAGATCACGGAAACAGTGAAACGATTCAAAGACAAAAAAACAGAAATCAACCGAATTGTTGAAATACTTGATTTAATAATAAAATTAGTTTCAACAATTTTTTCTAATCAATTCATATAGTTTTTCCCCTTTTTAATCAGCTAAAAATTTTACGCGGCAATATTTAAATTTGAATCTGGTTTTTTTTTTTTTGTTATTAGTGGTGATAGTTATACGCACAGAAATACCACATAAATACATAAACGCAACTGCGTCGGAAAACGACGCAACTTTTTGGCATCACTGGGGCCCTATGCTAAACCTATGTAAAAAAAACTGCGTTTCTGAGAAGTCGCAAAGAATCAAGACGCAGCCTCAATGTAAACGGCACCTAAAATAAAGTCAGTTCTAACCCAGTTCTCATCATGAATACAATGTTTCTCCATATCCAACACAACCGGAATAATGAAGTCTAACAGCCTTTTCCTACACAGCACATTTACATTTCCTCAAGGTAGCCATCTGGGTCCCTTGCTATTTAACCTATTTATTAACGATCTTCCTCAAATGTTATGTCATTCCCGTGTCCTTATGTTTACTGATGACGTTAAGCTATGTTTTTCCTACAGTGACCCCTTGTCCCCCTATCTTTGCAATCAGATCTTGATGCTCTTAACAACTGGTGCTTAATCAACATTCTACCTCTTAACATTTCTTAATGCAATATTATAACTTTTCACCGCAATAAGCCATACCTTTTCGATTACTCAATCAATAACACCATCCTACAACGTCTCTTCAAAGTTAACGACTTGGACTTTACCTTTGTACCCAATCTTTGTTTCAACTGTCATATCTCTACTATCTCTAACAAAGCCAAAAAAGTCTGTTGAGCTACCGAGCTTTTTCGGCAGCGTTGTTTGCGAATAGAAATAGACGAGATTTTAGTTTGATACAGTTTATTGACAATAACGAAAGTTGTGTTGATAGGATAGAGAAAGCGAGATTAGCGATATAGATTTGGCCGGTTCAAGAGTCCGAAACTGCAAGAGACTGACTTCGCTCAACTCTCTCGTCCACCACGAGTTTTTGAGGACTTTGAGGGTTGGATGATCGGGCAGGATTTGAGAAACGTCTTTTAAAGAACCGCTTCCTCCAGTTGTCCCGTGTGTCACCTCCGGGTAGCGTCCTCCTCACGGTTTTGGAGAAGCGGTTCCAGTGTATCCGTTTGGGCTTTCGGTAGGCCTTGGCTTTCCCTCTTCCACCTTTTTATATTGTTGAGAATCCTGTAGTCGTCCGAGAAGTCCAATCCTCAATGGCAAGGGAGCCGCTGTTCGAGGCCATGGTTATATCTCTAACCTCAGCACGATTCCTGTTGCGGAAAGTGGGGTGGTCTCCCCGGTTGCACACAACAAGATTCGTGGATAGGTTGTACTCGAACAGCGACTCTCTCTGGAGTTTGTACCCGTGCTTCCCCAAAGGGAATGATGGGCGTTGGCGTCACATCCTAAAACGATGTCGTTACCTTTCTGCCGCGTTTGACGGATGAGAGCCCTGACATCCTCCGAAGGCGGAAATTCTTCGTCATATGACAAATATTTCGCATAGTGTCAATTAAGGTCCGGACTGCTGTACCTAGAAGAAAAAAAAACATATAGGTCGTTCCTTACCACGATACAGGATTTTGGCTTACCTGCAGGCTGTGGTGTGAAAAGACGACCACAGAAACCCCTAACCCCTTCACTTACGATCCGGGGTTCTTGGATGAGGGCCACGTCTACCGTCTTCTCGTTTATAAATTGCAGCAGGTTCGCCGATGGTACACTTGAGTGATGCAGATTAATCTGCACCACCTTTATGCTATCCATAATCATGGATTCATGATGATGGATCATGATTCTCGCCGGAACCTGGTTCGTGGGGACCACACAGAGCGCCGCTCCTGGCCAAAGTTCGACAAAACCATGATTTGTGGTCTTAAGAAACTCCAAAGTTTCAGCGTCCCCACAGGCCTTAGCTCCCCTGTGCCATTTGATGCCCTTAAACTCGCATACAAATGCCAAATGTTTTCTGCGTGAACAATGGCCTCCTTCATGGCGCTCAGTATTTCAGATTCTGCTGGCAGCCAGTTAGAATTCAAGATCTTCCCCTCTGGGTGACCGCGGTCGATGATGACCACCAGCAGATCCGGCGTCGACGCTAGACTGGCCAGAATGTCTTCTGGTTTCGTCCGTTTCGGCTCGAAAGCTTTTGTAGAGTCATCCGTCCTCTGACGCTTGAACCTTGGCTACCTGCTAGTCGGTTTCACTGATGCCTGGCGTCGAGGTCTAAAGTTCGTCCATCGCCTGAAATACTTGACGAACGCATTATATCCCGCCAGCTTTTTGCGCTGGCTCACCGCCTACGTCTTTTTCTTTCACCGCATATGTGAGGCCTGGAAAGCCCTTGGGGTTCCTCGTTGTATACAACACGAGAGAAAGTCTACCCCAGATACAGTGAGACCTGTGAAGACGAAGCTTCCGCCTGTGGTTCCCGGCTCTAGTTCCTCCAACACCTCCTTCTGCTTACGGATCTGGCCTTTGCTTGTGACATTACGCGAGCTAGCAGCCAGCAGTCCACTATTACCTCGGAATTTCGCATTTTGCGGTCACTGGATAACGGCTGCTTGCGCAGCCTCAATCACCGCCGGTACAGGGTCTACGACTCCCTGCACCTTAATTTGGTTTTCGTTAGATGACATTCCTGCATAAAATTTGCGTTTTAACCCTTCCGCCAGGGGAGGGTGAGCTACTTTTGGCTTCGACGCTCCCCCTTGACCTGCCCGGCTTGGGTGACTCTACTGGTAGCTACCGTCGGTATAGCTCTTGGGTTCCTCACGCTTACTAAGCCCCCTCATTGCGAAAAGACGGTAGCTCGAGGGCGAATTTAATTCATTTAAATTTTAAACTCCTGTCGATACAAGCTCAGCTATCAAAACTACGGTAACCTTGGTTGTAGTTCTAGGTGATATGATCTGCTGCATGTACTCTGCTAATTTAATCACAATTGGAGATAGCTTTGATCTTGCCACGTGGAGAGAAGTAATTAACTTGCAGAAGGGTGACTTACATGCTCAGAGCGCAAGCCAAATGTGTTTAAATTGTGAAGACTAATATTAGTTAGCTTTGATATTGGAAAGCTTTCCCAAGTACGCACAGTGGGCGATTTGGCTGATCTAGCGTAACGAAATTAATTACTCAAAAAATAAAAACAATTTTGCAATAATGGTAATTTTTATATTATTTGGACCCTTCAAGGCACAATATTTAATAACTTTTTGCAACTTAAAAATTTTTGTTATGCTTTTTTTTTTGTTATTGACATGTTTTTAACATTTTTATTGTCTGCATTTTTAACTATTATTAACTATTATTTTAACTATTATTATTATTAATAATATTAGTTATCCGATTCCGAATCGGAATTTTCTGAATCTGAAGGGTAATTTAATAGCAGACTTCGAACTTCCTTATCAAACACTATTTCTTTACTAGATTTATTTCGTTTGTTTTTGCACAAACTTGTTATAAGTGGGTCTGAAGCAACTAATAATGAATTCATTAAATCCTCCATTGTATTTACACGCGAGTTTTTTCGTGTATGCTTGAGCCAAAAATTTCGTAAATTTTTGTTATTTGCTTCCAAAGCTTCTTCCGACATCATGCCAATCGGAAGTGGTACACATTCTATAATTTCGGCTCCGTGAATTAATATTTTGTGCAATGAGCTGGGCATGTAAAACCAAGAATATTCTTGCACAAATATCTTCGCAGTTTCCATCGTATATTTTCTAAAGCTATCGGCATTTATTGCACAACCTGAAGACATGGAACACAAAATAACACCAAGTCTTTTTATCAGGTCATGGTTTACTCCAGTAATTTGAGCGGACAGTTCTGACTTTTCAAAAAACCTTCGAGCTGTATTTCCACTATTCGTGTTGCCAGACCTTTGCATTGGAATATCTACCAATAAAGACATTTCGATTCTGAATTTTTCTTAGATGACTGCCTTTTGTTTATCGACTATGCTCTTGTCCGAAGCACGAACTAGCCACTTTTTAATTGGTAGACGATAGCCGATATGTAGCATACATTCAAAGCAGCGAATCCAACAATGCAAGGTCGATAATCCAAACTTCAGCAAGTCCTCATTTCTTGCCAAGTTGTTAATTGCATTTAAATCGTTCATAGCCTTAGGCGTTGCTTTACAAATACCACATGTTTGCGATGATGTTTCGGCAATCACGCTAAAAACTTTGCCATCGATCATGGTAAGTTGCAATTTGTGGTAAACTTGAAAACTACTTAAGCGCGTAGGCACAATTTTCAATATCTGTGAATTCATTTTTTCAATTTCCGCTCTAACCAATTCTGTAGCCGCTTTGGCAAACATTATTTTTAATGGTCTACAATACCGAGTCGATGCCGGGCGAGGATTTTGCCAAAGTACGCTGCTTTCAAATTGTAATTGTAGCGGCACTATGCATATGAAAAATATGTGCTCATCTGCCATCTTAAGCTCCGAATTACTGAAGCTCTGCCGATATGTCGCGTGTCCCGAACTCCCATCTAGAAAACCCCATAAACCCCATTTAGAAATGAGGCTCAAAGACTTATATTTATCGCCATTATCCGAGAGTTGGCTAAAAACTTCGGGATGCTCACTAGTCCTGCTCACTACAGTCCGATTTCTTAAGAACATTAGAAAAAATGTAGTCGACAAGTGGCGTCCTGACTAATCTGGGTTTTGTTGCCTGTGAAAACGAGCCGTGTCTCTACCAGCAGAGAGGGAAAGGTAACTTATCGTTAATCCTGGTATATGTTGACGATTTACTTATAGCATGCCAGTCCAAAGAAGACATGCACAGTATCAAGTCCGCTATTTCAAATGCGTTCGAATGTATCGACAAAGGTGTTCCAGAGCTGTTTCTAAGCATGGAGGTGCACCGTGAAGGTGAACTTGGGCCTATCACCATAGGCCACTCGCAATACATCAAGGAACTATTGCAAGCTCACGACATGGACAAATGTAGACCAGTGTCTACCCCGTTGGATGCGGGGTTCCAGGTGTCATGTATCAATCCATGATTGGTGAGCTGATGTGGCTGGCACTCACAACCAGACCAGATATTTTGCATTTAGTTGCAAAGTTGTCCCAGAGGAACAAAGATGTGCACGCAGAGCATCTGGCTGGTGTGAAGCACGTTTTGAGGTACTTGGCAGCGACGATGACTTTCAAAGTACACTACAAAGGTTGTCATCAGCCACTTACTGGATATGTGGATGCGGATTGGGGCGGCGATCGAACTAACCGGAAGTCGTATACGGGATATGTTTATTTTTTGGCAGGTGGCCCAATTTCTTGGCGATCCGAGAAACAACGCAGCGTGGCACTTAGCAGCACGGAGGCAGAATATATGGCACTGTCGGCTGCGTGTAAGGAGTCCATATTCTTACGTCGCTTAATCATCGAAATCGGTTGTGGAGATGAAGCTACCTCGACTACTTTATATGGCGATAATTTGAGCGCACAAGAGCTGGCTAGGAACCCAGTTCATCATTCAAGGACCAAGCATATTGATATAAGATATCACTTTGTACGTCAGATTGTAGAAGAAGGTCAAGTTAACTTAAAGTATGCTAGTACAACAGATATGATACATATGAATATGTAACCGTATGAGTGAGAGACGTGACGGGACACGACGTTCTTTTGTCTCCTTTTTGTTCTTCCTTCTTTTCGGTCTCTATCTGCCTGCGAGCAGAGCATTGAATTTAGTCACAAATAAACCTTATATATGAACGGTTGCGTCTTTACTTTGTGTTACACAAAACTTCCCTTGGCAGCGAAATTCTGTCCAACAGAAGTGTCTTAGTTATCCTCAGAAAAGTTGCAATTCGTCTTGTAACTGCAACGTTCGCGTTCCTCGCGTTTGGATCCTTCTAAGTAAGGAGCAGATAATGTACTCTCTTTTCAATTAAATAATGTATTCTAAATTGCAATAGCCACGATATGGTTCATTTTGGGAGGAAGATGTTGTGCACAACTGCGAAGCCTTTTTTTAAAGAAAATTTCCGCATGGAGAGGAGATCTCTCAACATTTTTGTTGGACTGTTGCCCAATCTCAACTCTCGACTGACAATCCTCCTGAAGAAGGATAGCCCGTACGGTAGGGACTCTATTTGGTGTGCCAAGGGCCATTGTCTGCCGCATGTTACTGGAGTTTTGTAAGTATCTGCCAGCATACATTCTTACCCTGAGAAGATCACGGAAACAGTGAAACGATTCAAAGACAAAAAAACAGAAATCAACCGAATTGTTGAAATACTTGATTTAATAATAAAATTAGTTTCAACAATTTTTTCTAATCAATTCATATAGTTTTTCCCCTTTTTAATCAGCTAAAAATTTTACGCGGCAATATTTAAATTTGAATCTGGTTTTTTTTTTGTTGTTATTAGTGGTGATAGTTATACGCACAGAAATACCACATAAATACATAAACGCAACTGCGTCGGAAAACGACGCAACTTTTTGGCATCACTGGGGCCCTATGCTAAACCTATGTAAAAAAAACTGCGTTTCTGAGAAGTCGCAAAGAATCAAGACGCAGCCTCAATGTAAACGGCTCCTAAAATAAAGTCAGTTCTAACCCAGTTCTCATCATGAATACAATGTTTCTCCATATCCAACACAACCGGAATAATGAAGTCTAACAGCCTTTTCCTACACAGCACATTTACATTTCCTCAAGGTAGCCATCTGGGTCCCTTGCTATTTAACCTATTTATTAACGATCTTCCTCAAATGTTATGTCATTCCCGTGTCCTTATGTTTACTGATGACGTTAAGCTATGTTTTTCCTACAGTGACCCCTTGTCCCCCTATCTTTGCAATCAGATCTTGATGCTCTTAACAACTGGTGCTTAATCAACATTCTACCTCTTAACATTTCTTAATGCAATATTATAACTTTTCACCGCAATAAGCCATACCTTTTCGATTACTCAATCAATAACACCATCCTACAACGTCTCTTCAAAGTTAACGACTTGGACTTTACCTTTGTACCCAATCTTTGTTTCAACTGTCATATCTCTACTATCTCTAACAAAGCCAAAAAAGTCTGTTGAGCTACCGAGCTTTTTCGGCAGCGTTGTTTGCGAATAGAAATAGACGAGATTTTAGTTTGATACAGTTTATTGACAATAACGAAAGTTGTGTTGATAGGATAGAGAAAGCGAGATTAGCGATATAGATTTGGCCGGTTCAAGAGTCCGAAACTGCAAGAGAAGGCGGGCCGAATTGCCCGTTCCCTAATGCGAGCGCAACAATTGAAGAGTCCGGACGCTGCAAAGGCAGGCGGGCAGAATTGCCCGTGCCCTAATGCGAGCGCGGCAATATCCAGACTGTTTGAGGGCAGGCGGGCCGAATTACCCGTGCCCTACTGCAAGCGAGAGTGCGACAGATTCCGAGGAGAGAAAAATAGCGAAGACGAAAGATCGAGAGTGTGATAGAAAAGTCGAAAGAAAGAAGGCAAGGAGAGAGAGAAGGCGAGAGAGCGGCTGTATAACAAGTGGGCAGTGCAAATGACAAACAATAATAAACATTTAACTTTAGTGCTGCACCATTGGATAGGATTTTAATTATGCCGACTAAATATCGGGCTGCGGAACCCGACAGAGTCCTAGGATTTGTCTAAGGAATTTACAGACAACAAAACTTAACTTATGTGACAAATAGAAGCCCTAAAAATTCTTAAAAAAAAAACTACATGAAAAAAAAAAGATTCTTCAAAAATCTAACCCAAAATATTAGGTATATAGTGCAAAATATTTCACTTGATGGCGACAGTTTAACTTCATAAGATAAAACACTATTAGAAATTTTCCGATTGAATACTAGTATTTTGCAATAAAATTCACGAAATTCTGAATTTTGGAGAAATCTCAGACCATCATCGATTCACTACTGTCGCACTATTTTCTTCAAATCTGCGAAAGAGTCATTTGAATTGTTTAAATCAACTGTAAGCGACATACAAAATCAAATTAGCCAACTGAAACCTACTGTGTTTCAAAACAAGAGTGGAAAAACATTCACGGTTAAGTTTGATTTCATCCTGGCAATGATTGATAGAAAAGTCTTAAATGAAATTACAAACACCTTCTCAACTTTGAGTTGTCCCATAAAAACTCAAAAAGACTTTCACAGTTTAGACGACCTATCGAGTGTGGAGAACTGCTATGAATATGGTATTTCTCCGTTGCATTGCAGAATAAAGTTTATGGAATTTATTCTGAAACTAGCCTACACACTTCCTCGGCTAGGAGAAACATAAACGCATAATACAACTTGTGAGGAAATAAGGAGTAGAAAGGAAGTTATACAAGCTGAATTCTCTCGGAAGCTAGCATTAAAAGTTGACTTATCAAAGCACAGATACGGAAATACGAAGGATGGAAATACTTCGAGGAGACTTTTTAAAATGATAATATTACATCTTTGATAACAGGTGTTAATCATGAGATCATTAAAAGGTTGACTGTTATCCTAAATATTATAAACTCCAAAGAATGATAAATAATGCAAAATTTGCATCCGTATCGAACGGTACTTGGGATTTTGGCTCATGGAAAGGACTTAACAGAGTATCAGTGCTTACCAATTGAAGAACTGTCCGCAGAAGCACAGGAATATAAAAACAAGGACTTTCCGGGTTCGACAAAATGAAGACCTTTTTAACATGTTGGCAGCCTCATCGGATCCACTTCTTGCATCGCTCAGACATGTCGCACACGAAAGGATTTGAACGATAGTAGCTACAGATCCGAAATGTTAAGTTTATTAACCCTAATGATGATGATTATTTTGTTAAAAAATCAGCCATCAATAGCATATAATAAGATTAAAGAAAACAAAAAAAACACCCAAAAATAAGAATTTAAATTGTATATATTTAAGTTATAAAATCGAATAAAAACAAGTAAAAATGACACATAGTCATTAAAATTAGAACAAATTTCAGTTATGATTGAAAACAAACGTTTTTAATTTGAATTTCACAGGTAAAATATGCTCACAAATATTTCCTAACTTTGACCTTGAATATTATTTATTTATTTTATATTTATTTATTAAATAAATATTTATCTGCTAATAATGCAATTAAAATTAAAAAGAGAACAAAAGATAAACTATAACAAAAATAATAATAATAAATTACAGACTAGCTGAGTTCAGGTGTTTGTAAATACTAAGTGCTATATGCTTAAGGGTTAGTTCAGGGGAAACGGTATGGCAATGGCTGTTATTAAAGGTTTATGCTAGGCATAGTTCGACCTAAAAAAGGGTTATCTGATAGGCCTAAAAGTACGGGTAGAACGAGAGGGAACTGTAAAGTCAATCTGACTCAAGAGAGTTTGGGAGTCTACCATCCCGAGAAGAAGCTTATGCACGAACATTACCCCATTGCATATTCTGCGATGGTGTAACGAAGGTAGGTCAATAAGTTTTAGCCTAGATCGACAAGGTGGCATGATTCTACCAAAGTCCCAGTGTAAATTACGAAGAGCGAAAATTAAAAATTATTTCTGAACTGATTCGAGAATAGCTTGCTGCTCTTTATGCTGTGGGCTCCACCCGCAGGAACAGTTCTCCAATATCGGGCGCACTAACGAAATGTACAATTGTTTGGTCACATACGGGTCGGTAAACTCCTTGGACCAACGCTTGATGAATGCTAGAACACCCTTAGCTTTATTAGCTGTCGGCGCTATATGACTACTAAAACACAGTTTATAATCAAATAATACTCCAAGATCATTTGAACTCGAAATTCGATCCAAGACATTATTACGAAAAGAAAAGGATATAAAATAATTACAAGACGGTAAAATGTCATAAGTTTGCATTTTGAAAGGTTCAAAAAAAGATTATTTGAACACTACAGATTTCAACATCATCATCAGCATACATTAATGTATAAGAGAATGTTCTAACTTGGGGTAGGTCATTCACAAATAAAATGAAGAGGAGCGGACCCAAATGACTTCCTTGTGGAACTAGATTACACCAGATGATCTCTGAAAAAACATTAGTAAATAAGACCTGTTATGTACGATTTCAAAAATACGACGAAATCTAACTTAGCAGATTACTAGGGAAAACAGCTTCTGAATTAGTATAGTATGAAATGCTTTGCTAAAATCCGTAAAAATTACGTCGGTTTGCAAACCGCTCTGGAATCAACGGTTGATTATAGAGGAAAACTCGAGCAGATTGGTAGATGTTGACCGATGTTTAAAAAAAAACGTGTTGAGAAGGAGATATCAAGCAGATATCAGATAGAACAAAGATGTTGCAATTGCCGGATAACTAGGAACGCAAGGATCTTAGGAATGGCGAAGATGTTTGCAATGCCTCGGTATCTTTATATGTCTTTATATGTATGTTGGATCTTCCAAATTATTGGCAGACAAAACTGTTTCAAAGATAGATTGAAAAGTACTTAACCTTACTTGGCATAGAGACGGGCACAATGTTTTCAAATGCAACTAGGCACTTTATCAGGACTCGCAGAAAATGAAATTTTCAAAGACTTCAAGCCATCAAGCACAACGCTTTCCTCAAAATAAAGTAGAAAAATGCTGTTACTGTGAAACTGTAATTGCTTTTTAAATTGAAATCGCTTCATTAGTTTAGAAGTTATGATTTTAATACCCGGTATTCGAAGAGTATAGATAGAGGTATATTTGTGTATTTTTAGATTTGTGGTGATATCGGATTTGTGTAACGCATAGAAGGAAGTGTTTCCAACCCCATCAAGTATATATGTATATTCTTGATCAGCATCAATAGCCGAGTCGATATAGCCATGTCTGTCTGTCTGTCCGTCCGTCCGTCTGTCCGTCTTCATTAGCGTCTTCATATCTCAGATATTAAAAATGTTGTATCCAGTTTTCTGTGTTATCACACTTTTCCAAGTGTATTTAAAAATTTCGCCAAAGGACGAAATACGAGAAATCTAAAAACGCAGAATCATAGAGAATGAACATATCTATCAGTGTTAAATCTGGATCAGATCTGATCATTAATATAGCCACTATTTTTTTTTTTTTTTTTTTTTTTTTTTAGGACGTTGATATGCAATGACTGCACCATCAAGTGGCCCAAGCGACACCAGCCGATGGCTGTTACGCGCGGATCCCAGGGAAAAGCACCGAAATAAGCAGTCCCGGACAGTCAGCGGGTGTTCCCGAAGTAGCAACACTGACGAGGCGCTTGTGGTGCCGCCTCGTTTCAAGTAGCTCACACATCCCCACCCCTACACATTACCAACCCACATCCCAACCCCCCACACTCATCTCACACCAGGCCGGACTAAGTGTGTTATTCGACCCGTGCCGAGAGTCAGCCTGGCTGGGGGCCCGGTATAAAAACTAGCCCAGTCGTTAACGGAGAGCTCAGGGACTTGGCAGCCCCCTGTTCTAATGATGCCTTATCCGGGCAACGTGTATCTCTGCCCGGACGGACCGCCCCTTCTTTGCAAATCGTGGGATCAAATATGGAATTTAAACAAAAAAACAAAAACAAAACTGAGTCTGGCGCTCCCCAACTGCCAACAGGGAGTAATCCCATACAGGGCAAGGCATCGGCCCATAGGCCTGGCCCGACCCGCGATTTAGCAGGTAAAACCTGTGCTGTGGAAGACGCTAGGGCGAACCTCAAGGGGTCCCATCCCAATTCTCGGGTGGGTGGCAAATCGCCTACCAAAACCGATACCTTGGTGGAGCGGCTCTGCAACCCTGCGGCTGCCCTACCTGCTGGTAAGGCTACGGAAGGCGAGTTGCCATCGACTAGCGCCCAAGCCAAAGTATACACGTACACCGATAGGAGGCAACATACTCCGTCGGCAAAACGCGAACACGATGTCCAGCCCGACCGACCAATGGCGGAAGAAGGTCGAAGGCACCAAAAAGGGTTGCCCCGTCGATGACCACAGCCCCGCAAAGAAAAAGGCAGCGCTCACAGGAGACTCCTGGACCGGCTCCGAAGCGCTCCAGAGTGCTGCCGAACGTGTCGTTCGCGCAGATTGCCAAGGAGAGGACGCTGATCGGCGTCCTGGATAAAGGCAGCGTGGAGTCCAAGTTCCCCATGGAACCAGTGAAAGTGGGTGGAAGCGGCACTGGCCGACCGCTGCTTCGAACTACTGAATAAGAAACCCGGCCCCCCTCCGGTCTGTAAAGACATGGGGTGATACCAGGGGTGCATAAAAATAATAGCCTGCGAAGACGAGCGCTCCGTCCAGCTGTAAAAAGCAGCGGTAGCGCAAATCGGTGAGGTCTACCCAGGGGCGAAGCTCGTCGCAGTCGACTGGAGCGAGGTGCCCAGTAGGCCTAGGGCGAGATTTTGGGTGCCCGCCACCATAAAGGAGCCGGAGCGCATCCTCAAGTTGCTGCAGCGATGCAACCCGGAACTACCCACCTCCGACTGGAGTGTAGTCAAGTTCGAAGCGGCGCAAGGTCCGATGCACCAGGCGGTGCTTGTTCTAAATAAGGAATCCTTGGCCCCAATCGAGGCTAAGAACGGTGAGATGAGCTTTGGGTTCAGCGCGGTAAGCATCAGGATCTACAACCCAGTCGAGCAGGACGTTGCCTCGGAGATCGAAGCACCCGATGACGATCCTGAGTCAGCCCATGACGGCTACTTCTCCGATACGGTTCTTATGCGGGAGTTCGAGGCGATGTGTCGCGACGACACAATCGAGGACGACTCGGACGCCGACAACACAGTGGTGGAGAATCCTGTCGATGTCTCTAAGACTCCTTCAGATAAATCTCCACCACAGTAAAGCAGCATCTGCTGCCCTTATTCTCCGCTTGGAAGCGAGCGGAGCGGATGTAGTCCTAATCCAAGAGCCTTGGGTAGTAAGAGACAAGGTCTGTGGATTAGCGACGAAGGAGCACAAGCTTATTGTAGCTCAGAAAGAAGGTAAAATCCGTACCTGTATTCTGGCAAGGAAGCACTTAAATATCTTTCTGCTCCATAACTATAGCAATGGTGACAACACAGCGGCAAGCCTTGAGCTACAAGGTTCTAACATAAGGCTGATGTCGTCCTACATGGCACATGAGGAAAGCGACCCTCCCGGTGACCTAGTTCGCAAGATCACCATAGACAGCGAAAAGTCGGATATAGGCCTTGTAATAGGCTGCGACGCCAACGCCCACCACACCCAATGGGGGAGTTCGGATACAAATGTAAGTGGTGAGTCATTATTCAGCTTCATCCTAAACTCAAATCTTCTCATCTGTAATCGGGGCAATGATCGTACGTTTATAATTAAGAATAGACAAGAGGTAATTGACCTGACATTAGTGTCTCACAAACTGACAGACACTGTAAAGAACTGGAAAGTTCTGGGGGACCATTCCTTTTCGGACCACAGGTACATCGAGACCACACTATCTCTCGAGACCCCAAAACCCACTGTCTTTGCTAACCCTAGGAAAGCGAACTGGGAAAAATATGCCACGGTAATGGAGGAACTACTTCCCTCCAAGGCACCAATCTGCCTGAACACAGAGCACGATCTAAACCATCTAGTGAACAGGTTTACTAAAGCATGCAACACTGCCTTCACGGCAGCGTGCCCACTCAACCAACGCATGGGGAAAAAGAAACCCCCATGGTGGTCAAAACAGATAGATATCCTTCGGAAAAGCTGCAGGTCCCTCTTCAACAGGACCAAAAGCGCAAACGAGGAAGATCACTGGGCAGACTACAAAAATAGTCTGGCCCTATACAAGAAAAAAATCAGACAGGCAAAAAGGGCCTCGTGGCAAAGATTTTGTTCTGAAATCGAGGAAACGTCAGAAGCAGCAAAACTGCGCAAGATCCTCTCCAAAATGACCCCATCGGTGGGATACCTAAAGAGTAGCAACGGTACGTGGACTAACTCGAGTGAGGAGTCCCTACATATTCTCCTCGATACTCATTTTCCAGGATGCTCCATCAATGAGCCGACTCGCTGCCCTTGTGAGGGTCCGATCACCTCAATGGAGCATATCTTCTCAAAACGGAACATAAGCTGGGCAATTAACAGTTTCGATTCGTTCAAATCCCCTGGTCCGGACCAGATCATGCCGGCCCAATTACAGAAAGCCGGAGACACGGCCATCAACTGGGTACAAAGTATCTTTAAGAAGATACTGGCAGTGGGGAGTATACCACACGCTTGGCTTAAGGCAAAAATAGTCTTCATCCCTAAAGCAGGTAAAGCTTCGCACTCGACACCAAAGGACTTTAGACCAATCAGTCTATCATCCTTTCTTCTCAAAACCTTCGAGAGACTAGTCGTGCTACAATTGAGGACAACTATAGATCCTCAACTGTTGTCAGGAGCACAGCACGCCTACCGGAAAGGAAAATCCACGGAAACGGCACTTCACAAAGTAGTTACGCGGATAGAGTAATCACTACACCTCAAAGAATACTCTCTAATAGCTTTTCTAGATATCGAGGGAGCTTTCAACAACGTCATACCAGGTGCCATTACGGAAGCGCTGATTGACCTTTTGGTGGATCGTCACTTGGTGATGCTCATTGATCAATTGCTCACATGCAGGACGGTGACATCATCGATGGGATCGTCCACCCAGACACGCAACACGTCCACGCAAGGTGGCGTCCTATCCCCCCTTTTATGGAACATAGCAGTCAACAAGATTCTATGCGATCTGAAAGGGGGGGGCTGCAGAGTTGTAGCATACGCTGATGACGTGGCACTTATCTTCTCGGGCAAATACCCTCAAATACTCTGCGACCTAATGATCGCAAAGCTCGCGAGACTGTCAAGATGGGCAGAATTGCGAGGTCTTGGAGTAAATCCCTCAAAGACAGAACTTGTGCTATTCACTAGGAAATACAGGATTCCGTCTCTAAACCCCCCCATATTAAATGGATGCAGGCTCTCCTTTAGCGACAGTGCCAGCTATCTAGGGGTGGTAATTGACAAAAAGCTAAACTGGAACCTAAACATCAAAGACAGAGTGAAGAAGGCCACGATAGCCCTCTACACTTGCAAAAAAGCTGTTGGCTTGAAATGGGGCATGAACCCAAGTATAGTCAATTGGTTATATCAAGCTATAATTAGGCCAATAATACTTTATGGAGTTACAGTATGGTGGCCGGCCTTATCAAAAAGGACGATCACCAGACAGCTCGACAAAGTCCAACGAACAGCCGCCCTCTGCATCAGTGGAGCTCTTCGCACCACCCCAAATGATGCGCTGGATGCCATTCTATGCCTCCAAAGCCTTGCCCTTGCAGGGAAGGAAAGGGCACAGATGGCAGCAATTCGTCTTAGAGACTCCGACCAATGGGCATCACAGCACACAGGTCACTTCTCAATACTAAACAACAGTTCCGTCCCCACAAGGACGGATTACTGTGTCCCAAGGGAATATACAGACACCCCGTTCGATGCAATTATCCCCCACAGAGACGAGTGGAGTGAGGGACATCCAGGCCCAGAAGGGCCCTAGACATCTTCACAGATGGTTCAAAGCGGAGGTCATTGCAATCAAGGAAGCCCTAAACTGCCTTCAGGTGACTACCGACATGGTAAATCGCGTAAACATCTACAGTGATAGCCAAGCAGCAATCAAATCGCTTAATGCGATCTCTGCTTGATTGCCGCAAATCTCTCCACGAGATGGCTCAGCAATTTGTTATCAGCCTTATATGGGTCCCGGGTCACCGGGACATCGAAGGCAACTGTATAGCAGACGAGCTGGCCAGAATTGGCACTACAATCCCCCTTCTCCAAGACAAGGAGGACACTCGTATGACGATGGCCACTTGTAGGCTCATAATAAAGGATATATATAAGAAATTAATAGACAACAAATGGCAATCAGTACCACGTTGTCGAATTACTCGGCTGACATGGCCAACCATAGATAGGAAGCGCACCTCGGAGCTATGCAAGCTCGGCAGACGAAGGTGCAGCGCAGTCACGCGTTCCCTAACGGGGCACTGGCTAATAGGTACCCACGCTAATACTCTGGGAGCCCCATACAATGACTTTTGTCGTAGCTGCAGAGATGAGGAAGAGGAGGAGTGCCCTGCTCTCAGCAGAAGAAGGCTGCAGCACCTGGGTACGTCCTTCATATCAGACATCTTTGAAATGTCCACCATATGTCCCAGGAAGATAGCGAACTTTGTAAGAGCCGCAGGCAGGGACAACTGTTGATCTCACAATGCGAGAAGGGAAAGATTCCCCGCGGTACCACAACGTTCCGGTAACGGCCTAAGTGTGCCAGGCTCCCGGTGAGTCTGGCAGCCGCTGTAACCTAACCTAACCTAACCTAACCTAACCTATTAGACTCGTTTACCGAAGACCAAATAATTCCTGGCAAGTTGAAGTCACCAAGAATTATTATATGATCTTTGGCGAGGGAGAAATAGCGGTTAAGGCGGACAAATGGAAACTACATACAAAAACAGCCGGTCGTCTTTCCGCGTCGCTCCTGCATTTTCTGCTTTTACTGGGGATTCACTCAACATTAATTGCCAATAGTTGTGTATATCACGGAACTTAACATAACTGAACAATAATTGTGTGAATATCAGTGATTCGGTAGTTGCAGGTTGAACAAATAAATAAATTTAAAGACGCGCAAGCTATTTGTTATTGCTTTTGCCCATTCCTCTCTAGATCTTCGCTCTCTGTGCTCATCGTTTCGTGCACTTCATCTGTTGCATTGCCTACGCACTGCTCATCGCTTCGTCGCTTTGCTGGATCGTTCGCCGTTCGCCGTGCAAATAGCTACTGCTCAGCCTCGTGTTCGCTCTGAGGCCTACTCCCTCTCTCAACCTAAGCTCTACGCACTACGCTCTCTGTGCATCTCTTTTGGACTTTGCTCTGTTGTTAAACGGCAAAGCGGGATGTCAAAAACTGCAGCAAAGCGCGTCCGCAGTGACTCGTCGCTTGACTTGCGATCTGGTCGCATCTCAGATACGCTTTCGTCGCAGCTGATCGAGCTAATTAACAATAGATTCGATGAGCAGGCGAAACACATCAGCTGCAGCGTGAGGGAAGCTGAGGAAAGAATTCTGCGTGAGATAGCAGATAAGTTTGAGACTAGACTTCAGAGTCTCTCGGAAGAGGTAGAGCTGCTTGGTCGTCGAATTGAGAAGCTTGAGGATGGAAGCTGCGAAATGCGTGTGCTATGCAGCAAGGTGGAGGAACTGGAGGCGAAACTTCAAGCCAAAGAGAATGCAGATGCCGAAGCAAGCATTGCAAATGATGTCAGAGTGCATGGGGTGCCCTTACTGGAAGAGGAGAACCTCAAGACTCTCTTCAACAGCCTCTGTTACTCATTAGGCCTCACACCACCACCAAAAGTGAAGGAGATTTTTCGGGTTAAGGTGCGGGACCATGCACAGAACAACGTTGTAGATCCCGTTGTTATCATAAAATTTGATAGCAGGCGTGACAAAATCATGCTGATGCAACGGGCTGGAGAGCATCGACGACAGACCAAGCAGCCTCTTAGCTTGGAGTTGTTGGGAATCCAGTCCAAACAACCCTTCTACATCAACGAGCAGCTCTCAAAAACCAACTACGACATCTTCAGAGAGGCAATGAAGATGAAGAAGCGAAATGCTCTGTCGGCTGTCTTCACCCGCCGAGCGGTGGTCTACGTTCGGCAGATTGTTCGCGGCGAATTTGTGTGCCTTAAGAGCATGTCTGAGCTCTGTGACCTACAGAGAGTGGAAGCTGTGGCTGAGGAGGCGACTCAATCCGTATCTGGAGGAACTGGAACTGGGCGGAGTAATTTTCGTTAGAATAGAATTAATTCTTGTCCCCTACTTTATGTTTTACATTAGGTTTAATATCTCTACTCATCTTGTAATAGTCCCTGTTAGGAATCTCACTCTCTTTACATCATCTCCCCGTACTCTCACAACAGTGGTGTTTGGATTGCCTTCTCTAATTTGTTTTTATTCCAGTGATTATGGATGATAATGCATGGTCGTCCGGCTCGAGCAGCTATACAATGCTAAGAATACTTGGCAATCAAGGGGAAGGTCTGCGTGTATGCCATATTAATGCCCAAAGCCTAACTAAGAAAATCGAGAAATTTAGGTATCTATTTGTCAAGTCCAATATTGATGTCATATGTGTGTCAGAAACGTGGTTTTCGTCTCATGTTAGTAATTTGTTAGTAGAATGTACTGGTTATGATCTGTTTCGATCTGATCGAGATAGTCATGCTGGAGGTGTAGCCATATATGTAAGTAACCGTTTAAATGCTTAACTTGTATGTAATCACCCAAGTGAAAGTGCAGTTGAGTGGATATTTGTTCAAGTCACAAGCACAATAAATTCTTCCAAAATGTTAATAGGCTGTGTGTATAGACCTCATCGACATATAGAACATAAAAATTTAACTGACGTATTGTCTACCATGTCGCTGGCCTATACAGATGTAATATTAGCTGGGGACTTCAACAGCAATGTCCTGCGAGAAAGGCAATTATCGGACGACATAGGATCCATGGGATTAACGTTAGTAAATTCGTCTGCACCCAGGCATTTCTCAAATCACTGTGATACCTTACTTGACTTATTTTTTGTAACCGACTGTCATAAAATTTCTGCTTACAACCAACTATAAATGCCAATGTTTTCGAAACACGATCTAATATTCTTGACCTATAATTTTCATACCGACCTAACTGAAAGCAGAATAGTTTATAGAAATTTTAGAAACATTGACTATGCCTTGTTAAGTTCTGACTTTATTTCATGTGACTGGGACTCTATTTATGACTATGCTAATATTAATTCACAACTGACTGTCCTAAAAAATAACATAATGTATCTATATAACAGATCGATTCCGCTGGTGACAAAAACGGTCAACCCTCGTGGAAATCTATGGTTTAATTCGAAAATTAAAATATTAATTAACAAACGAGATACCGCTTTTAAAAAATGGAAGCGTTACAGAACAGCCCACCATGCTGCACAATATAAGATAATTAGGAAAAATGTGATACAGTAAATCAACTCAGAGAAAAGAAAATACTTCTGTAACAAATTTAACTTTGCAAGATCGAACCAGCAGAAATGGGCGTATATTAAAGAACTGGGTGTTGGTAAATCCACTACTCCGCGCAACTGTGATATTGATCCTGACGAACTTAATAGAATTTTTTTAGACTGTAAAGTACCTGAAGTGACTAAAGCTGACTATGTCGAGTGCGTGCCTCAAAATCTCTATAGTAACTGTGATGATGTACACTGCTTCTGTGATAATGGTACCTGTGATAATAGTTTTAGTTTTTCATGTGTAACTGAGTTAGATGTCCTCGAATCGATGTTAAAGATTAAGTCAAATGCCACTGGGATGGATGATATTAATCCGAAATTCATAAAAATGCTTTTGCCAAACATATTGCCGTACATAACTTACATATACAACACAGCGTTGACTCAATCCGCATTTCCTGATTCTTGGAAAGTAGCTAAAATACTTCCAATTCCAAAATCAGCCAAGGAATACAGGCCAATTTCCATTCTACCTTACTAATCAGATGACAAATTACTTGACAACTAAAAAACTTTTGACAAACAAGCAATCCGGTTTTCGAGTGGGCAGAAGTTGTACAACAGCAATCATAAACGTAGTTGAAGGTATAAGAGAAAAATTGGACTCGGACAATATAACGCTTCTGACCCTTCTAGATTATAGCAAGGCTTTTGACACGGTTAACCACGAAATTCTTTGTTTTAAGCTAAGTCGTCTATGTAATTTTTCGCGTGCAGCAACAAGACTAATTGTTTCGTACTTGAGTAATCGTATGCAGTCTGTGTGTATAAATAATATGTACTCGTCATTACTTTGTGTCAAGCGTGGCGTTCCTCAAGGATCCGTTTTAGGGCCATTACTGTTCTCTATGTATGTAAATGATCTAGCGAGTATATTGTCAAGTTGTGACGTTCATATGTATGCCGATGATGTTCAAATGTTTGTTAGTCGTCCTATTAGTAGAATTAATGACTGTATTCGTGTCTGTAATAGTGAATTGAACAGTGTAAGTCAGTGGTCTAAACTGAATGGGCTAGGATTAAATCCAAATAAGTCAAAATGTATAGTCATAGGTAAAAGAAAGTTCGACACTAATGCACTACAAAAATTGACTATTGAAAACACCCCCATTGAATATGTAGAACGCGCAAACAACTTAGGTTTTATGTTTAACCAAACTTTGACATGGGATGATCACATAAACAGATCAGTCGGAAAAGCTACTGGGATACTTAGAAACTTATACCTAACTAAAGATTTTCTCCCAGTGAGGATAAGGCAAATAATTGCAAAAATGTACATCATACCAGTACTTTTCTTTGGTATTGAGGTGTTTAGTGACAGTAACTCTGCCAGCCAACGCAAGCTGCAAGTTGCCTTTAATAACATCGCGAGATATATTTATAACCGACGTAGAACTGACCATATTTCGGACGTAATGATAAAAATATTTGATATGCCACTTAAATCGTGGATAGATTTTAGGGTTTTAGTACTACTGCAAAAAGTTATTTACACCAAAGAGCCATATTACTTATATGAGCGACTCAAGTTTAGCACGTCAAGACGGACGAAAAACATCTGCTTTAAGTATAGGTACACATGCACCATGAAACAGTTCTTTGTACATGCTGCTCGAGTCTGGAATCATCTTCCCCACGCCATCAAGGCAATCAGTGGGGGAGTGCAGTTCAAAATCGCACTGGAAAACCATCTACGCACTACATAACTTGAATTTGAGATAGTAGAGAGGGGTTGAATAGGGAGTAAGAGTAAGAGTGAAGTTCCTGGGAACTAAATTGAAACTAAACTAAATATTATATTATTAAAATGTTAGTATATAAATTCGAATGTAATTGTAATTGTAATAACTTCTTAATGTTAGTAATTTAAATGTCAAAAGTAATGTTACACTCGATGTGACTAGCGCCCTAATTTATAAGTATACAATGCTTGTCGCGCTAGGATGAAATAAATAAATAAATAAAAAAAATAAATAAAAATGCTGCTCGTAAATTGCGACATCCGAAGAAGGTGGAATATACGAGCAAGTTATGAAAACTGAGAGAGCGGGAAGATTCAATTTTACACACAGGAATTCCAGTTCCTGCTGGATCTGAACTGTGAAAAGTTCCGACGTGAAGTTTGAGTCCACAGCTATTAAAACCCCTATTATAATAACATATACATAAGACATTCTACTTAACGCGGCCCTTTTGAACAATAATTAACAATCTCTTATTCCTCATTCACATGCCAAAAAAGTCAAGAAAATGTTTCCCATTTTTTTTTTTAATAGCAACTTTCTAGCTGATCGAACATGTTTCTGTTAAGGTCTACAAACCCTTCGGCGCCGCATTAAAATCAATGTTTCCTGGAAAAATTGTATTCAAAATGTAAATGGAACATATTAATTGTTTGACCATTAGCAGTTCAATTGTCAACTTGCCTTTTCGCACAATTCGTCAGACATGATTTATGAACAGTGTTGCAGTTAAGAAAAGTTATTCCTCTTAAATCGCGCAATTTATTCCGTCGTTTATCTGCAAAATAAGTAATTGAAAATATATAACGTTGAATTTATAAGAACCAACCAGGTCAGCTGTTTTTGTTTGTCAGAAACGATGAGTTAATCAAACATATCGATATTCAGAGTTTGTGCAAGCGGGTCTACGTAAACACATCAGTTGAAAAAGAAAAACACAAAAGTAAAAGCCTATTTACACTATGGTTGAGTTATTGAGTTTCGGGCAAAACTTGAGTTTCGTTTACATGGGGAAGCATAGGGAACCTAGAGGTGGCAAAAAAGTTGAGTTTTGGTTGCGTTTTGTTGAGTTTGTCCGATTTTCCGAATATTTCAACCCTGATCTGCCTGTCGTGGAATTATCACCACTTATAACAACAAAAATGTACAGCTCAAAATTTAAATGTTTGCGCGTAAAAAATAATTTTTTTTTAAAAACCATATAAACAATGTAGTCGATTTCTAAAATTCAGTCAGAAAAACTTAGCCAAACGCTAAAATGAATTCTTAAAAATTAAATTATTATAAACAATTGCCAATTTAAAATTTTTGAATTTCTGTACATATGTAATGTACATTTACATATAGCCAAAATTCAACATATTTGCAATTGCAGCCGTGCAATTTTCCTTAAAAAATGGATTCCAAGGTTATTCGCAACGTCCTCCAAAAATATCCATATAACGGGTATTATAATTTGAGATACATATTTAATATAAAATAGTAGCACCAGAAACTAAAATGTCAATGCGTTTCTTGGAAATTGTATCCAAATACTAAACAGTTGCTGCAGACATCGTCGCCAACTCCATACATTGCAGCGTCGTTATTGTCTCTTGCTCTGCCACGTAGAGCATCATTAGTTCTTGGGTATTCATACTAATAAAATGAAATAAAACAAATTTTCGTAGACAAGCATGTGCCAGCAGCCGAAACTCAATAACTCAATAACTCAACTTTGACATAGTGTAAATCCAAATTCTGAGTTATTGAGTTACCTATCGATAAATGAGGTAACTCACTATAGTGTAAAGGCCTGTCTCCAGCACCGCTAAATTTTACTGACAGGAATCTGCTCTTTATTTCGGTTGTGTGGATCTCAAGTGAAATAGTGTGACCAAGAACATAAAAAAAGGTTGGCCACTCTCATGAATCAGCTGTGTTTTTTAAACAGCGCCAATTTTGAAAATGAAACTAAAATTAAAAAAAGGAAGAAAAGTAATTCTGACGATGAAGTGATTGTGTTGGTAGCGGCACATATTGTTGTAAGAAGAAGTACAGCACAGTCGGAGGCGCCAAAATGTCAAAATTATCAAAATGATTATTTTCCTTGATCCGCCAAAAACGTGGTCTTGCCTCAACTGCTTTTATTGAAGCAATCTTCTCCTCATTTTAAAAATTTGAATATTTCTTTTTGGTTTTGCGCACATATTTTGCCTCCACCTCTCACTTGTACTTCAGTAATAATGTGCAGATATATTTTCCTGGCACCCTCATCAGCTGTTCTCACAGTCCACATTCGTGTGAATATCGATACTATCGATAAGAATTCGTGGATCCCGTTTACGTTTGCTGGATACTGACTCCAGGAAAACCAAAACGAAAAATTACTGGCCCAGTTTTTTTATATGAAGTTTAGCAGTAATTTTTCGTTTCCGCGGTGCTGGGTACCCAGCTTAAATAGGCTATAAGGTAAACCCGGAGTTTGCCTGATAGAGTTGTACAAATTTTTTTGTTCTAATTCTGCTGTTCCGAAATTGATTGTAAGCTTAAATGTGTCTTGACTTTCCGTCTATGCTTCGCCGCCACACTACGTATTATGCAGAACTCATTCGGTAATGGTTGGCGGTTAACCTTGATTAAATAAAAAAGTTTTGGACATTATACACGACTACGCTTTTAACAACGACGTGAGTATCCATTAAAAAGATCTTTTGTATGATGAAAGCAACTAAGAAACAAACTAATGTGGCGTTTTCGTATTACCAACAGATATGCATACATGCGTATGACATTCGATATTCTTATACATAGACATAAATGTACATTACATGTATTGATGTATTTCATGCGGCATTAAATCTCTTGACTTAAATGCATTTATATACATACATACATATACGTACAGCTGTATTTTTTCTAGCATGAAATACAGGCTCTTTTTTATTGAATTTTTTATATATATAATTGCAAGAATATTTTATACGTTAAAAATGAATTCATGCGGATTAATATTTTTCTGTCATATTGGAATTTTGTCCCATGCCTGTAAATCTACATGTACCTATGTATGTATGTGGTGTTTTAATTGTTCAGATCATTTTATTTATTTTTACAAAAAACCAATCTGTTGATAGTAAATATATGTTTTATATTTATCTTAGAACATCATTAATCGTCTATGGAACGTAGTCGGGGTGAAACGTCAATTATCCCACTTCTCAAATCCACTCTTACAAACGACGATCGCCGCACTGGATTGCAGAAACATCAATAAAATATCACCCAAACCGTCAAACTTAAATTACCACAAATATTATACTCTTGGGTATGTTGTTAAGAGAATAAGAATATTTTTAATTTGAGGCCAATTTCTCAATCTAACTGTAGCTTTAGAGTAACATATTAGGTTAATAAAATTGTTATATTGAATAGAAACTTATTTTCTTAACTAGATGTTATTTTACTTTGTTTTTATGACACTCGATTATCCATTGAATTATGAATATAAGTTTTGGGCATTACATGTGTGTTTCCATCAATTTATTGAATTAGGAAAGTAGATAGAAACTTAAAAATATTGATCTAAAGTCAAAGAAATGGGCTTTTAATTAGTTAATACTGTTAAAATACAGAAAAGTTTCAACGCGTCCAAATGATGACCTGCTTACACAATTCTGCCATAGAAAGTATTTCGAAAAATCGTTTTCTATGATATATGAATTAACAAGAAAAAATTGGCTCGATAGGGTTATTCTCTCGAAGTTGGCTACTTCTGCTAATTTGGCTTAGTCTAATCTAATATCAATATTTGCGCTGATAGCCGTATTAATAAAAATGTCCTTGGTTTGTCCAAAGCAGGGTGTCCACAGTCGAATTTGTTCGACGAACATGTTCGATTCGACGAAGTTTTCGTCGTTGTTGTTGGAGTTCGCGTCCACATTTCATGTTCGATGTTGCGTTCGACAAACGATTCTATCTTGGCTGTGTTTGCGCGAACAAATTTGACTGTGGATGGCAATGTTCTCACAAAATTTCAGTTGGGCAACAATTTTGTAGCAACAAAACGGCCGAAATGTGCATTTCTTTCTTTAGTTATTCTTTTTAGTTAAAAAAATTAGAAATGACACCCAATCTGTTGATAATGTCTTCAAGCGGCAGCGCCCCTCGGTCGCTTGGGCGGGAGGAGGGCTGCGTTCTTGCTTGGGATCCGCACGTAGCAGTCTTCGGTGTCGCTTGGGCCACTTGATGGAGCAGTCATTGCATATTAACGTCCCAAAGATATAAAAATAAAAATACATTTCCATATACTCTTGTCCCTATATTACTATCAAAATATGTGGAAACCTAGCTAAATTAACCAGCTGACATATAATTTCATCAACTTTTATCTGAAAACCTTCGAAAATGAACAGAAGTTCACTATTTCGATATTTTATGGTATTTTTATGATCACTACTATCCATTTCTATTTTCTCCTATAAGAAAGATGATTCTTGGTAATAGTTTTTTCTCAAACCTACTTAATAGAGCCTACCAAAGCTGTGTATTAAAATATTAATTGATTTATGGGGAAAAATGTGAGGTGATATCAGTTATCATCGTTCTAAAATCTCGACTTGCTGATACAAATACATGTGTTATATGCTTATTTTTTTGTAGTGAATCGCCGAAAACACATTTTAAAATAGTTTAAAATTGTAGCTATGTACAGTGGTGCTCATAGACTTAAGCCACAAGACTTCAACCAAGAATTTTAACGAAGATTAAGAAAAGTTTTTATTTTACAGCTCCAATTTTTTGTGTCACATTAGTTCTATATGTCAGTGTTCTAATAGAAGAATAACCCAGTTATAAAAATATATATTCAACGAAAAACTTAAAAAATCTGAGACCATCTCCAAAATTTCCTGCTCATATACTTAAGCCACCTTGAGCAAAAATCGTCAAACTTGTGTTTTTTCGGAGAAAGTTGTGCTAGTTATTTTCTAAACTAAAATATTGAATACTAAAATACGTTTCCCAAAACAATTTGACCGTTTTGGCTAAAAATAAAAATACAAATCCGGCCGAAAGAAAGCTAATATGGGTATATTACGAATAAACACAAGTATTCTAAAAATTTGTAAGACTACATTTTTTGCGTGTCAAAGTCAGAAATGTCATTGCATTTTATAAGAAACATGGAACCTGGGAAAGTATTCCACGTGAAAAGCCCAGAAAAACCACTTTAAACGACGATAGACGGATTGCCAAAATCAGTATAGCCGATCCGTTCTTGACTTCGACGCAAATCAGAGGTCAAATGGTGGCAGATTATGGCGTGAATGTGTCAGCTCAGACCATAAGAAGACGGCTAAATGAATTCGGGTTATATGGACGCATTGCCCAAAAAAAACCATAGCTGTCCATTAAAAATTTAAAAAATCGCCTTCAATTCGCCACAGAGCATATTTAAAAAGGTCCCAATTTTTGGAACATGGTTGTTTGGAGCGACGAATCCAAGTTTAATGTCTTTGGGAGTGATGGTAAACCATATGTACGACGTCCTCCCAACAAACAATTGGACCCCAAATACTTGAAGAAGACCGCTAAACATGGTGGCGCTTCGATTATGGTCTGGGGCTGTTTCACCACATCGGGCGTAGGTCTCCTAGTGAAGATAGATGGCATTATGAATGACGAAATGTACAGGGACATTCTTATTAACAATTAATCTGGAGAATATGCCGATAATTTGCCACTCGCCTGGATATTTCAACAGGACAACGACTCGAAACACTGCAGCAAGATAGTCAAGTCGTGGCTTAACCAAGAGGCAATCAATTTTTTGCAATGGCCACCGCAGAGCCCCGACTTGAACCCTATAGAGAACTTGTGGGGAATTCTTAAACAAGTCGTTGGCCAAAAAAAACCAACAAATAAAAACGATTTGTGGCGAATTTTGCAAGAAGAATGGAAGAAAATCACACCTCAACAGTGCGCACGTCTTGTGGATTCAATACCAAATCGTTGCTCCACTGTTCTAAAGCAGAAAGGTCATCCCACTCAATATTAAAGTAAATTTATTAAATGTATAAGGAATATTGGGCAAATTTTAACTTTTTTAACCATTTTTTTCCAGGTGGCTTAAGTATATGAGCAGGACATTTTGGAGATGGTCTCAGATTTTTAAAGTTTTTCGTTGAATATATATTTTTATAACTGTGTTATTCTTCTATTAGAACACTGACATATAGAACTAATGTGACACAAAAAATTGGAGCTGTGAAATAAAAACTTTTCTTAATTTTCGTTAAAATTCTTGGTTGAAGTCTTGTGGCTTAAGTCTATGAGCGCCACTGTATATCTGAAATTGTGTTGCCTTCATTTTGAAGACTTAGGATGTGTTTTTTATAAATACCGTTTTTTTCAACCGTTTTAAAACAAGATCAGAAAATTTGAACGAAACCAAGCTCAGTCGCTTGGACGGATGAAATTCGCTCCAAAAACTAACTCTGGTTTTCACATTAACAACTTTTCGATTTAATTTTGAAAAAGCATAACTTGGTGCTCTCGTTATCACAAAACAAACAAAAATTCGGTAATCTGAATGTTGGCAAAATATCAATTTTTGTGCAAATTATTACAAATGCATAATACAAATAAAGGAAAACTGTGGCCTTCCTGCCTGTATGTATTTGGTTTTAAATGTGAATGCGAATGTAGTTTTTATTATTATATCCGGTACTCAAATATTATAGGGGTATATTAGATTAGTAGCTAGAAAAAAGCGTTTACGACCCCATAAAGTATATACATTCTTGATCAGCATCAATAGCCGAGTCGATATGACCATGTCTGTCTGTCCATCCATCTTCTTGAGTGCCTATATCTTAAAGACTATAAAAGCTAAAACAACATAATTTTGTATCCAGACTCCTGTGGTATGCACAATTTAGAAGATACAAGAGAACCAAAAAGCAGAATCATGGAAAGTTACCGTATCTACCAGATTACCGAATCTAGATCAAGTCGAATCGCTATTATAGACAAATGGAACCAATGAAGATTCCAATCCCGCGAGCCGTATATGTACAGGTGCGAAAAAAAATAATAGCACCACTGCAACACATTTTGTTCCAGACACAAAAAAATGGAATAAATGATGCGATTTTTGTACATTTCGATTTTTGTTATATTGTTTCCGTTTTTTAAATTTTGACCGTTATATTTTTTTTGGGATTTAAGAAAAAAAGCACCATTTTCTTAGTGAAGCTTCTATATATCTCAAAATTGCCTTTGTAAAAAGCACGTATTCATTAGTTTTGACTAAGATTTCATTGTTTGTGTCATAAAAGTTAATAATAATCATTACAATGGGACGTGGATAGCACTGCACTGGGGAGATGCGAGATCTGATAAAAAAACTGATATTAGACGGCAAAACTTACAGAGAAGTTGGTCAATTGGTATGAAACATTAAGAAAATGATCAAAAACACCTTAAACTATGAAGAAAAGGCTGAAACACCCGGACGAAACGATCTATGATCCCTTTTCATGGCAAAAGACAGATTCATCAGAGTAAGAAGGGTCCCTTCAAGTCAGCTACCGAGCTTAAAGAAGAGCTTAAAATAAATGCGACGGATCAAACAGTTAGTAGCCAGCAATATAAAAGCCTGCAGCCCAAGAAAAATTGTACCTTTTAAACGCGACACATATTACCAAGCGCATGAAGTTTGCCAGTGTTCAAGCAAATCGGACATCCCAACAATGGACGAATATTCTATGGTTAGATGAGTCCAAAGTGGATATGTTTGGTGGAAAGTGATCTCGATAATTCATTAGACGTCCAAGGAAAGTAGAATACAAACTTTAGTACACCACAAAACCCATTGAGCATGGAGGGTGTAGTGTACTGGTATGGGCCTGCTTTTTCGACTTTGGAGTAGGTCCAATAGGTTGAATAAAATCCATCATGGAATAGCACGTGTAGGTGAATATCTCGTGGAGACAGTAATGCTATCCTTTGCAGACTATGAAAGTCCGCTCGTATGGGTCTTTTAATAGGACTATGACCCCAAACACACCATCAAGGAAGCAAAGGAGTGGTTCAGGGCAAACTGTGTGAACTTTTTGGAGTGGCCTGCTCAGTCACCGGACCTGATCATATAAAAAATCTGTGGTCCTACGTTAAGAAGGCGGTTGCTACTAAACATCTGCATGAATGGCAGAAAATCGACGTTCGAATGAACAATGCGCAAATTGAGTTGAGTGAATTCGAATGCGACGCGCAATTTTTTTGAGTGAGTGAGTACGCTAGCGTCGTACAATGTCTCATTCAACTCAAACGAAAAGCAATGAATTGAATGAGTGAGAACGCGTAAAAATTAGAGGGTTGGTTTTGAATGTATTCGAATACAAGACAGATTTTTTATTAATGCGTAGAACACAAAGCGTACAGAAAAAAAAGAAAATAAAAGAAAAACCGTGTCGGCTTTCGCTCCGTTGTCTCCGTTCATTTCGCGTGTTTCGTTTGGGCGATGCTAAAGAAATGAATACACACAAAATCTATGCCACAACTCGAATACATGCGAATGTCTTCAGCTTCGCCAAATTTTTCATTCCGTTTTACGCACTTATTTATTCTTGCTCATTTCGTTGAATGCCGTTAGTTATGAGACACAGTGTGGTGTGTCACTCATACACATTCAATTCATTGTGTGCTTCGTAATCAGTCAGCTGAATTCATTCGAATACATTCAATTTTACGTATGCTGTGAGTGGACTCATGCAGACCTCTAGTTGCTACTTCCAAGCAAGCCACTATCGGACCACTTTGGGTATAAATTAAAGATTCGTGGTCCTAAAACGATGCCAGGACTTGATTGATTCCATGCCAAGAACCTGCGCAGCTGTTATTGCCAAATATTAAATGATAAATATAGATTTAGTAATAATAGTTCGAAATAGTTAACTGAGGAATTCGTTACTTTTTAGTCATTATTTTGTTTTTAATTTCATTTTTGAAAAGTAAAGTGAAAAGTAATTTGACCACTTTCAAGGAATTTTCTTAAATAACTTAAAAACGTTAATAAGAAAGACATTTTTTCTTGCATTCCTAGATTTGTAAGTCTTCCATTTCTAAAAATGTGCTTGACGTTTTCTTAAACTTAAAAATGTGAGTTGTTATTTTTTTCGCAGCTGTAGATCCACATATGTATGCATGCATTTGAAGACATGTGGAGGAAACAGATGTAAAAAAAATTGTTAAACAAAAATGGTAACAGATAACATATAATATATAAAAATCTCCGTGTTTTTCGTGCGAGGTAGAATCACTTACATAAATCGATCTACAAGTCAAAGACTTCATTTTAGAGAATAGGGATTGTAAACTCAAGTATAAGAATATTCAATGAACATATGAATGAACAAATGAACAGCTGTGAAAAAAATAATGCTCTAGGAAACTCTCTATTAGATGTGCGTTCGCATTTTATCTAAAGCGCTAAAAAAATTCTTTTGACTTTTTCCACCTCTGCGTCTGATGTCCCACTGTACAACTAATTAAATCAAATTTGAAACTCAATAATTTCAGACAGCAAGTTGCAGCTACTAAGTGTTTGGGTGGGATTTATAGCAGAATTTGTCAGCTTTTTAGAACTGCACAGTCATTTACTAGATATATGTAACTTAAGTGAAAAAATAAAGCAAAAACACAATTCTTTAAAAAAGGCGAAATCCCCAAATCTATCAGTATGTCATTTTGGGCCACAGTGGGAAAAAGGTTCAATTTTGTCGACCAGTGCTATTGATGCTGATTCTTAATATACATATATTCAGGTGCGTTCGAGGTTCACACATCGAACTAAATCCGCACCTGATAGTGGAAGCTGATATTGATTAAATAACAAACCAACTTGATTCAGACTTCGTCGAAGCAGCTCGCATCTCAACACAAACACCAGCAAACGCTACTGCATTGCATATGCAAATGAGAACAAATTTTCAAATTCAACATCTTGCTATTGAAAAGTGGCGCCTAAGACGACATTGGCAATCCCACAGTTCGCCGTCAGCAAACCAAAATTTAAGAAGCGCCACACGTAAAATCACCAAAGCGTCGAAGCGAAAAGAAGCAAAATCCCCACGCCGATATATTAAGAAACTATCAACATCTAGTGATAAAAACATTCTGTGGAAACCCACCCAACTCTTAGCCCATCTACAGAAACAGTTATGCCTTTAAGAAACCATGCAGGCGGCTGGGCCCGGAGCGATAAAGACGGAGCCAACACATTTACGGATCATCTGCAAAAAGTTTTCCAGCACAATCCTGCTATAAACGCGTTCGCACTTCCGACCGTATAAAACGACTCTCAGCTTCAACACGAACCAATTGTATTTCGCCCGAAGGAAGTCGCAAAAATTGCCAACCATCATCTAAATCAAAAAAAAAATCACCGGGTTGGGACTTAATAACCCCAAAGATGATTATTAATCTTCCATATTGGGCAGTCTGCATCATTGCCCAGCTGTTAAATTCAATCACAAAATTCAGCCACTTTCCAGAGAGATGGATAAACTTTTATCGTCATAATTCCCAAGATGTGTAAAGATCGAAGTCCCCTTGTCGTATAGACCTATAAGGATTTGATGGTTAAGGTAGAGAACTGGCTATCCGACTGGCGAATTAAAGTAAACGAGAAAAAATGCAAAACCCTAAGCAAGCAAGATTGTCCACCACTCACGATAAACAACACCCCACTCCCGAAAGCAACCGAAGTAAAGTACCTTTCCGTTAAGTCTGGACTACAAGGTTCTGCTTTACAACTTCGTTCTAAACCAAATCTGCACCTATGCCTCCCAGCTATGGGATAACACGTGCAGCAGTAACATCGACATCATCCAAAGAGCCCAGTCGACGATCCTGAGAACTATCACCGGGTCACCGTGGTACGTTCGCAACGGAAACATACAAAGGGACTTAAAGGTACCATCGGTCAGGGATTAATAGCGGAACAGATGGAAATGTACTCGAGAAATCTGTCATTGCACTCAAACAATCTCGCGAGAGGTCCCAACCAGCGATGCGTTGAGGAATGCGATCTTAAACTAGAGGTTCAAAAAGTAACTGTTAGATAAGAAATGTTTATAAGATTTGTTGTCAATTCCTTGTTTTTTTAATTTTATAAGGGAAGTAATCAAAAAATAAATAGCAAAGTTAAAATAAAAAAAATAATAATAGATGACAACTGAAGATAGGTCTTTGGATCTTTGTAAAACGTCCTGAAGTTAATTTTTTGTTCATATTAGACTGCTCTATTTACATTAAACAATAAGTTATCAATTAGATAAAGATCGGTTGACCGATGCGCCCATTCCATTTAATTTACTTTATTGGCAGTGAACTATTACTTTGAGAAATTTGTGGGTGTCCTTCAGATCGTTGTCCTCCTGGACCCACAGAACAGATAAATGTTGTGTAAGACATAAGGTAGCATCATATCGTCCAATATTAAAACTTATAAATGACAAGCGATTATATTTTTGCAATATAATATGCAAATATTGTAGGGTGAAAAAATCACCGAAACCATTATTGAAGACCCTTCTGTTTTGCAGATTTATTTTCGAGAAAATCTATATAACCGTGGTAGTCTTAGTTATTAACGAGATCTACGGTCACAGAAATGGTTAAATTCTCAATTTATGGATATCTGGCAAACTTCAACCTTGTGACTTCTTGTTGTTTTACTTTTAAATTATAGTCTTTAAGGCTTCTTCTAATGGTTTTAAAAAGAGTCCAAATTTTAAAATGTTTGGAGGGCTGCAGTAGTAGCGAAAACGTCGTACCTCCACTGTCGTAGCAGTCGATAGACTGATGTTTTCGCGAATAACTTCGCCGATTGCGGGTTTTACTTTAGGATTCTTATTTAATGTTATTTCTGATAGTATTAACTGCACACAGCCAATGCTATTTTTCACCTCGAGATTCTAACCTCCGTCTGAAATAACCCCTCTTCGGGCTTTTGGGCACTATAAGGTTTGCCACGACCCATGATACCGACCCCAAATGAAAGGAAAAGAAAACTACTAGTTTTATTTAACAGAAAAAACTTTGCAAAAAAAAAGTGGAATTAATCATTTTTAAAAGTTTCTGTAGCACTACTATTATCTTGAATGCATCGAAATGGCGATGTTAAGCGGAAAAGCTAAAAACACGACTAAAAAAGAGTTAAGAATATCTGGATTTTTAAGTGCAGCAATACTGTGCTTGTTTCTAGAGAAAAGAAATTCATTCAATCAGCCCGAATATTGTTTTAGACACAACTGTATTTACTTTAAGAAGTCGGAAACGCTTTCTTTTTAGTGTTACACGCATCCACTTTCACGACAAATCTAATGTACCTACCCCTATACTATACGAAAATACAAAATAGATAAGCTTTAATCTTAAGACTTACTTAAAAAATAAATAACAAAAAAAACAACTATTTTTACTTTCAGACAGTCAAACAATACCAATATTGTTATTTGTAGAAATCAATACAAATCTGAAGCATTTGACGAAGCTACAAGGCTCCGTGTTCAACTAAAGTTTGCAGCAGAGGAACAACGAAAGGACAAACCATCAGTGGAAATGACATTACCAAGTGCCGCTCGTGTATACACAGATGTGAATGCGCACAAGCCAGATGAATATTGGGACTATGAAAATTATGTCGTCGATTGGGGCAATCAGGACGATTACCAATTGGTCCGAAAACTTGGGCGGGGCAAGTATTCCGAGGTATTCGAGGCTATTAATATTACAACCACAGAAAAATGTGTTGTCAAAATTCTAAAACCTGTGAAAAAGAAGAAGATCAAGCGTGAAATCAAAATTTTGGAGAATTTACGCGGTGGAACTAATATCATAACACTGCTAGCAGTTGTTAAGGATCCAGTATCTCGCACCCCAGCGTTAATCTTTGAGCACGTTAATAACACGGATTTTAAGCAACTTTACCAAACACTAACAGACTACGAGATTCGCTACTATTTGTTTGAGCTTCTTAAGGCGCTTGACTACTGTCACAGCATGGGCATTATGCATCGAGATGTAAAGCCACACAATGTAATGATAGACCATGAAAATCGGAAGTTACGTCTTATAGATTGGGGCCTTGCGGAGTTTTATCATCCAGGCCAAGAATATAATGTGCGGGTGGCATCGCGATATTTTAAAGGGCCAGAGCTTCTCGTCGATTACCAGATGTACGATTATTCACTAGATATGTGGTCCTTGGGTTGTATGCTGGCGTCGATGATATTTCGAAAAGAGCCGTTCTTCCATGGTCATGACAATTATGACCAACTGGTACGCATTGCAAAGGTGTTAGGCACTGAAGAGCTCTACGCATATTTAGATAAATACAATATTGACCTAGATCCGCGATTTCACGACATTCTACAGCGTCACTCACGAAAGCGATGGGAAAGGTTTGTTCATTCCGACAACCAACATCTAGTTTCTCCTGAAGCATTAGACTTTCTTGATAAACTATTGCGTTACGATCATGTTGACCGACTCACCGCTCGCGAAGCTATGGCTCACCCATATTTTTTACCCATTGTGAACGGACAAATGAATCCAAACAATCAGCAATAAGAGGTTAAACAATCTAATACATATGGAGTTGACGAGGTCGAGATATCAGCCATTTAACATAAATATAAAGTTGAAGAGGCGGATAAAAATTCAGATATTCTAAAAAAATCCCGGGTTGATGACATGTTCGTAAAGAAAATATACACCGATTGACACTGGTTCACAAAAATTAAAAACCACTTGTTTTGTAAAATATGCTAAAAGTGGGGATGAATAAAAAGATTTTTTTTTTTATTTTGAAACAAACTCTGAAATTGACTATCAAAATAAAAAAACTAAAACTTAACTGCAAGCATATAAATACTAAAGTATATTTGCGATAAAATACAAAAGCGCCACTTCATTATATTTATCATATATTTACACATAAAATTATAACAGCAACAAAAAAATGTTAGTTTCCTTTGTAAAAAATATTCAAATCGAATTTGATTTCATTAATAAAGTCGCAACTAACATTTTACAATTTCAACTAAAGGTCCGCCCACAATAACTAAAATTACTTATCTAACATTTTCCATCAGTATGAATTTCCAATAGACTAAATCGTGAGACCCATGAAATAAAATTTCGATTGGTTTTTTAAGTAATATCTTTGAAATTATAATCTGGTAATAAAAATTGCTTCAGAGTTTAAGGATATTTATCAGGCCTTGATAAATACAAAAAAAAAAAAAAAGACGGAGTAAAGTAAATGTTTTGTACCCATGTAATTGAATATTAATATTAAAACAGTTAAAATATACTGTTCCGTGTATTTTATCTCTCAATGATATAGAATCGAACTTCATGAGATATTCGAGTATTCAGATGTTAAGTTCTCTCTTTATTACAGTTGTACTATTAACCGCTCCGAAATTTGGAATCTAGTAGATATGTATGTATGGCGTTTGTGGGGCCTAATACGAATTCAGTTTAAATACAAAATACAAAGTACAAGAAATCAAAAGTTGAACGTCGTTCGTTGTCTGGTTTTTCAATAAATTCCTCAATACTTCACGCTCTCAATTATGAGCTCTCCTATGATGATTGAGAAAATGTCTGCACACAAAGAAGAGTGCTTTGGACCATCATAAGCATTGACGATAGCATTGTTATGTATTTATGGCAACTAGGTCGCTAACGGCATGCCTAGCTGCTTAACCTCAAAAATTATACGTCTTGTTCTCGGTTTACAGATCCAGAATTTAAGTTTTGCTTTTGTCCGTAGCTCATTGTGGTCGTATTCAAATGTAATGATGGACATTTGTTTTTCTTTATCGCAACTAGAACGCCAACGTCATACCTAGCTGCTTAACGTCGATTAGACTCTGAAGCTGCTGGTTCTATTTGGTGTGCATCTTGGAACACGTCAGAAGATCGAAAGGGGTGTATCCATGCTTCTGGTGTATGTCAAGTTTATAGCTCGCTAGACCAAATCATTTTACCAGTTTTCGTCGTCGCAGTACTGCAGAAAATTTTGAGCGGTAAACGCTGACATATATTTGAAACAACACAAGCAAGGTTGCCAAACGTCACGCTTTAGCTGCGTAGTTGACTTTGTAGGGTATTACCAGTAAAACATCGTGAAGGCGTCGATAACAGCTAGTATATGTATGTCTATAGTTCTTGATGCTTAATTCTAGCGGACCCGAAAAGTCAATGTTATACGTCTGCAGCGGCACGTCTTCTTTTTGCAGGGGGTGCAAGACCTTGTTTATCTCGCGTCTGATTTACTAATGTTCAAGTCATGCGGCACTCGATGTCTCTCTATCTCTGGTGAGCTCTGCCGATAATGGTTTTATGCATATCCTTTGGTACAACCATCAATTCTGCACCTTTGACTAATTTGTAGAAAATTGTTGTCGTTGATAAGCTTTGAGATCTCTCTTTTTTTTTTCTCTCTTTTTGCACATGTTTTATGCCAGCTAAAAATTCTCCCGTTTCTTATGTTGTGCATCCGTATGTACTTCCGTCTTGTACTTCTGATTGTAATGCTAGCACAGGGTTTTATATCAAACGTTTCTTCAATGTGTCTACATTCGCGACATTCTCTTCGTTTGGGCCAATCACAAATTACACATTATTCTTTGTTATGTTAGTTAATGGTTTGGCTATAACCACATAATTGTAGATAAACTTTCTATAATATCCTGTAAGAACTAAAAAATTCCATCTGTTTCAGTGTTTGAGGCGTCTTGCACTTTGAGACGGCTTCAACGCAGTCGGATACAGCTTTTTATGACATGGCCAGGAATCTAGACTCGTGTTTGCAAAAATTAGACTTTTTAAAATTCAGCTCTAGCCCATACGCTTCATACGTCTTGAGAACTTCTTTTAGATTTGCTAAGGCTTCTTGCTAGAAATTCCTTTTCTAGTCAGCGGTCGAAATATTGCACTACCGTGTCTTGGAATGCCCTGAGGGAAAAAGGCAAACCAAAAAGCACCTATCCGAACTAGTCTAGTACTGGCCGGCCGCATTGCGTCATGATGATGTGTGCTTCCAGTGTCTTAGTGTGAAGAAACATGGAAGAAACAATTCACCGAGTCAATCGTACTGAATACTATAGCAACTTGCAAATTATCTAGTTAGTCATCTATTTACGGCAGCGGTAAATTATCTTATCCGATGACTATTGATATGTCGTAAGCTAATACATAGTCGGGGAATTGTGTTGATCTAATGAGTACGTCATGGGTGCGGAGTACACAACCTGCTTTGTGGATGTACGATGCAAGAATAAAACTTGCTGATATTTATTCGCAGTACTCGGATTCGGTTCTTAGTGTTTCGGTTTTTAGATTCGTAATGATCGAACGCATTGAGGTAGCATTAGTATAGATATGATTTCATGAATACTGTGGATTTACGCAGGGCTATAGTTTCAGCCGTTTTTTTGTTTGTTTTTTTTTAAGAGTGACGAGATGGGAAATTTTGAACCAGGGGTCCGTTTGGAAACACTGTAAAGACCCAACAGAGCTTTACAAGACCTCGATGATTTGCCATAGGGACTACTCGATGAAAGTCAGGACAGACACACTGCCACTGGAGGCAGACCCATTCATGATATCCATATTATTCCTTCTTATTTCATTATTTGCCACTGAAGGCCCTTTTATAATATTGATGTTGTTTTAAGCTAGTAATAAGTTACATTTTTAAATACACCCTCCAACGAAGGCACTAAAAAAAGGAGAAATCAGTAGATCGATAGGTAGGTAGGGTGGTCACACTGAACACTATCGATGGCAAGAAAAAAAAAGATCGATAGCGGGGGTGGGAGGACACCTACGCGAGGAGAAGAAGGACTCTAAGCCATACCACGAGAGACAAGTCGTTGACATCCGCAACTCCACACGTGCTTTGCTTAATTCGTACATCGCGCCATCGACTATCACGTCACGAGTTTTCATATTGCCTGACATACGAAGTGAATGCATCACGGCGCCCACTGTATCTGACTATACGATCTCAATCATAGGTAGCCATCAGATCCCAAATTTCCCCAACAACGTCTGTTCCTCCAAGTAAGTTGAGCTTTTCTCGTGGAGCAGCCAGGGAAACCAGTGAGGGCTTACGTTTAATAATAAAGATTCTGAACAAAAATTCGAATGTCATAGTCTTTTCTTTATTCGTGTACATATACACATTATACGTTGTACCCAAACCTCCTCCACTTGAAATCCCGTAGTCCTACGTACTGTCGCGATAACGTATAGTTCCGTAATATCCCCAGTAGCTAGTTACTGTCGCGATAACGTACGGCCAATCTCCATTAGAAGTCCCGTGGTGCCACGTATCGTCACGATCACGCACGGATCAGTAGTATCCCCTAGTAGTTAATGACTGTCTCGATAACGCATAGTCAATCCTCGCTAGAAACCTGGTAGTCTTACGAACTGTCGCGATAACGTACGGCCAATCCCCATTAGAAGTCCCGTGTTGAAACGAATCGTCGCGACCACGCACGGTTCAGTAGTATCCCCTGGTAGTCAACGACTGTCGCGATAACGCACAGCCAAACCCCCGTTAGAAGCCCCGTTGTCCTACGTGCCGTCGCGATAACGCTTGGTTCCGTAGGTTCCCCAGCACGTTGTGATTGTCGCGACAACGCGCACTCAATCCTCGCTAGAGATCCCGTAGTCCTACGAGCCGTAGCGACAATGCACGGACCTGTAGATTCCCCTGTCTCCCTCGAAGACTACGGCGGAGTCCCGTCACGATAACCTCCGATCTCTTGCGAGCCCTGTGACCACGACGCACGATAGACCCTCCCAGTCGTGATACGGTTGCACTCCCTTGCCTAAGGTCTCCCTATCACCTATAAATTTCTTGTACATGACCCTGGACAGGCTGAGCTTACCCCAGCCCGAAATAGCTTTCTTACAAGTGGCGCCCGAGCAGGGACCTTAGGGAGATATCATTCTAAAGAAAGTAACAGTCACAGAACGCAAATCTACCGCCACAAACCACGTGCTTAAGGTACAGTCAGAGCCTAAGCTAAGCCTAAGCACGCATACATACATACGCCCACGCCTTCGGAAGCTGACACTACTGACCGAAAAGTTACACGTGCAAACACACACACTCCCCCCATATCGTGATCGCGACGGCTGCGAAAACAAGTAAAGTGCCGACGAAAATACAGTGCCGGTCCAAAAAACCATCGCAGTACTAATACAGTGCCGGTCGCAATAAAGAGCCCGACCCGAATACAGTGCCGGTCCGAAAAATTGTCGCGGTGCAAATACAGTGCCGTCCTAGAAAACCACGTGCAAATACCGTGCCCCGATCAACTAAACCCCAAATAAATGCAACGCCAGTTGAAGAGCCCCATTGGAGAAGAAGACCATCGTAGATCAAAAAATCGGTCTGCAAATTCCCCCTGCCACAACAGGCAAAAGCAATGTGCCCCGGAATGTTTTGACGTCCGAGAGCCATATTCAAAAGTCCAGGCCATCTGAGTCCAGTATGGTGTATGCGAGGAGAGCCTTTCCTCTGATAGAAGCAACGCAAGGACACGTCGAGGCTGGAGCTCCGCCACTTCCAAGTGGCGGACAGGTTCCGACACTGGGGTATTCAGTTCAACGGCCACGATGACCCACTAGCATTCGTAGAATTACTTGAAGAACGTGCGCTGTCTTACGGTGTAGATGTAAATCATCTCCCGCGAGCCATGGTCGAATTTCTCCGACCGAGCTAGCCGTTGGTTCCGGACCAGCCGGCTCCAAAGCGCCTCGTGGGCTAATTTTCGTCGAGAATTCCTGACTTTGTTGGAAGATAAGATCCGAGGCCGAAAGCAATCGGTTGGCGAGTTATTCAAGGACTTTGTCATTGAAATCCGTCTGCTTATGCACCACGCTGGATATGACGACCCCCCGGAACTCAAGCGTATCTACGACAACGCTTTACCCGGCTATCACCTATACGTAAGGAGACACGAACTCCAAAGTCTGGCCCAGCTCACACAACTGGCCGTAGTACACCCGTTGGAGATGTATCCAACAAGACGATCCAGCACGACGCACCGCCGATCGCCAATGCACGAACGAATTGCCGCAGGTGCGGTGAATCGGATCATCTGTCTGCGAGTTGCCAAATATTCCCATCTTATTCTGTTGGGAATGTGGCAAACCCAACGTTAGGACCATCCAATTCTGTCGACGAGAAGCTTCGGTATCAGCCGAGAACGACGCTACAGAGAACTCCAGATCGAAAAGACCAAAAATTACTGGCGCCCACCCAACTGCATACACGCAAAATGCGAATACCCCTCTTAATACTGCCAAACATGGTCGAAAGCCTGATTCTAGGAATGCGCTTCCTGTGTGCCATAGAAACCACGAAAAACGGACGCCATTAGGCTGGTGATGCCCATAGGGTCGGAATTTCGCCAAGGCCGGATCTAAGCTATCCTACCATCACGGCCAACATCACGGCTGTTATCGCCTGTTATACTCCGCTAGCTCAGACCCCTCTAGCCCATTCGACACGACCAGCCTCCTAGAGCACCCCGATCAAACCACCGGCCCCGAGACGAACCGACATTGAACATTGCGCCCTGGCCCCCCTACCTTGCACACCACATCCGCGCGTTCCTAGATGAAAAGTTACCTAATTTCGAGAATCACCGGTTAACGACAAATCTAACAAAACACACTATTTTTATGAAAGATAGTCGCCCAATAAAGAAACGGTATTACACGAAAAACCCAGTCATGATGCGTATTATAAACAAACAAGTCGACGAGCTGCTAGCAGAAGGTCTTATCGAACCATCGCGAAGCCCTCACAGTGCCCTGATCGTTCTCGTCGGCAAGAAAAACGGACAATACGCCATTGTGCGTGGACTTCCGTCCACTGAACGAACGCTCTATTTCGGATGCTTACCCGTTACCCAGGATAAACCATATTCTTGAACGCCTCAAGAACGCACGGTTTATCACGACCCTGGACTTGAAAAACGGATACTGGCAAGTACCAATGGTCAAAGATAGTCGCGAAGCAACGGCTTTCACGGTACCTGGAAGAGGCCTCTACCAGTGAAAAGTAATATCCTTTGGATTACATTCGGCAGCCGCGACTTTTCAACATAGAGCCTTTCGCGTTCGCATACCTGGACGATATAGAGCATTTGCTTACTATACAGAGCATTTGCAAAATCTAAAGCAAGTTTACTCGCGATTGCGCAAGGCCACCTTACGGATAAACGCCGACAAAAGCGCTTTCTTCCAACGTCGGATCCAGTATCTGGGCCACGTGGTTAGCGAAGAAGGTATCCACACTGACCCTGACAAAATGGCGGCAGTGAAGGACCTGAGACGGCCCACCAACCTTAAAGAGTTTCGCCAGTGCATCGGGATGGCATCGTGGTAGCGCTGGCTTGTCCAAACTTTGCCGCCGTACTCCTAACTACCGCCCCCGTTCTCGCTTGTCCAGACTTCGCTGCTAAGTTTTCCTTACAAACTGATGCGAGCAACCTCGGAATAGGCGCCGTCTTTACTCAAGACGTCGAAGGCATGGAGCGAGTCATCGCATACATATGTCAAAAGGCCGAAGAAAATTACTCTGCCACGGATAAAGAATGCCTAGCCGTGATATGGGCAATCAGAAAACTGCGCTGTTACCTCGAAGGCTACCGATTCAACGTCATCACCGACCACCTCGGGTTAAAGTGGCTAAACACCCTCGAAAGTCCTTACGGGAGAGTGGCAAGATGAGCACTCGAACTACAACAGTGGTGGCCGAAGCATTATCGAGACACCCCCTAGAAACCCTCGCGTACATCGAAGGAGAAGAGACGGGCTGCTCCTGGTTGAAACAGAGGATACGACAAGTACAAGATGACCCCCAGAAGTATCAGGACTATGCGTACGAAAACGGACAACTCTACCGACACTCGGGACATCGAGCCGACGACGAAGACTACGTTCCATGGAAGCTTTTCGTACCCAAGGACAGCCGCCTGAGGGTATTACGCGAGTGTCATGACCAGCCGGACACCTGCGGAAAACCATCTCCACGATATCGCAGAGGTATTATTGGCCCGGCATGTATCGAGACGTACGCCGATACGTCCGAGGGTGCCTCAGCTTCCAGAAGTTCAAGATCACCCGACAAATCATTGAACCATTCGCAACATTGTGCGCCGATTTTATTGGACCCCTGCCACGCTATAAAAGAGGTAACACCACCTTACTAGTGTTTTTCGACGTTTTTTCGATGTGGGTTGAGTTGGTTCCACTGAGGAAACGAACCTCGAACGGGCCTTCCGAGAGTGAATTCTCAGCCAGTTTGGAGTCGTCAAGTTGTTCGTATGCGACAACGGCACTCAGCCGGCACCAGCCGGTCCTTCAAAGCGTTTCTCAAGTCCGCTGGAGTAACTTTACAACACACCGCGCACTACTGTCGACAAGAAAATCCCACTGAGAGGGCTAAGGAGGTATTCGCCATCGTACGGAACAACAATCAACAAGCAAGCCAAGAACAAGGACGACATTATAACCTACGCAGAAGACAATGGCGCCCGACGATCGGATCCTTGGTATTGGTACGCAAGCATCATCTTTCAAACGAAGCTGATTGCTTCGCTGCGAAGCTAGCCCCAAAGTTTGATTGACCCTACCGAGTCCAGTGCTTTATCGCGCCAAATGTCGTCCGCCTACAGCACCAGACGAGCCGGAAGCCAAGCAACAACACCCGGAACCCCGTAAAAATACCCTAGTCTCTTACGTATTTACTAATTCATCACCCTATCTATTGTATTCAGATGTATCTTACAGTCAGTAAGTGTAGGAGGCTTTCACAACGCTGCACCACCAAGACCCATACGTATGAGCAGACCTGTTTCGTTTAATCCATTTATCCTTTCTGGTCTAGAAATAAGTTCCAGCCATCACCATGGACGTGGACAAGGACATCTACTCCCACCCAGGAATGCAGGACTCGAAGTTGAAGCCGAGATGGAACAGTACATGGGTCCGGCCGATGCCAGTTTCTTTGGAGATGACACGCCAGTCTCAGGGCGTCACCAATCATTGTTTATTGTTGTTTAAAGGTTAACAATGTTCAGTTAGGTGCCGTTTACACTGAGGCTGCGTCTTGATTCTTTGCGTCTTCTCAGAAACGCATTTTTTTTTACATAGGTTTAGCATAGTGCCCTAGTGATGGCAAAAAGTTGCGTCGTTTTCCGACGCAGTTGCGTTTTGGTTTTTCTGTGGTATTTATGTGCGCATAACAGCAATTTTCGTACTTTTCTGCCTAATCAGCGGAACTATCACCACTAATAACAAACAAAAAACAGCAGATTCAAATTTAAATATTGCCGCGTAAAATTTTTAGCTGAGTAAAGAGGGGCAAAAATACATGTAATGATTAGAACAAATTTTTGAAACTAATTTTATTATTAAATCAAGCAAATTCACCAATACGGTTGATTTCATATTTTTTGTCTTTGAATCGTTTCACTGTTTGCGTGATCTTCTCAGAGTAAGATACTCGTCAGAGAGTTGAAAAACTACCTCGCGACCAAACTCCAGTAATATGCGGCAGACAATGGCCCTTGGCACACCAAATAGACTCCCTACCGTACAGGCTATGCTATGGCTATTCTCTTCTCCAGAAGGATTGTCAGTCGAGAGTTGAGATTGGGCAACAGTCCAACAAGAATGTTGAGAGTACTCCTTTCCATGCGGAAATTTTCTTTAAAAAAAGGCAACGGAGTTATGCACATCTTCCTCCCAAAATGAACCATATCGTGGCTATTGCAATTTAGAATACATTATTTAATTGAAAAGAGAGAACATTATCTGATCCTTACTTACAAGGGTTCAAACGCGAGGAGGACGGTGCAGTTGCAAGTTTAATTGAATTACTTCTATGTTCCTTCTATGCGTTACACAAATCCGATATCACCACAAATCTAATATACCTCTATACTCTTCGAATACCGGGTATTAAAATCATAACTTCTAAACTAATGAAGCGATTTCAATTTAAAAAGCAATTACAGTTTCACAGTAACAGCATTTTTCTACTTTATTTTGAGGAAAGCGTTGTGCTTGATGGCTTGAAGTCTTTGAAAATTTCATTTTCTGCGAGTCCTGATAAAGTACCTAGTTGCATTTGAAAACATTGTGCCCGTCTCTACGCCAAGTAAGGTTAAGTACTTTTCAATCTATCTTTGAAACAGTTTTGTCTGCCAATAATTTGGAAGATCCAACATACATATAAAGACATATAAAGATACCGAGGCATTGCAAACATCTTCGCCATTCCTAAGATCCTTGCGTTCCTAGTTATCCGGCAATTGCAACATCTTTGTTCTATCTGATATCTGCTTGATATCTCCTTCTCAACACGTTTTTTTTTAAACATCGGTCAACATCTACCAATCTGCTCGAGTTTTCCTCTATAATCAACCGTTGATTCCAGAGCGGTTTGCAAACCGACGTAATTTTTACGGATTTTAGCAAAGCATTTCATACTATACTAATTCAGAAGCTGTTTTCCCTAGTAATCTGCTAAGTTAGATTTCGTCGTATTTTTGAAATCGTACATAACAGGTCTTATTTACTAATGTTTTTTCAGAGATCATCTGGTGTAATCTAGTTCCACAAGGAAGTCATTTGGGTCCGCTCCTCTTCATTTTATTTGTGAATGACCTACCCCAAGTTAGAACATTCTCTTATACATTAATGTATGCTGATGATGATGTTGAAATCTGTCGTTAAAATCTTAGCCGAATTGTAGTTGCACACATATGTATGTACCGTCAGCTGGACCTAAATGAACTGCTATTGTAGTGTTCAAATAATCTTTTTTTGAACCTTTCAACTTATGACATTTTACCGTCTTGTAATTATTTTATATCCTTTTCTTTTCGTAATAATGTCTTGGATCGAATTTCGAGTTCAAATGATCTTGGAGTATTATTTGATTATAAACTGTGTTTTAGTAGTCATATAGCGCCGACAGCTAATAAAGCTAAGGGTGTTCTAGCATTCATCAAGCGTTGGTCCAAGGAGTTTACCGACCCGTATGTGACCAAACAATTGTACATTTCGTTAGTGCGCCCGATATTGGAGAACTGTTCCTGCGGGTGGAGCCCACAGCATAAAGAGCAGCAAGCTATTCTCGAATCAGTTCAGAAATAATTTTTAATTTTCGCTCTTCGTAATTTACACTGGGACTTTGGTAGAATCATGCCACCTTGTCGATCTAGGCTAAAACTTATTGACCTACCTTCGTTACACCATCGCAGAATATGCAATGGGGTAATGTTCGTGCATAAGCTTCTTCTCGGGATGGTAGACTCCCAAACTCTCTTGAGTCAGATTGACTTTACAGTTCCCTCTCGTTCTACCCGTACTTTTAGGCCTATCAGATAACCCTTTTTTAGGTCGAACTATGCCTAGCATAAACCTTTTATAACAGCCATTGCCATACCGTTTCCCCTGAACTAACCCTTAAGCATATAGCACTTCGTATTTACAAACACCTGAACTCAGCTAATCTGTAATTTATTATTATTATTTTTGTTATAGTTTATCTTTTGTTCTCTTTTTAATTTTAATTGCATTATTAGCAGATAAATATTTATTTAATAAATAAATATAAAATAAATAAATAATATTCAAGGTCAAAGTTAGGAAATATTTGTGAGCATATTTTACCTGCGAAATTCAAATTAAAAACGTTTGTTTTCAATCATAACTGAAATTTGTTCTAATTTTAATGACTATGTGTCATTTTTACTTGTTTTTATTCGATTTTATAACTTAAATATATACAATTTAAATTCTTATTTTTGGGTGTTTTTTTTGTTTTCTTTAATCTTATTATATGCTATTGATGGCTGATTTTTTAACAAAATAATCATCATCATTAGGGTTAATAAACTTAACATTTCGGATCTGTAGCTACTATCGTTCAAATCCTTTCGTGTGCGACATGTCTGAGCGATGCAAGAAGTGGATCCGATGAGGCTGCCAACATGTTAAAAAGGTCTTCATTTTGTCGAACCCGTAAAGTCCTTGTTTTTATATTCCTGTGCTTCTGCGGACAGTTCTTCAATTGGTAAGCACTGATACTCTGTTAAGTCCTTTCCATGAGCCAAAATCCCAAGTACCGTTCGATACGGATGCAAATTTTGCATTATTTATCATTCTTTGGAGTTTATAATATTTAGGATAACAGTCAACCTTTTAATGATCTCATGATTAACACCTGTTATCAAAGATGTAATATTATCATTTTAAAAAGTCTCCTCGAAGTATTTCCATCCTTCGTATTTCCGTATCTGTGCTTTGGGCAGTCAACTTTTAATGCTAGCTTCCGAGAGAATTCAGCTTGTATAACTTCCTTTCTACTCCTTATTTCCTCACAAGTTGTATTATGCGTTTATGTTTCTCCTAGCCGAGGAAGTGTGTAGGCTAGTTTCAGAATAAATTCCATAAACTTTATTCTGCAATGCAACGGAGAAATACCATATTCATAGCAGTTCTCCACACTCGATAGGTCGTCTAAACTGTGAAAGTCTTTTTGAGTTCTTATGGGACAACTCAAAGTTGAGAAGGTGTTTGTAATTTCATTTAAGACTTTTCTATCAATCATTGCCAGGATGAAATCAAACTTAACCGTGAATGTTTTTCCACTCTTGTTTTGAAACACAGTAGGTTTCAGTTGGCTAATTTGATTTTGTATGTCGCTTACAGTTGATTTAAACAATTCAAATGACTCTTTCGCAGATTTGAAGAAAATAGTGCGACAGTAGTGAATCGATGATGGTCTGAGATTTCTCCAAAATTCAGAATTTCGTGAATTTTAATGCAAAATACTAGTATTCAATCGGAAAATTTCTAATAGTGTTTTATCTTATGAAGTTAAACTGTCGCCATCAAGTGAAATATTTTGCACTATATAACTAATATTTTGGGTTAGATATGTAAGAAAGCAAATTTGGTATAATCTTTTTCCAATTAGTTATGTAAAAAAAGAATCTGAAGTTTTGAAACATTCCATCAACTAAAATTATATTTACCTGCCACCATTAAGAACATTCAGGCAATTCGAAAAAACAACAGCAACATTTCTTAAAGAGATATACAACATATAGTCAGGTAGTACTTATAACACAAGTCGACACGACTTTTCCGCTGTCGCCAAAAATAACTTTTTCTGATAGATTTGGATGTTTAAAAATTTTTGAAGAATGTTTTTTTTTTATGTAGTTTTTTTAAGAATTTTTAGGGCTTCTATTTGTCACATAAGTTAAGTTTTGTTGTCTGTAAATTCCTTAGACAAATCCTAGGACTCCTTTGGCTTTGTTAGAGATAGTAGAGATATGACAGTTGAAACAAAGATTGGGTACAAAGGTAAAGTCCAAGTCATTAACTTTGAAGAGACGTTGTAGGATGGTGTTATTGATTGAGTAATCGAAAAGGTATGGCTTATTGCGGTGAAAAGTTATAATATTGCATTAAGAAATGTTAAGAGGTAGAATGTTGATTAAGCACCAGTTGTTAAGAGCATCAAGATCTGATTGCAAAGATAGGGGGACAAGGGGTCACTGTAGGAAAAACATAGCTTAACGTCATCAGTATACATAAGGACACGGGAATGACATAACATTTGAGGAAGATCGTTAATAAATAGGTTAAATAGCAAGGGACCCAGATGGCTACCTTGAGGAACCCCCGATGAGACTATAACAGGTTTAGAGAGAGAGGAGTTAAAGCAGACACGCTGAGAAGTAGATTGTGATTGACGGAGTCGAAGACTTTACTAAAGTCAGTATAAACAACATCAGTTTGACACTGTTCAGCAAATCCTGAAGTTAAAAAGGTGGAGAATTCAAGAAGATTAGTAGAAACTGAGCGACGTTTGATGAATCCATACTGTGATTCAGAGAATACAAAGTCGTTCGATGATGCTAGTATAGAGGGAAGGTTAATAGAAGGGACAGAGTAGCAACGTTGGAAAAAGGAAGCGAACAGATCAGCAATATCACAATCCTTGTCAGCATAACTACCATTTAAGTGTAGAGTAGAAGGAAATTGGAAACATTTAAGTTTAGAATTAACAAACATGAAAAATTGTTTAGGGTCGCGTTTAAAGTTAAGCTTGCATTTAGGCAACTATCTATTGTAGCACAAGGTATTCAACAACGAAAATTTCGATTTTGCAATTGAGTACTTCGTAAAGTCTGATTGCAAACCAGATTTTTTGAACTTCTTATACATACGGGATTTTAAATTCTTCAGATTTATTAATCTCGGGGTGAACCAGATAGGACCAGAAAGATTTCTGGAGGGGGTGACTAAGGGAAAATGCATGGGAAAGATGGAAAAAATAGAGCTATAGAATGCATTAGTGGCAGACTCAATTTCTTGGAAATCGTCAAGGAGAGAAAATCAGCCTTCTTAAAGCAATAGATATTCGAAGGCTTAATATACGACTTTATAGGGCCTGAAGCAGGCAACAGGAAATCAATAAAAAGTGTGGGATGGCATGGGTCTTCAGGGAATGATAGGGGTGATCCTCGACTTACCAAAGTGCTCGAAGAATCGGTAGTGAAGACGAGATCAAGGGTCACATATAATTACATGCCCCGCCCCCAACAAGCTCCCGCCGAAGACATCAGGCGAACCCACCGCCTATATCGACCACACGTCGTCACCTATGGATACTGATGACGGCTCCCAAGCTCGCCCGATCTCGCCGCCGCTTTTCACTCGACGGAAGGTTTACGACTCGCTCTCGAGCTTTTCGAGTCAACCGGGTCATATCTACACGCCTTCGCCCGACGCAGACCGTTTGTCCCGACATACCGGACCCGGATCTTCATCGTATTCCGCGGACCTATGGTCGTGATATGTCGAAGCAACGGGTGCTCCCGACGCCGGCACAGGATCAACACCATACCCACCATATCGGTCTTCGCAGTACATCGAGAAACCCATTGCGCCACGACACCAGAGCCGCGTCCCCCGCCTCGGCCGAGGAGTATATCGAGCCGCCACGCCATAGACTAGCCTGACCACTTACGTGCCTCCGCCTCGAGACCCATACGACGAGCAAGACGACGACTACTACGTGCAGGATTATGTCTCTAGTTCAGAGACCTACCACTACGTGGTCACGCCACGCGGCATGCGGGTCACGCAGCTTCTACGCATGACAGTAGACATCACCTTTCCTCCAGGTCGCAATGTCAGCGAATTCTTTGAGACGGGAACAAGCAGATTAAGGAAGGAACCCGAAGCCACAGACAAAGACTTCGGAACCAACTACGTCCCAGGATTCGAAGACTTCGGCACCAATCACGTCCCAGGACCTGAGGTCACCACCGGTGTATACGCCCCAGAACCCGAGGTCACAACCGGTAGCCTAAAGTGACGTCCCCGGCGAGCTGTTCGACTCGACGCTCTTGCCCGAAGGGGAATCCCTGGAGGTTGACTTCGACGAGTTATTGCAGATCATCGGCTCAGACGTAGATATCGAAGAGTTCTTGCGGGGCTATTTCCTCTAGGTGCCACTTGTGCCGAGGGATCAGCCCATCACTTTCGCCCTTAGGACGTCACTTATCTTGAAACTTCGGTTCGTACGTGATCCCCCTGTATACTGTGGCATTGAACACAGCCTCAGGTTAGGGCACACCCCAGCCCAAGAGCGATCTGTGCACCACTCCGAGTCCATACTTGTGGCGAGTCGACCCGCTATCCGTTATTCCCCTGTAGCACCAGGCGGCCTGAAACTGTCACTTTTATCAACGATTTTTAATTACCATTTAGACAATGGTACTCTTCCCAACTTACTGAATGACCATCCCATATTAACTGTGGTACATGAACCTTGAAAAGGCTTCGATCACAACTAGAATGTACTTCAACTGCTTAGATGTGGCATTCATCGGAAAGAGGTGGTCGACATGCAACGTATGCAGAGGCAGATCACCCTTGGGTATTCATTACAACATTCTTTACGCTTTACGCAGGTTTTTGTTGTAAATAAGCATCTGACGTCTGAATCCCTAATGAGTTTGGCAACTTTGTTTTCTGAATAAGGTATCCAATACTTTTTCTGCATGGTACTTCAACGTTTTTAGCCTTCTCAAGCCTTCCGACCGTTTGGGCCTCAAAATGTTTTACATGTACATATGTAGTATATAAATGTACATTAGAGTAAGTAAATTTTTTCTCGGACAAGCGGATGTCAAAATCATAATCCACGAGAATTTCTAAGAAGATTTTCCGAAGAAACGATGGGTCTAAAATCCATTTGGAGCTTCCCGTTTGTAAAGATCTCGGCTGGGTTACATATCTTAGTCTCCCAGGGTCAGATCCAACAACAGAAAATGTATGTTGGTGGACCCAGAGATAGACAGTACCTGTGACTAGACTCTCGTGACACAGAGAATAGAGCCAGCGCAAGTCGTTGCACTTTATTCAGGACGGTTGCTCGGGGCAACCGCGTGGCAGAAAACGTGGGAGAAGAGGGAGAAGGTAATACTACGGGAAGGAGGATCGCAGCGCACGGAGGATTAGCCTTAGGCTTTCCCGTGTCTGACATAGCTTGCTGTTTCTACGTAGGAGGCCAACACGTGGTGGGAATACAAGGGAAGGGGCATCGAAGTCATAGATACTGTGACAGGATTCTGCGAAAGAGCACGTCGAAACAAGAATCAAATTTCATTCATATTTATTACGTAATTACTGCCGCGCTCTCGGTGTTTGGTGGTGGTTTTTGTTCTCTTAACATTTTTGTCGTTTTGCTTTCTGTAGATTCTACTGCCGTTGCGAGAGCGAAGGCAGCGTTCGGGGTCATTCCTTCCTACTCTCTCTCCAGCTGCTGCTGATGTCGAGTCTCTCACTTTCCGATTCGGCTCGCACTATTTTCTTTTCATCTGCTGCTTTGTACTCTTTGCGGGGGATGAGATTCTCTTAACAATACTGTTACTTTATGAACGGGACCTGTGGTGTTCGCCTGGAATTGTACATTTTCATTATATGACTCCCCTCGTTACAGTAAGCAATATCTAATTATTATTATTATGTTGTAATATAAATAAGTTATAGTAATAAATTCCAACCATCGCCTCTGCGTCTTGTTCTAGACTGGGGTAAAGTGTTTGTCTTTGTTTGTTTGCCTCAAAGTTTTTTAACGAAAAGTTATTTGTATTTTATACAGTTAAGTCCAGCTAGCTTTGACGCCAGTAACTTAATGTGGAGTGAAGCGGTTCACCTATGATATTTTGACGGTAAGCTTACATATAACCAAAACTCGTACTATTAAGTTATGCTTTTAATGACGCAGAATTTTTAATGATACGGCGAAGCGTTCAAACACACATTGTGCGTCTTTCAAAATGGCTTAATGTTATAGCTTATTTATACCCTCTGCACACTGAGCCCGTCACGGGGGAACGTTGGGATTTTTTACAGACGGTGAAACTCCGATTCACACTGGCACCGTTTACCGTCTAACAGCTGATGAAAGTAAAAAAAACTGAAAATCTAAGCGGAAGAATTTTTATTTTTGTTTGAAAAATAATGGATTTTTAAAAAAAATTAGCAATTTTTTTAACTGCAACTGCAACAACAAAATATTTTCTTGCAACAACTACTGAATTTTGATAACGATTATAGCGGCGACTTTGACGAGGAGGAGCATCATCTTTGGGCAGCCGCCTTAGAACAAAAGCCAGTAAGATTGTGGTCGTTTGTGAGTACTTATATTAAATGCTACCAAAGTTTTAAGTACAAGGTCTTATGTTCTGAAGAAGCGCTTCGGGACATTTTGTACTCTGCATTTTGTCAAAATTGAACAACAAATATGGAAAATGTAACAAATTATGTTGCAAACATTGATGGTGGCGTTCGACAAATAAATAAATTCGATGAGAAAGAATTTTTTCCAATGCTAAATTATTTTAATGAAGGTATGCCAAGAAGGGTGTGGATAGTTGTAAGTAAAATGCAATCAAAGAAAATTTTTATGTACAAGACAAGTATCTTTATCTTTATATATAGATTTGCGTATGTAAAACGTATGTATGTATTGGAGAAAAAACGCAACAGCTCTATAAATTGGGTTCTACTTAATTTAAGTGTGTAGCCTGAACAATGCGATCTGCATTTATCTGCAGATACATTCAGACCTGCCATTGCAAAACAAATAAAATATGTTGAAAACTACATTTGATGCTTTTTATTTATTCGCATTCTTCTCCTGAAGGAATTATAGCATCTCTAACTAAATATTTAGCATATTCTATAGAAAAACTTCCTGGCTCCTAGCCATTTGCTAGAGAATATTAGTTATATTTGTCAGTCATTGTTTACATATTTGCAGTGAATTCCATTTTTTCGTTGTGAATGACAATTTTTCAGAGCTGTATTTGAAAACCATCGGCTAGATATCGCATAGAAACGTGCGGCTTAGGAACATTCAAAATAGACGATGGAACTAACTGGAAATTTTTGACACGGCAAAACCTTACGCACCGTTTAGGAAATAGACGGTAAACGGTGCCCAGTTTGAATAGGCTATTACACTACAGTGAGTTACCTCATTTATCGATAGGTAACTCAATACCTCAGAATTTGAATTTACACCATGCCAAAGTTGAGTTATTGAGTTATTGAGTTTCGGCTGCTGGCACATGCTTGTCTACGAAAATTTGTTTTATTTCATTTTATTAGTATGAATACCCAAGAATGATACTCTACGTGGCAGAGCAAGAGACAATAACGATATTTTTGGAGGACGTTGCGAATAACCTTGGAATCCATTTTTTAAGCAAAATTGCACGGCTGCAATTGCAAATATGTTGAATTTTGGCTATATGTATATGTATATTACATATGTACAAAAATTAATATTTTTTAAATTGCAATTTTTTATAATAATTTAATTTATAAGAATTCATTTTAGCGTTTGGCTAAGTTTTTCCGACCGAATTTTAGAATTCGACTACATTGTTTATACGGTTTTTAATAATAATTTATTTTTTACGCGCCAACATTTAAATTTTGAGCTGTACATTTTTGTTGTTAGGTTAGGTTAAGGCGGCTGTCAAGCTCCACAGGAGCCCGTCACACTTGGGCCGGTTTCAGCCCATTGTGATACCGCAGGAGGTACTCCACTTATCCATCTCATGAGATCCGAACATATCAGCAGTTATCCCATCCTGATGCTCTTATGAAGTTTGCAATGTATAGCTCTTTTATGATAAGCCTACAGGTGGCCATTGGCATGTAAATATCCTCCTTATCTTGGAGAAGGGGTATTGTGGTGCCAGATCTGGCCAGCTCGTCTGCCTTACAGTTGCCTTCAATATCCCGGTGACCCGGGACTCAAATAAGGCTGATGACAAATTGTTGGGCCATCTCGTGAAGAGATTTGCGGCAATTGGCCACTGTGGCCGAGTTCGAAGAAATCGCGTGAAGTGATTTGATCGCAGCATGGCTATCGTTGTAAAAGTTTACAGTTGTTGTTGCTAGTGAAGCCGTTGCGGCTGTTTGAAAGAGCTTCAGTGCTTCCATGATCGCAATGACTTCCTCTTGGAACACACTGCAGGGATCTGGGAGCCTGAAGGAGCTGTTTCGAGCTGTTCGGAGTAAATTCCTCCTCCAACTTTGTTATCCAGCTTCGAGCCATCTGTGAAGATGCTTATGGCCATGTCCTGGCCTAGTGGTCCCTCAAGCCAATCGTCTCTGCTAGGGATGATTACATTGAAGGGGGTGATGGTGTGTTCCCTTGGGACGCAGTAGTCCGTCTTCGTAGGGACGGTACTGCTGGTAAGTATCGATGAGTGACCCCTGAGATGTGACGTCCATTGTCCGGAGTCTCTCAGACGTATCGCTGCAATTTTTGCCCTCTCCTTTCCCGCAAGCTCGAGGCTCTGGAGACTTAGGATGGCGTTTAGTGCATCGTTCGGGGTGGTGCGTAATGCTCCACTAATACATAATGCTGCGGTTCGCTGAACCTTGCCAAGTTGTTTGGCTATCGATCCTTTCGATAGGGCCGGCCACCAAACTGTAACTCCATAGATTAAAAATGCTTACTATTGCTTGGTATATCCATTGGACTACGCTTGGGTTCATGCCCCACAAGCCAATAGCTTTTTTGCAAGAGTATAGGGCTGTCGTAGCCTTCTTCACTCTGTCTTTAACGTTCAGGTTCCAGTTAAGCTTCTTGTCAATTACCAACCCTAGGGAACTAGCGCTGGTCCATCGTGGCTGTTTGGCCTTCTCTGTGGATTTGCGCCGGCTCGATGGTTGTGCACCCAGGGAAATGGGTTTCAAGCAGTACGTGGAGCGACTCCTCGCTGGAGTTGGTTCACGTTCCGTTGTTCCTTTTAAGATACCCTACCGAGGGGGTGGTTTTTGAGAGAAGCTTGCGCAGCTTTGCGGCTTCTGACGTCTCCTCTATCTCCGAGCAGAATTTTTGCCAAGAGGCCCTTTTTGCTTTTCGTGTTTCTTTTTTGTATTGGGCAAAACTGACTTTGTAGTCTACCCAATGTTTCTCCTTGTTAGCGCTTTTGGCTCTGTTAAAGAGAGTCCTACAGCTCTTACGTAGGATATCGATTTGTTTCGACCACCAGGGGGGTTTCTTTTTACCCCTTGTCTTGTGTGGCAGGCAAGCTGCCGTGAAGGCCTTGTTGCATGCTTCCGTGAACCTGTTCACTGTGCGATCTAACTCGTCTTGAGTGTCTGGTCTGATTAGTGCTTTGTTGGGGAGTAGGTCGTCCAATACCGAGCAATATTTAACCCAGTTGGTTTTCCTGGGGTTAATGAAGTCGGTGGGTTTTGGGCTCTCTAGGGATAAAGTCGTCTCGATATACCTATGGTCAGAGAAGGAATGGTCCTCTAGGACTCTCCAACTTTTCACTTTTTCTGACAGATTGTGAGACACTAGAGTGAGGTCAATAACCTCCTGTCGGTTTTTTATAATAAATGTGTGGAACTTAACTAATGTAGTGTGACCAAGAACCTAAAAAATGATTGGCCACTCTTATGAATCAGCTGTGTTTTTTAAACAGCGCCAATTTTGAAAATGAAACTAAACTTAAAGAAAGGAAGAAAAGTAATTTTGACGATGAAGTGATTGTGTTGGTAGCGGCACATATTGTTTTAAGAAGAAGTACAGCGCAGTCGGAGGCGCCAAAACGTCAAAATAATTAAAATGCTTATTTTCCGTGATCCGCCAAAAACGTGGTCTTGCTTCAACTGCTTTTATTAAAGCAATCTTCTCCTCACTTTAAAAATTTGCAAATCTCTTTTTGGTTTTGCGCACAGATTTTACCTCCACCTCTCACTTGTACTTCAGTAATAATGTGCACATATATTTTCCTGGCACCCATATCAGCTGTTCTCACAGTCCACATTCGTGTGGATATCGATACTATCGACAAGAATTCGTTGATTCCGTTTACGTTGCTGGATACTGACTCCAGGAAAACACAAACGAAAAATTACTGGCCCAGTTTTTTTCATATGAAGTTTGGCAGTAATTTTTCATTTCCGCGGTGCTGGATACCCAGCTTAAAGCTAAAAAGTGACTCACCCCTTACATTTGTGTTCGTGCTTCCCCATTGAGTATGGTGAGTATTGGCGTCGCAGCCTATTAGTAAGCTTATGTTGGACCTCTCGCTGTCGCTGGCCAGCTTGCAGACGAGCTCATTGCGAGGATCGCTTTCCTCATGGGCCATGTAGGACGACATCAGCTTCAGATGTGTCCGCTTTAGCTCTAGGCTTACTGCTGTGTTGTCGCCATTGCTGAAGTTATGGAGCAGAAAGATATTAAGGTGCTTTCTTGCAAGAATGCAGGTACGAGTTTTACCTTCGGTACAATGAGCTTGTACTCTCTCGTCGCTAGCCCACAGACCTTGGCTCCGACTATCCAAGGCTCCTGGATTAGGACGACGTCGGCTCCGCTTGCATCCAAGCGGAGTATGAGTGCAGCGGATGCTGCTTTACAGTGGTGGAGATTTATTTGAAGCAGTCTCAGAGACATCTTCAAGGAGATTTATTTGAAGAAGTCTCAGAGACATCTTCAAGGATCTCCACAACTGTAGTGTCGGCGTCTGAGTCGTTGGATACATCGTCTCGACGCATAGCCTCAAAGTCGCGCATCAACTCTGCGACAGAGGAGTAGCCTTCTTTTGTCGGCTCCAGCTCGTCGTCGGGTGCATCGATCTCAGAGGCAACTTCCTGCGCGACTGGGTTGTCGACAGGACGAGCCTCGGCCGAGGCAGCGTCCGACTTGTACACCTTTATGGTGACCGAGCTGATTCCGAAATTCAGCTCTCCTTTTGCTGCCTCTAATGGGGGCCAGCGACTCTTTATTGAGGATAATAACGGCCTGGTTCATCGGCCCCCTTGTCTCCTCGACCTTGACTACCTTTCAGTCTTGCGTTGGCAGTGTTGGGTTGCCCCTCTGCAACATCTTAAGGATGCGCTCAGGCTCCGTAAAAGTAGCCGGCACTCATATTCTGGCCCTTGGTCTGCTGGACACCTCGCCCCAGTTTGCAGCGACGAGCTTCGCCCCAGCGTAGACCTCTCCGATATGCGCCACCGCTGCTATACAGCTTTACGCTCATTGTCGCAGGCTACTACTTTAATGTTGCCCTGGAACCACCCCATGTCTTTGCAGACTTGTGGTGGCCCTGGGTCTTTGTCGAGCAGCTCGAAGCAGCGGTCGGCCAGTGCCGCTTCCACCCACTTCCATTGACTCCTTGAGATCTTGTCCTCCGCGCTGCCTTTATCGAGGACGCCAATCAGCGTCCTCTCCTTGGCAATCTGCGCGAAGGAGATGTTAGGCATCACCCTCGACCTTTTCGCGGCCGGACCGGGTGTCTCTGGCGACCGTTGTCTCTTAGGTTGAGAGACCATTGTGAAGTGTGGCAGCATTGCTGTGGCCCACTACACCTTCTTTAGCCAGTCAACTGATGGACTGACTTCCGTGCTGGCATTTTGCCGACGGAGTATGTGACCTGCACTCCTCCTTTCGGCATTTGTATGCTTTTTGGCCTAGCCGCTGGTCGAAGGCAGATCATCTCCCTCCACTTTACCAGATGGTCGGGCAGCCGCAATGTTGCTTAGCTGCCTCTCCAAGGTGTCGGTGTTGGGAGCTGGTCCGCCACCCACCCCAGATTCGGAATGGGACCCACTCGGATTCACCCCAGCGCTTTCCGCCTTACAGGTCTGTCCTGTTGAGCTGGTCGGGCCAGGCCTTTGGTCCGATGCCTTCCCATGCGGGGGATTGCTCCCGTTTGACATTTGAGGAGTGTTAGACTCTGTTTGGTTATTTTGTTGTTTTTTGTTTTTATTATTTATCAGTCAGCATGGGCAGAGATCCACGTTGCCCGGGTAAGGCATCACTAGAACAGGGGGCTGCGAAGTCCCTAAGCTCTCCGTTCGAGACTGGGCTAGTTTTTTGAACCGGGCCCCAGCCAGGCTGTTTCTCGGCACGGGTCGAATGACACCTTAGCCCAGCCCGATGTAAGGTGAGTGCGGAGGATGGGATGTGGGTAGGTATTGTGTGGGGGGAGTGGGAGTGTGTGAGCTACTTATACGAGGCGGCACCACAAGCGCATCGTCAGTGTTGCTGCTTCACGAACACCCGCTGGCTGTCCGGGACTGCATATTTTCGGTAATCTCACGTTCCTAGCGCTTGCAATGCGCGAAGATGTGAGGTGGCGGTATCCACAAACGTCCGCAACTTGCACACTGATGAATAGCCACGAGTCAGCCCAAATACCGCTCTGATGTGTGCCTGTAAAATGAGACGTTTGTTTTGCAAATCTGGCCTGTAGAATGTCTAAAGCTGTGCGATAATTATCCTCGGTCATCTCCAACGAACTGATGGTGTCCAGGGCGACTCCGCTCAAACAGGACCGCAAGTGCTGTAGCTTCTCGATTGAAGAAAGCTCCGCTTCACTATCGATGACCGCAGTGAATATAGAGCTAAAACTTGTCCACTCCGTATACTCTCCGGCAGGTCGTGTGCGACAACAAAATTAGCTTTAAGCTTCGTCAGTGTCCTCAACATCTCTCGCAGGTCGTATTCATCCATCGGTCGATGATAGCCTTTGTCTTGAGACTCAAAGATTTAATCCGGCTAATATCTGGATCAGTGCTGGCCAATACTTCACCAGACGGAGCGCCAGTCGAAGGTTTGTCATCCGAGGCGGAACCCATATTTATTCTCCTCACTCATTTTAACTAAGTACATATGGGCATTTCTCTGACGAGGTCCACCAAAGCCAAAAATTAAAATTCAATAAAAACGCATTTGAAAATAGTTTTCTCGGGATTTTAGTTTTAAAATATATTGAAAATCCGCCAATTTAATTAATTGACATACAATTTCATTAACTTTGATCTGAAACCCTATTAAAATTAGCAAAAGTTCACTTTTTTGGTATTTTTTTGTCATGTTTTCCATTATTTTTTTCGCATATAAGAAAGAAAATTCTTGATAAAAGTTTTTCCTCAAAGTCTCCCTTACATATTGAACTATCTAAAAAAAATTCCACAAAATATTTTCAATATCGGTTAACGGAATTTTTGTAACATTTGTAAAGCCAAGAAAGTTTTGTCCCTTGCGACAGAGGCTTAAATTGAATTAAAAAAAAACTACAAAGCATACATGCTTAAAATTATAACCATTTTAAAGAGTCATCAATGCAGAACATTAATCAGAAATTCTCATAAAAATATCGCCTCAACTTTCGCTGAAATCTGAGTTTGAATTGGTCGCCGCGAAAACCACTTCTATATTTGTCCCTTGCAAATACCATGATTTTTTGCAAATATCTCGAAAACGAACAGTAGCCCAACATCGCTTTTAGCACCAGCTATAGAGCTAGTCAAGTGGCGAACCATAACGGTAAAATAATTTTGAAAATCTGTTTTTTTTTTTGACATTTTTACACATTGAAATGCGTACGAACGTCCCGTGCGACATCAGAGAAATGCCCATATGCAGAACTTTTAATGTTTTATATTTCCCACTAACTTTTTCACGCCGGCTGCGAAGATCTAACGTTGCGAACTTTATTGCTTTCAACGGCGGCGAATGCCAGTAGAAGGACGCACTGAAAGCGAAGACGAAAACATGTACATACATATGTACATATACATATATGGATGTATGCACTGCACCGGCACAGAGAGGTTAAAGCGAAGACCGATAATGCGACGAGGCGACGACCGAAACCAACAGTTATCCACATGCGAACGATCGAAAATTTATTCTGATTTCAAGCTCGAAGCGCTTGGAAACGGCCCACCGCTCCAAGAGGAGCAGGGCGAACCACGAGGCATCCTACCTCGAGAAAAAAGAAGAGCTGCGGAAAATTCTGGAAGAGGTGACAAACCTGATGATGGACAAAAAAACGCGCCACATCCACGTGGCGACGAGAACGTTGTTCTTGCGTATGAAGAACGTGCAGAGCAGCCATAGCTGGCAGTAGCACAGACAGATTTCGTATGCTCGAAATGCGTACAGACCAATCAATTTGTGTATTGCTTTTTCGTGCTCTCTATCAGAAAATCAAGTGAAGAGGGAGAGAGAAAAAAACGGATCTATTCAAAACTGACTCACTAAAAATAAGAAGACCGTATGCGTTTATTCCGTTTGGGAGAGTCATCTGAATCTATAAGAATGATCCCAAAATCGATTTGGGTTTTCGCTTCTGCTGTGCTCTTGTTGAGTCCTTATAAACTCCTAAATATAGCGGTTTTGTTTATTTTTATACCGGCACTCGAAGAGTATAGGGGTATATTAGATTTGTTAATGTGTGTAACACCTAGAAGAAATCGATTCCGACCCCATAAATGATATATATTCTTGATCAGCATAGCATAGCATAGCTGAGTCTGGCTGTCTGTCCTTCTGTCTTCATTACCTAGATCTCAGAATATAAAAGCTAGAGCAACACTGCTACAAGTGTATTTTAAAATTTCGCCTCGCCCCCTTCCGCCCACACAAAGGACGAAAAGCTGTGGCATACACAATTTTGAAGATACGAAAAAACTTGAAAACAGAATCATAGAGGATGATTCTATCATTTCTATCTGAGTGTTGACTCTGGATCAAATCGGATCATTAATACAGATACAATGAAGTAAACCATTTTGAAAGACATCGTTCCCTCTCGCTCTATCTCACACGAAACCCTGTCTGCTTTGCTCGTTCATCCAGGTGATCCCAGAGATTGGAAGAGAAAGAGAAATTAAACATTCTATATAAGCTCCTGTGATATCACTTCAATACAAGTGTATTTCCACATTTCGCCACGCCGCGCAGTGGGGCCTCTGCCCAAAAAGTTTATCAAAACCCATTTTCTTTCGTAAACGCTTTTGGCAAAAATTTAATCTGTCATCGATAGAGAATACTTCAAAGATTTTTAATCGGTTAATAATTATGGGTGCTAGAGCTCTTCAAAGTTAAGAAATTATTCGTGAGGACGAATAAATGACAATTTTTACGAAAATTCACCACTTTTAAACTGAATATTGGGCGTTGTAAACAACCGATAGCTTTAATATATACTGTGGGTACAGCGGCAAACAAAATAAAACAGTTTCATGAAGTAGAAACTGGAGTTGTGTAGTTAAATGAAGTCATTACCGTCACTGTTACCACCTAACATACCTAGCGCCTAGAGGCAACATTTTTATATTTAGCAACATTCTCGGCAGCATAGCGGGCGAAATTATGAGTCGCTATGCATGCCGAAATAAAATGGAACAATCGTCATACAATATATTTCTTAAACTGTCGTGTTTTTCGTCGCTCTTCTTCGATACTCACAGCACTGGTCCACTCCGCGAGTCCCCGTTTTCCAAAGCCTGATTAAAGGCTTAAATAGATAAATTTATATTCGTTCGAAATTCTACATATACTTTTCCTATCTATTTTGGAAACGTAAGCCAAAAAACTAGGAATACCTCGCGTTAAAAACACGCGGCAGATATAAGGAAGAAGAAGAGCGCATACAAATTTGGCTGTAGCGTGAGTGTTCTAATAATTATATAGTACTACCTAATTACACTACTCGACAAAATTCAACTTATTTTTTCCGCTGTCACCAAAAATGACTTTTTCTGATTGATTTTGAGATTTAAATTTTTTTAAAGAATTATGGTTTTTTTTTCATAAAGTAGTTTTTTTTTAAGAATTTTTTAAAAATTTGGTATTTTTTGTCATAGGTAGTGCTTTCATTTGTCATATAACTTAAGCTGACAAATGCTGCTATAAATCCGACTCAGACACTTTGTAGCTTCAATTTAACGTCTGGAAGATATTAAGCTTCCAAATTGAAATTTCATCATTTTTTCGGTATTTTTTCCCCGAAATTTTGACTTTAAAAGCTCAGAAAAAGACGAAAAAAAAATATTTGTATGCCTTGATTTTTGGTTTAGATAGACACATTAATAAGGCGTCGTTTAAGGTATCGCTTATAAAAATAAACGGCTAAGTTATAACCGTTTGACCAAAACAACTCAAATCTCATTTTATCTGAAAAAATACCGAAAAATACTTGAATTTATTTAAGTTTTTTGATACTTAAATATTTTTGTTTTTTATTGCTTGTTACTATTTTTAAAATGGTTTGTCTGTCTGCTGTTGTCATTTAAGTAAGATTCTCTTATGAAAGTCCACACTTACATAGTTGCACAACATATTCTCATTCCAAACACCTTGACACCTTGATAATGTCCCAAAGTATTGTCGTTCCGTTTTTCCCAGTTCTTTTTTGAGTAATGCTCTTTTCTATCTCGGCTATCCCATAGTCACAGAAAGCTACAGTATTTTGTATAACTGCCTTGCAATCCAGTTTACATGGCTACAACTTTTAAGTCACACGCGACCTTCCACTGGTGTTCAAGCAAAACAGCCTTTAAACTTTCTTTACTGTTGTCAACAAATAACCTCCAATCGTTTGGGTCGTATTCTTCACCCAGTTCCTTGAAGAGGCCAAAAATGTCGTGGCAAACGCACATGCCATCCTTCCTCATATAAAACTGTGCGTGAACCAAGTGACGCGTCCGGAAATGAGTTGTTTTGACATCTTCCTTCAATAAACGGACATCCTTTAAAATAGATCCAAGAATCTGAGCTTTACTTTTAGGAAGTTCCAGGATCCTCACCAAATCGTTCAATTGTTCCTGTGAAGGTGGCTTGCAAAATTTATATCCTTTAAAATAGATCCAAGAATCTGAGCTTTACTTTTAGGAAGTTCCAGGATCCTCACCAAATCGTTCAATTGTTCCTGTGAAAGTGGCTTGCAAAATTTATAATCTCCTGATTGGTCATTACTTGAATGCGTTGTTTCATGCGACGAAGAAGACACATCCTCTTTTTTGCGTTTTAATGGCGATATTTCTTTCAAATTATATATCCTTTTTTATGAATAGCTTGAAGGAGAAAGGTCAAATATCTGCGGGACCAGCACCTGTGAAGGAAAAAGGTCAACATTTGACATTAACAGGTATTTATGTATATTTATCATCACCAAGGCTTAGGTATAAGGAATAAAAGTAACTGTCCACAACATTTACACCCCAAATGAATATTAGAAAGTTGGACCAACAACTAAATGTCGTTTTGGTCAAACGGTTATAAATTAGCCATTTATTTTTAAAAGCGATACCTTAAACGACGCCTTATTAATGTGTCTATCTAAACCAAAAATCAAGGCATACAAATATTTTTTTTTCGTCTTTTTCTGAGCTTTTAAAGTCAAAATTTCGGGGAAAAAATACCGAAAAAATGATGAAATTTCAATTTGGAAGCTTAATATCTTCCAGACGTTAAATTGCAGCTACAAAGTGTCTGAGTCGGATTTATAGCTGCCTTTGTCAGCTTTTTTTAACTGCAAAGTTCAATACAACCAGTTCTAGGAAACTAAACTTATATGACAAATAGAAGCCCTAAAAATTCTTAAAAAAACTACATGAAAAAAAAACATTCTTCAAAAATTTTTAAACATCCAAATCTATCAGAAAAAGTTATTTTTGGCGACAGCGGAAAAGTCGTGTCGACTTGTGTTATAAGTACTACCTGACTATATGTTGTATATCTCTTTAAGAAATGTTGCTGTTGTTTTTTCGAATTGCCTGAATGTTCTTAATGGTGGCAGGTAAATATAATTTTAGTTGATGGAATGTTTCAAAACTTCAGATTCTTTTTTTACATAACTAATTGGAAAAAGATTATACCAAATTTGCTTTCTTACATATCTAACCCAAAATATTAGTTATATAGTGCAAAATATTTCACTTGATGGCGACAGTTTAACTTCATAAGATAAAACACTATTAGAAATTTTCCGATTGAATACTAGTATTTTGCATTAAAATTCACGAAATTCTGAATTTTGGAGAAATCTCAGACCATCATCGATTCACTACTGTCGCACTATTTTCTTCAAATCTGCGAAAGAGTCATTTGAATTGTTTAAATCAACTGTAAGCGACATACAAAATCAAATTAGCCAACTGAAACCTACTGTGTTTCAAAACAAGAGTGGAAAAACATTCACGGTTAAGTTTGATTTCATCCTGGCAATGATTGATAGAAAAGTCTTAAATGAAATTACAAACACCTTCTCAACTTTGAGTTGTCCCATAAGAACTCAAAAAGACTTTCACAGTTTAGACGACCTATCGAGTGTGGAGAACTGCTATGAATATGGTATTTCTCCGTTGCATTGCAGAATAAAGTTTATGGAATTTATTCTGAAACTAGCCTACACACTTCCTCGGCTAGGAGAAACATAAACGGATAATACAACTTGTGAGGATATAAGGAGTAGAAAGGAAGTTATACAAGCTAAATTCTCTCGGAAGCTAGCATTAAAAGTTGACTGCCCAAAGCACAGATACGGAAATACGAAGGATGGAAATACTTCGAGGAGACTTTTTAAAATGATAATATTACATCTTTGATAACAGGTGTTAATCATGAGATCATTAAAAGGTTGACTGTTATCCTAAATATTATAAACTCCAAAGAATGATAAATAATGCAAAATTTGCATCCGTATCGAACGGTACTTGGGATTTTGGCTCATGGAAAGGACTTAACAGAGTATCAGTGCTTACCAATTGAAGAACTGTCCGCAGAAGCACAGGAATATAAAAACAAGGACTTTACGGGTTCGACAAAATGAAGACCTTTTTAACATGTTGGCAGCCTCATCGGATCCACTTCTTGCATCGCTCAGACATGTCGCACACGAAAGGATTTGAACGATAGTAGCTACAGATCCGAAATGTTAAGTTTATTAACCCTAATGATGATGATTATTTTGTTAAAAAATCAGCCATCAATAGCATATAATAAGATTAAAGAAAACAAAAAAAACACCCAAAAATAAGAATTTAAATTGTATATATTTAAGTTATAAAATCGAATAAAAACAAGTAAAAATGACACATAGTCATTAAAATTAGAACAAATTTCAGTTATGATTGAAAACAAACGTTTTTAATTTGAATTTCGCAGGTAAAATATGCTCACAAATATTTCCTAACTTTGACCTTGAATATTATTTATTTATTTTATATTTATTTATTAAATAAATATTTATCTGCTAATAATGCAATTAAAATTAAAAAGAGAACAAAAGATAAACTATAACAAAAATAATAATAATAAATTACAGATTAGCTGAGTTCAGGTGTTTGTAAATACGAAGTGCTATATGCTTAAGGGTTAGTTCAGGGGAAACGGTATGGCAATGGCTGTTATAAAAGGTTTATGCTAGGCATAGTTCGACCTAAAAAAGGGTTATCTGATAGGCCTAAAAGTACGGGTAGAACGAGAGGGAACTGTAAAGTCAATCTGACTCAAGAGAGTTTGGGAGTCTACCATCCCGAGAAGAAGCCTATGCACGAACATTACCCCATTGCATATTCTGCGATGGTGTAACGAAGGTAGGTCAATAAGTTTTAGCCTAGATCGACAAGGTGGCATGATTCTACCAAAGTCCCAGTGTAAATTACGAAGAGCGAAAATTAAAAATTATTTCTGAACTGATTCGAGAATAGCTTGCTGCTCTTTATGCTGTGGGCTCCACCCGCAGGAACAGTTCTCCAATATCGGGCGCACTAACGAAATGTACAATTGTTTGGTCACATACGGGTCGGTAAACTCCTTGGACCAACGCTTGATGAATGCTAGAACACCCTTAGCTTTATTAGCTGTCGGCGCTATATGACTACTAAAACACAGTTTATAATCAAATAACACTCCAAGATCATTTGAACTCGAAATTCGATCCAAGACATTATTACGAAAAGAAAAGGATATAAAATAATTACAAGACGGTAAAATGTCATAAGTTGAAAGGTTCAAAAAAAGATTATTTGAACACTACAATAGCAGTTCATTTAGGTCCAGCTGACGGTACATACATATGTGTGCAACTACCATTCGGCTAAGATTTTAACGACAGATTTCAACATCATCATCAGCATACATTAATGTATAAGAGAATGTTCTAACTTGGGGTAGGTCATTCACAAATAAAATGAAGAGGAGCGGACCCAAATGACTTCCTTGTGGAACTAGATTACACCAGATGATCTCTGAAAAAACATTAGTAAATAAGACCTGTTATGTACGATTTCAAAATACGACGAAATCTAACTTAGCAGATTACTAGGGAAAACAGCTTCTGAATTAGTATAGTATGAAATGCTTTGCTAAAATCCGTAAAAATTACGTCGGTTTGCAAACCGCTCTGGAATCAACGGTTGATTATAGAGGAAAACTCGAGCAGATTGGTAGATGTTGACCGATGTTTAAAAAAAAACGTGTTGAGAAGGAGATATCAAGCAGATATCAGATAGAACAAAGATGTTGCAATTGCCGGATAACTAGGAACGCAAGGATCTTAGGAATGGCGAAGATGTTTGCAATGCCTCGGTATCTTTATATGTCTTTATATGTATGTTGGATCTTCCAAATTATTGGCAGACAAAACTGTTTCAAAGATAGATTGAAAAGTACTTAACCTTACTTGGCATAGAGACGGGCACAATGTTTTCAAATGCAACTAGGTACTTTATCAGGACTCGCAGAAAATGAAATTTTCAAAGACTTCAAGCCATCAAGCACAACGCTTTCCTCAAAATAAAGTAGAAAAATGCTGTTACTGTGAAACTGTAATTGCTTTTTAAATTGAAATCGCTTCATTAGTTTAGAAGTTATGATTTTAATACCCGGTATTCGAAGACTATAGATAGAGTCGATATAGCCATGTCTGTCTGTCCGTCCGTCTTCATTAGCGTCTTCATATCTCAGAGACTATTAAAAAATGTTGTATCCAGTTTTCTGTGTTATCACACTTTTCCAAGTGTATTTAAAAATTTCGCCAAAGGACGAAATACGAGAAATCTAAAAACGCAGAATCATAGAGAATGAACATATCTATCAGTGTTAAATCTGGATCAGATCTGATCATTAATATAGCCACTATTTTTTTTTTTTTTTTTTTTTTTTAGGACTTTGATATGCAATGACTGCACCATCAAGTGGCCCAAGCGACACCAGCCGATGGCTGTTACGCGCGGATCCCAGGCAAGAACTCAGCCCACCTCCCGCCCAACCGACCGAGGGGCGCTGCCGCCTAACGCGCGACTCGTTAACCGAACCGATCGCGGACATGCAGGAAAGATAGCTGTTAGACTGGTGTTCGAGGAAAAGTAGAACTAATCTAACTAAAAAACTAAGCAATTTCTAATTACGAGAAAGATATAAGAGTATCAATAATTTAAGACTAGGGAGGGAGTTAGTAGTAGAAATAATATGGTAGAGGGATTTATAATCTGAGCATAGGACCCTAAATGGTTCATGCAAGGAGTAATTCGATCTACAAAGCGGAAGAAACAAGGGTGTATAATTCCTAGTGCTTCTAATAGGAATCGTGAAGTTTATGCGGCTCAACAGGTCAGGGCTGTCTACGTCACCCCTGATCAAGTTGTGCACAAAAATCACACAAAGCCAAGAAAGTTTTGTCCCTTGCGACAGAGGCTTAAATTGAATTAAAAAAAAACTACAAAGCATACATGCTTAAAATTATAACCATTTTAAAGAGTCATCAATGCAGAACATTAATCAGAAATTCTCATAAAAATATCGCTTCAACTTTCGCTGAAATCTGAGTTTGAATTGGTCGCCGCGAAAACCACTTCTATATTTGTCCCTTGCAAATACCATGATTTTTTGCAAATATCTCGAAAACGAACAGTAGCCCAACATCGCTTTTAGCACCAGCTATAGAGCTAGTCAAGTGGCGAACCATAACGGTAAAATAATTTTGAAAATCTGTTTTTTTTTTTGACATTTTTACACATTGAAATGCGTACGAACGTCCCGTGCGACATCAGAGAAATGCCCATATGCAGAACTTTTAATGTTTTATATTTCCCACTAACTTTTTCACGCCGGCTGCGAAGATCTAACGTTGCGAACTTTATTGCTCTCAACGGCGGCGAATGCCAGTAGAAGGACGCACTGAAAGCGAAGACGAAAACATGTACATACATATGTACATATATATGGATGTATGCACTGCACCGGCACAGAGAGGTTAAAGCGAAGACCGATAATGCGACGAGGCGACGACCGAAACCAACAGTTATCCACATGCGAACGATCGAAAATTTATTCTGATTTCAAGCTCGAAGCGCTTGGAAACGGCCCACCGCTCCAAGAGGAGCAGGGCGAACCACGAGGCATCCTACCTCGAGAAAAAAGAAGAGCTGCGGAAAATTCTGGAAGAGGTGACAAACCTGATGATGGACAAAAAAACGCGCCACATCCACGTGGCGACGAGAACGTTGTTCTTGCGTATGAAGAACGTGCAGAGCAGCCATAGCTGGCAGTAGCACAGACAGATTTCGTATGCTCGAAATGCGTACAGACCAATCAATTTGTGTATTGCTTTTTCGTGCTCTCTATCAGAAAATCAAGTGAAGAGGGAGAGAGAAAAAAACGGATCTATTCAAAACTGACTCACTAAAAATAAGAAGACCGTATGCGTTTATTCCGTTTGGGAGAGTCATCTGAATCTATAAGAATGATCCCAAAATCGATTTGGGTTTTCGCTTCTGCTGTGCTCTTGTTGAGTCCTTATAAACTCCTAAATATAGCGGTTTTGTTTATTTTTATACCGGCACTCGAAGAGTATAGGGGTATATTAGATTTGTTAATGTGTGTAACACCTAGAAGAAATCGATTCCGACCCCATAAATGATATATATTCTTGATCAGCATAGCATAGCATAGCTGAGTCTGGCTGTCTGTCCTTCTGTCTTCATTACCTAGATCTCAGAATATAAAAGCTAGAGCAACACTGCTACAAGTGTATTTTAAAATTTCGCCTCGCCCCCTTCCGCCCACACAAAGGACGAAAAGCTGTGGCATACACAATTTTGAAGATACGAAAAAACTTGAAAACAGAATCATAGAGGATGATTCTATCATTTCTATCTGAGTGTTGACTCTGGATCAAATCGGATCATTAATACAGATACAATGAAGTAAACCATTTTGAAAGACATCGTTCCCTCTCGCTCTATCTCACACGAAACCCTGTCTGCTTTGCTCGTTCATCCAGGTGATCCCAGAGATTGGAAGAGAAAGAGAAATTAAACATTCTATATAAGCTCCTGTGATATCACTTCAATACAAGTGTATTTCCACATTTCGCCACGCCGCGCAGTGGGGCCTCTGCCCAAAAAGTTTATCAAAACCCATTTTCTTTCGTAAACGCTTTTGGCAAAAATTTAATCTGTCATCGATAGAGAATACTTCAAAGATTTTTAATCGGTTAATAATTATGGGTGCTAGAGCTCTTCAAAGTTAAGAAATTATTCGTGAGGACGAATAAATGACAATTTTTACGAAAATTCACCACTTTTAAACTGAATATTGGGCGTTGTAAACAACCGATAGCTTTAATATATACTGTGGGTACAGCGGCAAACAAAATAAAACAGTTTCATGAAGTAGAAACTGGAGTTGTGCAGTTAAATGAAGTCATTACCGTCACTGTTACCACCTAACATACCTAGCGCCTAGAGGCAACATTTTTATATTTAGCAACATTCTCGGCAGCATAGCGGGCGAAATTATGAGTCGCTATGCATGCCGAAATAAAATGGAACAATCGTCATACAATATATTTCTTAAACTGTCGTGTTTTTCGTCGCTCTTCTTCGATACTCACAGCACTGGTCCACTCCGCGAGTCCCCGTTTTCCAAAGCCTGATTAAAGGCTTAAATAGATAAATTTATATTCGTTCGAAATTCTACATATACTTTTCCTATCTATTTTGGAAACGTAAGCCAAAAAACTAGGAATACCTCGCGTTAAAAACACGCGGCAGATATAAGGAAGAAGAAGAGCGCATACAAATTTGGCTGTAGCGTGAGTGTTCTAATAATTATATAGTACTACCTAATTACACTACTCGACAAAATTCAACTTATTTTTTCCGCTGTCACCAAAAATGACTTTTTCTGATTGATTTTGAGATTTAAATTTTTTTAAAGAATTATGGTTTTTTTTTCATAAAGTAGTTTTTAAACATCCAAACGCTTGGAAACGGCCCACCGCTCCAAGAGGAGCAGGGCGAACCACGAGGCATCCTACCTCGAGAAAAAAGAAGAGCTGCGGAAAATTCTGGAAGAGGTGACAAACCTGATGATGGACAAAAAAACGCGCCACATCCACGTGGCGACGAGAACGTTGTTCTTGCGTATGAAGAACGTGCAGAGCAGCCATAGCTGGCAGTAGCACAGACAGATTTCGTATGCTCGAAATGCGTACAGACCAATCAATTTGTGTATTGCTTTTTCGTGCTCTCTATCAGAAAATCAAGTGAAGAGGGAGAGAGAAAAAAACGGATCTATTCAAAACTGACTCACTAAAAATAAGAAGACCGTATGCGTTTATTCCGTTTGGGAGAGTCATCTGAATCTATAAGAATGATCCCAAAATCGATTTGGGTTTTCGCTTCTGCTGTGCTCTTGTTGAGTCCTTATAAACTCCTAAATATAGCGGTTTTGTTTATTTTTATACCGGCACTCGAAGAGTATAGGGGTATATTAGATTTGTTAATGTGTGTAACACCTAGAAGAAATCGATTCCGACCCCATAAATGATATATATTCTTGATCAGCATAGCATAGCATAGCTGAGTCTGGCTGTCTGTCCTTCTGTCTTCATTACCTAGATCTCAGAATATAAAAGCTAGAGCAACACTGCTACAAGTGTATTTTAAAATTTCGCCTCGCCCCCTTCCGCCCACACAAAGGACGAAAAGCTGTGGCATACACAATTTTGAAGATACGAAAAAACTTGAAAACAGAATCATAGAGGATGATTCTATCATTTCTATCTGAGTGTTGACTCTGGATCAAATCGGATCATTAATACAGATACAATGAAGTAAACCATTTTGAAAGACATCGTTCCCTCTCGCTCTATCTCACACGAAACCCTGTCTGCTTTGCTCGTTCATCCAGGTGATCCCAGAGATTGGAAGAGAAAGAGAAATTAAACATTCTATATAAGCTCCTGTGATATCACTTCAATACAAGTGTATTTCCACATTTCGCCACGCCGCGCAGTGGGGCCTCTGCCCAAAAAGTTTATCAAAACCCATTTTCTTTCGTAAACGCTTTTGGCAAAAATTTAATCTGTCATCGATAGAGAATACTTCAAAGATTTTTAATCGGTTAATAATTATGGGTGCTAGAGCTCTTCAAAGTTAAGAAATTATTCGTGAGGACGAATAAATGACAATTTTTACGAAAATTCACCACTTTTAAACTGAATATTGGGCGTTGTAAACAACCGATAGCTTTAATATATACTGTGGGTACAGCGGCAAACAAAATAAAACAGTTTCATGAAGTAGAAACTGGAGTTGTGCAGTTAAATGAAGTCATTACCGTCACTGTTACCACCTAACATACCTAGCGCCTAGAGGCAACATTTTTATATTTAGCAACATTCTCGGCAGCATAGCGGGCGAAATTATGAGTCGCTATGCATGCCGAAATAAAATGGAACAATCGTCATACAATATATTTCTTAAACTGTCGTGTTTTTCGTCGCTCTTCTTCGATACTCACAGCACTGGTCCACTCCGCGAGTCCCCGTTTTCCAAAGCCTGATTAAAGGCTTAAATAGATAAATTTATATTCGTTCGAAATTCTACATATACTTTTCCTATCTATTTTGGAAACGTAAGCCAAAAAACTAGGAATACCTCGCGTTAAAAACACGCGGCAGATATAAGGAAGAAGAAGAGCGCATACAAATTTGGCTGTAGCGTGAGTGTTCTAATAATTATATAGTACTACCTAATTACACTACTCGACAAAATTCAACTTATTTTTTCCGCTGTCACCAAAAATGACTTTTTCTGATTGATTTTGAGATTTAAATTTTTTTAAAGAATTATGGTTTTTTTTTCATAAAGTAGTTTTTTTTTAAGAATTTTTTAAAAATTTGGTATTTTTTGTCATAGGTAGTGCTTTCATTTGTCATATAACTTAAGCTGACAAATGCTGCTATAAATCCGACTCAGACACTTTGTAGCTTCAATTTAACGTCTGGAAGATATTAAGCTTCCAAATTGAAATTTCATCATTTTTTCGGTATTTTTTCCCCGAAATTTTGACTTTAAAAGCTCAGAAAAAGACGAAAAAAAATATTTGTATGCCTTGATTTTTGGTTTAGAGAGACACATTAATAAGGCGTCGTTTAAGGTATCGCTTATAAAAATAAACGGCTAAGTTATAACCGTTTGACCAAAACAACTCAAATCTCATTTTATCTGAAAAAATACCGAAAAATACTTGAATTTATTTAAGTTTTTTGATACTTAAATATTTTTGTTTTTTATTGCTTGTTACTATTTTTAAAATGGTTTGTCTGTCTGCTGTTGTCATTTAAGTAAGATTCTCTTATGAAAGTCCACACTTACATAGTTGCACAACATATTCTCATTCCAAACACCTTGACACCTTGATAATGTCCCAAAGTATTGTCGTTCCGTTTTTCCCAGTTCTTTTTTGAGTAATGCTCTTTTCTATCTCGGCTATCCCATAGTCACAGAAAGCAACAGTATTTTGTATAACTGCCTTGCAATCCAGTTTACATGGCTACAACTTTTAAGTCACACGCGACCTTCCACTGGTGTCCAAGCAAAACAGCCTTTAAACTTTCTTTACTGTTGTCAACAAATAACCTCCAATCGTTTGGGTCGTATTCTTCACCCAGTTCCTTGAAGAGGCCAAAAATGTCGTGGCAAACGCACATGCCATCCTTCCTCATATAAAACTGTGCGTGAACCAAGTGACGCGTCCGGAAATGAGTTGTTTTGACATCTTCCTTCAATAAACGGACATCCTTTAAAATAGATCCAAGAATCTGAGCTTTACTTTTAGGAAGTTCCAGGATCCTCACCAAATCGTTCAATTGTTCCTGTGAAGGTGGCTTGCAAAATTTATATCCTTTAAAATAGATCCAAGAATCTGAGCTTTACTTTTAGGAAGTTCCAGGATCCTCACCAAATCGTTCAATTGTTCCTGTGAAAGTGGCTTGCAAAATTTATAATCTCCTGATTGGTCATTACTTGAATGCGTTGTTTCATGCGACGAAGAAGACATCTCCTCTTTTTTGCGTTTTAATGGCGATATTTCTTTCAAATTATATATCCTTTTTTATGAATAGCTTGAAGGAGAAAGGTCAAATATCTGCGGGACCAGCACCTGTGAAGGAAAAAGGTCAACATTTGACATTAACAGGTATTTATGTATATTTATCATCACCAAGGCTTAGGTATAAGGAATAAAAGTAACTGTCCACAACATTTACACCCCAAATGAATATTAGAAAGTTGGACCAACAACTAAATGTCGTTTTGGTCAAACGGTTATAAATTAGCCATTTATTTTTAAAAGCGATACCTTAAACGACGCCTTATTAATGTGTCTATCTAAACCAAAAATCAAGGCATACAAATATTTTTTTTTCGTCTTTTTCTGAGCTTTTAAAGTCAAAATTTCGGGGAAAAAATACCGAAAAAATGATGAAATTTCAATTTGGAAGCTTAATATCTTCCAGACGTTAAATTGCAGCTACAAAGTGTCTGAGTCGGATTTATAGCTGCCTTTGTCAGCTTTTTTTAACTGCAAAGTTCAATACAACCAGTTCTAGGAAACTAAACTTATATGACAAATAGAAGCCCTAAAAATTCTTAAAAAAACTACATGAAAAAAAAACATTCTTCAAAAATTTTTAAACATCCAAATCTATCAGAAAAAGTTATTTTTGGCGACAGCGGAAAAGTCGTGTCGACTTGTGTTATAAGTACTACCTGACTATATGTTGTATATCTCTTTAAGAAATGTTGCTGTTGTTTTTTCGAATTGCCTGAATGTTCTTAATGGTGGCAGGTAAATATAATTTTAGTTGATGGAATGTTTCAAAACTTCAGATTCTTTTTTTACATAACTAATTGGAAAAAGATTATACCAAATTTGCTTTCTTACATATCTAACCCAAAATATTAGTTATATAGTGCAAAATATTTCACTTGATGGCGACAGTTTAACTTCATAAGATAAAACACTATTAGAAATTTTCCGATTGAATACTAGTATTTTGCATTAAAATTCACGAAATTCTGAATTTTGGAGAAATCTCAGACCATCATCGATTCACTACTGTCGCACTATTTTCTTCAAATCTGCGAAAGAGTCATTTGAATTGTTTAAATCAACTGTAAGCGACATACAAAATCAAATTAGCCAACTGAAACCTACTGTGTTTCAAAACAAGAGTGGAAAAACATTCACGGTTAAGTTTGATTTCATCCTGGCAATGATTGATAGAAAAGTCTTAAATGAAATTACAAACACCTTCTCAACTTTGAGTTGTCCCATAAGAACTCAAAAAGACTTTCACAGTTTAGACGACCTATCGAGTGTGGAGAACTGCTATGAATATGGTATTTCTCCGTTGCATTGCAGAATAAAGTTTATGGAATTTATTCTAAAACTAGCCTACACACTTCCTCGGCTAGGAGAAACATAAACGGATAATACAACTTGTGAGGATATAAGGAGTAGAAAGGAAGTTATACAAGCTAAATTCTCTCGGAAGCTAGCATTAAAAGTTGACTGCCCAAAGCACAGATACGGAAATACGAAGGATGGAAATACTTCGAGGAGACTTTTTAAAATGATAATATTACATCTTTGATAACAGGTGTTAATCATGAGATCATTAAAAGGTTGACTGTTATCCTAAATATTATAAACTCCAAAGAATGATAAATAATGCAAAATTTGCATCCGTATCGAACGGTACTTGGGATTTTGGCTCATGGAAAGGACTTAACAGAGTATCAGTGCTTACCAATTGAAGAACTGTCCGCAGAAGCACAGGAATATAAAAACAAGGACTTTACGGGTTCGACAAAATGAAGACCTTTTTAACATGTTGGCAGCCTCATCGGATCCACTTCTTGCATCGCTCAGACATGTCGCACACGAAAGGATTTGAACGATAGTAGCTACAGATCCGAAATGTTAAGTTTATTAACCCTAATGATGATGATTATTTTGTTAAAAAATCAGCCATCAATAGCATATAATAAGATTAAAGAAAACAAAAAAAACACCCAAAAATAAGAATTTAAATTGTATATATTTAAGTTATAAAATCGAATAAAAACAAGTAAAAATGACACATAGTCATTAAAATTAGAACAAATTTCAGTTATGATTGAAAACAAACGTTTTTAATTTGAATTTCACAGGTAAAATATGCTCACAAATATTTCCTAACTTTGACCTTGAATATTATTTATTTATTTTATATTTATTTATTAAATAAATATTTATCTGCTAATAATGCAATTAAAATTAAAAAGAGAACAAAAGATAAACTATAACAAAAATAATAATAATAAATTACAGACTAGCTGAGTTCAGGTGTTTGTAAATACTAAGTGCTATATGCTTAAGGGTTAGTTCAGGGGAAACGGTATGGCAATGGCTGTTATTAAAGGTTTATGCTAGGCATAGTTCGACCTAAAAAAGGGTTATCTGATAGGCCTAAAAGTACGGGTAGAACGAGAGGGAACTGTAAAGTCAATCTGACTCAAGAGAGTTTGGGAGTCTACCATCCCGAGAAGAAGCTTATGCACGAACATTACCCCATTGCATATTCTGCGATGGTGTAACGAAGGTAGGTCAATAAGTTTTAGCCTAGATCGACAAGGTGGCATGATTCTACCAAAGTCCCAGTGTAAATTACGAAGAGCGAAAATTAAAAATTATTTCTGAACTGATTCGAGAATAGCTTGCTGCTCTTTATGCTGTGGGCTCCACCCGCAGGAACAGTTCTCCAATATCGGGCGCACTAACGAAATGTACAATTGTTTGGTCACATACGGGTCGGTAAACTCCTTGGACCAACGCTTGATGAATGCTAGAACACCCTTAGCTTTATTAGCTGTCGGCGCTATATGACTACTAAAACACAGTTTATAATCAAATAACACTCCAAGATCATTTGAACTCGAAATTCGATCCAAGACATTATTACGAAAAGAAAAGGATATAAAATAATTACAAGACGGTAAAATGTCATAAGTTGAAAGGTTCAAAAAAAGATTATTTGAACACTACAATAGCAGTTCATTTAGGTCCAGCTGACGGTACATACATATGTGTGCAACTACCATTCGGCTAAGATTTTAACGACAGATTTCAACATCATCATCAGCATACATTAATGTATAAGAGAATGTTCTAACTTGGGGTAGGTCATTCACAAATAAAATGAAGAGGAGCGGACCCAAATGACTTCCTTGTGGAACTAGATTACACCAGATGATCTCTGAAAAAACATTAGTAAATAAGACCTGTTATGTACGATTTCAAAAATACGACGAAATCTAACTTAGCAGATTACTAGGGAAAACAGCTTCTGAATTAGTATAGTATGAAATGCTTTGCTAAAATCCGTAAAAATTACGTCGGTTTGCAAACCGCTCTGGAATCAACGGTTGATTATAGAGGAAAACTCGAGCAGATTGGTAGATGTTGACCGATGTTTAAAAAAAAACGTGTTGAGAAGGAGATATCAAGCAGATATCAGATAGAACAAAGATGTTGCAATTGCCGGATAACTAGGAACGCAAGGATCTTAGGAATGGCGAAGATGTTTGCAATGCCTCGGTATCTTTATATGTCTTTATATGTATGTTGGATCTTCCAAATTATTGGCAGACAAAACTGTTTCAAAGATAGATTGAAAAGTACTTAACCTTACTTGGCGTAGAGACGGGCACAATGTTTTCAAATGCAACTAGGTACTTTATCAGGACTCGCAGAAAATGAAATTTTCAAAGACTTCAAGCCATCAAGCACAACGCTTTCCTCAAAATAAAGTAGAAAAATGCTGTTACTGTGAAACTGTAATTGCTTTTTAAATTGAAATCGCTTCATTAGTTTAGAAGTTATGATTTTAATACCCGGTATTCGAAGACTATAGATAGAGTCGATATAGCCATGTCTGTCTGTCCGTCCGTCTTCATTAGCGTCTTCATATCTCAGAGACTATTAAAAAATGTTGTATCCAGTTTTCTGTGTTATCACACTTTTCCAAGTGTATTTAAAAATTTCGCCAAAGGACGAAATACGAGAAATCTAAAAACGCAGAATCATAGAGAATGAACATATCTATCAGTGTTAAATCTGGATCAGATCTGATCATTAATATAGCCACTATTTTTTTTTTTTTTTTTTTTTTTAGGACTTTGATATGCAATGACTGCACCATCAAGTGGCCCAAGCGACACCAGCCGATGGCTGTTACGCGCGGATCCCAGGCAAGAACTCAGCCCACCTCCCGCCCAACCGACCGAGGGGCGCTGCCGCCTAACGCGCGACTCGTTAACCGAACCGATCGCGGACATGCAAGAAAGATAGCTGTTAGACTGGTGTTCGAGGAAAAGTAGAACTAATCTAACTAAAAAACTAAGCAATTTCTAATTACGAGAAAGATATAAGAGTATCAATAATTTAAGACTAGGGAGGGAGTTAGTAGTAGAAATAATATGGTAGAGGGATTTATAATCTGAGCATAGGACCCTAAATGGTTCATGCAAGGAGTAATTCGATCTACAAAGCGGAAGAAACAAGGGTGTATAATTCCTAGTGCTTCTAATAGGAATCGTGAAGTTTATGCGGCTCAACAGGTCAGGGCTGTCTACGTCACCCCTGATCAAGTTGTGCACAAAAATCACACAAAGCATTTTCCTACGATTAGCTAAGGTTGGAAGGTTTATTGAAAGCAATCTATTAGGGTAAGACGGCAGTCTCACACCTGCATCCCAGTTGAGGCCGCGTGAAGCAAATAGTAAAAAGTTTTTCTGAACTGATTCTATACGGTCCTGGTGTACGTACTGAGGGCACCATACACAAGAGCCGTATTCTAAAATCGGACGAACCAGAGAGGTGTAGAGAGTCTTTGTTATATAGGGGTAGTCAAATTCCTTTGACCACCTCTTTATAAACCCCAGCACGCCCATGGCCTTGTTCACCATGGTAGAAATGTGTTCTGAAAACTTTAACTTGGGATCTAATAGAACACCAAGATCATCAACCCGGGTAATTCTCTCAAGAGAACCACCACAAAGGGTGTAAGGAACCAGAAAGGCGCTGGAGCGATGAAAAATCATTACTTTACATTTTGAAGCATTTAGGTTTAATAAATTTGAAAAACACCAAGACTAAAATCTATCGAGATCGGATTGCAACCTGGATTGGAAAGAAATGTCCTTATACTGGACACAGAGCTTAACATCATCCGCATACATAAGTACTCGAGAGTGTGTTAATACAGATGGCGCGTCATTTATAAAGGGTGTAAAGAGTAAGGGGCCTAGATGGCTCCCTTGTGGTACACCCGAAGTCACCAAAACTGGTGAGGACAGGGAGTTTTTGAAAAGGACTCTTTGAGACTTAGAACACAGGTAACTAGCGATCCATCTCAGGAGATTGGGCGGGAACTCTAAAAGGTCAAGTTTTTGTGCTAGGAGGGAATGGTTTACAGAGTCGAACGCCTTACTAAAATCGGTGTAAACAACATCCGTCTGTAAATTACCTTGAAAGCCTTTAATTATAAAGGAGGTAAACTCCAATAAGTTGGTAGTGGTTGATCTCCGCCTTATAAATCCATGTTGAGCTGGAGATATAAGTGATCTGCATAGGTGCTGCAGGTGCGGAGTTAAAATTTTCTCAAACACTTTCGGAATAGCGGATAACTTAGATATACTTCTATAGTTGTTCGCGTCAGATTTGCTACCTTTCTTATGGAGAGGAATTATAAAGGACTCCTTCCATATCGGGGGAAAGCATGAAGAATTTAGAGATAAGTTGAATAGTTTAAGCAACGGCCCACACAGAGACTCGGCACAGTACCTGAGTACACAGCCAGGAACTCCGTCCGGACCCGGTGAGAACACCGGCTTTACTGTTCGTAGATCATGAAGCAAGGAGCTTTCATTTAGCAAAGGACTGAAAATGCCGCTCGACCTTGGTAAGCCGTATGGATACGGCTGACCAGAGTAAAAGTCCTGCGAATAGGTAGTTTGGAAAAAACGGGCAAAAAGATCGGCAATTGCCTGATCATTGTCTGCAGACATATTAAGGAAGGATAGCGAGGATGGGTGTGCGGACGTTCTACGCTTACTGTTTTCGAAGCTGTAGAACTGTTTGGGGTCCTTAGAGAAACGTATCCTGCATCGAGATAGGTAATTTTGATAACATTGAGCGTTAAGAACCGAAAAGTTTGACCGAGCTATTACATAATGAAAAAAAGAAGAAGGAGAGCCAACTTCTTGAAATTTTTTATAAAGTCTGGATTTTACGTTTTTTAGATGGGATAGCTCCTTGGTAAGCCAAGGGGGTTTTCTTGATCTAATCGGACAGGAAAGTGGGACACAAGAGACAAAAAGTGAGTCCAGTGCATCATAAAAATTGTTTGTGCCTGTCGTAACATCACTGCACAAATATAAAGCGGACCAATCAAAATCCCTAATGAGGTTATTAAGCTTCGTAAACTCGGCCTTACGGAAGCAGCGGACACATTGGGGAAGTCTACCCGGTCGAGCGTCACTTCGAATGTAGGATGGTAGGCATCTTCAGGTATAGTGAGCGGGGGGACTCGAGTTAACAACGCTAAGGTCGGATCCGTTGCAAAACACAGATCAAGAAATCGACACAAGGAATTTTTAACATGGTTAACTTGAGACAGAGACAGGTCAATCAAGCCGTCAACAAAGTCATGTCGGGCCATGGGTACCAGGCTATTAGACTCATTTTCCGAAGACCAATCAATTCCTGGCAAGTTGAAGTCACCTAGAACTATCATGTGATCTTTGTCAGACAGCGAGGAAGAAATAGCGGTTAAGGCGGACAAATGCTGCTCGTAAATTGCGATTTCCGAAAAAGGTGGAATATACGAGCAAGTTATGAAAACTGAGAAAGCGGGAAGAATCAGTCTTACACACAGAAATTCCAGTTCCTGCTTGATCTGGACTGTGAAAAGTTCCGACGTGAAGTTTGAGTCCACAGCAATCAGAACCCCTCCTGCACGTCGAGACGAACGATCCTTTCTACAAGTTGTGTACCGATCTACCAAAACTTCGGAACTAAGAATGTCCGGCTTTAACCAGGTCTCGGTAAACACAATAACGTGGGATGCTAATGCGACACTATCCTGGAAAAGAATGCTGAGCTTGCTCCGCAAACCTCGAACATTCTGATAGGTCACTAAAAGAGAGTTTGCTAGTTTTTTGGACAGGTGGAAGTGGAGCGGGAAGATGACGAAGGAGCACTGGTCTGATTTGTTGGCAGAGTTATCGGGTTCCTAGTCTTCTTCTTTGCCTTAAACTCCTTCACCACCAAATGCTCCGACCAAAATTTGGCAGAACAGATGGTGTTAAAATGAGCTTGAGAGACACTTATTTTAAAGGAAGCTATCTCCCAGGCATACGAAAAGTTAAACTTTTCCACCTTAACATCAACGGCTTTTATTTGGCTTTGAATGTAAGCTTTAATTGTGGAGGCAGGGGCAAGCCGTGAGACAAAAACTTGTCTCTTTGGTGGGATCCCCACCAATCTTGGCACCACAGGCCTATCACCTGTGATGGTAATAACCGGTGGTCCGGGACGTATGTTCACTGGTGGGTTCGGAATTGAGGGGACAGTTAATGAATTTGCGGACAGTACGGACGCGGACGCTACGGATGATTTTGGCTGCATGCCCTCCGACGCGATAAATTCGGCTACAGAATTTTCATCGCCAGCAGCTGTCGTTGCCTTCGGAGTGGCGAACGAGATCAACTGCTGCACTATTGGAGTGGTCGAAGTCAACTTGTCAGCATCGGACGGTCGAGGGGCAGCCGGCACATGCAGATCCCTCGGAGTGACCTTTTTACGCCTAGGAGACTCAGTCAGTAGTTTGAAACCACTAAACTGAGACTCCATGGCTAGGAGCCGATCATATTGCTCTTTAAAGCCCACGGTCAGCTCCCTAAAGCCCTTCCGGGTCTGCCGCATAAACGCTGCCATCTCCCTCTCAACCGGACGGCATGCCTCACAGCTGAAATGCAGGCCATTCCTTTTTGAGATGGCATCACCCACGAGACCGGATAACCCGGCGCATTTAGCGTGCACTACGCTATCACAGAGCCAGCAAGGGATACTCGGCTGGTCATGGGTGATCTGCTTCTTGCAGGTTTTTTTATCGCAGACCACAGTGAATTCCATTTTAATTTTATTTTTGTATTTTGTATTTTATTTTTTTTTTCTTCAAAAAAATTGGTATCAGACCAGTGTGCCAGATAAACGCCAAAAGAAGAATAGGTAAAAATGAGAGCAGTTACAGTAGCTACAATTGAGAGAGAAAGAGAGCGCTACTGCACAGAAAATACTGAGAGCGAGAGAGGAAGAACAGTTATTTAAAGTGTGGGTAATAGCGAGAGAGTGATAGATCAGCAAAACTAATAGGTGAGAGCGGCTAAATATGATACTGTGTGTACTTACGAAAAGCACAAACAAAAACACACTGTTAGGCGATGCAAAAAATAATAATTTAAATTATGTTTTTCACGTTAACAGGCATGCACTCGCGATTAAGTGATAGATGATTTAGTGGATTGTTAATTTATGAATTTTTAAAGGTTATTTTCAATAAAAACACCGGATGTTTTAGCTAAAAGGTAGAGCGCAAAACAAAAACACGTCTGTATTCTACAAAGAGAAACGAGCGATGAATGAAGAAAACCATTTCGAAAGTCATCGTTCCTTCTGGCTCTCTCTCACACGCGACCCTGTCTGATTTGCCTATTCGTCCAAATGAGCGCCTAGACCTCAGAGACTATAAGAGATAGTCTATCCAAGCTCCTGTGATATCACTTCAATACAAGTGTATTTCAAAATTTTGACACGCCCTCTTCAGCCCCCACAAAGGACGAAAATCTGTGGAATCCACAATTTTTAAGATAAGACAAAACGAGAAACGCAAAATCATGACCAATTACCTTATCTACCAGATTGGATCAGGTCTGATCATTATTATAGCCAGAAGGAACAAATTAAATTTCAGTCGCTACGCAACGCCTGCCAAGCGCTTACTCATTCCCTCTCTTTCTCGTACACATCCACGTCTCTTGTATGTAGTTATACATGTGTACGTAAAAATGAAGCTGCCGATGTAAAAATTATATGTAAATAAAAAGGGAAACAGATAACTTCTAAAATATAAAAATACAGTAAAGGGCTCGATTTAATTTTTTGAAATTGTCCATTTTGGCCAAAGTTTAATTCGACCCTTTTGCGAACAGATAATATATTACATAAATCGTAAGATCACTTATATTCTAACTGAGTAATGGGTGTAAAGTAGAGCCGCGGCAAAAGCCACAACGTTTCCCCTCGTTTCAATGTAAAATGAGCAAAGGCCCCACTGTGCGCCGCTCCTACAAAAGATGAAAATCTCTAGAATTAACAAATTATCAAATACGAGAAAACCAAAAACGCAGAATCATAGAAAATGTTCTTATACACGAAGAAATTTAGAAAACAGATAAAAAACATGTAAAACATAATAAAACAGACAGTATCTTAAATAAAAAAACCTTGCAAAGGGTTCGACTTCTTTTATTTTGTTTTTTATTTAATCTGTAATTTTTGCGAAGCGGTAATAAACTACATAAGTTGTAATATCCGAGGCCGAGGCCTTTTTCGCGGTTCGGAACGTTCCTCCTCGTTTTTAAATTGTAAGGCTTAACTCTGACGTGCTAGAAACTTCGCAGATATCAGATCTCAAAAGCTTAACTATGTACTTTTAAATGAACTTGTGAGGTAGTTCGGCCGAGGTGTAATTCTCAGCCTGTCCAGGGTCTCACAAAAACTTCATATTCTCTCGGTGACTGTAAATCTGGGGGCGAAATAGCGGACCCGCCGGATCGGACTGACCGCCGGGGGTTCGTCAGCCGGCGTAGCGGCCACAAACAAAGAGACCGTTAGAGGAAAGGCGGGCGTCCACGCCCGGGTGAGCGCTAGATGACGACATCGGCGGATAAGACATGTTCTCGTCACCGGGCAAGGGGCACGCAAAGCACAGAAAAACGGAAGCAAGTCAAGCAGACGATTGTACACAAATGGAAAAGAAGGGAGATTGAGGGGTTCGAGAGAACACACTGGCACCCAGCGGACACGCGGAAAGTGTAATGGCCCTCTCGCCACGGGGGAAGGGGGGTGAGAGATGGAAAGAATACACGGAAGCCCAGCGAACACGCGGAGGAGCGCCGTGGTATCCCTTCCACCTTCTAAGGGGGCTCATAGAAAGGAAAAAAGAGTATATAGTTCAGGGAGCTTTCGCCAAAATTAACAAAACAAAGTAACATATATGTATAAATTATTTAATTCTTATTCCCGGCTAAGGTTAATAACACCGGGGCATCGGCCACCGGCAATCAAACACGAGAGTTAAGGTTTAATTATTTATTCCGGCACAACTGGCTCGGTTCGGAGTGAGAATAGTTCTGATTAACCTAAAGATACAAAAGTACAATTCTACTTAAGACTACCCAATCTCTTGGCAGCGCTGCTTGGCAGCGGGCCGACGTTCTGCACCGTCAGCGACTCGTGCAGACCATCAGCTCCACAGCGGATGTTTATGCAACGGCGGATTATGATCCGCCGGCCACTCGAGTGCAGGTCAACGGTTCTTCAGCAGAAACTCTTGCGACAATGTAGTTGCTGCCCCCACCCCTTTGGGTGCGGCATCAGCATAATTCCGTTTTGAAACTCTGCCGGTACTCTGCAGCTGGTGGGAAGTGTTAACTACTCCCCCTCTTGAAGAGCGGTCGTCCTCGCCGCTCGCAACCTCTCGACTATCTCTTTAACCTGGTCCGCGCTTTGCCTTCTTCTGAGATGCGCTCTGATAAGTACGATGCCACCAACGGCACCACACAGGGCAATGCCGAGCCCGAAGGCAAGGAATGGATTTAGCCGGCCCATGGTGGACTGTTCGACCTCCTTGATGTAGTTTAGGTTCTTTTCGCTGAGCTAATGCAGGAATGGTAGGCTTAGGACCGCCTGGTGCCCCGTGATGTTCAGGGCGGGCACCGATGCTATGCCCGGAAGTCGCTGAGGGATGTTGTTGCGATTCCGGAATCGAGAGCCGTTGACAATCGCGAAGTCGTTGAAGGTGACCACCTGTGTCCCGGCGGTTGTGATCCGCGTGTCTGAGTCACAGCTGATCACGGCTGGTCTGTTGTTGATGATGATTATGCCGTCATCAACGAGGGTGATGGGCTCTAGATGGCTCGGTTGAGAGATGCAGTGAGCGATGCCACCGGAGTGCAGTCCCTGCGCGCAGGAACCCCTCGCCTCCTTCTTGCAGAAGGTGGACATGGTTGTGGCAACGCAGGCTGTGAGCGCCCACACTTGGTTGTCGCACTCAGCTACGATGTTGTCTGCTAATTGCAGTACCGTTCCATTGTGCTCAACCGGGAATACCGTGACCTTTCTACAAGTTAAACTAACTCTAGGATATTCGATTATTAAGTGGATTATATTAGCGGATTGTAAGATCTTAATTTTTGATACTTCTAGTAAGCCTGATATTGTGACCCCTGTGAATTGGTCAGCGAGAACGGATTCTATGTCAGCGTGGTCTAAAATGGATGGATTTACTATATTGGCTTTGGCCAGGGTGATTGTAAGCATGAGGTTCCCTATTTCTGTTATGAGGATTCTATTTCTGGCTAATAGGGTTTCGTACAGGTGCTCTGAGTTTATTATTTCGTTTTTTTTTATACTAAGAATCTTATTAACTGTACTAGTGAGGGAATTTAATTGATTCTGCACCTTGGTATTAATAGAAATCTGTCTATTGCTTTCCTGTACTAACTGAGCTTCTGTGAATTTAATATTTTCTAGGTCGGCTGCATCCGGCGTTCCGGCCACGACCTTAAGGGCCGTTCCTAGAAAGTCTAAGCTCCTAGCCAGCCGGTGGTGAACGCTGATATCAGACAACATGTCCGTAATGTGGTTACAGTCGGCCTCTAATAGCTGTCTCATGTGGGATCTAGGGAAAACGTTCGTCATTTTCGCGGTCTCGTCGGCAATGCGACCGAACTCGGTCAAGTTTGCCGTGTGTTTGATATAGTCAAGACCGTCCCAAACCAGTACAGTTCCGTCCGTAATTGGTATGTAATCTGAGTGAGTGTAATCGGTGATGCGTGCCGATACTATTGCGACGAACTGAAGTACCCAGACAATCCTGTGGATAAAAATACGTAAAAGAATAAAAAAGGAAAAACTAAAAGAAATACCGTCACCAAAGTGTGTTTCTTAACCTAGTCGGAGTAGCTACCTAAGGTTGTCCTTATGGACCACCCTCCCTCTAATTAGGACAGTTGTCCCCAAGTCCGCCTCTATTGTTTCCTCCACAAATAAAGGGGTCAACTTACTCCCGAGGCGTCTGTTGGACTTAACTAACACCTTCTCGCCTACCCTGAAACTCCTGTTTTGGCGTGCCTGATTGGCCCGATTGTTTTGCACAATCTGGGCTTTCTGCACTCTGTTCTGGACTTCTTTGTTCGTATTCGCCACTACAGCGTGGAGAATGTCGATGGGTTTTTTGTTGGTGACCGTGTGTACTGATCTATTATACTCCGCTGTCGCTTGGAGAAAAAGTTCGACTGTGTCGGTGATCCCTCTACCCATTTTGAGGCATCTTGCAATTTCTACCAGGGTGCTATGGAATCTCTCCACCTGCCCGTTTGAGGTACTGTGGAGGGGCGGAGCATTGACAATGAGTACTCCGAAGTTGCTCCAGAGGAGTGATCTGATGGTCTCCGAACACAACGACGGTTCGTTGTCGCAATATATTTGCTTCGTATTCGGGAAGATGTTTAGGAGTTGTAATAGCGGAGTTTTGATGTCCGCTATAGTGCGGGACGTTATCGGTTGGACAATGGCAAACTTTGAGAATTTGTCCACGCAGGTTAGGAAGTATTTCTTCTCTGTAGAGAATATGTCTACATGAAGCATCTCCCCAGTGAACGAGGGGACCGGCGTCGGCCCCAACTCCTGTCTTTTGGGATGCCTATCGTACTTCGCTTTGGAGCATATCTTGCAGTTCAAGACAACCTCGTTTGCGAGCTTGGTCATTTTTGGGAAGTAGTAGTCTGACATGATTTGTTTGACATTTTCTTGTGCGGCCCTGTGAGCCCGATTGTGCTCAATGGCGACAATCTCTTTTCTCTCGGTCTCATCGAAAACGTCGGCGACAAGGTTCTTGCAGTGCCAGAACGTAGTCGACGGAAAGGCTTTCACTAGTTCATGCTGAATGCAAGCTAGGATTGGGAAGTCACAGTGGATCGCGTTTACGACCTGGGGGTTTATTTTGGACTTAACGACCTCTACGAGAACGTTCTTGTCGGGGAAGTGTATGATATGGCGCGTCTTTTCTCCGAAGAGGACAAAAACCTGTTCCAATGGGAACTGCGCCTGCTCTAGGATGATCTGATTCCTAAAGCAATTAACAGGCTTATCTGTTGTGTGAATCGTGTAAGTCATTGACGCTTCGCTATGGATCGTCGCAGCATCTGACCGCGACGCGCTATCCTCTAAAGCACAAATAGTCTGTCTCGACAATGCGTCTGCGACAAAGTTCTCCTTGCCGGGTTTGTAGAAGAGCTTGGCACCGATCTCGTCGATGCGTGCCTTCCAACGTTTAATTTTTGCATTGGGGTTTCCCTCGGATACCGCGAATGTGAGTGGTTGGTGGTCGGTGAACACGTTTATGTCCTTGACGCCATAGATGTAATGGCGCAGCTTCCCCAAGGCCCATACAATTGCCAAAAGCTCCCGCTCGTTAGTAGCGTAGTTTAGCTCACTGTCTTTGAGGGTCCTGGAGATCATTGTTATTGTGAGAGTACTGCACCGATGCCGTAAGCAGACGCATCGGTTGTTAGGTCGAAAGGCTTTTTGTAATCTGGATACATCAGCATTACGTTTTCTGAAGCCAGAATGTCCCTTAGTTTTTGAAAAGCGTGTCTCTGCGCCTCATTGAATGAGATGGGGGTTTTTTTAGACTTGTATTTGCTAATGGTCCCGTTTTCTCCTTTTAGGATGTCCGAAAGTGGACGGGCGATTGCCGCGAAATCTTTCACGAAGCATCTGTAGTAACTTGCTAGGCCTAGGAATGACCTTAGGCTGAACAGCGTCGTTGGCTCGACGTACTCCTGGATAGCTTTCACTTTCTCAGGGTCCGTTCTTGTGCCCTCGCTAGTTACGATAAAGCCGAGGTACTCTACGCTCGTCTTAAAGAACTGCGACTTCTCCTGAGCTACTCTCATGTTAGCTTCATAGAGGCTTTTCAGTACCCAGTCGACGTGTTTAACATGGTCGTCCTGAGACTTGGAGAATATAATTACGTCATCAACGTAAACGTAACATGTTTTACCGATCTGTTCACGCAAAACATCATCGATTGCCCTCTGGAAAATGCTACCGGCATTCCTCAGCCCAAAGGGAAGTCGGCAAAACTCATACTTCCCTCCATTTACGGAAAAGGAAGTTTTTTCCCTGTCGCGTTCCGCCAAAGTTATTTGGTGGTACCCGGATTTCAGGTCAAGGGTTGTGAAATACTTGGCCGTACCCAGGTTTGCCAATATCATCGAGATGCTTGGCATGGGATATTTGTCAGGCACAGTCTTCTGATTGAGCTTCCGAAAGTCCATTACGAGACGTTTCTTCTTATTGCCCTTTTCATCAGTGCCTTTTTTGTCGACCACCCATATAGGATATAGTTCCACTTTCGAGGGACAGTGTAGCCCCCACCTGCGTTAGCAGGTCAAGGCCGATAATGCCGTCGAAAGTTGTTAGGGTTTTCAGAATGAAAAACGGCGTGGTTTTGCCGAAAAATAACAAGGGACACTTTTCTGTGATCTTGTTGGAACCGTTGATTGAAAAAACGGAGAAAGGTGCTTCGACGGGGGTAACACCGAAAAGCCCTTCTAATGGCTTGATGTAATTTTTCGATGAACCCGTGTCGATGAGGAATTTACGCGTGACCCCTGCTACTTTCCGCCATATGAATGGCAGCAGGGATCTTCCCCTAAAAAATTAACCGAATCGGACTCGTAGCCGATTTCGGCGTCGGCCTCTATTTCGGCAACTGCTTCGTTGGCGGTCTCGCTGTAACCCGCCGGTGATCTGTCACTAGCGGTAGCAATGTGCTCTACCCTTTGCCGCCAGCTGCCCGAAGCGCGTTCTGACGCATTCTGTCTTTTCCCGAAAGGGTTGTCGCGCTTGCCAGAAGGACCAAACGGTTTCTGGTACGCTGTGGGCTGTCTCAACTTGGAGGACGAAGGGTCTACCTCCATCGGCTCCTGGGACTGGCCCTGAGATTTGGGCTGGTGGTATGAGTTGCCTTGCTGGGCATTGGGTGTACCCTGACTCCTAACGTAGTGGGGGCTCTTGTAAGGGAAGTGCTCTTGGGGCCTATTTTGCCTGCCATTTCCCTGTTGTGGCGCCTGGTGCTTGCGCTCATTTGTGCGGACTGACCTCTCCTCAATGACCCTGGCGTAATTTGCAGCCCAGGTGCTGCGGTCTTCGCTGGACTCAGCTGATTGGGCCAGGGCCAGAGCTGTTTCCAAGTCTGTCGGCCTTGCCGGGAACACAGCCGCTTTTAGAGGCCTTCTCAGACCTGAGATAAAAACCTCTAAAGCGTCCTCCCTGGCTCTCTGGTTTAGCACGCTTGCTGCCTCTGCAGTATGTGCCATCACGTTTTTGTTTGTGATGAGCGAGAGCTGTTTCTCAATCTCATCATAATATTCTGTCAGTGCGAGGTTGCCCTGACGCATGGTCGTCAGTCTCTGCTGTATTACGCCTATCGGCGTTTTGTCAGAGTAGGAACAGTCTAACCTGTTGATAATGGCTCTGAAGTTGAGCACTGTGTTGAAAGATGACAAAATGTTGTTCGCGGCCCCTTTCACCTTGTTTCTTATTATCCCTGTCGCCATGTAGTGCTTTTGACTACCTTCGTGTGGCTGGAAGGGCTCAAATGCGGCCATCGCCGCCTGACGCCAAGCCACATAATCTACTTGCTTCCCCTCGAAGTCTGGAAGCGATTTCACCATGTCTAGCTGGAAGTCACATTCGACCCCGGGAGTAATTTGGACCCTTTTAAACACCTCTACCTGAGGCACACTTTGTGCGCGGGATTGGTCAACCTCTGCCCGAATCTGCCGGGCAGATTCTGTAAGCTCCGTTCGCAACTGCCTTATTTCTTCTTGAAATGCCGCGGCCTGCCTTGCTAAGGCGGCCTCCATTTCCAGTACGAATTGTTCCATACTTTTTTTATTTGATTTCTTATGTGGCGGCCGTCCGTCCAAGTGGAGACCTTCTATTAGGGACTCTAGGCTGTCGTCACTGTCTTCTCTAACTTCTCTATCGCTCATGGGGTGCGTTCTAACTTAACGAGCACCACACCTGTTATTTATATTCAATAAGCTCCCTTTGTTTGGTACAGACAAAAATTTTCATTCTATTTTGTTTATTTATATTATTATTATTTTTTACTATTTTTTTTCTAGATTTACTTTACTTATGTTTCTCTTTTTCTCATAACAATTTTTGCTTAAAATTTTTACAATTTCTCGTTTAATTAAGCTGACACAAAACCGAAATCGGTGAGCTATTCACTTACATTTTTTCCTTATTTATTATCGCGGTGTCCGGTTGAGCGGGGTTGGGGGGAACTCTGTTCGGCTGTTCTGATGTTTGCTTGACGAAGTTTGATGTTTTCTATTTTCCTAGGCGAGGGAGAGCCCTTCAGCCTATTTTTCCTCTGTAGATTACTGATGAGAGCGAGGGATTTCCCTACAGCCCCTTTTCCTTTCCTCGGTCTGTGTTGTGGTCGTCGCTGTAGGTGACAGCAGACGCGGCGCCGTATTGTTAAATTTGGCCTCGTTTTCTTGTTTTTTCACGGGCTTACGTTCTGGTGCGGCACTCACACAACAACAAAAAATCACCACTTTATCACACACTCTTGTTGTTTTTTTCTCACTGGGAGAATATCTACTCGTTTTAACACACACAAAAAACGAACCGAGTGTTGAGTGTTTTAATATAAGTTGCCTTTCACTTCTTCGGCACTTTTTTTCATTATTTATTATTATTTTTTGTTTATTTTCCACTACACTTCTTTGTGTGTGTGTTTTTCACTCGACCGTTTTACTATGGGTTCTTAGACCCGTTGGGCGCCAATTATTTAATTCTTATTCCCGGCTAAGGTTAATAACACCGGGGCATCGGCCACCGGCAATCAAACACGAGAGTTAAGGTTTAATTATTTATTCCGGCACAACTGGCTCGGTTCGGAGTGAGAATAGTTCTGATTAACCTAAAGATACAAAAGTACAATTCTACTTAAGACTACCCAATCTCTTGGCAGCGCTGCTTGGCAGCGGGCCGACGTTCTGCACCGTCAGCGACTCGTGCAGACCATCAGCTCCACAGCGGATGTTTATGCAACGGCGGATTATGATCCGCCGGCCACTCGAGTGCAGGTCAACGGTTCTTCAGCAGAAACTCTTGCGACAATGTAGTTGCTGCCCCCACCCCTTTGGGTGCGGCATCAGCATAATTCCGTTTTGAAACTCTGCCGGTACTCTGCAGCTGGTGGGAAGTGTTAACTTATATATCCATTTATTAGGTCATTCAACTCTGGCCCTATCTTCCCTACCTAGGCACCGCTAAAACTCTTCTTTACTTTCCTCTTTTCATTTCGAGGAGGCCAGCTTACCCCCATTCTCTCCGTTCTTCCCTCGCTTGGATCCTCCAGTCATCTTGTTTACCGTCTTCCTGTGCCACCGTTTTCTCGCCTTTTTTTTGATCTCCTCACTTTTTTTTGTCTCTCAAGTAAAATCTCGGCTCCCGCGCGCACGACCGTTCCGTCTCACGTCCCGCGATCTCTCCCTTCTTCTTTTTCTTCTTCCTCTTCTTTTCCTTTCTCCTCAAGACTCTCTCACTTCGCTCATTCTTCCGTGCTCCACTGCTCGTTCTAGGCTCTGCTCATTTGATCCTCTCTCCTAGCGCTCGTTCCTCCGTGCTCCACCGCTCGTCCCATCTTCTCCTCGCTTGATCCTCTCTCCTCGTGCTCATTCCTCCGTGCTCTCCTGCTCGCTCCGTGCTCTCGTCGCTTGATCCTCTCTCCTCGCGCTCGTTCCTCCGTGCTCACCCGCTCGTTCCCTCTTCGCGCGCTCATAAATCCGTTTTCCATCGCTCGCTCCGTGCTCTCGTCGCTCGGCGTACCCTCTTCGCGCCCAACTGCTCGCGACCAACTGACGGCGACCTGGTTGCTGTAACACTCGTTGTTGCTGGCCCCCCCATCTCCTTACAATGACACCCTATGGAAATTGGCTCCATGCCGTATAATTATGCTCGAATTACCCTCTACCTTATCCTAAAACTTCAATAATGTTTCATTCTTAAAAATAGTTAACGTTGCAGTTGCTCCATCCTGCAATCGGTGTATACTTCTTTCGATGTCCGTCGTCTGCCCTTGTGTTGTAAGGGACTATATCTTAGCTCCCTTACACTCCCTCCTCTCTTCGGGGTGTCCGCAATTGGACGGTTACTTGCCGTCTGCCATCCTTTCAGCGTGGTCCTGCAGCTGACGGAACCTCATAGGCCCCACGGTTTCCCGCAGAAGCGCCTCGATGCCGTTGACGAGGCTTACCGGCAAAGTCCTATCGGCCGAGGACACTCTCCAATCGGCGGGCGCCTCTGTCCATGCGACTCCATCTTGGAGATCTGCTAAGCCAGGATGCTGAATAAATATGCTCAGCAGCTCGTCCATCTCCGCATCTCCTATGGGAAGGGATAAATTCGAGTCGTCCGACACCGTTATCGGGGACCCGGAGTCGGAAGAAGTCCGTCTCTCAGTACTGGGGGAAGCTTGTCCTTCTAAGTCGGCGGCGGTCAGTTCCTCGTCATCGCTAATTTCGACGCATTCCGGCGAAGGAGAGCGGCTCCAAACTATGCTGGCGTCACTATATCGCCGAGGGGGCGGTCCCCAGTGATCAAGGAACCCCACTGGTGACACTGACCCTTCTCGGTTCCAAATGGCCTGACCTTCGGGGTCCAACAACGACACGTAGGACGGGGGTCTGGGACGGGGATCCATACCTTGGAAAAGACGCCTTGTATCCGTTACATCGCGCGATGCCTGGCTCCGTGCCCCGTTCGCTTCGTCCATGAACGGCTGCAAGGCGGCGTATACGGAGTGCCTTTGGTGGGCTATCAGTGGGGCCGTGCGTGGGTCAGCCGAACCTGCGCTGCTGGGAGGCCACTGGCTTGGTGAACAGCTGGATGCTGTTTCCGTGGTCTGTCGTGGCCCCGGCCGGGCCGAAGGTTGACGGTCACTACCGGGGTCTGGCTGATCGATCTCGATGGGCCGAGCGTTTGGGATAGGATCTTCGATGGTTAATCCTCGCCTAAGTTCTATACCTTATGACTCATCCTGCCTGAGCGGTGCAACTAACTATGACGGCTTGTACCTTCACTAATCCCAGAAGGGGATCGCTACGTAGCCCTACTATGTGATATGTGCCCCTTTTGAGGGAGGACGTTGTAGCAGCGCGCTACCACAAGTGGCCCTCTTGAACTCGCTGGTCTCTGGTCACTCGGCTGACTCCCCCACCGTCTGGTCGGGGCTGGGTTCGGTGGTCACTTCAGCTTCTTCGTCAGGGTCCCCCGCGTGGAATACCTTCAGGTCGGCTAGGCTGGCGGTCCTCCTTTGTCGTCCTTGGTGCAACTGTAGCCGAACTATATTGGGAGAGATAAACTTGACCACGGAGTACGGTCCTTCGTACTTGGGGGCTAACTTGGCGGCGAAATTATCCGCGGCTTTGGACAGATGGTGTTGCCGGATTAGGACAAGTTCCCCTAACGAGGGCCTCCACTCGCGTCGGCGCAGATTATACGTTTTGCTCTGTTCCTGGGCCGCCCGTTGAGTGTTTTCTCGGACTATCCTGACGATCTCTCGCAGTCGGGTCACTTTGTCTCCTGGAGGCTCGGGCTCCTCTCCTGGTCCTGCAGTCACTTCCTCGTAGAGAGCTCCCGGAAGTCGGGGCTCGCGACCTAATACTAGGAATGCGGGGCTGAACCCCGTGGTGTCCGACACGCTACTATTGATTGCCAGACTCAGCTCCGGCAGCAACTCGTCCCACGTCCTTTGGTCTCCCTGGATATACTGCGCGATCATCGTCTTTATCGTCCGGTTCACTCTTTCCGTTGGGTTCTGTTGCGGCGTGTACGGCGCTGTGTGCTCGAGTTCCATCCCCGCCAACTTGCAGAAACTCTTGAAAGAACGACTGGTGAATTGCGTACCATTGTCGCATACGAACTTCCTGGGAATTCCGAACGTGCTCAAGATCCGTTCCCGGAACGCCTTTTCCAGTTGAGCGGTGGTGGCCTTTCGTAGAGGTACGAGTTCCACCCACTTGCAGAACAGATCGAAGAACACTAGGAGTGTCGTGTTCCCATGCTTCGAGCGGGGAAGTGGTCCTACAAAATCCGCACACAGGACATCGAACGGACCTTTGGCCTGGCGGGTGTACATGTGTCCCGCTGGTTTGGCTTGGCTCACCTTAAATTTCTGACAGTTTTCGCACCGTTGTACGTATCAGGCGACATCGCGGTAGAGTCCTGGCCAGTAATATCGCTGCGCAACACGCGTCGCCGTCTTGCGGATACCTAAGTGTCCCGCGGTCGGGTGGTCGTGGCATTCCTGTAGCACGCGTAGCCGCTGGTCGTTGTCGACGCATAGCTTCCACTGCAGAGGGTCCTCTTCGGTTGGACGATTCCCAAGCTGTCGATAGATCTGCCCGTTCTCGACGATGAATTCCGGGCATTTATCGGGCTGATCCTGGATCCGTTTGCCCAGTCGACTCAACCAGGTGCGCTTGGGTGGATTATCTTGCGTTCGTTGCAACGTCTCGATAGGTTGGCGCGAAAGGGTATCCGCCACGACGTTTTGACTTCCTCGCCGATAGTGTATGTCGAATCGGTACTGTTGGAGCTCCAAGGCCCAGCGCGCAATTCGGCCGGTCGGATTATCGATGGAATTGAGCCATTTTAACGCCAGATGATCCGTAATAACGTCGAAGTGGTAGCCTTCCAGGTAACAGCGCAGCTTCCGGATCGCCCACACGATGGCAAGACATTCCTTTTCTGTAGCCGAGTAGTTCTCTTCAGCCTTGAGGAGACGTCGGCTCGCGTAAGCGATAGCCCTTTCTTCCCCTTGCATTTGTTGGGTTAACACTGCCCCTAGGTCATAGGCACTGGCATCCGTCTGTAACGTGAACTTTTCAGTAAAGTCTGGGCATGCTAAGATCAGAGCTTTCGTCAGCTTTCCCTTCAGGTCCTCAAATGCAGCCTGTTGCTCTTCAGTCCAGGTCCACTTCTTCCCTTTCTTCAGGAGGCTCGTCATTGGTTGCACCACCATAGCGAAGTTTGGGATAAATCGTCTATACCATGAGGCCATCCCCAGACAACGCCTCAGCTCCTTCAGTGTCCTTGGTGGCTCCAGCCTTTGTACCGCCGCTACTTTGTCCGGGTCTGTGTGAATCCCCTGCTCGCTGATTACGTGCCCGAGGTACACGATGCTCTTCTCTCTCAGACTCTCTACGTGCTCTTCTAGAGTCGACCCAATGACGATGATGTCATCTAGGTAGGCAAAGGCGTAGGGTTCCATGGTTGGACCTATGACACTGTCTAACGCTCGCTGAAAGGTCGCAGACGCCGAGTGGAGTCCGAACGGCATCACCGTCCATTGGTAGAGTCCACTGCCGGGAACCGTGAACGCCGTGTACTCCCGGCTATCTTTAGCCATGGGGATCTGCCAATAGCCATTTTTGAGATCCAATGTCGAGATATACCGAGCGTTGCGGAGCCTCTCCAGGATGTGGTTGATTCTCGGCAGCGGATAGGCGTCCGGAACCGATCGGACATTAAGTTGACGGAAGTCGACACACATCCTCAAATCGCCTGTCTTTTTCCCTACCAGCACGATGGGTGCGCTGTGAGGGCTCTTTGAGGGCTCGATTTTCCCTGCTTGTAAGAGCTCGTCCACCTGGGCGTCGATGATTTTCTGCATTGCCGGTTTTTTGGGGTAATATCTCTGTTTTACCGGCTTGTCGTCTCGCATGGTGATGGTGTGCTGAGCGATATCCGAAATTCCTTCCAGCCCTTCGAACTTCGCTAGCTGCTGCTCCAGGAACTCCGCTTCCCAGGGTGTGGGAGGTGGTTCGGGATTAGGAAGCGTCCGAGGAGAGACTTCATCCGATGCGACGTCTGCGATGTTGGCCAGGTTCACGTCGTTTCCCCCACGTATTACCCGGAAGGGATTTCTCAGGCGAGTTCGTTGAGCGTCGTCTTTGGGCTCGAGGCGGTAATCCGTAGGCATATACGCGAACGAGCGGTCCCTTCCGCTCTGTCCGACTTTTCCGAGAGCGGCTGACTCCGACTGTTGATCCTCCTCGTTTGGTACCCTGGTTCCCTGACCTGGCGCGCTCGGTGGCGCCGCCTCGTCAGAGTGCCCGTGGAGGGACTTACGGTCCAATGGGTCGGCCTGGGTCGTATCCGGTGGTATCCCCGCCGTCTTCACGAAGGTCTTCCGTGTCCTGCTACTACTCGTCGTAGATTTGTGGGTTAGCGAACCGTCCATCTTAGCGTGCGGCGGCGTCGCCTTTTCTTCCTCCGCGGTCCCGCTATGGCCCGGTGCAGGAATCCTCCGTCCATCGTCAGTCACTGGGACCGATGGCGTGGTCATGTTGGGGTGGTGGGGCGATACGATGCCCGGATGTCTGGTCGAGGTTGGTGGCTCGTTCGACTGGAGTGGTAGTTCGTCAGCAAAAGTCACCTTCCGGGCCCGACGATGAGGCAAAGTCGTGGGCGAACGCGCAGATAAGAGCGGCCGCTGGGCCAACTGGAGGTACGCTCGGCCGCATTCGATCCTGGCTTGGATGCCGCACAAGAAATCCAGGCCCAATATGATGTCATCGAGGATGGTTGGTAGTATCAACAAGGACACCTCCGTTTCGGATTGATCGAGTCGTACCTTAGTTATTATCGCGTGCGTTGCCTCCTTCTTCGTTCCATCGGCCAGGCTGATCCGGGTGTGTATGACCCGCTTGTTGTTCTCTGTCTGCAACTCCTGCGCTACCCGCCGGCTGATAAAGGATCGAGTTGCTCCAGTGTCGAGAGTAGCCGACAGTACTTTACCCTCGATGGTCACCAATGCCGCGATCCTACCGCGCTCCAAACTTAGCGGGTGCTTTACTCCTGGGATCTCTGTGGCTGCATCTCCATCCGTGTCCCTGCCGACTGGAGACCTGATCCGTTTCCCAACCCGGATCGTCTACAACAGTTTAGGGTGCGAACCCCGCGACGACCACACTCCCAGCAGAACAGCAACTGCCGATTGCGGCAGGTGTTGCTAAAGTGGCCTTCTTCCCCACAGTTCCTGCACGCCCGACGCACGTCCAGTGGGCGGTTGTCATCTTCGGTCAAGACTCTGTTAGCCACCTCAGCGTTCCTGGTCATCTGAGTTTCTTCAGTGGAGTAGCTACGATAGGCAGATCGTCTGGCCTGACTGTCTGGGTATTGTGTTCGAGCCCGACCTGAGGCTACGAGGGAATCTGAAGCCTTAGGAGCAGCCCGGTCCCTGGCTGTCTAAACCCGTTCTAATTCCATTTCAGCGGTATACCGGGCCCTCTGCATCATCAATCGTAAGACTATCAAATAATCCCTGAATGCCTCTCCTGTTTGCTGGTAACGGTTTCGGATCGTATCTTCCAATCGTTAAAAGTACCGAGAAGGCAAAAAAAAATCCAAAAATTCACTTCTGAACTTCGTCCACGATTTGGTTTGCATCTGGGAAGTACGAAACCATCCCTCCGCCTTGCCCGTCAGCAGTCCAGATATGGCTCGAGGAAGCTGTTCGGGGCTCCCCCCATACGAGTCAACCCGTTCCTCCAGCCGCTCGATGAAGGATAAGGGATCCTCGTGAACGTCAAAAGTCAGTTCCCATTTGCGCAATTTGTCGGCCAACACCGAGTAGGATAGTTCTCCCCCTACGCGATATGGTCGGTAGTCATGGGGGCACGGTGGGTCTCGCTTCTGGACGAAGGTTCGACAGTGGTGGTATGGTATCCGGCAATGCTGCCTCCTGATCCTTTGACTACGTTGCGTGGCTCGGGTATGGACACGGTGAGAGATCCTTGTGGTGTGCTGTACTGTCTGTTGTCGTCGATCGTTAGGGCCTCGGTTGCAATCGCTTGACGATTGGCGTCAGCTCCTCTGCTGGTACTCGGCAACTCCGGCATCATTAGTCGGCGAGGTCCTTTGGAAGGATTATTCTGGCGGTCGTCCTCGCTAACCGACCGCTCGGCTGTAGATCCTCGGTGTCCGTTGGCGTCGGGCTCTGGTCCCCTGGCAGAGCTCGCCAGTTCAGGCCGGGCAACTGGAGTTTCCGCTCGTCATTGTCGTCTTCTCTTCTCGATCGCCTTTCCGGCCCGGGTGAGGTGGCAGGACTCCTGTGGTCCCTTGGGCTGGGAATGTTACCGAAATGTGTATTCAGTTCATCCAGCCTCGCTTGAACAACCTCGGAATGCCCACTACGTACGAAAAAAGCGGTGACCCGGCTTCGTAGCTCCTCCACTGTTCCGGTTTCCCCGAGTCCAAACTCCTTCGCCAGACTCTGCAGCTCATCCTTCCTACGCGACGCTATCCATCGAATACTCATTGCTCAGCTTAACTCTGCGCGGCTAAACTGTTCTAGAATCCGCCCTTTTATTGACGAAAGAACTTTAGATAGATGGAATGAACCATGCAGACGGATCTTTTACACGGCTCGGATCCTGCGGAAGGATCTTTGATACGGTTCTGATACTACGGAAGGATTTTAGACACAGCTCTGATCCTGCGGAAGGATCTTGGTTGTTGATGAATCCTGCGGAAGGATAATTTTACACGGTTCTGATCCTGCGGAAGGATCTTGATTGTTGACGAATCCTGCGGAAGGATATTTCTACACGGTTCTGATCCTGCGGAAGGATCTTGGTTGTTAACGAATCCTGCGGAAGGATATTTCTACACGGTTCTGATCCTGCGGAAGGATCTTGGTTGTTGATCAGGTTGGTCTTGCTTGCTCGCGGTCTCGAACTTGACTGCCTTCCCTTGGCTTGGGGTACGCCTTATATATCCAAACCGCGGCGTCTCTCGGGCAGCGGAGCTTTCCCCCTGCCCCGACTAAAGCTGCTCTCCTGTCCTCTCCCTCACACTCTGCCTACGCTGCGGTCGTCGGGCTCGTTCGCCGTCACGTTGACAGTCCGTTGCTGACACCGCCAGGCTGACTTTAGGGCTAGCCTACGTGGCGCCCCTAATCCTTTTGCTCGGTGTGGTCCCATCATACCTCCTATTGGTGTCAAACTCCTCTATTCTTTCTTCTAACCTACGCCTTTTTGACCCCTGCGGCTACTTCGATCCCCAAATCTAGACAGTCCCTGCTCGGGCGCCATCTGTGAGGTAGTTCGGCCGAGGTGTAATTCTCAGCCTGTCCAGGGTCTCACAAAAACTTCATATTCTCTCGGTGACTGTAAATCTGGGGGCGAAATAGCGGACCCACCGGATCGGACTGACCGCCGGGGGTTCGTCAGCCGGCGTAGCGGCCACAAACAAAGAGACCGTTAGAGGAAAGGCGGGCGTCCACGCCCGGGTGAGCGCTAGATGACGACATCGGCGGATAAGACATGTTCTCGTCACCGGGCAAGGGGCACGCAAAGCACAGAAAAACGGAAGCAAGTCAAGCAGACGATTGTACACAAATGGAAAAGAAGGGAGATTGAGGGGGTCGAGAGGACACACTGCACCCAGCGGACACGCGGAAAGTGTAATGGCCCTCTCGCCACGGGGGAAGGGGGGTGAGAGATGGAAAGAATACACGGAAGCCCATCGAACGCGCGGAGGAGCGCCGTGGTATCCCTTCCACCTTCTAAGGGGGCTCATAGAAAGGGAAAAAGAGTATATAGTTCAGGGAGCTTTCGCCAAAATTAACAAAACAAAGTAACATATATGTATATATCCATTTATTAGGTCATTCAACTCTGGCCCTATCTTCCCTACCTAGGCACCGCTAAAACTCTTCTTTACTTTCCTCTTTTCATTTCGAGGAGGCCAGCTTACCCCCATTCTCTCCGTTCTTCCCTCGCTTGGATCCTCCAGTCATCTTGTTTACCGTCTTCCTGTGCCACCGTTTTCTCGCCTTTTTTTTTGATCTCCTCACTTTTTTTTGTCTCTCAAGTAAAATCTCGGCTCCCGCGCGCACGACCGTTCCGTCTCACGTCCCGCGATCTCTCCCTTCTTCTTTTTCTTCTTCCTCTTCTTTTCCTTTCTCCTCAAGACTCTCTCACTTCGCTCATTCTTCCGTGCTCCACTGCTCGTTCTATGCTCTGCTCATTTGATCCTCTCTCCTAGCGCTCGTTCCTCCGTGCTCCACCGCTCGTCCCATCTTCTCCTCGCTTGATCCTCTCTCCTCGTGCTCATTCCTCCGTGCTCTCCTGCTCGCTCCGTGCTCTCGTCGCTTGATCCTCTCTCCTCGCGCTCGTTCCTCCGTGCTCACCCGCTCGTTCCCTCTTCGCGCGCTCATAAATCCGTTTTCCATCGCTCGCTCCGTGCTCTCGTCGCTCGGCGTACCCTCTTCGCGCCCAACTGCTCGCGACCAACTGACGGCGACCTGGTTGCTGTAACACTCGTTGTTGCTGGCCCCCCATCTCCTTACAATGACACCCTATGGAAATTGGCTCCATGCCGTATAATTATGCTCGAATTACCCTCTACCTTATCCTAAAACTTCAATAATGTTTCATTCTTAAAAATAGTTAACGTTGCAGTTGCTCCATCCTGCAATCGGTGTATACTTCTTCCAAAGTCCGTCGTCTGCCCTTGTGTAGTAAGGGACTATATCTTAGCTCCCTTACAAACTCTATGCCTTTGTGAACCAAACCAAAGTTTTCTGATAAATTAAAAATTTTTAACTTAATTTGTTTTGTCAAGTTTTTTTTTTTAATTGTTAAATGTTATTTTCAGAGCTACTGCTTTTTTTTGTATCTCACATCTAGGGGTATTGAATTTTTCAATTTTGAAAAGCTATAAATGCAGATATAGATTAGACTTAATCACTTTGTAGTTCAAGCTTACCGTTTGGAAATTATTAAGCTTTTAAATTCAATTTAGAAAATTTGTGTGGGTATTTATTTTAAAATTTCTGAAAACTCAAGAAAAGTCGAAAGAAAATTATTTTTTTGGTTTTTTTTTTTGTTTTCTGCTATGATTATAACTTAGAAGTCGTTTAATAGCCTGTTCGCACAGGCGACAAGCCACCATACATTTCGGGGATCGTCCGTAAGGTTTTGCCGTTTCGAAATTTATCAGTTAGTTCCACCATCCATTTTGGATGTTTCTAAACCGCACATTTCTATGCGATACCACTAACCATACAGTATATACATACATAGATAAGACACTTCATGAATGTTTTTGTCCTCACCATTTGGACCTTCATTTAGCGTGTTTGCATGTGTGTATGAGCGCACAACAGAAATTTGTGCTCTCTCAACTTTATTTTGAATTTTGTGCTCTTGTCACCCTTCACTTTTGCATTTTTAGAGTCGACCCTTTTTGAAGACGCTTGCCTTATAATACCATAATAATTGTTATTTTGTACATTTTTAGATGCTAACATAGTTTAATATAGAATATACTAATATAATGAGCTGATATACATATGTATATATACATATATAGTCACAGAAATATATTTAATTGTGCTTATTGTAGTTGTTTGGTGCAAATCCAAATGATGCACTTAAACACTGTTTGTGCCGTTAAGCACAGTTGATTCGAATATTTCGGGACACGGGAACCGGACAGACCGACAGAAAATACTTGTGCACTGTTTCGACTTCAGAATAGGAGTGTTTTATTCTAGCAGCGTCGTCCCCTTCATGAGCGGCCGCTACTAGCATAAGCTTCGTTGGTATAAGAGTATAACATATGTACAAATTCATCTTTCAAGATAACATTTCAACATTTTAACATTTTTGTAATGCTCTTATTATAGGCAACGTAATTGCCTCAACATCGGCCGCGTTGACAGCCTATACAAAGACTTCAATCCATTGGAATGGGCGCCAACCGATGGATGGATCGCTTATATAGGCCGGCCTTAGTCCTCACTACGGCCACGCGAACCTTCCCGTCCGATCCTGGGATTGCCCCCTCCACTACTCCTATTAGCAACATTTGTGGTGGCACGTTGTCCTCGTGGATTGCCACCACATTTCCAGGCTCCAGATTGCCGACCTCTTGGCACCACGTCCCTCGCTGCGGAAGGCTGAGCAGATAGTCTCTGGACCAGTCTCTCCAAAACCTTTGCTTGATGGCAGACACGAACTGCCAACGTTGTAGATACAAAAGGTTGTCTGGTCTGGGCAGCTCTGATTCGGGCGGCAGCGAAACTAGCGTTCTGCCGACGAGTAAGTGCGCAGGAGTCAGCACCTTCCCTTTGTTGGGACTGCCGCTGTCGACCACCAGTGGCCTGGAGTTCAGCACGGCCTCGACATCCACGAGCACCGTCCTCCTTGAGCACTGCGCTTCCCATGGCCCTGAGCAACAATTGCTTGGCATACTTCACCGCCGACTCCCTCAGGCCTCCAATGTGTGGGGCTCGGGACGGGATAAATTCCACCGAAAAACGGTGAGCCGCAGCATACGCCTTGAGGGCCTCGTCCTTGGCATCCCAGCCCTCCATACGCTCCTTGAGCATGCGAGCTGCACCAGCAAAATTGGCCGCGTTGTCGCAATATAGCCGGACAAGAGGGCCACGACGTCCAATAAACATTTTGAGAGGCTGCTTGCCTCGAATGCCAAGAGATACACGAACTGGTCCGAGCCCAATTGTTCTTCCGACATGAAGGGATTTAGCTTTTGCAGTGACGCCTGCAACTTGGATGAATTGAAATGCTGCGCCGAGCTCGTCAGATGACGGGCAGGTACTACTCCACTTTCATGTATGATGACGAATTCTGTATGATTGTGAGAATTGGATTTTTCTCAACATCGGCCGCGATAAGCGCCGTGGCTACCTTCTTTTTTTCCATTAACGCATTCGCTTCCGTCAACTGTAAATGAGGATTTTGAGGCCAATGTCTGGATTCTTGTTGCAAGAACGACGGGCCATTGAACCACAACAGCGAATTCAAGTCGGCCACCGATGATCCTCGAGATACGAGATCTGCAGGATTTTCTTTGGTGGGCACATGTCTCCATAGGGCTGTCGAAGTAATGTCCTGTATCTCCGCAACTCGATTCGACACAAATGTTGTTAGTTGGGAGGGATGAGTTTGTAGCCAATGCAGAACTACTTCCGAATCTGACCACAATACGACCTTCTCTATAGGACAGTCTATTATGGATCGAACCTCCTCCCACAGCTTTGCTAAAAGATGAGCTGCACATAGCTCTAATCTTGGAATCGTTTTGGTCTTTAAGGGTGCCACCCTAGATTTTGCCGTTAGTAGTTTAACGGACACTCTAGCATGGGAAACCCGAACGTACACACAACAGCCATATGCTCGCGTAGACGCATCTGCAAACCCATGTATTTGACATCGAGTGTTTGCGCTGGCTCCTATAAATCGTGGAACGGTGACGTCATGCAATTTTTGCATATCTAAGGACATCGATTCCCACTTTTTATGTACGTTCGAGGGAATGGGATCGTCCCAACCAAGGCTTAATAGCCAAATTTCCTGCAAGAATATCTTTGCATTTGTAATTACTGGACATAGCAAGCCTAAGGGATCAAAAAGACTGGCTATGACAGATAATATTGCTCTCTTGGTTGTGGTTTCGGACGAGATAATTGGCTTCAGACTATATTTGAAAATGTCTGTCTGAGGGTTCCATATCAGACCAAGAGTTTTACAATCTTGCTGATCTCCATTCGAAATTAACATATTTTCTTGCTGACTATCGATTAGTTGACAGTTAGCAGCCCATTTAGTCAGCACAAATCCTGATGGCTCTAGGATTTCAACCAGCTGTTGACGCAATATGGTTAGCTCGGATTTTGTGTCTGCTCCTGTAAGGAGATCATCCACATAAAATTCTGACGCTAGAGACTTCGCGCCAATTGGATGCGAATTTAAACGAGTGTCGCTCAGATACTTTAAACACCGCACAGCCAGAAATGGTGCGCTGGCGGTACCATACGTCACTGTATTGAGTCGGAACACTTGCAATGGGTCAGAACTTGTTCGTCTCCAAATAATTAATTGGAATCGGCGCTGCGCCTCGTCAACTTGGACTTGACGGTACATTTTTGTAATGTCTGCTGTAAGAGCGTATTTGCGACAGCGAAATCTCAGCAACGTGGCATATAGGCACGGCTGGATGGTTGCTCCGACCATGAGCAAATCCTTGAGCGCCACTTGGCTCGTAGTTTTGCACGACGCATCAAAGACCACTGTAAGCTTAGTGCTTGTACTTTGAGGTCGTTCCACGCCATGATACGGTATGAAAAAATGCGGCTCTACCGGAATTGAGTTTTCTACTGCAGTCATATGGCCTAACGACACGTATTCCTCCATGAATTCCATAAACATGAATTTCATGGCAGGTTTTTGGCACAATCGCCTTTCTAATGACAAAAATCGTCTTCTGGCTGTCTCGAATGACGAACCGAGAGATGTCGGGCTTGACTTGAATGGCAAAAAAACTTGCAATCGACCGGAGGATAATCGTGTAATGGAGTCAACGAACGATTTTTCACA